>JANZLQ010000044.1:1890240-1925808 GCA_026212715.1 Elanus axillaris | reverse complement strand
GGTGTCCATGAACGCCCGGGGGGGGTCGCTCGTAGGTGTGGGTGTTCTGGGGATCACCTATAGCTCGTGTGTGTGTGTGTGTGTGTGTGTATGTGTATGTGTATGATAAGTCCCACTTGGAAGGCTCAAGCACGTGGAGCAGCCAGTTGTGGTGCAGAAGATCTGGGGTTTCTGTGAAGTCCCTGAGCCCGGAGAAGAGCCCTGGGTGCAAGGACTTGGAATGTAGGGACCAAATTAGTGTGGAGTGCTGAAGTATACCCAATCCTGAGGTTACCTAAGTAACCGTGCCTTTTCCAGACCCAGAATGGCCTGCAACGGCAGTGCAGGTGGACATTTAGGCACCCTAGAGTTGAAATAAGACAAGGAGAAATTGCATACTGCAAAATACTTTTCTTGTAGCAAGAAAATAATTTCAGGTGTGAACAGAAACTAAGTCGGTTAATCTTCCTGTAATTAGTGATGTGATTAATTATATCTGGGAAATGGGTATACATGCAAAACATTTGTGAATGGAAATGTGTAAAAAATGCATTAAGATGTGGTTACGGTTTGGGTTGTGTATGAACCTGCATCCACCTCTTGTCTGCAGTCAGCCTGATTTTGTGATTGATCGTGCTCGCAGAGGCCTTGCTTGGCTTACATCTGCTGTGTGGCTGTGTGTTTCAACCGTGTTGCAACAGGAGATGGCAGAGTTCCCAACTGAGAGCGTGGCATGGCAGTGTGAGAAAAAGATAGGTTTTATATTCTCCTTACCCTAGTGGTTTCCTTCAGAAGTATGAATATTGCTACCCCTGCGCTCATTCTAGCTGAACAGTGTACTTTCTTGTTTATTTCTTCGTTCCATAGGCACAGAAATTCTTGGTTGTTCTGGCAGCTTGTCTCTCTCTCTCTCTCCAGAATAGGGTGTTCTCTTTGCTGGTAATTCCTGTTATGAACTGGTAGTTCTTGTTCAATATTATCCGTGTTTTATGCTTGGCTGGCTGCAAGGTTAGCTCCAAGTGTGGCTTTCCAGGAGATACGTAATCGCTGTCTTTCATCAGCCTATGGTTTTCCATAGCTTTTTTTTTTTTTTTTAGTATCTTACAGGACACAAATCCTTTATCCTTTTCACCCCAGATTTGGCTAAATACCTTAATTACAAAGTCATTTAGTTGTCTGTTTTAGTAAATGTGTCTGTAATTGTCTCATGTTAGTAGACTGGTATTTGCTAAGCTACTACAGTTTGTTTGGGGATGAAAATTACATGCAAAATAGAAATATCAGTATCTCCACTCTATAATCTTGCCTTAATTTTCTTGCTTATCAAGTTGATACCAGTAATTAATGCTCCAAAAACTTAAACTGCATTTGTTGGTATTGGCTAATCCAAGATCTTCTCAGTTAATCACTGTAATTTTAATGCTGTTAGTCCTAGTTTCCTTTCAAGTCCCAAGTCATTCGGTGTGTGATAGTCTCTGTCTTTCTTGCAACTGGCAAGTCAGTAGCAGAGCTAATCTGTTTTGATTCATATTGTGAGGATGCCACAGGAGTTGAACAATGTCAGTTGTGCAGTTGCTGTGCGTTTGTGTCTTTTACTCTGGAGAAGGAAAATAGCTGAATGAAGATGAGACGAGAGGGGGATTCTGAGAGATGAGGAAGGGGACTGTCCACAGCAAGATGAAGTTGAGATAGTAAAGATCAGAGATGTAGGCTGTCATGGAGTAACATGGCTGAAGGAGTAGGTGTCATAGAGAGAAATGACTCCAGCTATGCAGGCAGGAGGACAGTGCATTCTGTGTGAGAGCTGCTTCTTGTGTCTTCCCAGCTCAGCTAGTTTGTGTCCGTGCAGCTTGCAGTCAGAGAGTAGAAAGGACATTGAGAAGGAAGAGGTAATAAGCCATGAGGAATTGCTGCAGGTGCAGAATGTCTTGCTACAGCATTTCTGACTGTTGGTGGTGGTCCATGCACCCAGGGGTGCTGAGGGAGGTGGCTGATGTCATTGCAGGGCCACTTTGAAAGGTCACAGTAATCAGGAGAGGATTCTGATAATTGAAAAAGGGCAAACATCATACACATTCAAGCAGGGTAAGAAGAAGGAGTGATGAACTCTAAAACACTCTGTTTAGCCTGGGTTTCTGGGAGAAGAAGATGGCATACCTTCTCCTGGAAACTTTGTTTTAAGCATGTGAAGGACAAGAAGGTGACTGGGAACAGCCAGCATGGATTTGACAAGGACAGTCACCTAACCAACCTGATTGCCTTCTGTGATGAGACTGGCTCAGAGAACAAGGGGAGAGCAGTGCGTGTTGTTTACCTTGACTTTAGCAGGGCCTTTGACATGGTCTCCCATATTATCTTCTTTCCAAATTGGTGAGGTATGGATTGGATAAGTGGAGTGTAAGTTGGATGGAAGATTGCCTGGATTGTTGGGCTCAGATGATGGTGACCAGTGAGCTAGCACACAGAGTGTAAGAGAAGAGGCTGAGAAAACTGTTTGTTATCACACAATAATTTTAGGAAAATAAACACTTTGCTCCTTAGGGAAATAAATACTGTGCTCCTTAAGAAATAGATTTATTTTAGTGGGAAGAGGAAGCCAGACTGGTTGTAGAAAGCAAGTTACAAACAAACATTGAAGTTCTAGGAGATTGTACACATTCTTAGGTATTTTAAAACCTGGTAAGTGAAAGCACTCTCTTATTCATTGGTTTAAACACTTGTTAATGCCAGTCCCTCCTTAAAGTCCAGGCAAAATCAACTTATCTGTAAGTTCTTGATTATTTCTTTGAGTCATATTTGCCACTGGAACTTTATTCCCTGGGTGCTGGAGCTATTCCCTCTTGTCTCATAGTGGTCTTCTGGTAACTTAGGTTTTCATCTCTGTTTTTCTTTTTCTGCGTCTTGAGCAAAGTAACTTAGTGGAACATGTAGGCTTTGATACACAACAGTTTTTTTTTCTAAAGCCCGAAATTTATGGCTAAAAAAACCCCACCATAGGATTTTGACCAAGTATACTCAGAACACTGTAATTACGGAGTTTCACAGCTCACAGACAAAGAAAATGTGTTTGTTTTACTTTATTAGATTTCTTGTAATATGTTCATACAAAACCAAATGTGCATATACACACTCTGTCAATACTGCCAACTGCAATTTATTAAGTTTTATAAATTTTTTTCCACTAGGTCACTGTATTGTTAACCAGAGATTGAATGCAGGATCAATGCTGAAGATGGGAAGGCTAAATTTCAAAGTAAACAATCTCATTTTCTCTTAATAAGTTTATAAGGGGTATTTTTGAGGAATTCTTAATTAATCATAGGCCTAAAACCTTAATGTTGTTGTATTTTTCTAAGAAAATAAGAAAGGGAAGGTGTTTGGGCATAAGCTGGAGCTCGCGCTGCCGTTTCAGTCTTCCCTGACTGCTGCAAAGCCCCTCAGTCAGTCATTGTAATCCAGAGCTGGAACTGGGAGCGCATTCTGGGGATATATTTTGTTGCTTTGTGATGAACTCATGAGGCCCTGGGAGAATCTCTTGGTGTTGACAGCCCCTGACAGTAAATGTCACATGAATTCGGAGGGAGCTCAGAGCCTTCTGGTGACTGCTATGAGAAGAGACATGGTGACAGAAAACCTGACTGATGAGCCATGCCACAAGTAGAGGGAGCGCTGTGTGGTGATTGCTTATAATTGAATGGTCCACGGAAGTTATTTCTGGGTTTCCTATGAACGGTGACATACACTCCAGAAGTGTTTTCACAGGGTAGGCCTGCAGATTTTAACCCTGGTACTCAGCAACTCCCTGTTAACGCAGCATTAACAGACTTTAAAACTTAATGGGCTGGTTTAGCTTCATGCCTAGCATAATAATGAAACAAATGACAACCAGAGATGGTCAGTCATGCAATTAACTTTAGATATGTTCCTTTGTCAGCTTTTGCCTCCTCTTTTTAGTGCTTTCTCCTTCTGTCTCTGCTCTGTGATCTGACAATGCAGAGATGTTGATTATCAAGGTTCTTCCCGATTCTGACAGTGTGCTTCTCTGACATGGGCTTGTCGCAGCCATGTTAGGCACAGCGGTGATGCTCCTGGCATTAAGCAGGAATGTGAGACGTTATAGCCCACTCACCCAGCAAAGCATCTGCTCACACTGACCAATTAAATTGGCTTCTCTCTCATTAAAACCCTTGTGCAGACTCTGGTATGTCACAGATCTTTAAAATCTCCATTATGAATTCCACTTTCTTCTGGGTATTTTTAGCTAATACTTGAAGAAATGATTATTGTCTCTTGCACTTAAACATACCAATTTCAGCTCCTCAGACATCTCCTCTGGGCCATATTCAAAGACCTGAGCTGACTTGAACTGCTGGATCTGTAGGGAGGATTTCAACACAGCTCTAAGCGCTTGGACATTGGAGCCATGCAAGGAGGAAGAGGGAGAGAAATTCAAGCCCTCCCCCCTTCCCTTTGGTAAGTCAGGAGCACATCCCTTACAGATTTACTTGGTTGTGCCAATTTAATGTGATTTCTTCTGAGGGCCAGGAACCACTCAAGGAAGGCTGACAGGTTTTATCAACAGAATGGAAACTGAAGTGATAAGGTGAGAGTTATTGACCTGATAACTAACAAACAGAAAACTTCAGTGTCCCTCAAGCTAAATATTGCACTCAGCAGGTAAGTAAAAGATGGCAACAGCTGTGGTCTTGTCACTGAGTGAGAGTGTGTTTTAGTGTAGAGGAGCAGGAGGTGAACTGTGAAAACAAACACATTCAGTTTGCTACAGACTATTTCCCTCTATTACTTTTAATGAGAGCTAAACTCCAAAATGCACAATGGGACAATAATATTTTAGATAGAAGGAACTCTTTGTAGAGCTCCTAAATTCTAGACACCCGGTTGCAATTAAAATGATTGCTTGCATATTATTAATAGCTTGCCAGTAGTTTAAGGCTGTTATCAGGTATAGGACCAATTGGTACTAGCCCCTGCATGACTGAATGAAAAGTAGTGCTGTCCTTGAAGGAGCCGAGTTAACAACCTGAACCCACAATGCTCAAAGGAGTTTGAAAAATGAGAGAAATGTAAAAAGGTGAGAGGAGCTGTGTTAAAATGCATCACTATAGAGGCTCGCAAGCAACATGGCTGAATTGCCGTAGTCAGGTGTTAGTAAATGCTGCCTAAGTGTTTTTTTATTTATTTTAATTCAGAAATTGTAGTTTGGGGAGGGCAGATGGAAAGGAAGTGGAGACCTCTAATGAATTTTGATTTAGAAGTAATGGAAACAGAAAGTACTGCAAGTATAGTAGTCTTTTGTTTCTCCCTTTTCCCCTTATATTTTTTCCCAAAAACATGCTGGGATTGTGTATGAAACCTAGTTGTTGCAATTCTTACACATCCCTTGAATTTTTTGTCTGACAGTATATGAAGGCTTCAGCAGCTGAACAAAAAAGGCACATGACAGAGCTCTTGTACAATGTCTGTCTCCCCTTTCTGGCACTTGGCCTACTCAGTACAATTGGTAAATACAAATGGCAAGTATCACTTCCTATTCAGCTTCTGCATGCTAACTTTGTTTTCCACATGGAAGCAGTTTTGTACCTACCATGTTTGTCATTCTGCCGCATATCTTTTCTGTTTCCTGTTGCAATTTCTCTTTTTTTTTTTTTTTTTTTTTTTTGGAGGCGAGAGTACCAGAACCGCACTGGGTATTCGAGAAGCAGTTACACCATGAATTGATACAGTGGCAAAGTCATACTTTTCTCTCCTAAGAATTCTGAACCTTTGATTTTCTTCTTTGATTGCTGCTGAGCAATGAGGTGATATATTCATAGAACTAGCTATTATAACATCAAGATGCATTTCCTAAATTTTGCAAACTACTTCAGAGCCTATCACTCTGTAAAGTTAGCATTGCTTTTTATGGATAGGCAGATTATAGTTGTCAGGCTGAAATTTATCTTCCACTTTATTATGAGGTTTCTCAGTGTCATGAGATTGTCAAGTTTTTGTAGTAAATACTATCCTAATTAATTTAGTTTTTATCAGAAATCTTCACTATTCCACCTACTTTCCAGATCACTTCTGAACACATTGAACACCATGGACCTTAATCCCCATGGGACTCCACTGATGATCATGTTCCACTGTGAAAACTTACCGTTTAGTCTTACCTTCTTTTTCTAATATGAAACTATTATTTAACTTTGTGAGGTTACCTGTAGTCCCTGGCTGTTTAGTTGATTTAAAAGCCTTTGATGAGACCTTAAGTGTCTGAGGTTTCTGGAAGCTTGGGCTGAGTTGGAAATGCAGGGAGAATTTCTCTATTATTTACATGCTTTTGATTCCTTCAAAGAATTCCAGCAGATTTAGGAGGCTCAGATTCCTTTTGTAAAAGTCATTTTTACTTTTCCTTAATGTGTTACTTTTATTCATGTATTCACTAATTCTGTCCTTTTAGCTTTAGCCAATATGACCAGTATGGACATGAGACTTAGTGATCTGTGGTTTACTGAATTGCCACTGGGTTTATTTTTAAAAACTGATTTCTTATTAGTAACCTTCCAGTCCTTTGATAATCACAGCAATTTTCAGCAAAAGGTTACATACTAAGGGTATAAGCTCAGATGATTCATATTTAACATTCTTTAAAAACTAAAAAAAGATGTATGAATATTATCTGTGCCCAGTGATATGTTGTTACTCATTTTGTGTGGTTTGTTATCTACTCTTAACAACCTTAAATTAATACAAGCCTTCTGTGAATGCCTTATAAACAAGATACTGGTTTCAGAGTTTCTCTGAGATTCTCCACGTGAACAGAGATTTTTAAAAGAAGAATTTGAGATTTTTTGCAATGGCATTATCTTTTCTGAGTGCTTCTTTTATACCTGTATAGCTCACTGGCTCTTGCAAGCTTCTTGCTCTTGATGTGTTCAAGAAGGATTTATTACATTTTTTTTTTTATTTCTTTAGCAAACTGCTTCTAAACTGTTTCTTCAGTCTATGTTATTGTGCTTTTACATTTAGTCTGCCAGAATTTATGTTCTTTTTAGTTTTCCTTTTTCAGAGACAACTTCAGCTTTTTGCAGGATACCTTTTAACTTCCAACAGCCTCCCTGATCCTGCTGTTTTATGATGCTAGCTTTTTGTTTTTCTCTCAAGTCTTTTTTGACAGGTTATATGCATTTGCTTTGAGCCTCCAATATAGAATCCTGAAATAGTCTACCTGCCATCTGAAAACATTTTGCCTTTCTGGCTGCCACTCTGAGTGTTTTTTTTTTAAACAAATTTCCTCATTTTTTAATTCCCTTTCTCTGGAATCAAGCACACCCACTGCATTTGCCAACATTTCTTCGTTTCAGAATATGCAGTCATGAATCAGGTAAAAGGATTAAGGGTTTTGGCTTAGCCCAGTCTCTAGGAAGCCTGGAAATACCAGCCATTAACATTTCACTAATGTTAATTTCACTGATTTAATTAACTGAGAAACAGGGAAGGAAGTGGCTTGCCACGACTGGAGATGGCGGGAATTCTGGCCCTGGAACATCAGCTTCTCTCTCCAACCTACAACACACAAAATGACAGGTAATTTGAAAAAAAAACAATGTGAGCTAATTTGACGCCACATCACTGAAGTCTGATACTAACTAGCTTGAGTGGTTTGGGGCAGACCCCAGCTACGCTGTGCTGGTGGGAACCAGAGTGAGATAGCAGAGTCACAATGACAATGTCCAGTTGTCAGATTAGTGGACACAGGAATGATTCAGTGTACCAAGAAGTCTGGAAGGACAGTGTGTGAATGTGAGTAGTTCTTCACTGTGATAATGCTAGAGAATCGAGAGTTTAAACTACTTCATGACTTCAGTTTGCATGTAACAAAATCATGGATAAGATCTGACCAAAAAAGGACTAACTGCAGTTGGTAGAGCCTGGTTTGGTAGCTGATTCTTTCTGGGTCTCTCCAATTACAGACTGTTCCTTGCAGTAAGTAGTAGCTGCTTACAAACAGCTCCAAAACTGTTCTGAAACTGGTGGGGATAAGCAGTCTTGCCAAGTAGGTGGTGCACTTCAGCATGTGACTAAAGCTTGCTTACCAGTGAAAAACATTTACTCTGAGGTTGAAAGCACCACCACTCAGCTACTGCAAAGTACATTTAAAGCCAGGGTGAACCAAACAACACTGGTTACAGTGCAACTGCTGACTAGCATTGACTGCTTAGCAACAGTGAGAGTGATATGGATACAGATGAATTGACTGTTTTCTGAGCAAGTTGGGTAGGAACAGAAGTAATTAGCTGCTAGCTGATGAAAAGGCATGCTTAATTATTAGTATAATTATAGATATAATAGACCAGGAATTATTCAGTAAAACTAAGAAAGCCAATATGTTACAAAGAAGGTAATCGGAATGGAAGAGGAACTGGTAGCAGTGTAAATTCTTGAGAACAAATGTAAAGAATCAAGATGATAAATCTGGAATCTTTTGAGTTTCTACTCTCTGACGTATCAACTCAATTTAACAATGGTGTAAAGGTATACAGAGCTAACAAGGTCTGTGGCTTTTATTATTTCTGGTTTTATATAACGTTGATTTAACTGATTGTATGCTAGTGAAATTGAGCTGTATTTTCATAAATCTTAGAACCTGCACAACTTCACAAGGATGTTTGTTCTCCTTCTAGCAATACTACAGAACAACCATTTAATTTGATGGATCCTGTCGGAAGCTCAGCTATAGCTTGTTCTGATCAATATTGGTAATTGATTATAATTATTTGATAAAGCAGCACTGCTTTCCTTTGGCACCCTGAGAAGTAACTGTGACTAAGAAGCAGTCATGTTAGTCAGCTGCCCTGCCTGGCCACTGCATCTTAAACTGTTTTCCATGCCCACTAGGGAGATGGCTGGAGATAACAGGCTGAACTGCACTAACAGAGACATTAGGAATAGGTTGTTAATATAGGATGTGTAATTACTAAAATGGGTGATCTAGGGAAGATTTTAAGTACATCTCTCCCAATGTCAGAATGGACATAGGTAGTGCTGGTCCTGCTTTTGTGCCAGGGATGGGACTGGATGCTAATGGCAGCAGCAGTGATCTGGTGTCTTCTGTAAGAATCTGGAACTGAGAGGTCCAAGATATATACAATTTTTTCTAAAACTGTAGTAGTTTCTAAAAGTGTGGCAGTGGAATGGGAGACTGTCACCAGCAGCTCTAATCTGGATTCTTTGAGTCTGAGAGTAGTGGTGCCAAATGATTACAAACCCCATTGTGCTGGTTAGAAAGGAAAATCAAGATACAAACATTTTATTGAATTACTATTTGAGGACTAATTATTAAAATGGCTTTTGATTAATGAGTTGTGAGTCAAACTGGTTTGGCAAATAGCATTTAGATAAGGTATTTGTAAGACAGATAGTTTTAAGATGGTAAGATGAATGTAAAACACTAACCTTAATACTGATGTTAATGCAGAAATCATGTAAATGTGCATGAGCAAATACTGTGTGAAGTCGCTGGGGTACCTCAGGACAAATTGAGTACAGGCAAACTCTAATCAGCATTGGTGAGCACAGAATCATTGAAAACTGGAAGCTGGAAGAAGCTGGAAGAAATCTCAGCTTATCACTTAGTCCATCTCCTTCCACAAGAGAATCAGATCTGCTTATGACGTTCTTGGCATATGCAGAACTGTTGTTTCTCTTCCATTTTGTAGCAGACTTTTATCTGCTACAAGACTGTTACTGGACCTATCATGACTCTGTCAGGACTGTTATTGTATCTCTCCGTGGCCGCCTCTCTTGAGCACCTCCTGTTCTCAGTCTCTGGATTCAAGTCATGTTTTCCAGACCTCTAACCATTATTGTTATTCTTGTTGCTTAGCCTGTCAGCCTTTCATGAGGAGCAGTACTTGAGACTGGATGTGCCTCTGCACTGAGGTGTTACTGAGTACAGCGAAAAGACCTGCAAGATGTCTTGTAGGTAATTCTTCTGTTAATATATCTGTGTAGTGTTTTCTCTTTGCACAGGACAATAACCCTTGTTCAGCTTGTGATCTATCAGAACCTTCAGATCTTTTTTTCCAGACTGCTTTATGCCCAGCTGATGTCTGTCTGTATTTGTGCACTTTACTCCTGCCTAAGTTAAAACGCCACACTTTTTACAATTGAGATGACTCCTATATTTATAGGCAACTTGTCCAAGTTGTCACAAGTTTTTAATACTATCCCCCATGTATTTGTAGCTGCTCTTTGCAGATCTAATCTTGGCAGATTTAATAAACACACAGTCCATTCCCTCATCCAGGCTATCAATAAAATATTGAATGGAACTTATGAACAGCTGAGTAACCATTCAATTTGTCCTTTATGTTTCACAGTGAACCATTGGAAACTACTCTCAGAGTGTGGATTCCAACCAGATTTGTGTCGTGACTTCAGCCAGGGAATTCTTGCACTCATGAATGTCATGTGGGACAATTTCAGGAGCCGCAGTGACATTGAGTTATGTGGTATTGGCTGTTTCTTCCTTATCCACAAAGTCTCATCCATCGGAGAGTGAAATTAGATTGAATCAGCTTGTTTTGTTCATGGGGAATTCATGTTGACAAGCACTCATCTCCTTAGTAGTTTTTACATGCTTAGAAATCATTCAGATTATTCTGGTGTTTTCCTGGGTGTTAAATTGGTATCTTAGTTGTTCTATTTGAATTGTAGATGACTGCTAGTTGTTCCAGTTGTTTGAAGGTGTAAGAACTTTGTGGACAGTTGTGAAGGCAAAAGATACAGACCTCTCACCAGGAGAAATCCTGTGCCAAATGTGAAATTCCTGTGATAAAGCACAGAGGCACAAAAGATTCTCAAGAGAGTGGTAGAAAGAATGTTTTAACAAAAAGAAATTATTTTCTTTCAGTCTGAGAAATTATGATGCAAATCAGCTTAATTTTAAAAAGATATTTCAGGCTAGCTTGAGAGAATTCTGAACAGTTTGAACCACAAGTCTAGCCAGTCTTGTAAAAATATGGTCAGGGTCATATAAAAGAAGAAGTTGGGAAACCTTAATTTTGGGATGCACTGACTTCTTCGCTTATAATAGATTGGTAGTGAACATCTAAGAAAATAGAAATAGAGATTAGACTAAATTTCGTAACCTTTTAACCCAGAAAGCCTAGATCTCCTCAGCAAAGTGTTTTCTGAACTCTAATATACGCTTACTGTTGACACGAGCTTATTCACATAACAGAATGACCTTTGCACAGCTCAACTAGAAGTACATGTGTGATAAGTTTTAGTATCTCCTCTTCAGTGCACCCACGTGACTGTAAGTTTGATCTTACCAAAACAAGGTATTATACTTTGTCTTGTAGCACTTCTGCTGGAGTGTTTGATACTGTATGTATAGGAAGTGTATATATAGTTATATGAATACTCCAGTATATAAGTCAAGGAAGAAACAACATGCATTGCATTGGTATGAACAATTTGCTGTTTTTCAGAGACTTTGATTTTGCCTGAATTCAGTATTCTAAAGGGCAAAAAAATACCACCCAACAAACTCTTTACCTACGCTGTGTGTTAACAAGCCTTTGGGTCAGTACAGCTTCCGCTGTGCTTTTTGTTATGTAGAATTACCATTGTGGTCGCACCTTGAACTGTTTGGAAGATGAAAGTGCTGGCAGAGGAGGGAAATCAAAAGTGTCATCAAATTCCCAAAATAGAAGCAGATATATTCCATGTTGGCTGCAGGAATTTTGAAGTGTGAGCAGGGGCCCTGTTACAACTCCTTCTTCTTTTATCCCCTTTTTCACCATCTTCTGCAATATAGAACCTCTTCTACTTCCTGGTCCTTTAAGCTTTAGGAGCTGTAGAAGTACTCTAGAAGTCATTAGTGTGCAGAAAAGTGCTCTTACTTTCTGGTACCCTTTGGTTTTGCATGTACCCTCCACAGGCAGGTACTCACCGCAGGATTGGAAACGTTCTTGGTGATGAAGTGGAGACACATGAATGTACTGAGGACAGGGGTGCAAGGCAACGCAGTACAGATTTTATATCACAGAGGTGAGTCATTTCTTAATAGTGAGGACTTTTGAGTGTTAACTCTAGGTGACTTCCACTACAAGGCATCTGTTAATATATTACTATGAATTGGTTTGAAAAAAAAAGATTAAAATTGCATAAGTGGATAAATTTTAAAGAGACAGAAATAATAATGACATTAAAATTGGCTGAAAGAACTGAGCTACAGTAACAATGGAACATTTTAAAAATAAATAGGTAGCTAGGAAAGGGTGTAGGGAGACATGCTGCTTGGAGATCACAGAGGCACCTAAGCCTGACAGTTTCTATGACTGCATGAAACAGAGAAACACAGCCAAGACCCCACTCTCTCCCAGCATATTATACTGCACAGCAATCAGGTTTAGTAACACATTGCTGAGAAAAAGACTCCCACTATTTAGTATTCATTATAGATGGCATTTTTCAGATTGCAGCGCAGCAGTGTAAACAAGCCACACTGGAGGAACAGTGAACAGCGTTTCTCCAAGCTCTGATTTATTTCTTGTTGATATTCACTAACTACACAAACCTATGGTAGCACCAATTTTAGGAACGGAAAGTAACTCTCAAACCACCACCATTTTCCAGCGTTCTTGCAGGAAGCCAACACAACAGGAGGCAAAACACAATTCTTGCAGTAGAACAGGCATGTGGCTCCCTTGTGAGGCTGAAACATCTGGTAGATTTGTTTCTGTGAGTCGTTGTGGATCTGCAGGCCTGCCTGGATTCTGCCAGCTGCCTGCTTTATATTCCATTTACATTGCATTTTGTAAACCTTGTCTGCATGAGGAGGGAGCCTGTCCCCACAGACAGGGTGCTGCTGTACTGGGACACTTAAATCTGTGAGCAAAAAGCTGCCTGGACAGACCAGTATCCTGAGTACCCTGAGGCTGACCAACCACTGTCAGTCACATCCAAGTATAGGTTGACACCAGCCAGTGACATAACACCAGAACTGTCCTGCCTACATGCTTGCCCTTGCAAGAGAGAGGTGCAACGGCCCATGCTGCATCCAAAAGGGAGCTGTCCCTCTTTTTTGTTTGAGATCATTTCTTTCAGGTGAGCTGGATGCCAGCCACCCAGAAAAGCAACACAGCTTTTCTGTCATCCATGAATCATTAATTCCTGTAAGCCACAAGGGTGCTGAGCACTGCAGCAGAGGTGGGAGCCATGGTGTAGGGAAATGCATGCGGGCTTTCACTCCAAGCTCCCTGTGGCCTCCCCAGAGCCTGCCTAGCAGAAGAGAGTTCCGGCATGCTGAAAAAAGGCCACATATGACAGCTCTGCTCCATACGTACTGCCTGTGTGAGTGTAGAGAGCCTGTAATAACAGAAGATCTTTCCATCTCCTCTCTCTGAATGAGTGAGTTCACATCATTCTACTGACACGTGTGCATTCCTGCTTTTGAACATGAATCCTCCTCTGGGAGTTGCTTCTCCACATTCCCTACCTCTCTTTTACCTGTTCCTGATACAGCCTTCTTGCAAGCCCTTTTGAAAGCTTGCTGCTAGAGGTTCCTCTGCCCACCTCACCCAGGATCCAGATCCCTGGTCCCTGCAGTGCCGGGGCAGAGTCCTCCCTATCCTTCCCCTTCCAGCTGGAGATGTTAGATGTCCTCTTTCATCCAAAGCCTCCCTTCTTTGAAAACACCTTGGTGGATACCTATCTTTTTTTTCCTGAGGGATTTGTGACAGAGTATCTTAGGAGTATTTGATTTTCCCCAACAACTACCTCACAATATGTCCTGGTTTTGGCTGGGACAGAGTTAATTTTCTTTCTAGTAGGTGGTATCGTGTTATGTTTTAGATTCAGTATGAGAAGAATGTTGATAACACACTGATGTTTTCAGCTGTTGCTAAGTCATGTTTATAACAAGTCGAGGATTTTTCAGCTTCTCATGCCTAGCCAGCAAGAAGGCTGGAGGGGCACAAGAATTTGGGAGGAGACGCAGCCAGGACAGCTGACCCAAAGTGGCCAAAGGAGTATTCCATACCATGTGGCATCATGCCCAGTATATAAACTGGGAGGAGTTGGCCTGGGGGGGGGGAGGGGCAGATCACTGCTTGGGTACTAACTGGGCATCAGTCAGTGAGTGGTCATTTGTTTTGTATATTCTAATTCTATTATTATTATTGTAATTTTATCCTTGTTGTTATTATTATCATTATTATCATCATTATTATTATTTTCTTCCTTTCTGTCCTATTATACTGTCTCTATTTCAACCCATGAGTTTTACTTCTTTTCCAGATTCTCCCCCCATCCCACTGGGTGGGGAGGTGTGAGCAAGCAGCTGCTTGGTCCTTAGTTGCTGGCTGATGTTAAACCACGACACAGGAATACCTAACTTAAAAATGGGACCTATTTGAAAGTATGGGACCTTCTTAAAAGGAAATTAAAAGCAGCTGCTATAAGGATACAGAGGATGAGAAACTAGATAAAACACCCTATCTGAAGCTCAGAGCAATATATCACTAAGTGAAATAATTCTACAAGGGACCAAAAAGGCAATATTCTAACAGCAGAGAGGAAGAGAGTATTCAAAATCAGGGATTTCTGAGCAAATAAAGAAACTAAAACAGAAAAATAAAAAAAAGCATTAACTGTAAAACTAAATCTGTAGGGCAGGCAATGGAAAACTTTAAGGTGTAAACTCACTAAAGGAATTATAAAAATGCTAGTAAAATATTTTCAAAATTGCCAGAATCAGGTACTTTTCCAGAATTTTGGTCAACAGATGACCAGTCTCTGAAAGGATTACTGTAAGAGGAAAAATGCTGTTGAAAAGTAAACTGAAGCTTTGTGTTGGTGCTCACTATGGCTGAGGGAGGTTATTGTCCCATGAGAGCCAAACTTATGGGAACAAGTGTAAGGAACTGTCTCAAATTAAATGACAATAAAATGCATTTTAGGACTAATTGATAAGATGAAGAGTCAGAAATTGCCAGGACCATATGGTAACCACTCAAGAGCTCTGGAGGAAAACAAATATGCAATTATGGAGCTACTTATAGTGTGTAACCTGTCACTTAAATCAGTCTCCCTGCAGGAGGGATGGAAGATGGTAAATGTGACAGCAATCCCTGAGAAGGTCCCCAGGAGTGAAGAACTGCGGACCGTCACACCGAAGTCTGTACTGAGCAAGTGAGTAGAAATTATAAGAAAAAAATGATTAAATGGATAAACCCCAACATATTAGGGAAAGTTCTTCTGAGAAACCACATTTCACAAACTTGTTAGAGCTCTTGAAAGGGTCCTGAAGATGCAACTAGGATGACCTAGTCAACAACATAAGAAGTGCTCTAGTGGGTCAGACCAGTGGTCCATCTGCCTGCACTGTCCACCTAGAGTTGCTGTGACCATGATTTTATAAGACTCACTCGTATCCCCCTTGCCACCTTCTCTCCGAACTGAGAAGTCCCTTTAGTGTCTCTTCCAAAGCAACAACTAGAAATCAGTTTAATCTGGTTGATGGTTCTTTACAAAACTTGTAATTGAACTGTAAAATCCCTTGCCATAGGATAGTATGGATGCTCAAAGTTTACTTGTGCTCCAGGGATAACAGGAAAAATTAATGAAGAGAAATGAAAGCATAACCTGTTAAACAGTATACCCAAGGATTGTGACTCAAAAAGTCCCAAGACACCTATTGTTGGAAAAGAGAACAATATCCCAAGAAAGCACGATTGCATGCCTGGTATGTTCTTAAATTCCTTCCTCAGGCATCTGTATTGAAAACCAGATGCTGCAGTAGAGGAACCTTCAATCTGACCCAGTGCAGCCTTTCTTGTGCTTTGTTATGTTCTGTCAAAAGAAAATGAAACATAGGTATGAATGTAAACACTTCTGATGGTAATGGTGTGAACACTGAACAGTGAATGCTGAACTTGTCTCCCCACTATATAAGCAAACATTGAATTTTTATTTGAATGCTAATGAAGATCTCACCACGATGCTGCTAGGTCTCATCTAGCAATATAAAGAGAAAAGCTACATGGTGGAAATAAATAAAGGATCTTTGCAAAGGGATGTAAATGTATTGGAAATATCGATGTCATTAACCACTCACGAGTCAAAAATGTACTTGAAGCTACGGATGTAATTTGAAGTAGGTAAACAAGTATTAAGAAGGTTTTCATAGAGTCGTAGAATGGTTTGGTTTGGAAGGGACCTTAAAGACCATAGAATCATTTAGGTTGGAAAAGACCATTAAGATCATTGAGTCCAACCATTGATCTAGCACTGGCAAGTCCACCACTAAACCTTGTCTCTAAGTGCCATATCTACACATCTTTTAAAAACCTCCAGGGATGGTGACTCAACCACTTCCCTGGGCAGCCTGTTCCAATGCTTGACAACTCTTTTGGTAAAGAAATTTTTCCTAATACCCAATTTAAACTTTCCCCTGGTGCAACTTGAGGCCATTTCCTCTTGTCCTATTGCTTGTTACTTGGAAGAAGAGACACACACCCACCTCACTACAAACTCCTTTCAGGTAGTTGTAGAGAGCAATAAGGTCTCCCATCAGCTTCCTATTCTCCAGGCTAAACAATCCCAGTTCCCTCAGCCACTTCTTATAAGACTTGTTCTCTAGAGCCTTCACCAGCTTCATTGCCCTTCTTTGAACATGCTCCAGCACCTCAATGTGTTTCTTGTAATGAGGGGCCTTAAACTGAGCACAGTATTTGAGGTGAGGCCTCACCAGTGCCAAGTACAGATCATCTAGTTCCAACCCCCCTGCCATGGGCAGGGACACCTTCCACTAGACCAGGTTGCTCAAAGCCCCATCCAACCTGGCCTTGAAGACTGCCAGGGATGGGGCATCCACAGCCTCTCTGGGAAACCTGTCCCAGTCCCTCACCACCCTCACAGTAAAGAACTTCTTCCTTATGTCTAACCTAAATCTGCCTTCTTTCAGTTTAAAGCCATTACCCCTTGTCCTATCACTACATGCCCTTGTAAAAAGTCCCTCTCTGGCTTTCCTGTAGGCCACCTTTAGGTACTGGAAGGCTGCTAAAAGGTCTCCCCAGAGCCTTCTCTTCTCCAGGCTGAACAACACCTACTCTCTCAGCCTGTCTTCACAGGAGAGGTGCTCCAGCCCTCTGATCATCTTTGTGGCCCTCCTCTGGACTTGCTCCAACAGGTCCATGTCCTTATGCTGGAGCCCTCAGAGCTGAACACAGTATTGCAGGTGGGGTCTCATGAGGGTGGAGTAGAGGGGCAGAATCACCTCCCTCAACCTGCTGGTTACGCTTCTTTTCATGCAGTCTGGGATACAGTTGGCTTTCTGGGCTGCAAATGCACATTGCTGGGTCATGTTGAGCTTCTTGTCAACCAACACCCCCAAGTCCTTCTCCTCAGGGCTGCTCTCAATCCATTCACTGCCTAGTCTGTATTTGTGCTTGGGATTGCCCAGACTCATATCCAGGACCTTGCACTAGGCCTTGTTGAACTTCTTACAATTAGTACATGTGTTATGATCTGAAAAGGAGAAATTTATATTTCTTGTATCCCTTTAACTCCAAATGATCCAGGGTTTGTAGTCAAAAAGCAGATCTTTCTACAGCCATCTGATCTATTCTAGATCTCTTGGTTTTTGGATCAGAGCTGAGGCAATCTTCTTTTACAAATTCGTGCTGCAGTCTACTAAAAGAGCTGTTCCTTGCCAGAAGAATATTACATACATTTCTGAGAAAAATGAACAGAGTCAGCTTGTTTGAGAGCTAACTGATGCTTACTCACAACACTGATAAGCCTGACATTTACTGAGAAGTGGCACAGTTCTCAGTCCAATGAAAAATCCCAAGAGGATGTTTTTTCAGTGATGCTTCATGTTCTATTGACTCAGGATAAGCTGGAGTCTTCTAAAGTATTTTACTCAAAAAAAATAAAATGTGGAGCCCAACTCCTCCGCTTCAATTACATACAAGTGTACTAGCCTTCCTTGGCACATTTGTTAATGATCGTGGTATGTTTAATGATGCTCTACAAGTTCTCAGTGCCTTATGTGTGATATTTCATTCCTGTAGTGTATTAAAAGCACTTAAGCAAGAGTTCTTGGTGCCTTGATTGCAATTACAAAAATTATACTTGGAATAATGCCACTTAGCACCTCCACATAAAAGCCAAAGCTTGTGCTGAATTACCTGTTTGTGATATTAGGCAACGTTCTAGCTGTTAATGTAGTCTTGCATGTTGGTCTGTGCTTTGGCTTTCTGTAGCATCCACAATATCTGGCCATGCAGGATTCTTCTGGAATAGGCCCTGTGTGAAAAAGACTGTCAGAAGGCTTTTGAACATTCAAGTAGATTATGTCAAGCAGTTCTCTTTTGATCATTATTATAAAGATATCTTCAAATAATTCTGAAATATTAGTGATGCAAAATTTTCATTACAGACACTGTGATAATTAGCTCCTACCATATCATACTCCTTATCTAGGAATTCCATTATTCTGCTTTTAATTATCATTTTGACCAACTTTCAGTGTACAAAGCTGTTTCTCTGGCTCATCTTACATCCTTTTAAAGAATACAGGAAACCCAAATAGTGGCTAAGAATTTTCTGACAAAACTGTTTTTCAGGAAAAAAAATTTCTTATTTATCAAAACTTGAACTTTTCACAGGAACTTATGTTTCAGATGTCAGGAGTTGCAAAATCCATCACTTCAGGTGGTAGTTTGTTCCAAAATTTAATCATCACTGCTGTTAAAAAATGTGTGTTTCATTTCTGGTTTGAATCACTTTCATTTTTCAGCCCTTAGTCTTTCTTCTGTCTCTTCTAGATTAAAAAGTGTTGGTTGATATTTTCCCCTTGTGAAAGCATTTATCGAATTGCCCCACAATTGAGCTGTTTAAGTTTCCCAGTTACATGTTCTTCTCTCCTCATATACTTTTTATGGCTCTTTTCTGCCCCCAATCTAATCTTTCAACAGCTTTAAATGTGAACATCAGAATTAGATATACTAGTGGTTTCAATGATGCTGTACCCAGAGGTTGAACGGATTCCTTATATCTAATCACTTCTCCCATTTTATCATGCTTTCACCTTGAGCGTTTGTGGTGAGCTCCTTGCCCATTAAGACCTCCTAAGTCATAAGCATTGCACTCCAAGACAGAGTTTTCTGTTCTGTAAGAACAGCCTATATTCTCTGTTGGTTCACTGACTGCTTTTTCTTGAACTTACTCCTCTTCTACTTTGCATAATATTAAGCAGAGAGCAGCCTCTCGTCTTGGATGTTCAGGATCTAATAGTTCTGAAAAGCAGTCACACTGTGTTTCTATAAATTAGTTCCATAACCTTTTTTCATTATATTGATTTATTTATGCATAATAGAAGTCCCTATGTTTAGTATTTCACCTCTCAACATTAAGCACTCAGTCTTTTTTCTCTGGTGACTGATGGGATAACTCTACTCACATATTTACATTCTTACTGTCAATTTCAGTTTATAGTCTTTTCCAGTAAGAAAGTTAGTCTGACTAGATTCCTTAAAACATTTTCTTTGTTATAAAAAAAATCTTTCACTTTTTTTGACTAATACTCTCTTGTCTGTAGTTTACAGCCACATACTATGGTGTACTATCGGTTTTGTCACTGGGATTTACTGTTTTCTGCTCTGTCATGGTCTGATTTTATTACCTGTGTTTTACTTAATCTAACTCCTTTTTTTTAAATTTAAACCAAAGTTTTTATAGACATGCATTTGTAGTTCTTAATTTGGGGGGCACCTTTGTTTAGCTTCTTAGTCCAATGTTATTTTGATATAATAAAATTTCACCTATGAACTTTTCCTATCCCTGTACTAAGCTTTTTCTCTGAACTAGCTAGATACACAGAGTATTTTTGTTTTACCAACCCTTAGCAATCTGTTTGCCTTAGCTCATGACAGATTTCCCTCAGCTCCCATTTAATTAAACACATAATATATGTTTTCCTTGTGAAAAGTCTTATTTCACTTTTGACTTTTGATGGAGACCATCACCTCCGGATAGCATCTTCTTCCCCTTTGCCTAATTGGAGCTGTGTGTATAACTGGAAGGATTTCAGAGAAACTGTCAACAGTACCCTGGGGCTAATCTTCTAGCCAGCAGTCTGACTTTGCCTTTCAGGATCCTTCACTTGCATTTCCCTTTAAAATTTGTGATATGCAGTTGGACCTCATGCTCCTCCCCAGCACTTTCTAGCATCCACCTAGGTGTCTCATAAAAGACTGCTTCATATTCTGCCTGTAAGTCAGCAAACTTCTGTCATCACACGTGCAGCTGCTGGTATGCTCCTGGTATTTAAATTCCCATCAGCACAGTAGACCAGAAGTTCTCGACAGAATACGTATTTTCAGATACAGCCTTCCTGGAGTTGTCAGCTTGCTTTTTCTCAGCTGGAAGGCAGCTTCCTACCATGTTAATACTACACTATGCTGTGCTATGCTATTCTATGCTATGCTAAGCTATCCATTGTCAGAGGAGGCTGAGCTTCCTCGAAGGTGAGAGGAGAGCAAGTAGTCTGAGCTTGGCCTAGTCCCTTATGCCCTTTTACACTGTTTCTGTGCCTTATATTTTTTCTGTTTTTGTTTCTCCAGATTAGAAACTCTGGCCTCAAACTGCTCTGGGTATGTGCTGAAAGCCATGTGGGCAATGAAGACAGTAGCTGAAGCAATTACTGAAGTATTAGTGACTTCCCTGGAAGCTCTTGGAAGGCAGGTAAGATCGTTGAGCGCTATAGAAAGGCAAACACAGTTTACTTTTTTGAAAAAGAGAAATAAGGGAACTAGAGACCACTTTTCCCAGAAATAAGTCTGAAAAAATATTACGTGATCAATTTAAAGCATGTAGAAGATAAAAAGGAAAAAAAACAAACATAGATTTACCAAGAATAAATCATGCGATCTTACTGTAATTTCCTTCTTTGAGAAAATGTCTAGTAGATGACGAGGAGGTAGCAGATGGGACATATTTTGCTTTAGGAAAGCTTTTAAAACTGTTCCACATGATTCTCTCAGAAGCAGACTAAAGAAATATGGTCTATATCAGTGTGCCCAGTATTTCTGGCTGGGTGAGACACTTACCTTGTTTCTGTATAAGGGAGAGACCATATGTTGCAGCCCTTCCTCTAATGCATAACTGTATTGTGCAAGTGTAGAAAAGCCTGTGCTTCCTGGGGCAATGAGATTTATTGCATATGTGCAGACAGATTCACATACTGACATGAACAGAGGCACTAAGTGGGCTCCTAGCAAAGATGGCCCACAGTATACTCAAAATAGTCCATCAAGTGGGCAGCCCTCCTCCCTGAGGACTCAAGTCTCGTTTCAGAAAGGGGTGAGGGAGACCATAGCCAAATTCATTGCCCTAGCAGGTGCTGTGCAGCTCATAGCTTGAGGTTCATCATTTATAAGGTACGTGATATTACTGTAATGTGTGTGGCAATGGTGCACTGCCAGACTGGGAGGTTATTTTTACTGGAGTCCTGCTGGCGTGTGTCCTGGGCCCAGTTCTGTTCAGTTTTTTAATTAATGACCTATATGATTTAACAAAGAACTCACTCATAAAATTTGTGGATAAACCAAGATGCACTTTGAAGGTCAGGATCAGACTTCTAATGATTTTGAGAAACTGGAGAAAGTGATCCAGAAATCAATAGTATGAAATAAAAAGAAACAAGTGTCATGGGCCACATTTATGAAAGAGGAAAGAAATACCAAAATATAAAAAAAAGCTATAACTCTCTGCCTGAAGCATGCCAGGAAAAGATACGGGACTTAGAGAAAATAAAAACTTAAACATGAGTGAGCAATCATGAAAGTCTCAGTTGATTAAATGTATTAAAACATGAGAGGAAGTCTCATTTTCTGCAGTGCTGTTGAGGCCTTTGCTGGACTTTCGTGTCTACACTTAGGGCTAGAGGGATCTGGTGTTGTGAATGATGTTGGTACCGACAACAGAGGAATGAATAGGAAAGGAATTTTGCAAGTGGAATCAGAGTGTTATAAATTGCCACAGTACCAGACAAGCAGATTCTCAGTCATTGGTGAGGTAGTTTTTACAGGAGAGATAAGCTGTATAAATCAATATGAAACTAGATTGCAAACTAGGTTTTAACATTCAAAAGCAATGAGGTATTTTTACAGTTGACAGTTGTGGAAACTCACCAAATAAGCAAAAGCACATGGTTCAAGATCACAACTCATCTTCAAGAGAAATAAGAAAATTCTTGTAATTTAGAAAAATGGAAGGAACTGAAATCAATAACATTGAGGAAGGAAATAGCAAAGAATGGTTGCAGCAATTAAAGTCCCAGCTAAGCAGGCCCCATGAAAAATGGGCAACTAGATCAATACAAAATGTAGAAATATATCTATACAAATGCTGCAACTCTGAAGCCTAAAAGAAGTGAACTAGATTGTCTGATTTTAAAGGAAATTATTGACATAATAAATGCCTCAGAAACTTGGCAGAAGGGTAGGAAACTGTAATAATAGGGAACAAATTATAGAGGAAGGCTGGAAAGGGGTACATTAGTGGTGAAGCAGTGGAGAGTATGAGGAATTGTCCCTAAATGAAGTTTCAGCAGAGGACATTTTGGAACAAATCAATAAAATGAACAGTGGGAAAGCACCAAGATAAGATGATACTCAATCAAGAGTTCTGAAAGACCTCAAACACTAGATTAGGAGAAAGCTAAATGTAGCATGAAAAGTGTCACTTAAGTTGACCACACAGCAAGAAGGATGGAAAGTGGCAAGTGTGTCTTCAGCCTTGAAAAAAAGGACTTCAGGACAAATGTGGAAAACCACAGGTCAGTAAATCTCACTTCTAAACTGAATAAGTGGGTAAAAACTACAATAATAAAGAGAACTAGTAGACAATTTCATAAATGTGATTTATTTGGAAAAAGTCATTACAGTTCTTGCAGAAGGAGACCATGTCTCATAAATCTATTTGAACTCTTTGAAGATGTCAACAAGCTTGTAGGTAAGGCTGATCTAGTTGATAAAGTGTGTATGGACTTCCAAACAAATGTCAATAAGTCTTTCTGCAAAGACTCTTCAAGTAGTTAAGCTGAGATAATAAGATGTCCTCTTGTAAATAAATAAGACAGAGACAAAATGGGACAAAATGTGGGAGAAAAGATCAGTTTTCCCAGTGAAAGGAGCTCTACAGCTTAGTCATGCAACTGTTTGATTTAGGACCTGTGCTTTTCAATATTGTTATAAAGTATTTGGAAAGGGGTGTGAATATTGTAGGTGATACCCACAAGGTTTGTGGATGACACAGAATTAGCTGAGATAGTCAAATATGACCTTGAGAAGTGAGGCAGATGGTTCTCATGGCAGCGAGTGACTGTGTCAGAAATGGCGTGTGAAAGTCAATGCTAATAAATGCAAAGTAGTTTGTCTGGGAATGTACATATTCAATTATCTATTATACTTATTCAATTACATATTGAGCATTACATTGTTATCACTCAGAAATAGAGTTGTAGTCGGATAGCTCTGTGGAAACTTTGACCACAGCAATAAAAAATTCAAACTGAATAAGATAAATTTTTAGAAAAGGAAAATAGGAAAAGAAAAACATTATTATGTGATTATGTCACTGTATAAATGTTTGGCAAACTCACATATGGATTAATATGTGCAGTTCTGTTCATTCTGTCTTCATAAAGAATAGAATAGAACTAAAAAGGATGGGTGGGTGTTATTTAGCTCAGAGATGTAGACACCTAAATTTAGGTTTCTACCTGTAGGTGTCAATCTATGAGGTAGGTATATAAACTCCAACACTAAATCAAAGCTTTTTAATGTGAATTCCACCCACAGTAAGTGGATGAGGACAGATTGGTTTTCATGTCAGGGCAGAGAAGACAGTCAGGCATGGGACAGAGATCTTGAGATCTTCTGGCTAGCTAGGAAACAATGAAGAGGGGATGGCTATTATTTTTAACAATAGAAGTTAAGGATATCCGATGATCAGGCACCAAGACTAAACCAAGGAGTCATACATTCTCATATAACTTATTATTCAATTGTAGAAATTAATGCCAGAGACTGTTGTGTAGTTCAAAATTATACATGAATTAAGAATTTCTGGAAGGCGGATGGTGTGATAGTTTTGGCTAGGGTAGAGTTAATTTTCTTCATAGTAGCTGGTATGGGTCTGTGTTTTGGATTTGTGCTGAAAGCAGTGTGGATAACACAAGGATTTTTCCGTTATTGCTGAGCAGTGCTTACACAGAGTCAAGGCCTTTTCTGCTTCTCACCCCACCCCACCAGCGAGCAGGCTGGGCGTGCACAAGAAGTTGGGAGGGGACCCAGCCAGGACAGCTGACCCCAACTGACCCAAGGGCTATTCCAGACCATATGACCTCATGCTCAGCATGTAAAGTTGGGGGGAGAAGAAGGAAGAGGGTATATGTTTGGATTTATGGCATTTGTCTTCCCGAGTAACTGTTACACGTGATGGAGCCCTGCTTTCCTGGAGATGGCTGCTGATGGGAAGTAGTGAATGAATTCCTTGTTTTGCTTTGCTGGCATGCATAGCTTTTGCTTTACCTATTAAACTGTCTTTTATCTCAGCCCACAACTTTTTTCACTTTTACTCTTCTGATTCTCTCCCCCATCCCATCAGGGGAAAGTGAGCGAGTGGCTGTGTGGGGCTTAGTTGCTGACTAGGGCTAAACCATGACAGATGGGAAATCAGTGTCTTGCCAAACAGAATTACGAAGCTCTTTCAACTCTTAAAAGCCAGGTAGACATACATGGGAAGGACTCCGAGCCACCTAAGTAGGACAATAAAGGCAACTTCTAAGCCAGAACAGGGACTATGAGTGAGAAACTGGTGTGCACCCCACCAATAGCTCTTCTTGTGGTCAGTGGGACACCATGAAGAGAGAACCACAACTAGGATCTCAGGAGTAGAAAGTGTGGTATACTCCAATGTAGACTTTGGGGGAAGGAGAGGGAAAGGGGGAGAGAGAAATCCTGTGCAGAAATTTTAGAAAATGAGACTGATAATAGCTGTAAAACAACAGCCATTAGCATATGTAATGTCCAGAACATGGAAACAAGTAGCGGTGTTTGTAAGTCATGATCTTCAGCACCTCAGAGCTGACGGAATGAAGAAAATCCTAGAAGCCACTAGCAGTAGTTCCCTAGTTCCCAGGGATTGTGGCTGGTTAAGCTTCTGTCTGAGGCTTTGAAATGTAACTACTAGAATTCACTTGCTAAATCTAGTCTTTACTAGAGCAATGCTCTGTTGGTTTTTGAAGGCTTAGATTGCTAACAACCACATTCAGCCCAGCTTATCTTACTCTGTCCAAACTCCCTGGGTTTCACTGACCAGTGGTATTTCAGTCATCACTGAAGTTGCAGATGGGTTCGTGAATGCAATCAATAATGACCCAGACATGGTCAGTTTGGATGGATTGTCTCAGAGGAATAGCTAACAAGATATGCAGGGCTGTGGAGAGTAAGGCTGGAGAATATCTCTAGCTTTCCAGTGTGGGGCAGAACTGAGTGATGAATGTGGCTACCACTGCAGGTAAGTTTAGCTTAGTATAAAGCTGTGTATAGTGGTCCCAAACTTTCCTCTTTCAATCCTTCTTTCATTTTCCATTTTGTCTGGATATATTTTCATCATTCATTTTGTGCTTTAGAAAAATACTTGTTTCTGTTTTGAGTTACTCCACTGGCTGTCCCCAGGGTGTTTCCACCTGGTTCTTAAATGGTTGCAGGTACTTTCTGTGTGCTTAGGCAGTCATGAATGTGGCTCCACAGACCTCAGAAGGGCTTGGAGTACTCTGGAAAGCAGTATTGCTCATCTGCAGAGTGCAAACTCAGAGAATGATGATTTAATTAGATTGGTAGCACTACTTAAAAGCAAAATTGGAATCTAATGCAACTGTCTTTAAAATACACTTCAGTATTACATAAGAAGCCTGTAATAAAAGTAGAAGTGGAAACCTTTAAATGAGGGTGAATTTGATGGCAACTTTTATATCTTTCATTGTAAAGCGTGCTGAGCTGCAGCATGGTAAAATCCATTAGTATTCTGGTGATCTTTTTTTTTTTGTTAAAAGTTGAGAACTATTCATTAGCTCAAAATGAAACTTACTGTAAGAGTGTGCAAGTTCTGGTGGGAGCTGCTGTTGCTGATTGAGGAAGTACCATCCTCTCCCAGAACAACCAAGGGCCTGAGCCTCATGTCCATGAGCCTGGTAGAAAAACACTGCAGCCTCCCACTCCTACATGAAAATCCTGCTTTATTAAGCACCTCAACCAAAGACCATGATCACAAGTGAATTTCTTCCAGTGCCAGTGTGAGACTTAAGCAGTTTGCATCCCTTTCTGTCCCCAATCCCCTTTGATCACTGTGAGGTTGCCCAGGAACCTGGGACAGAGAATGGGGCTGCCTAAAAAAAACTTTTCCCCAAACAGGGCTATTCTTACCTGGGATCCACCTTGATGCACTTTTGTGTGTAGCCTCATCATAGTTGTACTGTCACAACCATGGGGCTGTCACAGGAGCTTTTTATGCTGGCACAGCCTCAGAAAGGAAAAGATTTGTAATTATACGCAAAAAAGAGAGTGCTCTGAGTAATCTCAGAGCTGTGGTATGCATATGCATGTTCTTCAGTCTCTGGATAGGGATGATCTGCTTTACATGAGTACTTGTCACCATAGCAGGACTTTGAGCTTACTGCCTGATGCTCTGTTTGAATTCTGTGACCACAGGACTGTTCCTAGCATTTCTTGCCTTTTCTGACCTAGAAAATATTTACTTATTTTTTATAAATCAGAACTACTATTCCTGGAAAAATTTAATAAGGTGTTCTGGTGCCTGTCAGGGTGTTGCCAATGGAAATCAGGGTCAGAACGGTAGCCTGATTCTGGACTTATTAAGATCAGGTGCTTTTTTGAGGAGAAGTTATGTTAAAGAGTTGGACACTGGGGAATTTTCTGCATTGAGTTAAGAAGAAAAGAGCTTTAAAATTTGTTTCTCCATTTCCCAGCAAATGAGTTTTCTACATGGTTTTGGATTGTTCAGCCAAATGTCTCTGTTTTTTCATGATATGTTTCACAACATATTTGTTACGTCCAGACATAGACTGTTAGAATTAATCAAAACTGAAAAATTTATGGAGAAAGCCATTTCACGTCCATCTCTGTCATGAGACTGGCTGCTCTGATAGGGATTAGAGGTTGTTACACTAATGACTTAGACTTTTGTCTCATTGCCAGAGCAATTTCCCAATTTAGAACCTTTTCTTCTGATTAATATTTGTATTCCTCCCACAATTCCTCTTCTTATAGGAACTCGTACTGGGAATTATTCCAGACCTACATAATGTTTCTGAAATCTTTTTATCCCTCTGTTTGCTGATCAGTGGAAAGGATTTTAATGCCAGGTTAGGTAATCGAGATAAATCCTAACTTCATCTAACTTTATCCCTCGACCATGTCTTGGATATTCTAGAAACATTTTTTGTGATCCATAAATAAATTCACATAGGATTTTGATTAATCTTCTTTTTGCTCTTCTTTTTTCAGTGAAGCCTCATTACATTAAATGGGAGATCAAACAGAGTGTATTACAACTTCCACTATGCACTAGCTTGTTTAGTGCAACACTTTTTGGAGGGTAGAAACCATCAGTAAGTTCCAAAGACAAAGTTCTGTGCACAGCTGGCCATGTATAATGTACTTTAGTACTATTGTGAAGCAGTAATGGCTTCTAGTACCTGATAGTGCTTTCTAGCCCCATCCAGTTGTTTGAATTAGCTGACATAGTGGTGCAAAGTATACAGTGATTTAATTCACTTCTTCACTTCTAACTGCAACTTGTTACAAAGAAGAGGGAGTAGGCTTGTTTAAAGTAGGTCTCTTGCTGGCACTCGAAGCCAGCGAGGGCATGGATGCCTGTGTGGTTTTGGAGAGGTAGGGGTCCTGACTTGGAGAGCCCTATCACAGCACTGCACTCCTGAGTACTACTCCCTGAGCTTCTGTGTGCCCATTTGGGACATTTCATGGCCACAAGCCAACCACTTCTCATGCACAGTCATTGGGAGAAGTACACACCTAAGGAAAAGCTTCACAAAAAACTACATCCTGGTTAGAAAACTATCTTGACTTTGCATATGGGCAATAACAGGGAGCAGGGCTTGAGCCCCTATCTCTTTATCCTTTTTCATTTGTCTCTTAAATCCAGCAGGTTTCAAACTAACCTGGAAGTCAAAGTTTTCTTACCAAGAAGAAAACTTTGATGTGAGTGGATGCTGAGTAACAACTCTGTATCTTAGAGCCATCAGGTTAAATGAGCCTGGGAAAGATGGTGGCTCCAGCTTGTTAGGAGAACTGGACCCCATGTTACCCTTGACTGTCCTAATGATAGATAGGATGGAAAAAACCTTCCCTTGCTTTGACCCAGAGTTGCTCTTTCCTCTGATGGTTCATTGATTCCCTTTGCTTCCCTTCTCATTTAATAGATTTTTATAAGTTGGGCATTTACAGATCTGCTGCTATTAACATTCAATGTTAGTGGACCCGAGAGCTTCTCTGCCAACTATGTTGGAGCTTCTGAGCCCGCTGATTTAAAAATGTTCATTGCTGATAGATTCTAACATCTCTCTCAGTTACTAATAGACTGGAAAGTATTTTATCATCTTCAAGCAATGAAAGCAAATCATCCTTCTTTCCAAATACCGAATAAAAGTCTGAACACTTCTGCATTTTCTGCATAATCCTTCACAATTCTCCTGTCTGCACCGAGCAATGACCCCGTACTGTTGCTAGGATTTCTTTTGCAAACACAACTTTCTTGTGCTAAGCTCTGTCAGCCATGGATTTTATTCTGAGTTTTCTTTGTTTCGTGCTTCTGTTCATGTAGGTCAGGAGTTTTCCTGAGTATTGATTCACAACTAGTTATATGCAGTACTAGTGTTTGACATTTCTGTCTTTGTTTTTCTTTGCTGATATCACTACCAAACTTTAACTACATGAGTCAATTGTTTTAAGATTTTGTGCTGAGTGTCTGACTCAGTCTGATATTTTTCACATTTTTTAAAGTGTCAGGTAAAATGGCAAAAGGATTAGGAAAAAGATACCATTTTTCCAATGTTTTAAATACATGCATATATCTTTGTTATATATATTTAATATTGAATATATATATATAAATAAAAACCTCAACAGCAATGCCATATAGTCCACTTCTGACAAGCTAGAGTCTTAATATTTGAATTAAGGGCTTGAAATTTAGGAAAGGAATAACCCTTGGTGAAAGATGTGCATTTTTTCTTTTCCTTTGAAACCTGACATGTCCTGAGTCTCTCACCATGTCGGTCTCTGTGTGTTCAGCTGAGACTCACCAGTGTTCAGCTATATATTCCACAGAGACCTTGTCCAACAACAAGCACCACTCCTGGCTTCAGGCCTGAGCAAGATTTTACCTGAAGCGCACAGCAGAGGAGCTGGTACATGCTGGTAGACCTTGGAAGCAAGGCAGGTAGGAGGACTTAGAAGGTAAACAGAAGTAAGGTAGGAAGAGAAGCAAAAATAGCTGGACAGGCACAGCTAGGGCCAGGGCAAATCTACAGGATAGAGGTGGAAAGATCAGTGCTCATTCAAGAGTGTTGCCTGTTAAGAACGTGGAATGGAGCCCAGCACCACGCAGTGCCTCCTTTGCAGGTCTGTCAGGAAATATGTGAAACCACCAGCACAGCATATGCATTCAGACTCAGTCTACTTAAGGTCTTTATAAAGGATGACAATATCATACTGTTACTGGTAACTTCATTTTTTTGTAGATACAAGGCCACAGAAGGGGATGAGGATACCAGAATGCTGTCTTTTTCAGCAGCAGTATCTGGGGAAGAGCTCTGTCCAGGCAGGGCTACCTGTGCTCCCTCCATCTGGAGAGGCATCTTGATACAACGTCAGCGGGGCTGGAGGTAAGGCAAGCAGTAAAAGAGGGTTTACAGATTATGGCATGATCACTGAAGTTCAGGTGGCAAATCAGCCCTCTCTTTAAAAAGCTATTCATGCTCCCCAGACTCTTGTGTACCTTGTGCTTCATCACCATATGGCAGAGATCCTCATTCCTTTATCAAAGCTGGATATCACTGTTGTTCATGGCAGCCTCTTCACACCACGATGCTGTCCCTGGATGGAGTATATGGGCAGGTTAACGTGCAGAATAGATGCATGTAGAGGTACATGCATGCAGCTGCTCCTACATGGACTAACAAACCCCTGCTGTAGTGCTGTATCCTCTCCCTCAGTTCACTTGTGTTTGCTTTGGACTGTAAATTTCTATGACCACAGGCTATTAACTGACAATCCAGAAAATTATCCAGGAAAAGAATACATATTTGTCCTATGCTGTAAGGTTTTTCCATAGCACAGACTACAGGTCACAATATGTGAGCAGAGAGAGTCCATAGCCCTTTGATTTGTCAGAGTAGGATGGGTTTTGTGTTCTTTGTACCTTAAAGCCCAGTAGCTTTCTTTTCTCATAACTACAGTTACAGCACTTTCGATCTGAAGGGCTTTTCCTTAGTGAACATTTCTCTTGTACTCACACCGTTGTATCTCTTAATTTTCATTATTAGCAGATGGAGCATGAGTCCCAGTTCTTTCCTTCCATTCTTCCTGCCAAGAGATCTCAGGTGCCTAGGCATATTTTGTGGATACTTAATCTTGCGCTACTTTTCTTCCAGTGATTTTGATTAATTTTATCCATGTACATAAAATTATTTTGTGAGTGACACTTTCCATTAAAAAATTATGTTGAAAGTTAGGTTTACTAACCTGATTCCAGGGAAACACTTCATGCTCCCTTTTTTCAAATTTGAACTTCATTATTATTTTTCTGTAATCCGCTTTTAATTGTAAGTACCCAGCATTCTGCAAGTTCACGTGGCACCAAATGACACAAGGTTGCTCTGGAGTGCTCGAGCGAGCGTCTTCTGGGGAATATTGAAATTCCATGGAAACAACATGAGAACCATTATCTGAAACAGCATCTTCAGGCAAACCATATGGGGTGAAATATTCTGCACTGCTTCAATAATCCAAGCACAGATATATTCACTGGTAACTCTGCAGTAAGCATCAGTCATTTGCTTTGTCTGTGCAGTATTAATGAGCCATTTCAATAGACAGCAGGTTCCAACTATATTTGCTGCATATTCATGTTGCTTCCTTCAAGTTGTTTCAAAACTCTTTCCACTAGATTAACTAGAAAGTCTCAGTTATTCTGTCAAGTGCTGGGGTACCAAAGATATGGACTATCCTGTCCTTTCCAGTCTTGGCTGAAGAGTGTGGCTAGTAGTTGGAAGAGAGATGGTGTACTAGGCATGCTGCCTTTGCCAAGCCTTCCTCCAGCAGGGAGGCTTTGCTGCTGCTACCAGCACTGTTTGCTGAGTCTACTTCTTTCTGTGCATGTAAAACCTCCTTATTGCTTTCTGGTTCATCTGTCATACAGGGGTTGTGGTTGCTAGCAAGCAATGGAGCCTTAAGGTGCTTTTTGCAGATGGGCACATATTATGGTGGAGGAGTGAAAATATGCAAAGCTCAGAATAGGGAGCACAAAGGGAAGAGTTGTATGTTTTGGCTAGGCTGATTTGTGCTGTGCCCGTAAACATGTCTTAGTGATGCTGTTGTGATATGGTCAGGGAGCTGAAATACTCCAGACATCGGTCTAGGTACCTACAAAGCCTCCCCATGCATGAATACGGCATTTTCCATGGGGCATAAACATTCAAAAAAATTGCTACACAAGTTTTGAAAATCATAATGCACACAGAAGCCTCTGGGGGGGCACTGAAAGCCAAACAGCGGGCTCTGGTTAGTACTCAAAGACACACAGGAGGCTTCAGAGGGCACCAAAAGTCACCTGAAATTTAAGAAATACTTTAAATTACTCCCTGTTCTCTTTGTGAGTATTCAGAAACACAGTCCTTTAATCTTAGTGCCTGGTTCTGATAGCTACATGGAGCTTAACCTGGACAGCAGCTTAGAAAAAGTTATAAATAGATTAGTATGGTTACTTACAGGTCTTTCAAAGGAAAGACACTCACACCACAAATCTTGAACTAACCACTTCCCAAGCAAGGGAACTCACATTTTGAAACAGAACCACAAGGGTTATTAAAAGAGACTGGAGATTGCCAGCACTAAACTAGATTGACTGAGATGCTGGTTGATTGGGGAGGGGGGGAAGAGGGGTTTTTAATTTCAGCCCTTTTTCTTGTGCTACATCCATTTTACCAAAAAAGTAGAAATTGAAGACATATTTTATCTAGCAGGACAGAGCCAGTGGTGCTGTGGTTGAGGGGAGGTGAAGGACGGCAGCCAAGGGCTGGAGGCAGCCACCACATCCTCAAGCCAAGTTTCTTGCTGTGATTGGGCCAGGGCTGCTGGGGGAAGAGCTACAGGTGAGAGGTGTTTTTCCTTCTTTTTATGGGAACAATCTTCTGAAGGGAAAGAGCACAGACTAATAAATGGCACAGATGTCTGTAAGTCTGTCCTGCATCCTTTCAAGTCCTTCTATGTCTTTTTATATGTTGTTAGAAGCAAGTTTTATTGTATTGCCTTTTCCTCGTCTGTAAAAATGAACCAATAAAGTTGCACCGTTTCACCTCTAAGGCCTTGCTGGCTGGCTCCTTTTCTCACCTCAGGCGATGCCCTACCCTGAGTTCCCACTGCCTCCCCGGAGCAGGTACAACATCAGTTGGCTGTGCTGGTCCTTTTCTTTCTGTCTCTAGAAAGTGCAGTAATTTTAAGTGTCTCCCCTTAGAGCTGGAGCAGCTTCTCTGTTGCCAGGGGCAGATGTCCCTCTGCCCTGGCACAGGCTCTTCCTCCGGGCTGCAGGGATGGAGGGACACCGCAAGGGCTTTTGCGTCTTGTGCTGTGGTGTGAGGCACACTCTTCCTAGCTGAGGCTCTTTGGCCCCCTCACCTTTTTCTCCAGAGCTTGTCTCGAGGTGCTGTGGAGGTGCCTGGTCTTTGCAGCATGCTTCAGCCATGCTGGTGCAGAGTGTGTGTGGGAGTTTCATTCCCATGTGTGTGATCATTTGGTCCTCTATTAGGGTCTGTGGGCATTCTTGGATTGCAGGGATATGTGGCAGAGAGGGGGGTGGATAAGACCAGAAGCGCTTGCACCACGAGCGTCAGCCTCTCCTCCAAAAAGGGCTGTTGGTCTGGTTCCCGAGATGGGAATGGAGCTACCATGGGCAGCAGTGCACTGGAGTGGGTGAGCTCCTGGTTGCTGGGACTGAGCTCTGCAGCACCCAGGGCCTGTGCCCTGCACTGGTGTGTGGACACCCCACAGAGGGTGGCTGGAAGGGGGGGTGCATGTGGGCACGAGGGTCCTGATAGCTGTTGGGGATTCCTGTGCGAGGGCTGAGATGTGCTGCTGCTGTTGGCCTCTGCACAAAAATCCCCCCGAGAGTGGCTTCTGGAGGAAGAGGAGAAATAAAGTGCATGCCTGTTCCTGTCCTGGTGCAGGGATGATTTGGGATCTCTGCACATATCATATCCCCCATGGGTCTGTGGGGCAGAGTGCATGGTGGGCATGCAGCTCAGCACAGGGCACGAGATGTGCCATCAGGTGGGACATGGTGCATGCTATTCCCTGTCAGGCAGGGCATTTTGGGAAGCTGCTGGGATTTTGGGCTCTTCCTCAGCAGCAAGACAGTTCCCAAACAGCATTTGTTAGATTAGTGTTTGCAGGGCAGGAGACTGACCTGGGACCTGGCGTGTTGGAGAGACCTGTGTTGGTCTGATTGTACCCTCATTTACTCACAAGGAGCATTTCTTTTAGCAGAGATGGTGCCATTTTGCTGCAATGAAGCATCAGTAGTCCCTGGCAAGGAGCACAGCCTTGACAATGTGGGGAGCAAGGGAGAATGTGGGCATGGGAGGAGATGTTGGATAAGTGCCCTGAAGTAGTGAGTGACCAAAGCTAAACCCCAAGGAGGCTTGGGGGCCTGTGTACCCCATTCCAGGTGGTTTGGTTGTGCCTAGAAAGTCCAGGCAGGGGAACCTGGAGGGGATCCTTGCAGTTAGCCAGAGGCACAGTGATCCCAGGTGCTTCTGCAAGGCCCCCCATGATGGAGCTGGTGTGGGGGGGGGGGGCAGTATTCAGGGCTTTGCAGTGAAAGCACAGAGTGCTGCAATGCAGAGGCAGGAGCTGGACCGTGCTCTCCCCATGGGAAGGGCTCACGGATATAGGTCAAACAAGCAGGAACACAGTTAAATCTGAGCTGGAGAGTTTGTTTCCCAGTCACTGTTTGAGAGGAACACCCAGAAGGCCTGGTGCCTCCCTTGCAGGGGTGCAAGGGCTGCAGGAGGGCTGCCCTCCAGGGGGTCAGCTGCTGAGCTTAGGCTGTCTGAAGTGGGTGGTAGTTGGCTTCTGGACTGGGATTGTCTTCATGGTACTGGAGTTGCCTGTGGGCATGTCTCATAGGGCCGGCTGTGACTAAAGGTAGCAGCTGGCTCAGTCTTCCCTTGTCAGATGCTCTTCGTTGTAGATAAAAGCTTTTTCTGATCATTCTAGTTCCCATGGCTGGCAAGGATTTTATAAATGGCAAAGGCTGTCACTGTGGGTCAATCCTTTGGGAAGTCTTTCTCATCTGTCTACCCCAGGCATGGGTTGGCAAACCATCTTCCTTACCTAAATGTGCTGGCAAGAACAAGCATCTCTGTGCTTGAACTAGAACCCACTCAAAGTGGCAGTTGTGTTCCTGTGGCTGCCCTGTGCTTTTGGATGAGCTTTGGGAGAGATTTTGCCTTGTCCAGTTGTGGCTGAAACTCTAGCTCCTGCTGTGTGTGGAGAAGTGAAGCCCTTGGCTTGGCTGGGGGCTGCTGAAGCAAGGGGGCACAAATCCAATGTGCACATCTGCACGCCTGCCCCTGCTTGGATGAAAACAGGGGTTTGAGTCCTATTGTTTGTAGAGGAAAAGCAGCTGGAGTTTCTGCCATTTTTGTTTTCCTAGGTGCTCATTGCTAAGAGTAACTGCTATTTCACCACTTGCCCACACTCCACCAGCTGCTTGGAGCCACCATTTTAGACTTCAGCTTATGCTCCAAAGAGTAAGTGACCTTATTTTCCGGAGACCCTGTTTGAAGGAGCAGGAACTGGATTTTGCCTTCATTTACACCTTAAGGAGCTGCCACAGGAGACAGGGCCTGTGTTTGCCAATTCCCTGCAGCCCTGGCTGGGCAGCTGTGCCACAGAAAGTGCTGAACAGGAATCAAGCATCCTGGCATCATGCTGGGTTAGTTTTCCTCTTGGAAATAAAAGCGGATCAAGCCACAACTGAGACAAGGTGGCTTGTAGTTTATCCAATGCATTGTTTACTTAATGCCTGGTAACAAATCTGTGGAGCAGACCTTGCCCTGCTCCTCATTCTCAGTGTGTCCCACAGCTCCTTGTGCGGGTTTTGTCTGGGGTAGAGTTAATTTTCTTCATAGTAGCTGGTATGGGTCTGTGTTTTGGATTTGTGCTGAAAGCAGTGTGGATAACA
>JANZLQ010000044.1:1872937-1883995 GCA_026212715.1 Elanus axillaris | reverse complement strand
CTTCCAGCAGCTTCTCACAGAAGCCACCCCTGTAACCCCCCCAATACCAAAACCTTGCCACAGAAACCCAATACATGAGCAATTACGTATTGCGTGGAGAAAACATTTCATGAGAAATTTTCCAAACCTCCTGGCAATTTCCATGCATTGCTATTCCCTGGCATGCAACATGTACGTTGCCCTCAAATTTGGAGGATGGCTTATGACTGCGTGCAACTGTGCTGTGACAACTACCGGGATGTACTTGGGGCCACAGGGAGGGGATACATTTTAGTTAATTCCATGTGTAGTCCTGATGTGGGAGCAAGGAGCTATTGTTGTCCTCCTAGAGGCTTGAGCACATCTTTCTGGGGAGATGCTGGCTCTCCTCTTCCTTATTGTGGGCATTTAACCCCCAAATATCCACCGCCACCCTGCTGACAGGAAGGGTGCTGCTTTACCTGGCAGCACTGGCACTCTGCCATGGGAACTGGTCCATCCTGTCCCACTATTGCAACTGAAGTGGCGATGTTGGTCATGCTCCAGGACTCCCAGCTTCTCATGTTTATTCCCTTGCTCCTCGTGGTTACATGCCATGCTGGTTTTGCTGGGGCCAAGATCCACAATGTCACTGTGGTGGCAGCTCTCCCAGGGTCTCTGAAAACCTGTTTTGGGACTCCAAGCATCCTGACTCCATCACCCAGCTGTGGACCCCCACGCTTCTGCTCGATAAGATGCTTGAATATTTCTTCTGGTGTCTCTGCCCTTGATAACACCCTGGTCCATGGGGTGGGTGTAGGGCTCAGCCTGCAGAAGCTTAAGTCATGGCCATGGGTGTCCCAGAGCAGGACACATTATAGAACACATTGTAGGAGAGGACAGGGTTAATTTCTGTCTCACCATAGGGCTCCAGGCTCCACGCAGCCACCAAACAGCCTTACTGAGGCTCTATAAGCACTAGCATTTTGCATCTCCATAGGTCTCGATGAGTAGCTTTGAAGGCTCTCCATGCCTGTGAGTGAGGTGCCATCCAGCATGCAGGGAGGGTGCAGGCAAGTGGAAATCAGGGCTTATGTTTGCCACTGATAAATGTATTAGTCTTTATAGCGGAATTTAAACTACAACCCTTTTTCAGGCACCTCAGCACTCTGTTATTTTGCAGGCCTTGTAAGGAAATGTGATTTTGCCTTTTAACTGGAGTGTATCTTATGCTAAGCAGCGAGATTAAGCATAGGGATCCAAAAGAAGTTGCTGAATGGCAGAATTGCCATTATAAATAACATTAATAATTTATCCGATCCAGGTTTTTTTTGGGTAAATGGAATACCTGCCTCTGTATAAAGCTCACTGAATAGAAACACATCTCCGCTTTTACGAGGCTTGGATTAAAGAAGGAAAATGCTAAGGGGCTTATCTTCGCTTCAATTTGCAGCCCTTCCAGCTAATGGCAAACTCATTTAAGAAGCTTCTGTGTTTGTGCCAACTCTGCCTTTACTCTCAGTGCCGGAGCTTGGCTGCATTTCTCGCCACAGCACTGGAGAGAGCGGAGAGGAAGCAGTTTGTTTTCTTGACCTCAGATTACCAGACAAAAGCTAGCAAGAATAATTTTCCTTGGAGTTCTCCCTCTTACAGGTTGCTTAAAGTGTCTGCATGGTTGCTGCAGAGAAGCTGGCAGTCTAGGGACCCCACGTGTGAAAGAGGACAGGGCTGGTGGCTGAATGGGGATGAGTCGAAAGAGCATCTGTCATCTTTCTTCTGGGATGCCTGCATCCTTCTGCACGGACAATCATGAAATGGCAAAACTCCACAAAGCCCACGAGCTGTCACTTCTCAGCTCTTCTTTTATGCTGGTAAAAATCAATTGCTTCAAAGTTCACAGAAGGTGAAGGCAACATTTGCTTTCCATTCAGAGCTAAGCGGGTCATCTTTGAGAGCAAATGCTCTCAAAAGGGAGAATAGCAAAAATCAGCAGAAAAATTCTCTGAATAATTTGGACTAGGAAAGGAAAAAGCAATTTGCTCCCAGTTATTCCACAGACAAAAGTATGAATAAAAAAATCATGAGCTATTTACCCTGTCTGGACTGTTTGCATGAGTTTTATGCTATTCCAGTTTTGCTTCACCAACCCCCAAAGACCTTATCACTGGATCCTCAAGGCACTTAAAGAAAGCATGCTTTTTTTTTTTTTTTTTTTTTTTTGCATGCTGGATCAGCGGGGACCAAAAGCAGAGGAAACAAAAGGGGTCCTAAATCTGAACCATGCTGATACTTGTGTGTGCATTGACCTGGATCAGAGACCCAGGCTCTGGCCGGCCAACTCTACCAGCACAGAAATTTTATCCAAAATAGTATTACAAGCTCGGGTGCTTTGCATTCAGATAACTAGGCTGTGGCAAAGGCACAGTGGGTATTTACAGTCTGCTTTAGAAAAACCTGATACATGTCGTTAGCTATTCTGTTGTAAAGGCAGTTTATGTTACCCACATCTGCTGCTTTAGGTGGCCCAGCCAGACGGCTGGCACTGCTCGAAATGCCAAAGATTGTGCTGCTGCAATGAGGAGAGAAAAAAGAAAGGAGGATGAAGACCTCATAAGCTTTATCAAAACCCACCAAAAAAGTCAGGAGATTTGGGGATTACAGCGTGTAATTACATTACCTTAAGAAAAAAGTTTACTGAAAATTTCCTGTTTTGTGTTGCCAGCGCTTTTCAGCCATTAGTAACACATAACTTCTCATTGTCTTTTCCCGAGGCACAGATGGGCTAATTTTCAGCTACCTGATAATTACACATTATTTGAAACTGTATCAAAAGCTTCTGTTCCTGCATTCCTCCAGCAGCCGTTCTTAACAGCTCACAAAGTCCCTTGATTGAGGCTCACAGGGTCACCATCCATCAGTCCATCTGTCCATCCAGAGGGCTGGGAGCGGAGCAGCAAAGCCTCCACACTCACATGCAGGCTTTGCAAGCTGCTTGCACAGATTTGCACCATTTCCAAACTGGGGGGAGTGACTGAAGCTCCACCAAAAGCACCTTCTTGGCTCGATGCCGGTATCTGAGGTTAATATGGAATAATGATGCATCAAAATATTTCTACTTAAACATGCATGGGGATGCTGATGTCATGGGGCAATCAAGGATAAACTAACACAAGATGCTAGAAGTCAGCATAACAAAGGTTTAGTCTCAATTGTCCTTGGGCAAGGAGCTGTCCTTGGGCAAAGCTGTGGACTGCCAAATTGGAGAAAGTCATCCCATTGTACAGAGAGGAAGGTTGACAGTCCCTCCTCTAGAGCCATAGTGGAGGCTGGAGAAACCTCCTTCTCCCTTGATCCCTCCTCTTCAGGAACGGTTACTCTGCCAGTTGAGCTTTGATGATTGTTTTTAGAGGGTGTTTTCTCAGCTCGTTTGAGGCTGTCCAGTGGGAAAACGCAAAAGGCCTCACGTGTTTTCTGCTTCCCCATCATCAAGTATGCCTGTTGCCTTATCAAAGAAGGAAATTAAACTGGGTTGACATCACTGGTTCTTGACAAACCCATGTTGTTTGATTTTATTCATCATTTTACATCTTACAAGTTGCTCATTTAAGACTTTCTTCCAGCCTCTTTCAGGGAATTGAGATTAAGATGATTATTCAATTTTTTAAACCTTTTTTTTAAAGTATCCTCTTTAAAGAGAGGTGCTTTTCTCATCTCCAGGGACCTCTAGGCCTTCATAAATTTTGAACATAACCACCAAAGGTTCAATGTTCTTGGGTGCATTTTATCAGATCCTCTCATTTTGAGGATGTTTGACATATCCAAATAGCTTTAAACTTCTTTCCTTATGCTGGCCTTCTCCACAGTTCCCTTCAAAGCCTGTTTCATTAAGTTTCATTCACAATTAACCTTTTTATAAAGACTGAAGCAAGGGAGAGGGGGCAAATTTCTGCTTTGAATGCTCAGTCCGTTCTCCTTCCCCAGACACGTACATCCCTACACATCTTGCTGTTCTCATTTTACATCTAATTTATTTGCAGACCCTTGCTGGTTGCCTCTGAAACCTTGTGCATGCAGACTCAGCCACTCTCATGCTGTGAACCTGTACTATTCCTCTGTTCTCCCCCCAGACACGTGCCCATTTTGACTTTCCTTACTATTTCTTTCCAGCTTCCAGACCCTGCTGCTGTAACGCCATCTAATTATGCTTCTTATCTGCTTTCACAGGGGAGCAGTTTGCTGTTGTGCACCTTCTCTGGTCTCTTCTGGGAACTGCCAGTTCTCATACGTTTCCTTACTGCATATTTCCATCCAAGAGAGCGTCTCCACCACTTCCCTGATCTCTGTCAGATGCTCATTATTTTGTTATTTCTATTATTCCATCTTACTTTGCTGGTGGGAAGAGACAGTCAGGTTATACATAGCTTCTCCTATTCCCAAATCTCTTGGGATGTTAAGTTAAGGACTAGCCTGATAAGGCTGCAAAACTGAAGGGAGGATTCACTGAACGCTCCTAAAACCTCCGGGCAGTAGTGCCAGGTGGGACTGACTGGGCATCACTGGGGAGAGGTTGTTGCTTGGGGAAAAAGATACAGAATCAGCCAATTGGTCCATGTTGGATAGTATGTGGGAAGCAGGGCTCTGTGGCAGGAACCCCCCAGACCCTGGTATCTCTTCGAGTCATTTCTGATGTTCTCCATGCACACAGGGATAGGATGAAAAAGCAGCTCTGCTCATGCCTTGACTCTTCAGGTGAGGTTCATATCCTCCGCTGAGAAGGACCAAAATGTTACCCACCTCCCTAGCCCTGTTTCTGGGCGCATTTGGCTGGAGCCTCCATGCAGCGGCACTGCTTGCATGCCTGACATTTATTGTGCTGGCCTGAATATCTTGTCCTTTCTCCTGTGGCCACTTGGAGTCAAGTGCCACTGGAAAGGCAGCTCCTGCAAGGAGGAAGTTCAGGCACGCTTGGGGGTGTTTTGCGCTCAGATCCTAGACGTTTCTGAGTGCAATTTTGTTTCGGGTTTTACAAATGCTCTTCCGCTTGCTTGCTTGCCTCAAGTAATGAAGCAGCAAGATAAAAGACAGGGCCACAGAAGGTTGTTAAAAAATTACTTGCAAATTAATGTGAGGACAAGGTGTATGAGTTAATATCGTATAAAGACCCTTAAAATCGGCATACATGCGTGCACCCTCCGAGCACTGACATTCGCAGGCAGAACTACACTGGTAAACCGAGCCCAAGGGGCTTGATTAACAGGAAATTTTCAGAATGCCAATTAGAGCAAAGTTTACCGAACAAATTGTTTGCACTTGTACCCTAGAACCATCATGAATTTTAATTCAGCATGGATTTATGTGGCTGAAACAATAATTAAAGATACATGAATGCCTCACGTTCAGGAGAATCCCCACAGCTACGCTGTAGTTTTGGGTGGGGAAGGCGGTGAAGAACCCGTTTGGGCAGGGTCTGCTCTCGCTTGGGAGGCCATGGGGTGCAGGAGGCTTTTCCCCATGGAGATATAAGCAGTTTTCTCAGTACTGAGCTCACCAATTTGTGCAGTGTTTAGTCTTCGGTTTCTTTTTTTATCTTTTTTTTTTTTCTTCTTCGTTTAGGTAATATGACAAAGAATGATCCATGGGGTCTTTTCTCAATAAATGCTGGCTTGTCTTTTCCTGCCTTCCACTTCTGGTGGCTGTGAGATATTAAATCAGCTCCTTGGGTCCCCCAAGACTGGAGCCTTGCCCTGTGCTCTCCCTGCAGCCCGCAAGAGGACATGGGGAACCCCTCTCTCCTTATACCTCCTCCTGCTCAGCCAGTCCGAGGTTTGGACATGCCCCCATAATGCAAGGAGCAGCTTTGCTGGAGGAGCAAGCAGCGCTACCAGGCAGCATCAGCAAAAAGTCACAATTGAGCAGCATGATGTATATGTATGCCTTCATTTGAATTCTTCTCTCCCTCTTCTTGCACTGGTAAATAAGTTACACGTATTTTTAGAAGAAGTTATTTTCTGTCACTGCACTTTTAAATGTCAAGCTCCTGGAGAGGAGTCTTCAACATAGTTTAAGGTCAGTCAGGCTTCAAGGAAGAAATACGCAGGTAGGGAAGAAAAGCAGCAGTTGGGCTGTGGTCCAGCCTGAACCCAGGCTGTGGTCTAAATGATGGGCAAGAATGAGTGTCCTGTGTGGAGGTGGCACCCAGGGGCATTGCTCTCCCTGTACTTCAGCAACTGCTCTCAGTTATGGAATAACTAAATACTTTGACAAAAAAAAACCATTGGCTGAAAATTATCTGGCCCGTTAGTTCAGGAGTACTGATGAATAATGCATACATAAAAAGGTTGGTTTACAAATGATTAATTAAGCTTAAGAGAGGTTATACTCATTGGCAGCATCCATTGTCCTAAACACCTTAATCATGTCTGCACAGAACAGTGTATCTGAAACACACTATTTGAGAAAAGTAGTGAGGAATCATGGAGCAAGCACTGGACACCTGCACCACTCACCTCAGAATAACACCAGTGACAGGGGACTGCAACCAGGTTTCCAGGCTTTGCTGTGCCACGTGTGGTGTAAGACAGGATTGACCATTGCTTACCGTAGCCCAGTGCCTGCTCACGTGCATGCTAGGGTATGGCTGGGAAGGTGCAGAAATTGCACCTTTGCTATGGTAAACAGTTCAGGCATTTATTTTCCTGCTTTGATGTAAAAGTGTGGCTCTTCTGCCAGAGAGAGCTGCTCCCCGTGCCTCCCGCTGTGACTAATGGCTGCTGCGCTCAGTGGGGATATTGCCTGGGCAAACAGGCCTTTAGTCCAAGGGCTTTTTGCATTTGTTATCAGTGATATGTTATGTGTGTCTGTTAATAAAGTGCTGCTAAAAAGCATTTCCACTGTCTGGTGTAATTTCTGGCTGATACCTGGATGCCTCCAGTGAGCAGCGTCTCTGTAAGAGCTTGCTCATCTTCAGCAGGGACCTGAACAGCTGTTGCTGCTGGGGACCTGGGGTGGTCCTCTGCTCTGGGGAGAGCTTAACCTCTCTGTCCCATGATTCAGGCTTCAAGAGAGCTCTCAACTCCAGGCAGGGTCACTTATGATGATTGGGTTTTAGTTTTAAAATAAATGGGTTTGTTTTATTTTCGCAGAGGCAAGTTTAGCTGAAGGCTGGCCCCCGTCAGTACCTCTTGCAGGACAAGTGTCAGTGCAAAGAAACCCTGTCTACATCAGAAGAAGGTTGCTGTTCTTCCAGCTCCTTATTCCTATTACCCACTCCTTCACTTCCAAAACCAAGCAGGACACAGAGCTCTCCATGATCTTCCCATATAAAGAACAATTTGGCCCTCTCCTGTGATAAAGTTCCTACGTTGGATGCAGATAAGTTGATTTCTTACCTTTTTTTTAATCCATGAAGTGGCAAAAGCAGTACACAGTCACACCCGAGTACCCCATGTCCTGAAATGCATGAGGTTTCTGAAGTGTTTCAGTTCAACTTCAGTGTTTCTGAGAGCACAAGGATCACTCTCAGCAGAGAAAGAGAGAATCTGGGGGGAAAAAACCAAAAATACACATCCTAAGCAGTTGGGCTTTGCTTTGTCCAACAGGGCCAAACCCCAGAAAGGCAGAGGGGTGTCTGAAGTCCAGCTTTGGGGGGGGTGTGAAGCCCTAAACTGAATTCAGTGACCCATACAAACATCTACTGGCCTGGATGCCTTTAGGAGACTGGATGCTGAGAGTCCCCATGGTCATGGGTTCAGCCAGAAATGATGGAGAGCCCATGCAAAGCTTGATGCCACCACTAAGCTGGTGGAACACCAAGTTTTTCCCACCTGTCTGCTTATCTCCCACATCTCCTGGCTGGCACATCCATGCAAAATCATTCCAGACCTGCTGGAAATGGGAGCAGTAGGGTGATGGAGACCATCCCAGCGATGCCAGAGGTACAGCATCCACCATATCTGCTTTGCCTGGTGCTTCTGCAGCTCAGGCATCTCCTGGGGCTACAGCTTTAATACACATATTTATGCATTTTATGGGTTTTTTTAGAAACATGAAAATGATTTACAGCATTTCATATTACATTTTTTTAATCCTTTAAAATTAAAACAAAATTTTCCCCGCTTTGCTCAATTTTAAGGCATCTCTTTTGTTCGGTTCTTGCAGAAAAATATGGATGGAAGAAACTCCTAAAATCCCCAACCACTGGAAACAAAATTGGTATTTTTCCAAGTTAAGTACTATAACAGAGTGAACATACATGTTTAATTTGAAAATGTTGATTCCAAATGGATTTTTCTTTAAAAAAACTCCCCCAAGCAAGTCAATATTTGTAATCAAATTGAAATTTCCTCTGGGAATTATTTATTTTCATGAGGTCTAATTTTTGCAAGGGAAAATTCTACACAGGAAGGTTTTAAGTCACTTTAAACCAGCTTTAGGAACCTGGGTGATGGGAGGGGGCTGGGAAATGCCATTCAGGCTGCAGCCCCCTTGCCTTTGATGAGCGTGATCTGATGAAAGAGTTTAAACTGACTCTTCTCTCTTTGAAAAGGGTAAAGAGTGAGCAGAAAGGAAGGGGAGAAATTGGTAAGGAGGAAGCATTCAACACCAATTGCCACCCCACCCCACACCCCACACTTGCCCTCATTTCTTGAAAACACAGCAGCATGGCACGGGATTCACCTCTGGCAACATTAGATATCAAAGTGAGACATCCGAGCTGGCTATTTTTGGCTTCCTACACAGCCAGAGGGGACACATAGCACTTCAGGTGGTGTGTAGTTCACCTACCCTTATCTGACATCTACTGCAGGATGAGATGAGTTGTGCCATTGATTTCATCTGCCTTGAACAGAGGAGGAGCTGATGGTGGCAGGCCCATGTCCACCATAGCCTGATGAATCCTGTCTGTGCTGCCTGACCTGCTCTTGATTTGCTGGTGGAGCAGGAGCATGCCTGGGGGTACTGCATGGGTAACACAGTGCAGCCCCTGAGGAGGAACAGGCACCTTATACTGCTGTTAGTGCATTAGAGGACTCCGAGCCAGCTCCCTAGACCTCAACAGAAGAGGATACATGGGTCTTCCAGCACCTATAGGGAAGCCTTTCAGAGAAAATTGTCATGGCTCAACCTAAAGATGATTTTCTTACAGAATTTCTGTCCATTTTAGAGCAACAGTTGGGGTTAATGAAGTGCATAACTTACATTAATATGCCTTTTATTTTTGTATTATGATAAATCACCTACCTTTGTGTTTCTTTTTATTATGATGTGCTGGAACACAGTATAGTGGTAGGAAAACAACAATATAGTGCTGCACTGTCAGTCTCAAACACAGAACCAGCACACCCATGCTACAAACATTCACAGACGCACAGCACCGTGTCAGATTATTAGCTCCAAGGCAACTGCCAACATGCAGTTTTATTGGAAATGAAAACAAGGTAATTCAAGATTTATTTTCTCTCTAAGAAAGTGTCAGGAGACAGGAGCCAGCCCCCAGCATCTCTCATAAAACACCTGATGCATGGTAACTTGCTGCTCCTCAGCCTGTGCCTGGGGACTTTTGAGTGACCTCTTCAAAAGGAGAAGAGTTTTCCTCCTTGTCTGCATACTGTACCCTAAAGAGAGCAATGGAGATTGATTGACTCTGGTTTCACTGTACCCAGAGGGAGATAAGGACACCCCGATGCTGTCATGCCTCCAGGCACAGCTCCTGATGGGGGCTTGCGTGGCTCCTAATCACACATCCTCAAAACTTCAGAAACATACCCTGATTATTTTCCAGCTCCAAGTATTAATTACCTTCAGAATATTGCTGTCTTAGCCCCTTTTCTAATGGATTAGGGTGAACTGATCACCAAACAAAACTCCTTATTAACAGTTATCTGCCATGCCCCGCTTTTGTTGCTTTGCCCAAATACAGTCCATGCCTGGGCACTGATACAGGCACACACTGTGGCCAGAGAAGGGCCCCGCCGAAAGCATTTAGGAACTGGGAGGAAAATTACCAGAACAATTGGAGTGATTAATTTGGAGTTGTTGAAGACCACTTTAAAAGATGCCCTAAATGTGTTCAAAAAACCCATGCTGATTAAAAAAAGCAACAAAAAAAGCACCTTGATTAGATGAAAGGTGAAAGAAGCAATAAAACCAAATAAAACAACCTATATAATAAATGGGATAAGAGCAAGCTGACAGCGACAATCATCGGTCAGAAAGCAAGAGATGCGAACAGCGTCTGACAATAACCTGTGTCGTGAAAGGAGCCTTAATGGAGATGGAGAGGCAGTTTCCCAGTCCAGGTGTTTGGGTTTGCACTTAACACTGGCAGTCCTGTGAAAAGGGAGCATGGCAGGGCTGCTCCGGAGAGGTCTGTGTCCGTAATTTTAAATAGAGGCTTGCTGTCATGTTTTGGACAATACTGAACTCTTTATGAAATATGACTGCCACCCCCAGATACTTTTTTTTTTAATCTGAAAACCAAAGCTTGGAAACCTAACTCTTCAGATGAAAATGCAGAAACGCTTCTGTTCTTAGCTTCTGATCAATATTTTTCAGTTTTGCTATCACTCTTCAGGACACAGAAAGAAGTTCTTGTAGGGTTTTCATGCCTTTCAGAGAACTGAAATCACTGCCAGGACTCAAAAACTCTTGTGTTCAGCATGACCAAGTTGGACTTACTGCCCATGGACAGTAGTTTTGGAACAAGTCTGGCATTTCCAGAGGCAGGAGACACGTGCCATGCACGTGCAAGACCACAGCAGGTCCTGGAAGGCATCCACATACCAATGCTGAAAACTCCTAACCCCGATCCCTCCTCTAGGTGCCTGGGAGCTTTGGCCACTCTACATGCACAGATCAGCCAGGTACCATGGAAGGCAGCAGCAGGACAGATTGCTGCTGTGAGCTGAGAGGTCTGTGCACAAAATGTTTTTTTCCTGCTCAGTTCAAATAGTTTTGCTCCATCTGAGGCTTGGATCCAGGTTCTTCAGCCTGGAAGCCAGACATACTGGAAAAGGCTTAATGTCAGGCCTCAGAGGTGGGGGCTCAGGATTTTCTGTTTGCCAGCCTTGGGACAGAGTGGTGGTAAAGATCTCCCCCCCC
>JANZLQ010000044.1:1861000-1872837 GCA_026212715.1 Elanus axillaris | reverse complement strand
CATACACCCAAGCACCCGGGAAGCATTTGGCTGCTGCTGGCACTGGCACCAAAACCAGGACGGCATTTACTTCCAGGAGCAGATGCAAACACAGGGAACTGCCAATTGGCCAAAATCAAATAAAACATGACCTCTGCTGAACTGGAGCCTTAATACTTTCAAACAACCCTTCAGTCAATATTGTCAATGTAATAGTTTACCTTTGAGACATGAGGGGTGAAGGAGAAATGAAACCTGAAGCTCCCGGAGATGTTTCATTACCATCATTTCTTTCATATTATTGGTAACAAGCCAGCAAAACTCTGCAAAGTCCCTCAGCTAGGCTCTGGGAGAGCCTGCCTGCATCTTTTCCCCAAGCAAAAACACAAAACCCAGGAGCTGGGTTTTATTAGAGCACCTGAACCTCTTCAATTACAGAAAATACAGAATGAGACAGAATAGAAATATTCTCCCCTGGCAGGAAGGTCCTTTCTCTCAGGTTTGTTTTCAATTCTTCAATCCCCAGCCACTCCCTGGGTAACTACACACCCATGCAGCCTTGCTGGCCACCAGAAAAATCCCCTTTCCTTCCTTTGAAGTGGGGCAGATACTCCCAGGAAACAAACCCTATGTTAGAAATAATGGGAACACTTTGAGGAAAAAACCCCAAACAATCTGAGTTTGATTATAATGACATGGAAAGAAATGGAAGCTTATCTGCATTACACACCCCCTCCCAATCAAATGAATACCCCAGACCATAGCCCTGTCCAGAAGCAGTATAAATACCTCACCAACTTACTACCTTGTTACCTGGATCATGCCAAGCGTTTTATCACCAGTCTGAAGTACAGGCAAATCCATTAAAAAATTGATTTACTTTATTTCTTCATAGCTGTCTCCAACTTGAGTCCCTTTGCTGTTAAACTTTGGCTACAGTAAATTCACCCTTTGCCTTTCTTTTTTCCCAGCAAGGTGTTTCCTACATTTCTAAGATATGTCCCTCTTATTCTCCTCGAGTGTCCTGGAATCACCAAGGTGGAAGACCCAGCTGCAGCTCCTGGGTACGGGTCTATAAAGCCCTTTCTGCCTCTACCCCAGGACAAAACAGGCTGCTGCCAGCAATTACAGACAGGTAGCTTCTCCCTGGACACACTTGCACCCCAAACCCATGATCTGCAGGGTGCTGTAGGTTACACCGGACTAAAGCACCTTCTGTCAAAATCTGAGCCTCTAGGGATAGTTCGTCTTGCCATGAGGTTTATCCAGAGCCACTGCAGAAGCTGCAGTTCCACAACCAAGATCTCCCTCATTTGGGTACTTCAAAAACCAGCATGGTCATGCAAATGGGAAGCACAGTTGAGGCAGTTTGGGCTTTATTGTGCACTTTTGTTTTCCCAAAAATTTGAAGGCAGGGGAACCAACAGTCTACAACAATCACCGCTGCCATGTCCCTTACAAACCTTTCAGTAACTCAGTTTTCAAGGCATTTAGACTTTTGTAACCTGCTGCTTAAGAGGAATGGGGACATTGTATGAGACTGGACATGGTAGTAGCATATGGGAAGCCATATGCTCTGCCAAGAGAGAAGCATACAGTGATGCTGGCCCCAGGCAGACATGTCTGGGGTCATGGCTGAGGTTTCCAGAGATATGGGTCCTGCTCCCACCTCTGCAAAGTACAGCTCAGCACAGCTCTTCTCATCCCTGATGGCTAGCAATGCCATTAGTGCCTTTGGTGGAAGGAAGTGAAATTAATGCACAGCCCATCCTTTGTGCATAGGGTACCCCAAATTTTATTCCAGCTATATGGGGGGACCAATTTTCTCCTCGCCCTGTGAAAAAAAAAATCCCTTTGCACCCTTGTAGCAGCAGCAGCACTGGGCAACGGTATGCAGGGCACCTGCGCCCAGGCATCCCCAAACTGCCACAAATATCCCTAAAAACATATAGCCAATGCCTGGTAAAAATGCATGTCCCTGCTGTGATTTGACCCCCCTGACTGCAATAAAACCATCTGATGACCAATAATCTTTTTCTGCATGGTATGTCAGCCAGTAAAGTTGCCAAATAGGCAGGGACAGGAGTTGGTTTAGGATGTAGCAGCACAGCACATTTTTTTCCCCAGCCACCAAGGTGGTTGGGGAAGCCCTTCACTGCTTCTCTGGCAGCACACATCTATGTCTGCAGGTCTGTGCTGTGAACTCCATCACCGGCACAGCTGGAGTTAACATTGACTTCTGAAAGTGGGAAGAAGGATTGTGTTCATATATATGCACATATAAAAATACGTATTTTTAAACCCAGGAAATTCTTGTCGCCTCCCTGGTGTTTAGCTCCCAGCTGCTGCCGTGGCTGGGCTGGGTGCGTTGCAGGATGCAGTGCAAGGACAGGGGCTGGGAAAGCAGCAGCACTGGGGCTCACAGCCAAGGGAAACACTCTCAGCACCCTGTCTACCGAGTGATTCACAGGGACGGGTTTTTGCAACCCTCAGGCTCCTTGTGTCCACATCCAGCCTGTGAGTCACGGAAGGGATAAAAACTCTTGTGCATATGGCTGGGCCCTCGCAGCCTGCCCTCCCACAGATGACAGCCACCGTGATGCTCAGCCCCGGGGTCTCACTCTGGGGGCACTCACACGCATTCGGCACCACGCAGCCTCCTCAAGCCCTGCCCCGGTGTGCTGCTCGGCAATACAGCAGCTGGCGTGCCAAAGGGTGCTGTCACAAAGGGAGCCTGTAATCCCCCCTGTCCAGAGATGACCTTTCTCCTGGGCACGGGGGACTACAGAGGTCCTTGCTTGCTTTTTCTGTGCTGGTTTTAGCTGAAGAGCTGAAAGGAGCTGGCCAGGAGCCACCCAACAGCACCACAGGAGACACGTAGCAGGACCTGAAATGCCTCAGGGCTGGAGGGGTGCATGTGCTGCACCCACCTCCTCCCGCTTACCTTAGCACCTGGCTGTCCCCAGCGAGCTGAGAACCTCTCCGGTGTTCAAAAAAGGGAAACAGCTGATGGCATCTCCCCAACTCCTGGCATCACCCCTCTCTCTGCCCAGCAGGAGGGCAGCAACACCATGGACTGGGGCAGCGTGGTTCCTCCAGCTGCCTTTTGCAAACAAGTCCCAGCTCCTGCAGCCCCCGCAAATCCAGATGCATGGAAAAACCTGTGAGATGACAGAGAGCTCTCTTATTCCTGCTGTAATTAGTCCCTTTGGAATTCAATTAACAAGCTCCCCGCTGCAGCTATCAAGCCATCATCAGTTAAGCAAACAGGTGTACAAGCCAGGCCAGGTCCTTGCAAATACAGTAGAAATATTTCAGCATGTCCAAGGGGGGGCCTGTCCTTCCGTACCCTCTACAACTTACTTTAAAGTGTTGCCCCGCTGGTGGGAATTTAAAGGCTCTGCTGACAACCAGAAGCACCTTTGCACCCCTGCTCACCCTTCTCAACTGGAGAGCATCTACCCTGCCCAAGCAGTGCCAGGGAAAAGCATCATCCCTGGTATGACCACATCACAGGGCTGACCCTGGTCTGGCACGGTTGATGCCATGCAAGGTGTGAATATGCTGTCAGCTCTGCTGTCCCTGTATGCTAGCGTGGTGCCACGCACGTAGGCAGACATCAAGTGTGATCCGAGTGGCATTGCCTTGCCTGTCTCCAGGGTGTGTGATCGGGCTGAGATATGCACCGGTGATGATGAATAACAACCATTGCTGCAGGGGCCAGAAAACTTATTTTTATGGTTTTCTGGCTTTTTCAACAAGCTTGTCCAGGCTGGAAATGAAGCTGATGTTTTCTGAGCTGTTCTGGGCTTCTGGAAGTGTGGAGATGGGAGCTCAATTCAGTCCACCTATTTTCAAATACCAGTGGAGTAGGGTTTGAAATAGGGCTTTAGCTTGGGGAAGATTTCATGCACCTCTCCCTCCAAGGGCAACTCTGGGGCCAGGGAAGCAGGATGCTCAATACTTGGAGTGACACTGGACACAGCCTTGCCTGGGCCTGCTGGAAAAGCGCTGGGATGCGACACCCTGCACTACAGGCAGCTGAGGAACAGGGCCTTGCACAAATTTCTGTGAACCACCTCTGCACCACTACATGCACCTCTCTGCCTTAAGAGCTTTGTGTGTGCCATAGGTCACAAGGAGAAGCTGCAAAAATGAACAACAGTTCTTACAGACGCCGAAGATCATCCTGTGAGATCAACTTAATCAGTGCCTGTCCCAGCCCATATGCTTCTTGAGGACGAGATGAACGAGATGAAGACCATCAGTGTTGTGTGGTTCCTTATCAAATGCCTATCTCAATGACCACCCAGCCCGGCTTGAGCAGCAGTCCCTGGTCACTAATCCATCCCCTCCAGCTGCTGGGGACTTGACAGCCCTGCCTATGCACAGGGGTGAGCAGACGGTGCAGCCACAGTTCGAGTTTGGTGCTTCAGCCCAGGGTGCATATGATAAAATACATCATCTCCTGGCTTCAGCACAGGAAAGTGCATTTTCCTGCTATGAAAGATATTTCAATTCAGCAAACTCTATCTAAAAATGAAACCCATTATGGCAAAGAAAGAAAAAAAAAGTCTCTAATGTTTTTACTGCATCAAAATGAACGATGTCACGTGCCTGGACTGCCTTGGAAAGTACTGAATTGCCAAAAGATGGTGAATGTCTTCAATATTAAGTAAGAGGGACCAGAAGGAAGATGCTAAAACCTAGAGAAATTTCCATCTAATGCTTCTGTTAATGCATTTTTCTTTGAGGAACATCCTCTGCTTTGACTTAAAGGTGCCCTTATCACACTGGGGACCCGATAACAGTGCTGGTGGCCACTTGAGATCAACGCATGGATGTTACCATCTCATCTGCACTTTGGGCAGGGCTTCTAGCTCAGCAGCATATGCCGAAGGTTTGACTTCAGCACCTGCACCTCTGCTCCAATCTCTCGGCCACTCACCCAGGATGAACTTGCAGCTGGGCAGGGGCTCGGGCTCACCTATAACCTCAGTGCAGATGTATCCAAGAGCCTGCTGGCTCTGTATAACCTGAATTACTGAATGTCACTCAATTCCTGTGGGCAGCTGGAAAGGAACACTCTGTGCTCCTGGCTTAAAGCTCCCCGTGATGCCCTCACACAGCGATGGCTTTGCCCTAGGCAATGTTTGATGTCCCTCCAGCTATTCCCACCGTTGCTCGGTGTTATGAGCCAGGACACCACCGTGCAAAGCCCTGCTGAAATACAGGACAGCTGGCAATGCTGAAAGCCATGGCTTCCAGGATATGGATGCCAGCATACCCCAGCGGGTGTTAATTCCTCCTGTAGCAGCACAGGGGCCCTTCTAGGCCAGTTCACTGCCCAGTTAGGCTGAAATTAGACAAAGCTTAAATAACATGTGCTACTTATGGTAGTTTGACTCCAACTAGTCGCATTGGAAGTTGTCACAGGAAGGTCTGGGCTTGCTTGGGCAGAAACGAAGAAGCAGCAGCAAAACACTCCTTCCCACCCAAATAACCATTCTAACAAAGCAAAGTCCTGCCAGCAACTTATCATCCCTTTCCTATAGCAAAGCCTCCCCAGCCTGGCCAAAAGACAGAAGTGGTGTGCTAGAAGAAAGGACAAGCTGAAAGGATTTATTTCTTAAAGACTCTCTTTTGGAACACAAATCACCCATTTTTTGCTTTTGTTCGCTCATGTTTCACAGTAGAGGTGGAATGCAACATTTCCCTGGTTAAACATCAGTTCACTTGTATTGCTTCAAGATTTCTAATAAAATTAGGGTCACAGTGACCCTGCAACTATTTTGCTGGTATTCTGCTTGAGTTGTGGTGATTTAGCTGAGAGCAAACTCCTGAATATCCAAAATAACCCTTAATCTCACAAATCACCAATTGGACCTTCCATGTCACCTTCTACCTGCTGTGACCCAACAAATTAAAATGTCTCAAACCTTTTTCCGGAATAACAAGGCCAATAAACTTCTGTATCAAAGGCAAACCCCAGGCTTGCAAGATGCTTTTGGAAACATTTTTTTTCCCATCTTATATAAAAAACTATTGAATATTTGATACTGAAGGGAAAACAGAGGAGGGTAGTTTATAGCATAGACCCAACCTAAGCATATGGGGGAGTAGGGATGTATGGCAGGAGGGGAGAAACCTTAGGGGGACAGTAGCACACCTGAGCTGGTGTCATGTGGGTTGATGATGTGGCATAGCCCCATTTTTCACTCTCTCCTCAATACCACGACAACACAGCTTTATTCTGTCATTCTTCTAAAATATTTAGTGATTATCTCCACAAATTTAGAAACAAGTTGGCTGATCTTGCAGATGAAAACTAGTTTAAAAATTAATTGAAAGCTTTTAAAAATTAATAATTATTTCAGTTAATTAAAGTTGCAGTTTAACATTTTTTAAACTGTTAACAATTTGCTAGCTGCTACACAGTTGCCATTAGAATAGAAAATGATGGGGACCAAGAGCAGGAAATATGTTATCTTCATAATTTTGCAGAGCAGATTTTTGGGCTCTTCTGCATCGTCTGCATTATTATTGACAGCATTACTGCACCTATCAAAAAACATATCTATAACATCGTAATTTTACTAGAATTCCTTTTGTTCCAGATAATTTAAAATGCTTTTTTGTTGTCCATAACACATTTGGATATGGATTTTTTTTTTAATAGATACTTTTACTTCTCATATTCATTGTTCTTTATTTCATAGCATCTGTTTTTTAGTCACAACCGTTATCTCCCTCCCTTTCCTGATTTGTTACTTACTATCTGTAGCTTGGCTTGCTCTTCTTGCTTCCTGGTTTTTTTTTTGCCAGGATTTGTTGTGATCTTTTCTTTGTGATCATCATAAATACACCTGTCAAGAAGGAACTGAAACAAAAGGCGTTTATTTCTCTGAGAATTTGAGAAATTTCTGTTTCCTAAGGAATCAGCGGAGAGAGCTATAAAAAAGTGCTGCGTGTGCGAGAATTGGTCAGCAGATTTTGCTGAGGACTTCTGCCTAGTTACTGCATCTGAATGGGATGGTTAATCCCTGGGGCCTCTCTTGCAGATGCAGAGCCCATCAACAGGAGCTGCTGTGCACCCTGGCCTGATCTCAGCACCAAAAAGCACCTTCATTTCCTAGATCATGATCTACAGTGGTTATAAATTAATAAATCTGAATATATGTTACCCTGCAGAGGTGGATGCAGAACATCTCCCTGCTCAGAGCATCCCATGCAGCAAACTGTGTCTGAAATGCTGTGAGGTGTGCAGGAGAAAGGGGGGAGAGGGAATCAGAGTGTGCATTTCTTAATGTCCCATGGACAAGAAGGACACACCAGAAACTTTGTCCTGGTGCTGCGTAAGCCTGGCTGCCACAGTCAATATCTGCTCTGCCATGCCAGCAGCTTATCTTTGCCATTGCCAGCTGCAGCATGCACCGAGGCTGCTCCCTGTGCTGTAGGGCTTCTCTCATCTGCCATTTGATTTGTTTACATTGATTTTAGAGTAAGGGCTTTTCATGAAATACATTTCGATTGAGAAAATAAATTATTTTCTCATTTGGGTGCAGGCAGGCAGCCACTGCGCCAGGTGCACGCTCCCCAGCCCTGCCGGCGTTGATTCCCCATTACAAGCACATCATCGGTGGGGCTTGGGCTGTGCAAGCATTTCCATTCAAATGCAAAGTATTCAAAACTTTATGTATTTCACTTTTCATGCAGAAAATCTGCCTATTTCTACTCAGCACGAGAGGAACTTTTGTTGGGTTGTTTAACCTTGAGCAAACGATGGTTTAACCATTTTCAGGACAGTAGAATGAAAAAAATTACACTGCCGCCGTTATGCACCACTGTTCCATGGCTGATGGTTTAAACTTGAATGTGGCAGAACTGTAGTCTGCAAGCAAATTTTTTTTTTTTCCCAGTGCTGCAGTGGAAAAGTGCTTTGAGTTCTTCTTCATTTTAGAAATGTGTTTTGAAGCTGTACCCTGTTGTTTTCTTTTTGCTGCCTGTGTTTGATGACCTGCCAGCCTTCGGCTGGCACTGAGCACAACTCCACAAAGCATCAGATAGGAAGCTGTCATGTGGCCCTCATCCCAGAGATGCCACCTTCCTCTGTGGGTGAAGTTACGCTGATGCTTGTCTGCTTGTAGGACTAGAGCTTTCCTGGAACATGAGATGAATTTTAAAAGTCATCTTCCTCAAAGGCTGTTCAAGAAATTAAACCATCATCTTGATTCTCTCCTTATAATAACAGAAGGTGAGCATGATGTACAGTGGAGAATCCTCTTACAAAAGCACCTGGATATCCCCTACAATAAGGAAGATCCTATGTTTCAACCTGAAATCCCACATCTTGTATTAAAGGCAGACTCTCACTTTCCAGTCTAGACTAGATATGCAGAAACATGTGCATGGAAATACCCTCATCCTCCTCTGATCTCAAATTAAAGCTTGGCCCATGTCACCTGTTTCAGGAGTTTCCTGATGGATTCCTATTGAAGCTTAAAAATCAGAAATAAAATTAAGAAAAGGAAACCATCCCTCTGGGCAGGTGTTGTAAGGCCAATGGGGCCCAAACCATCTTGCTGTAACTCCCAGCAGATGCTCTCCCTTAAGTGGTTCCATTATCCTGCAGCCCATGCAAACCTTACAACACCACCCCGGGGCAGGGGAAGAAGTTTAGTTACACAGGATATGAAAAAAACATTTTTCTTCTTGCCTGTTTCAAATGTCCTGATCTGTAGTTTGATACCTCTAGTTTTTGTGCTGTGGGGAATTGTGAATAACCTCTCTCGTGCTGCTCCTCACTGCACAGCCCATCACTCACACTTCTTCCAGGATAAAGAGTCTCAGTCTGTGTAATCTCTCCACCCAGAGAACAGTTCCCCAACCCTTATATTTTCCACCTCTCTCTGTATCTTTTTGAGTTTCTAGGGGGGTTTTCTGTCTTTTTTTTTTTTTTTTTTTTACCTGCAGCGGAGGTAACAGATTTGCAAACAGTATTTAAATAGCAGGTGAATTATTGATCTGCACAATGACAAATTGATCTCTTCTGTTTTGTTTAACACTTTTCCCCCCAAAATTCCACACTCAGTTTACTTTTTAGGCTATCACAGATCACTGAGGTGATGTTTTCATAACACTACCTGCAATGTGGGCATGCAAGGAAAAAAGTTATCTTTCCTGAGTAATAGCTCATTTAAGGCTTATGACTGGTTCAAGTACAAATGAACTGTTTCACCTGTACACATGATTTTGTATATCTTGCTATTGAATTTTACTCTTGTTTTACTGTCCCATTGCTCAGTATTGAGAGATCCTGCCATAGCTTTTCATCATCAACTCCAAAGATTGAAAGATTGTCAGCAACTTCATCCCCTAACTGTTTTCCTTCCCTTCTCCAAGTCATCTCTTGATCTCCACCACAGGTCCCTGGGTTCCTCTTTTGGCACTTTTATTCCACTGCAAAATCTGCTAATTTATTCCTAATTTGTGTTTCATATGCTTTGCAGTTATTAGACAGAAGAGGGCTTTCTCTTTTACACTACAGTGGCTTAATTTCTTTAAGAACCTCTGATGAAGACAATTTTTCAAAGCTTTTGCTTAATGTACCTCCTGCTCTGCAAACTCACCAGCTCTCCAATGGCTTGCAGTGCAGGACTTCCTTCTGCAAAACCTGCACCAAATCTTCTGCATTATTTCATATTTATTCTTGTGCCTACTGACATTTTTGTTATATTTTTCTGAGTGTTGGCCCAGCACAGATCTGCTGGGCAATCCCCTGGATTGTTGATGCAGCCCTTTTAAATATCATCGCATTTGCTACCTTCAGATCCTTTGGTCCCATGGTTATTTTAAGCAGTCCCTTGGCACCACTGCTAAATGGCTGTTTTATACGAGACAACCTTTGGGCTCTGGGGTGAATGCCATCTGCTCCTTTTGATGCTCTTAATTTCCAGAGTTTGCTCCCAAACCTCTTTCAATGACAGCTGATGCTGGGATGGGTCCTCCATGGTGGGAAGAGCCCTAGGGGGCTCCACAGCTGCTGAGAGGTTTGAGAAAAAGGGTCTTTTGTTAGATTTTTACACCTTAGAAAGCTGCTCATCATAAAAAGGGTTTGTCTCCTTTGTCATAGTTTTACACTTAATTTGTCATCTCATGCTCTGTATTTTCCTCATTTGAACATGACTTCTACTTTTTGAAGGATACTCTTTTACCTCTGATGGGGTCCTTTAGTTGGTTCTTTAATGAGAACAGCTAATTTTTTGCCCTTTTAAAGTCCCTTTTGATAATTGTATAGATTTGCTCTCATCATCTAATAGAAGATCTTTAAATGATGTCTATGTCCCCTGGAAAAATTTTACCCTTTTGGTGGCTGCTTTTAATTTCTTTCTAACAAGCCTCTACTTTTATGTGGATAGCCTTTTTGAAATGAAGTAGCAGTGAACTTCTTCAGTTTTATATTTAAATTCCTAAAATGTTACTGAGTTTAAGTACATTGCAGACACTTTTATAGAGGGACTCTTCAACAATAACATTTTAAATTAGCCCTGTGGCCTGCTCAGGATTAAACCTAGTGTTGCTTCTCCTAGCTGTCCTGAGAAGAAGTTCTCTTCTGTATTGTCTCCAGACATCTATCCATTTCTCTATAGGAGTATCCCCCCCGGTATTGGGCTGGTTTCCATTCCCTTGGTTCCTCCATCTTCCTGCTGGCTATTATGGCTAAGAGTCATCTGGTCAAGTGGGTGATGATGTAGCCTCAACCTTTTGCATTGAAGCTGAATTTAAAACCACAGGGAGACTATTATTTTCTAACATTTATTGCTCATTATCTTATTCTGCACTAATTAATATCCAGCCTGCTCCTCCACTTGCCCCACTGGTGCAATTGCTTTCTGTCCCAGTCTGATGTGCCTGTTATGCCACTGCTCTCATGGTTCAGGGCCTGTGGGCACCATGAAGGTGACCCTATCCCTCCAATTTTTTCAGAAAACCCATGGGCTGGCATAAAACCTCAGTCCTACACTGACCATCTTAGCTGGAAAGGGACATCCAGGATATTATTTTCCCAGAATACAGGTCTGGGAGAGTTGCCCACTTCAGTTGGAACTGATGGAACAGTTGGAACAGACAGGCATGTCCATGATCCCACAGCTTTACCTGGATTCATATGTGGTGCCAGATAAATCTATATGAAAAAACAATACAAAATAGTATGCTTCATTTTAGCAATGGAAAGCTTATATTACTAATTACAAAGTTTAAGAGGGCTGCTAACCCTGCCCTCCCCGTGCAACCTCACAGCTCTTCCTAAGGAAGAAGGCTACTTTGACGTTTGTGGTGTTTCACTTCAGCTCCTGAAGATGTGCCCCAACCCTAAGAACTGGGGAATCCCCCAGTTGGCACATGCTGAAGACCTGTCCCCCAGCATGCCCCAGACCATGGCTCGGTTATCTGGCCCTTCTGTCTGATCCCAAATGGTAGGCCATGTGCCCAGCTGTGTCCTGGACAGCTTTCTCCCCAAGGCATATACTTGGGCAAGATTGGGACAACCTCCCATGCTTGTTAAGTCAGCCCCCTCACTTTCTTTCCAAGCCCTCCTGTCTCTGCATCCCCACAGCTGAGTAGCCAGCTGCCCTGGTCCTGTCCCACCATCCCTCCTCCCATCACAAGCTGGTCACTTAGGTGTGAAGGTCCTCCTGACCACCACCTCTGTCCCTTCTTACTGATCCTTGTGTAGCCTGGGAGCTCTTGAGGGCAGACACACCCTGATCCCTTTGCTCCTGGCAGATCCAGTATGCAAAAAAACTCAAGTGTATTCAGACCTGCCTGTTTTCCTGAGTTTGGGGGGGGGGGGGGGG
>JANZLQ010000044.1:1837436-1860900 GCA_026212715.1 Elanus axillaris | reverse complement strand
CCCGCCCCTTTTCCCGACGTCCCCCCCCCCCCCCCCCACCATTTCCAAGAGGAATCACTCCTTCCCCTAGCTGCAGTGGGATGGGAGCTGGGAGAAGGTGACAGGGAGTTAGTTAAGCCATCTGGTGCTTTCCCATCCACCTCCAGCTGGTTCCAAACTCCCTGTTGATATTAACAGTGCAGTGAAGCTTCTCATCAGTACAAGCACCAGCCTCTTGTTCAATTACACACCAGCTTTCCAAACAGCAGCACTGCAAAGAGCAGCATGGAAATCAATGGATCCCTGCACACCTTTGCCTTTGGACTGCATTTCCTTGAAGCACAGGAAAGAGGAGCAGAGAACCAGGGTGGGAAGGTGAGGAAACAGGAGGGGGTATGGGGTGCAGATGTGGTTGCTCCTGCCAGCCCTGTTGATCCTGGTAGCTAGGAAAACCCTGATGGTGAGCTGAGCAGTTGGAAATCCTGAGCCTAGGTGCACAGGCATGTACCCAGACAGAAGCTCCCATGAATGAACCCTGCAGAGCTGCCTCCTGTAGACACCATCCCATCATGCAGAGGGCAGCAGTAGGGAGCACAGGGAGTTTGGGAGGATGAGACACTACTCCAACCTCTCCTGAAACAGCAGCTGTGGGCCACCTAAATGCTCTGAGGTGGTCTCACCTCTCTTCAGAATGTCTGTGAAGTTGTCCTGGTGGTGGGTCCAGGTCTCTCCTCTCCTCTAGCCATGGGTCTTGGGCTGGGACCTCTTCTGTAGCAACCTAAACTTGTGCAGACACCTGCGTGCTGTTCCTCTCCTGCAGCCCCTGACTGCATCTCCCCACATCTCCCACATCACCCCGGTGAGCTGAGGCTGTGGCTGGCCACTGTAGAGGAGCAATGCATTCCAGCCTGTAGCTTTTGCTGGGAGCTGTCTCCAGAGCCTCATCCCACTGCATCATACTGGGCAGCTAAAGAGCCTGAGCCTGTTTGTAGGCTGGACCCGCTCACCAGACTGACTTTGTATTTTTTGTTGAAATAAGTATTATTCCAGAACAGTGAGGCAATTTTAAAAAGCAATTAAAAGCCTCAGGTTGTGCCTGAGTAGAAAAAGTAAATGAAAGTTGTCCAAACATGTTTTTGACATTTTCTAAATTAAAACCCAGACCCCTCCTCCCCACTTCTCAGTTCGCAAAATTTAAACCAGGGCTGCCATTTTAAGGGAATATTTAAAAAAACCCAAAACACAACTTTGTAAGAGATCAGTGTTTTTCAGATTTCTTTTGGGATTGCAACTTGACATCATACACAGCGACCAGAAATATTGTCTGCAAAGGCTGCCCTGGCCCCTCACATCCCACCTGCCATAGAGGAGCCAGGAGTGTGTGACGACAGGAGGGGAGGTTGTAAGAATCCAAGTACCTTTCCCTCTCCCGTGTTTTAGGCTGAAAGCAAGATTATTTCCAGCTCTTGTCATTTCCTCTGAGCTTTTTATCACAGCTAAAAACTGCCAGGAACATTCAACAAGGAGGAGGAGAGAGAAGGAAAGGGAAACCCAGCAGCAGAAGCTTGCAGGCACTTCTCTGAGGCCAACTGACAAGATCCACCATCTACCCTGGCTAGCTCTGCCTGAAAACATTTGTAAAGCAAGTCTGCTCTCCATTAAGATGGTGGGGAAAGCCTTGTTCATGCCAAAAAAATTTGTCCCGGCAAGGTCTGAAGTAGATACACTGAGCTTTAAACTGAAAAGCAGCACTGGCGGGGTTGACTTTGCTTATATCGTGGGAGTAGTGCAGCTGCACAGGCCCTGCTGGTTTCTCATGTTTTCTGTGATCTCTTAGCAAACTGGTAGCAAGCCACACTGCCCCATTTCTAAAAAAAATTAAGCCCCTGCAAATCCTCAACATCACCCCTAAATCAATCCAAGCTTGCAAGAATCAGCAAGTTTCCCTCCAGGTGAGTGTGGACATTTCACAGGCATTTCAGTTTTCTCTTTTAAAATACACAGCCTGCTTATTCATTCGCAGCTGTCAGTTTCATTTCTTCCCTGTTCATGCCTTGAGCATCACTTCTTTTCCTCTGCATCCAGAGCCTTAAATGCCACCAAACACAGCTCTCGTTGGACAGCGTACCTGGTTGTTGCTGCGCAGTGACGTGCTTGTCTCGTACAGCTACAGCCGCGTGTTTGCTTGTGTCTGTGCAATCTCCTCCTGGAGGCTCCAGAGGATTCTGTTTGCACTGCACAGGCTCAGACCCCAGGCTTTAGGGATAAGCCAGATTTTCTTCTGATTAAAGACTTCTGAAAGATTAAAGATACACAGCCAGGGCCCAAGTCAAAGCTGCAAAGCAAAGATCATTCTGCAACTTTTCAGTTTGCAATTTGATTTTATTTTTTTTTTTTCAGTCTGTTCTCCTGCATTTTTAAACATGTAAATTGGAAAATACAATCATCTGCTACAGAGCATCATAGTGCCCCTGCTTAAGAGTAGGACTGAAAATGGAAAGCCAGAGTCTGGTCAGTCCCTATTCCAAAGGGTTTTGCTCCTACCCCAGTGTTTTGGCACAGCCAGTCCAGCTCTGCTGGATGGGTCTCCCACTCCTACACAGCTCCAGGCTCCTGCTTCAGTCTGACTTTGTTCTGATATGCCCCACTTTCTCTTTTCCTCCCATTCCCCGCATTTGTCTCCATCCCACGTACAAAACTTCCTATCCTCCTCCATGTCCTCTTCCTCATTTTGCTGAATGACAGCAGAAGTCCCTCCATCTCCCCCCAAAAGAATTTCACCCCCCCACACCCATGGGCAAAATGCGCTCTTCTCATGCACCAGCAGTAGTTACACAGCTGAGCTGGTTGGACAAACAGGTCCAAGGCAGAGGACACATCCACAGTCTCCAAAAGCAATGCACATAGTTGGGGAATGCAGAGTGGTACCCATGGGAGCCGGCAAACTCTGCTTCTTCCTCTCTTCCCCATCTTGCTCAGGCCCACAGAGCATGGGGCCATTTAGTAGCATCTCCCCAGAACGTGGCCTGTGTCATCATCCCTAAAGAGGGTTCTCTAGCAAAAAAACTCTGTACCCAGTAAAACTTTTGTGGTGCCTATTTCTGTTTCTTTCAAACACACCCAGCAAGCCACCTTGGCACCAAGCAGCACACATCCTCTGTCCTACCAGAGCCCCTATGTGATCCTTATGTGGGATAGTCTAAGCATCCTCCTCTGCCAGCTTTGTATGACTCTATGGTGTTGCCCAAATAGCCAGGAGCCATCTGAGCAATGTCAGCCTGTCCCGAACTGTAAAAGGATGAGCATGGAACAGTCCAGGCAGGCATCCAGCTCTGTCCCAGCAGACACTGTGGGACTTGAATGCAGGGGAGGTACTCATGCAAGCCCTTGGTGGCATTGTGTGACCGTGGATTGTCCTGCCCCACTGCTACCATGCTCATCAGTTGGTCCCAAGGAGTGAGCAGGTACCTATAGCCCTGAGAAAAAAAATCTGCCTTATTTCCTCTGTATAGAGAGCAGCCCCAAAAAGCTTTTAGAGCAAAAAGGGTCAGTTTGTCTATAAGTTAGGATACTTTCTTTTCTTCTGAAATTGAGATAGCTCAAAGTGACCAAGTCAAACAGTAGAAATAAAGAGATTTATGAGTAGAAATAGAAAAGAGTTTATGAACAGCTTCCCCACCCACTACCTTGCCAGCTGGTCCTTCCTTCCAGACCAGCTTCCAGCTGACAATAACTCAGAGCTGCAGTAGCCACAGCATCAACCCCACTGGGCCCTGTGCTGTTTGTCCTTCCATCACTCCCTGCTCCACAGCCTCTGGGCATGGGCTGCAGAGTGCCAGCTCTCTGCTTGGCTTTTCCTTGCTGCTGTCTCCCACAGCCAGGAGGTTGGTCCAGGTCTGGGCTGCCTTCTTCCAAGGGAAGGAGCAAGGTATGCTAGCTCCCTTCAGATGCATCTGCCCAACTCTGACACTTTTATTAGAGAAACCTAACACACACACACACACGCTGAGAGCGCATGCAGATCAAACAGATGCTGTCTGTCACAGAGCTTAAAGCCTAATTACAGAAGATTACAGAAACTATTTATAAATATTTATATCCATTTAAATATATTTATAAACGTATCAGGATTGGATAAAAGTGCATATTGTTATTTTAGCTTAAGACATAACCAAGTATCACTTATACAATGCTCATACAGTAATCATATATTTGTATTAAGCTTCTTTTTGATTAACATGGACAGCAGCTGTTAACATTTGAATTGCTGTTAATACAAAGTAGGTTGGCACCAATGAGCTAAGGAGAATGGGTAGGTAGTGCTGAGAAATCTGGAGGCAACAGAGCAAGTATACTACAGAGCAGATAACTCTTCCCCTTCTTAGGTGGGGATCCTGATTCACCAAGGATATTGGAAATCTATAGCTAGGTTATGTATCTTCTTTCATCATTAATCTGCTGATTTACTGTGGCAGCATACTGCCTACCTTCCCCTATCTTCCACTTGCATTGCACTTGGGGCAGCAACAATCCCCCACAGAACAGCTCCCCGGTGCTACTTGTCTCACTCAGGTCCCCTACATGTGCAGCACACTCAGCAAGTATAACACCTAAATGACAATTTTGTGTCACCCAGAGGTTGTCCAGTCTCAAAACTCACTGCTTTTGTGCCTCACTTTGGACACTACAGAGCAACATCCTTACCTGGGCACCTTCTGATGCACAGCAGAGTTGTACTTCTCACCATGCAGCAGCTTCATTTTTTTGTCCAATGCTTAGGGAAAAGCTCCATCCAGCAAAGGCATTTGGAAAGTCACCTGTGATTTCTTCCTTTCTTTTAGTTTGGCTTCCTAAAGGAAACAATATGTGTGCTATTCAGTGATCTGCCAGGCATTGTGAGCGAATGGGGAAGCCAAAGCCACAGCTGAGAGGATCAACACATTTCTAGGAGTTGCACGGAAGTCTGAAGATGAACTTTTATTTGTGTTCTTGTTGAAAGCACAGTGGGGAAGCCTTACCTGCAGCGTTCAGCAGCAGCTCACTACCCAGGAGGATGTGGGCTGGTGGGCCACCAACCTGGATGGAGGTCTGGAGAGCTGCCAGCTGGCAGACAGCTCTGGATGGATGTGGGCATGTTGGACAGTACAGAGGGTAAGGGATGGAAGCGTAGAGGAAGCACTGGGGTGGTGGGCAGTGGTGGCAGATGCAAGACAAACTTGGGAAGCCCTGGAGGAAAGGTAGCTTAGAGCAGCAGCAGGGAGCCCACAAGATGCTCACCATGTGAGCTGCTCCCATGGCCAGACCTTGGGGTTCCCACAGCCAGTCCCCATCCAGAGGAGGGTTCACATGGGCTGTGGCAGGCACTGAGCAGAAGAGATGCTGCCTACCCATCCGTGCCCTTGGCCTCCATCACAGGCATGCTGCTGTGGTGTGGGCAAGCCAGCCCATCCCTGCCTCCTTCCAAGCACTCTTTTTTTTTTTTTTTCCCCTTAGAAGACGACAAAGCAGGAAACTCACTTCATGCTCCCCGGCAGGGTGGTTTTGAGCAGGACAATCCCTTTGGTCAGGCATCAAATACCAGCGTGTGAGCCATCTGCTTCTTTGACTAAAACACCCAGAGAAAAGCTGCTGGATTGGAAAAAGGATATTAATCTGAAAAGTGTACAACAAAGCAACTGCAGGGTGTTTCCCCCCCGAGCCAGAGCGAGCGAGGGAAAGCTGATTACCATGACACACAGGAGCCCTGATCTAATATTCCACTTCAAGATTTGCAAATAATGTGCCCATTAACATTCATTAGCTCTTTAAATAATACCTGCCAGACCTTCCAGGCAAGGAGGAAAGGCCTCTGCGCCCAGAAATCAATCACATAACAGCCTCTAATTGTGCATTTTCCACATCTACGTAAAGTTTCAATAAAAACAAGCCAGGACAGAATAGCAAAGCTGAAGCTGTCATTGCTGTGTACAGAGCTGCACAGAGACACCCTTTCCGCTCCCAGTTGCCACATGAGGATCTTTGCTAATTAGCGGGCTTCTCTCCGACAGCTCGCCTGAGTTCAACGGGCGCTGAGGGAGGCTCTTTGCAGGAATGTGTCAAGCCAGCCTTTCACCACCCAAAATAGCTTATGTCTTCTAGCTCGTCAAGGCAGCCTGCAGAGATAAGTGCCATGGAAAGAAAGAGGGTGGTGTCAATGCCCGTCACACCCCAGGAGATGAGACTCGCTTGAGCTTTGGGAATCTCACATTAATACCCAGATATGGAAAGGTTTCAGGTGGTCTGTCACCCCAGCTGAAGAAATACCCCAAGAGAGGTAGAAAACTAATGGTTTGATATCAAGGCATGGCCATGGGACTGTGACCTTACCTACAAACCTCATTGCTCTCTATCACCTGGACTTTCTGCCCTCCTATCCCCCCTTCGGAAAGGGCAGATCCTCTGCTGAAGGCAAAGGGGGATCAGGGCAAGGAGCCACATCACTCTTTGGTCATATTGGTCTTCAATACCCAAATGAACTTGCACCTTCCCAACACTCTTGATAAATCAAGTTTCTTAGCTGTTAACTGCTAAACTGCTGCACTGAAAACTGACCCAGCCACAAGTATCTGTGTTCAGATTCTGCTCTAGCAGACCTTGTTGTCCTGTCACCACTGTGACCATGTCCCATGCAGACCAGAGGAATGAGAGTTAGAGGGTCCACCAGTGTGAACACAGAGGTCATGGGCACTGGTAAAACCACAGCACTACTTTTATTCTTGGGTTGTGTCTGTGTTGTGCAGAGGACTCCCAAACCATAGGAATATGTCCTTGCAGAATGATGAGTTATGGGAATTATGGACTGAAGATCTCTTGGGGTCATAAGGCAGGTCAACCAAGGTTTGCCAACTTGGTTTGGAAGGCAGCTTTATGTCAAGGTTGCTAGAGGTAGAGAAGCAATGCCACTATCACCTTCTCTTCAGTTGATTTATACTGATGGACACAGTTCATTGTGTCACCTACCCAACCACCAGCTTGATCTGGCTCCCTCTCCTCTACAGCTCCAGCATTTGTCTGAGCCTGTGCTGAGCTGTTTGGACACACTAAGTGTAAAAGAAATCAACCTGCCACAGAGTGAATAGCTTCTTGGCAAGATAAAAAGTATGGTCTAACCTTTGTGTGCAGCAGTTCTGATCCAAATGGTGAGCAGGGTCAGCCCTGTGGTAGACACAAAGGCTTTCTGGGTTAGTCATCGTCATCATCATCCGACTTCAGCACACTGAATCACACTAGCACTCAGTAAGCAACTGTTAGGCACTATAAAGCTCAAATTAGCTGTCCATACAAGCATACTCTGGATCTTGTCTGGTGTATTTTAGTGCTTTAAAAAAAAAAAAAAAAAAAAAAAAAAAAGAGCTACATCACCGGATAAGTAGGTCCCTCTGCACAAGGCCACAAGCAAGCCTAGAGGCATCAGGGGGTCTATAGTACATCTTCATGTTCCTTAGAAAATGGCTCTATGTTGTCACAGATGTTACAGTAAAAGCAAAATCAGTTTGGGAACAGCACACTTTCCTTTATAAAAACTGTGCAGCAGGGAGACAGCTGCTTATAGTTGCATTTAATCAGCCCAAAATGAGTTTGATTAGTTAATAGACAACCTAGAGGGACTGGTCTAACTAGCCAGGTCAAGGAATGGCAGCAAAAGAAAAGTGATAGGTACTGCAAAGGGTCTGCACATCTGCAGGATTAGTGAAAACTGTCTTCCCCAAACAAGAATATTCTTAAGCAAAGAGAGGACTGAAGAAACTCCTTCAAAGTGTGAAGGTGAAATACAAAGACAAAGGGGGACAAACACTTTTTTATTGTGCAAATAAGTGCAATGAGTGCAATGGAGAAGTGCACAGGAAAAAGAAATAGTTTTGCATAAGTACCCCTCTGTAGATATTGCAAAGAAATGCAAGAGCACAATGAGTTTGTGAGCATACTTAAAGGGTAGTGATCTGATGAAGAGAAATACAGAATTAATGATCTCTCCTTGATTTCTTCACAAATTTACCAAGAGTTTGCCCAATTGCTCCACATCCCTGGGAAAAAAAAAGTAAAGAAAAAGGGGATTTCCAGTCACAGAGTGGAGCTGTGGAGGTTACCATCACACTGTGACATGCAGAACAGATGGTGACCACCACTGCTCATGTAGAAAAAGAGATCATCTTTAGATTAATCCTTCCCCAACCCTAGCATCAGCTCTGCTCCCTTTGAACCTTGGTCCCCCTAACTTATTGGGCAACAGTTCTCACCTCAGACCTGCTCTACATTATTGCTAGAAGTGCCCACTAATCCTCCCTGCTATCTCTCACCAGCTCCTATCTAATTTATCCTACCAGCTACCACAAACTTATATAATCTAAAGCTGCCGTAAAGAAAATAAAATCTGTTTAATGCTATGTACTCTGCATTCCCTCATCCAAGACCCATGTGAACATGGATAAAATCACTATTTAATAGTGTTGGTCAAGCCCTGCTGCTTGTTCAGAAACCTTGCTTCCAGCCTGTTTGGATCAGCTATTAAAAGTTTGTATGAAAGTTGTGAACATGTTCTTGTAGTACACAAGGGAAGGATTAAAGTATCTGGCACATAGGAACAGCCTGAGAGCAGTCTGTATCCCCTTTTTTACCTGGGGATTGAGTGCTGCATGTGAGAAAATATGGAGACAGGGATTTGCCCAACAAGATGTTGGGGTATCCATCAGAGGAGTCGCCTGTGGTCCTGTTATGCTTGATGGAGATGAAGTGAAAGGCGCTGGGGACACGACCCAGCTCTTCCTAAAGCATGGGGCATAGAGGGGTTGGGTGGGGATCCCTGCATGCACCCACCTCTATCCGTTGCCAAGGAGACCAGGGCAATGTCATCACAAGGTGAGGTGCTGCCCAACAGGCTTGCTCATCCTGCAGGTGCTTCCCAGATGCAGGAGCATGTGGTGGGACCAGGGTGAGGCAAGTCATGGAGAACAGATACTGGCTTAAGACAGCCCTACAGTGTCTCTCTGGAGGTAGGAAAAGCTCAGCCTGGATAAATTTCATGAAGGTTAAATTTATCCTAGAACAAGTACTTGAGCAGTTTTCAGCTCCTTTTCCCCCCATAGTTTGTTGTTGGTTTGGTTCTGTTTTTTTTTTTCCTATTCCTTTTGCAGTACCTTGAATCACCAGCCTCTAATTATTGCCTGCAGTTATAAACATGCACTTCTCCCTGGAAGAAGTCCATTATTTTTTACCTAAAATTGAGGGCAGTTAGCAGATGCCTGGGTAGTGTGAACATTTGCAATATATTATTAAAACAAGCTTTCACCCCTCTGCTTTGAAATAGCTGCTAACACCACTTTCTGTAACACTTCTCAGGCTTTTTGAAAGTTTTTGTAATCCCAAGCAGATAGCAACCCTTAGTCTGAAGAACATCAGACTATGTAATTTAATAGGCCTTTCTAGCACTAAAATAAGGGAGTCAACAAAAATTTCTGTGCAGTGCATAGCCATAGCTAGTCTCTTGCAGCCATTTAAAGGAGGAATGGAAGAGCAGAGACATAAGGGAGCCCTTTCAGATTTCACAATCATTTTGTATCAATTCAGCTTGGTCCCCAAGGAGTATCCACTAATGCTGGAAATTCAAGGCCCAAAGGCAGAAGAACTTCAGACAAAAGCCAGTTCCCATAGTGTCCTTATACATTTAAAATCTCAGTACCTATCACATTTAAAAGGTAGAGCAGGGACTGGATTAAACCATCTGCAACAAACCATCTTGATATAATTTCAGTATTAAAAATCTGTGTGTTACAGTTGTCATAAATAAAAAGTTATTGTAAAAAAAGCTATTTTGAAACCAAAAGCCATCATCATGGCTTTCTTCAGATGCTATAAGGATTTAATAAAAGAGCCCTACTCCAGTTTAAAGCTTCATTTTTGACAAAACAGCATTTTGCTAGGAAACATATCTTTTAAAAGCTACCTGGCTCTAATATTTGATGACTCATAAAAGCACAGGAAGATAAAATGTTTATATTAATTTCTCTAATATATACAACCTATTAAATATAAGCAATATAATGTTAAACTGAACTAAAATTAATATGATATTATTATTAACATAAGGAACAACATCCAAAGCAGCATTGGATATTCATGAAAGAGTAAAAGGACTTGTTTACTGCATTGAGTTTCCCATTAACTGTCACTAATACTGTTCCTACTGAAATGGCCGAATACAGTCTTTTGTAATGTGATTTTCACTATGCAGGGCCTAGGAATGTCTGCTGGCTTTCCACCTGAAGAGCAAGGTGATGGGACTTGCTGGGCTTGCCTTGGCCGATGAGCTGGTTTCAGCTCATTTTGGCTGCAGTCACCATTGATCAGTGGCTATTGCCTAACTTGTTCCAGCCTAGCTCTGCAAATGCTACATGAGGATGCAGCAAACCTCAGTGGTAACTGCATAACAAATAACCCCTTACATTAATTGACCCTGAGGGGCTTTTGTGCAACTTGCAGACTTCAGCAGTGACAAGAAAGCAGGCTGCATTAAGAGGAGGTATAAAGGTAACACTGAGCATCCTGGGGAAGGGGCCCTTCCAGCCACCCTGAGCTCACCCTGGTGAAGGACTTGAGATGCCATCAAGTCATTTGACACCTAGACCCATTTTCTGCTCCAGGAGGACCAGTGCCATCAGGCTTAGGAACAGCAGAAGGGTGACCATAACCTGATACAGATACCAGCAGGGGTTTTATAACTATTATTAATGATGTTTTTCCATATTAATTCAGAACCTTAGTATTGTTGTAACTGGGATAATAACTGTTTGTTATATTTTGATTAGACTGTTAAGACTAATTAGGCTGACAACAAATCCATACCTCCTCAGAAGAGGTGTTCCCATTTTACCCCTAATGACAATTTGGGTCTAACAGGCAGGTGAGACAGGGTGAAGGGGCATTGGGGCAGACACCGCTCCCAGCTCCTGACCATCAGCAACATCCCCACGAGCAGGGAGAGAATTGTCAGGGGACCTTGTTACAGCTTTGAAATGGAGATCTCTGGACAGTACTGAGGTCTGAACATGCTGGAGAAGGATGTTTGAGGACAGCTCAGGATGGCCTCCCAGTTAGCAGGTCATCGAGTGTGCACCTTGCACAAATCATTATTGGTCAGTGCCTCAATTAACAGACATCCCAGGATAAGATGTAGCTGTACAATTAATTAGAGGTCAGATATGGCTGGAGCTGTCTTACCCAAACTGGTAGGATGCATCTCCTTTTATATTCCCAGAAACACAGAGCAGCCAAAATACACAATATGCTTTGTTCCCTTTCTGGGAAGGGCCAAGGCAAGACTAGCTCCATGTGGACATCGCCTAATTTTTACCCATCTGACCACTTTCTGATTAGCAATTGCCAGCTTTGCCAAGAAAAGGAACAGGCATTGCCCATAAGAGACTGAATAAAGCCCATGTATGTTGTTCAGCACTCCTCTGCCTGGAGCACAAAGCATCCTAATGAAAGCTGGGGGCAGGGAGGGGGAAGAGCAGCGAGAGGTAGCAGCCATCAATCCATCTGGTAATGCCTCAAATCACATCCAAGACGAGCATCCCATTAACTTTTTTTCTCTGAAATCCTATTTAGGGAACTGGCTTGTAAGCTGTGGAGTAACAACAATGTGACTTTCATATCACTTTGAGAGAAAAGTACTTGAATACGCTCTTAGTTTATCTTGAGAAACCAGTCATTGCAACTGCAAACCGGAGCTGGAGAACTCACTTTCATGCTGGTTCCAATTGATAAGCCCCAAACTGAGCCTGATAGTTGCATCTTGTTTACCCAAGTGACAAGATGACTCTTTGTGCCCAAATACTTTTGGCCTTGCAAATGACTTCAGTTTTTAAATGCTCTCCTTGATTCACAAGGAGAGGAGCTGCTGCTGTGTGGGAGCAATACCGATGCAAAGAACAACCTGCAACCATGAAGCCTGGCAGCAATCACATACTTAGTTTGCCTGGTTTTATCTGTTGATAGTTGTTGTCTGCTCAGTACACAAGCTGTTCTCAGTGGCACCCCCCTGCTTTCACAGAAAGCCAATGCCTGTCTTGACACAGCAGTCATGCTGTGAAAAAGCTGAACCACCATGATGTGGCCAAGAGGTCCTGGCCCCTGACAGGTTATCCCACAAGGACCCCGAGCCAGAAGGAAAGTCCTGGAGAGAGGCAACCCTCTTCAGGCCTGTCTGCCCATCCTGGTTTTAGGTGCTTTATTAAGCAGTGTTTGCAAGCCTGCTGCTAAATAGCTCACCCAGGGAATAACAAACTGCCTGGAGGTAGGGGATGTGTTTGTGCCCTCAAGCAAGTATGGGATTTGCCCTGTGCCCCACATAACCCTGTTATCAGAGTGCTTATTTCAGAAAGTGGAGGGAAGAGATGGGGTGATTCTCCAGCTGTGGTCTGAGAGCACACAGCAGTTGCTGGGTCTTGTATGGAGTGTTATCTTATGTTTATTTTGCAAGACTTGCAGATTAGATCCCACTGGGGAGAAACCATGGCTTTAAGGGCACTTGGATACAAGCTGCCTGCACAGCCCAGAGTCCCACCAGTCCTGGTCCCGCTTCCAGTGCGAGTCTGGTGCAGGACAGGATGTGCAGGCATAGACAGTCTTCTGCAGACAACAATAAACACATACGGTGCTGGTGAGGGCTCTGCACTCTTCTAGAGGTCATCTGCTCCACCAGCAGATCACAGATACAGCTTACTCTGGTAATGCAACTGGATTAACTGGTTTAATTTATTATACTTCATCTGTTTTAACAGCCAAAGTTAAAGTTACCATTTTACATGTTGCAAGCATGATCAAGTGGCTTGTGTTTTGTTCGCAGTAACTTCGTATTTTCTTTGTTAATTCTATTTTGTCTAATAAAGTGCTTTAATTTACTCTCATTTCCATATTGTACTGTAGCTAAAGAACAGAGATAGAGAGCTACAAGAAACTTTGAATAGATAATTGGTTAATTAAAACAACTTAACTGGTACGTGGTTTATAACATATTGTTCTCACAGAAGCAACAATATGGTGAACTGCTCTGGATAGGTAATTCCAAGTTCCAGCTGCCTTTTATGAGTGTATACTATAAAAGGGCTGGTAATTAAGAAATTCAGATAATTAGGCTCCCTTTCTCAAAAAGATTTGAACTGCTTTATTTTAAATCCTTATCCAGTCTTTTCCCCCTATCTGCTGAAAACAATTTATAGTTGTCATGGGAATTTACCCACCAGCATACCTACCCACCCTCTTCTATCATCAGGACCTGTACGAACCATCTGGGGTGAAGATGGCACATTCACAGCTGTCTCCCCTTCCTGAAAGAAGTTTGGATCAGATGGCATACCATGGAAGGAGGGCAAATCACTGCTGAGCCTGCTCCAGACAGAAGGTGCTGGAGAGGACAAGATAGATGGTATCAGGGTTGGGCTGGTGGAGCTTGGTTTCAGCCGGAGAAATACAGCCCATATAGAAAGGGTGTGTTTGAGCTGAAGAATAAAGCACTGAAATTTAACTTCCTGATGTGTCTGTGTGCCCAGTGAATCCTACTGTGGTCACTTTAACAGCAGTTCAGACACTTAGCTCTCATGTAGATACCTGCAGTTATGTCCTAAATTTAAATTGAAGCCCACCTGCAATGGAGGATTGGGTGGGACTGCACATCTCCATCCAGATAGCAATACCAGGCATTAGACAAATGCTCTTTGGAGGAAGCAAAATAGGGCCAAAAGCTCCACTCAAAACAAACAGAAAAAAGAAATAACAGGGAACTCTGGTTTAGTTCTCAGTTCCAGGTGATTTAAGTAATTGGAAAATCATAGTTGTGAAACAACTCTTTGCAGAGCATCATTATCAGCCACACAACTCAGCAGGGCCTAAGTGCAGCAGAGTGGCTCTAAAGACCCCTTGAGAAATGTACTTTTCTGGGGGAGACATGTCATTTTGAGATAGCATCTCTAGGAAGAGCAGTTCCTTCAGAAAAATACAAAGTCTTCAGGACTATAAGGATGCAGTGATTCATGTAATACTTAAGAGACTGTAGCCAGCTTGCTGACAGACACTGTCATTCCAAGGTCTAGCTCCTGCAAGAATACAAACTGTAAATAATGTGCAACTTTTTCACAGTGCATAGAAAACTGAGCACATGGAGTATCATCACCTCCAATCTGGAAGACCTGATTTTGGAAAGCCCTGTGGACTTTGGGAAGGAAGATAACTGCTCCCATAACTAAAGCCAAGCACATGCTTGAATGCCACACTCACGTGACACCTACATAAGGGCTGTGTCTTCCTAAGTGATGCATTCAGATCACACATACTCCCCTTCACATTATTAAGTTTGACTCAGTGCTTTGAATTCTGCTCTTAGCAATCCATAATCTCCAACCAAATAATCATAACAGCCCTGCTGGCCTTAAAACATATGTCTCTGACAATAGCAATAAACCTATTTATTACTATTGTGACCACTGAAGAAACGACCATGCAATGTGAGCATCCCATCATCCAGATTTACTTGTAGAGCAAGCCATACCCAGCACTTACTAAATGGATGAGAGAAAAATATTACACTTAAGATCTACTGATCATGTATGTGGGCATTTAAATATCAGAGACAGTTACCACTATAAAGACTGGGAGACGAAAAAAAAAAAAGACATAAAATGAGATTAAGACAGAGTGACATGAGCTACCATAAAAGTAACTCAATAAACAAGGCACTGAGCTCAAGCCTGTATATCCACAAGTATCCCACCACTATAAACACAGGGATATGTAAGGATCAGGTCAAAAAGCCCAGGGAAGGGAAAATGCTTCTTAAGTAGACACAGGTTTTGCCAAAATGCCCCAGAGAGCATAATATGGACCAGGGCACCTACTTCAAAGCTTTAGGACTAGCAAGCGTCTGCTATCTCTGGTGCTCACTGGAGCAAAGCAACTACTGCCCCAGAGGTTCTGAAGCAATAAATGTATTGAAGGAGTAATGATAACATGTTTGGAGTAGAAAATTGCCTATATTCAGGCAGTGTCATGCTATAACTCTGCAACAATAACAGGCAGTCTCAGAAATAGGAAGAGAAACAGATTTGGAGAGATTTTCAGCTTTTAAAGAGAATTAAACAAAATGGAAATCACTAGGAATACATGCACTAAAACAGAATTACACAAAAAATAAAGGAACAGTATGGGCTTCACTGGGGTATCTTTACATATTTAAGAACACAAATGTCTACAGGACCAAACAAGCTTTATGGTGTTAGCTTCTCTCTACTGATACATAAAAATCAAGAGACTTGCAGAAATAGAGTTAATTCACCATTGCATATGCAGAGAGAATAGCTATAATAAAAATGAATGTGCTCCTTGGCTAGTATTTATTTTTCAAATGTTCCTACTAAAATCCTGGATACAACAGTAGCAGAAGTGCAAGAGGACATTTCAGACTTTTATGGGTAAAAAAAGTAAATCATAAGAGAGGGAGAGGGAGGAAATGAAAGAGATGGCATTCCCCTATGTAAAAAAATATATGATCAAGGCTAGAGTAAGAAAGCTTTTCTGGTGTTACAGATTATAACACCAGTTTTAGGAGCTTTCCCCCTTCTACACAGACTATCTTTGGAGCTTGTAATATGTCTGCAGCTGGAATGGGGTCCTGTGGATGCTCTTAGAGCAGTGGATCTCAGTGAGTATTAGTCGACTGGGAGTACTCAGATCCCATATTTCCCCTCAACACACTGTCCCTCACTTCATGGTGAAGATAAACACACTGCCATACAAAAATATTCTGAATCCTAAAATCTGGGATAGTTCTGGCAAACAGAATAACATACCAGACTCTGTACTTAAAAATACCTATTTATTGGCTTGTGAATAGCCTTTACTATATATAATCTCATTTGCTCACTTCCTTCCATAAAAAAGTTTATTCTGCCTAAAATACTTCCTACGAGTTTATCAAGGCTAATAATATTGATGTGATATGAAATGAGTGCACATCTAACGTGCTTCAGGCCCTACCTATTGCCACCAATGGCAAAGGGAAACAGCTTAGATGTTGAAAGGAAGAGATGGGGAACTTCTGGCACCAGCAGAAATGAAGCACAGAAGCGAGGGTACAGCCACATTTACAACAGTGTATTTGGGATGTTAAGAGTGACTCTTCAGCATCAAAGCTGTCCTACTTCCAGAGTCTTATGTTTGCCAAAGCACAATTCAGGGAAAAGGACTTCAGCACAAATCACATTCCACTGGAAGACTTGGTAATAAATAAATTACATCCCACTTTTAGAAACAATTTCCCATGATCAATAATGAATAAAAAAAGTCAAGTCCAAAGAAGCATTGTGACAGCAAGACACATAAGTGAGTGACAGTAAGGATTTTGCTTCAGTAGCAAAATCAGTGCCTGATAAAACATAGCATTTCCCTAGGACTCAAAAGGTACTGCAAAATAGGAAGAAAAACTCAACACCCCCAACAAGGGCCCTGCAGCACAGCCCAAAGACAGATCAGGTTTTGAATAAAAAGCTATCTCCCAGGCTCAGAGCTGCTATACTGCACAGACAAAACATTGCATTAGCACAAGGGTGCAAGGATGAGTGGAGTAAACTGCTTGCATAGAGGATCAGGGTAGCTTCATCTTTGCACAAAGGCTGCTGAGAGAATGTTTATGAAAATGCTCCTTAGTAATCACATGTGTCTCTGGCAGCAGCCTCAGCTGACTATTAGCAAAATGTGGGACTACTGATCATCAAGTGCAGCACTCAGGGGTGAAATCAGAGATGGGATCTCTGCTGCAGAACAGCAGCAGATGTCCTAGTACCCTAGTCCTGCACCATCTCAACCACCTTCTGACATGCAACCCATTCTGCTGTCTGTGTTCTGGGGACATGCCAGGATTTATTTGTCAATTGCTAAAGGCATTTTCAACTTGTAGCTTATGCACCACTAAATTTTAACTCTTCCACCTGTCTTCAGAAGTCCCAATACAGCAACCAATAATACTTATTCCCTGAAAGGCCTAAGGAGAACAGGTGTGATAAGAAATAGCAGTCCAAAAAGCTTCTGTGAAGCACTCACACTGGATGAAAAGTTTGTATCCTGGGGAAGAACTGCTCCAATTCACCTCTGAATAGCCTGTACATAAACTATTAGGAGGCCCACAAAGATGCCTGTACCTCTCTGGAGACATTAAGGCAGAGCTATTCTGCAGGAGATGACCTGCTTCTTCTCTAGAAGCAGCCCTTTGATTTTCTGAGAATAGTCTTGGGTCTTGCTTAGACATAACCAAACCTATTTTTGGCCAGTAGGAACATGGAACTCAGTTGCTGGACCAGCCATGTTTGTGAGCCAAGACCTTGCTGTTCTGTTCATCTGAGCACTTTCATGCTGCCAGGGCTCAAGTATTCGCAGCATTCATAGTTATTATGGGCTGTCACTTAATGTAAAGAGTGACATGCCCAAATCTAAACCAGACATCTTTGCAGATAAAAACACCATCAGAAGCAAACATTTTTGTGACCACAGTTTACAGTTTCAATGACTCGGTTACAAGCAGAAGAACAAAGTGCAAATCCATCCAGACAAGTATTTACTTAAAAGCCTTATGAGAATCTGTTCCACATAACTGAGAACACTTGTGCACCAACTATCTGAGAAAAACAACAAATTTAAAAAAACAAACCACAAAGAGGAGTATAATTGGGAACCGTCTCAGGAATAGTTGACATGATGCCAAAACCCCACAATCCCACAACTTTAAAAGGAGCTGTGCTGCTTTAACATCATTCCTGATGACTCTTGCAGCCTGCAGCAGAGCTGGCTCAGCGTGCAGAGGACTTGGGAGAAGGGCACATGCCCATCAGCTGCCACCTCCAGTTTGCACCCATGGGCCAGCTTTAGCTTCTAGCCTGATAAACTGAGTCCTGATCAAAATCTGAAAATTAAACTGCCCAAGTTCACAGCAAGCTTCACTTTCCCACTCACAAGCAGTGAGTCAGAGAGCTTTGCAGAGCAGCGCTGCAGTGAAGATAAAGAAGGAGAAGAAAATGGGATGAAGGACAGGCAGCAACAAGCTGCTCCTCTACCAAAACACAGCAATAAGCTTTTCTAAGTCCTTCTCTCTGGTTTCTTCCTAAAGCTAACCATGACACCAGCTGAGTCATCCTGCCTTCCTCTAAGGACACTGTGACTGCAGGTTGGGGCTGTCAGACATCAGTCCAGCTCCCACCAGCATGAGCTGCCCCAGGCTCCCCCCTCAGTGGTTGCTCTTATCTGTTCAGCACTTCTGCAGGACAGGCAGCACCCAAACCCATGCCACCTCACCCCAGACAACTCTGTACATCCTACACCAGCCCTCCTCCTCCTCCAGACATGAGATGGTGAGAAACTGCCACTTGTGACATGAGGGCCTGGGTGTACAGTTTCTTTGTGTATCCAAACAGGGGATGCAAGGAGATTTATTTACTATGCCATGCCTAGGCTATATATAATCCTGTGGTCTTGAGGATCAGGAAGAATTACTATTTCTGCTACTTGATGTGTAACTTGGGGTTTGGGTTTGCTTTTTTATTCTGTAGCATCAGCAGGCACCCATAGATAAAGGTGGATTTGGCATAGGAATATGCATCTTGCTCCCATGCCCAGGATTAACCTGATCACCAGGTCTGGGATCAAGAAGGAGGTTTTCCTTAAATCAAGGATCATAGGGATGCCTTTTATATTTTTCACCTTCTTTTGTAAGATGGCATTGCACTATCAAAGGCCACCTGGCCATTTTTATTGGGCAAATAAATACCCTGTTGCTGCAGGAACCCATGAGACTGACAACATTCACAGTCTCTCCTGTTTTCTACCTCTGACACATTGCTTTTTGTAGTATTTGGTGGTTTAGACTTGGAGTTAAGTACATTAAAGTATGTTGGAGGATTAGCTGTGGCTTTTGAAGCTCCAGGATGTTCCTCTGAACCCCTGGATTTAATTTCTATTTCAGAGTTGCCTGAGCTTACAGTGGCCCCATGCAGTCCTCCATCCTCCTGTTTCACCAGCTACGCAACACTGCACACAATTGAGAGAGATACCCAAGAAAATCACTCCGATAGTTATCCTTACTGAATTGCAATCATTTACCAGGAACACTCAGAAAAGCCTGCTGAGTACCCATAATATAGTGGTATAATAATGTTTCATTCTCAATTAATTATTAGCTATATCTTTTACCAGCTGTCCTGCTATTTTATTTTGTTGAACACTGATCCTACATAACTTTAGCAGTTTTGTTCTGTTCTTTGTTTTGGCCCAGTGTTCCCTTCTCCCCATCCTCTGAAGTTTTCTCAGTATTTCACATTACCACAGTACATATTAAGCCACAAGTTCCCCAGGAGTTTCTCCAAAACACTTGGAAGCCCATTACACAGCATCTCTAATTTAAATGCATTTGACTCAATAATACAGTTTAATAACCACCATAGTTACCGTTTAGAATGAAAAATATCTCATTAGCTCTGTAAACTTGCAATATACTGTCCTGGTTTGTTTTTAATTACCAAGCAGAAATATTTTTGGAACACATTTGACTTTTCAGTAACACTACCATCAATTTTATCATGCCCACTTAGTAATGGGCCTTGTACCAGCTTTAGATTCCTTTTAATTCCTAATATCAGATTTCTTTTAGTTCTAACACATTTTTATTTTCTTCTATTGTTCTTTACTTCACTAACCACATACTTCCAAATGATATAATAGCTCAGCTTAAAAGATAAACCCCAGATAATTGGTGTTACATTAATTATTCTCTCTTCCCTTCTTCATATATGTGCATGTATATATATCTGCACTAACAGCCACCGCCTGTCACCTACACTTCAAGAAGCATCTTTACCTATAACATGTAACAATATTACATATGTATATATACATCATTCACATACATTTACTGTCAAGACACTGGCAGCCATCCAGCTGCCAACCTTATTAATATAAACAGAGAAATTGGAGAGGGGGCAGCCAGTGATTTCAGTGTCGATGTTGAATCACAGACCAAGTTGTTATTCCTTTTTGACAGGACAGGGTTTGGGCTTTTGCAGTACTCTAACATGCAATATAATTTGCATTTATTTATTTATTTTGCACAGCAGAATCATGGATCTTTGGTATCTAATTGAACATACAAGAAAAACCTCTCTGGGAACAAGCAACTTCCTCTGTGTTTTCCTTCACCACCAGTTTTGCTTAGCACCAACATTGTCATGAGAAAGCAATACAGCATCTCCCCACCCTGGCCCCCATTCCCCTCCAGGCCATGCCCATTCCTCCTCCAGCAAAAATGAGGGGAACCCCTTGTGTCTCCTATGGCAATATGGGGCCTGAATCAACATCAGGCTGGTAGCCACCTACTCCTGTTCCCCACATCAGCCTTTTGTTGGTGTCACCCCGACACATCCCTCCCAACCATGCCCCTAAGCAGAACTTCAGCTTACCAGGAGAAGACACACTGTGACCAGGGGTTATTGCTCCACTGGAGCCAGAAGAAAGTAAGGCTCCCAGACCAAGCAGTTCAGAGGGGCAGGGACAGCTTTTAAAGGCTGCAATGTGTCACAGCTGAGGGCAAATGCTCCTCACTGGTGTTTAGTCTCTACCAGTGGCCACCTGGTTCATCTCAGCATCTGCTGGTCCGGGTGCAGGCAGATCCCTGTGCTATTTGTCCTGCCTCAAACCACTGAGTCTGCCTGCCCCTATGGCAGTCCCAACACACAGAGGGAAGGTAGGATTCATCTGTAGGGGAAGGTAGCGGCTGCTCCTGCCTTGCTGGAGAAGCCAGGTTGGAGTGGAGCAGGTGGGTTTGCACAGAGAAGCAGTTCCAGCAGGCTTCAGAAAAGCATCTCTTCGGATGCATAAAGGCTTCTCTGCATTCATCCAAGCGCATTGAGGCATTGATCTCATAAACGCTGACTTCATTTGGATGAGCTCCCCCATGATGCTCTCCATCCTGCCCAGTTGCATCACCCTCCTATGCCTGAGTCCCACAGTGAGGACAGAGGAGTTCAGTGTAGGGAGTCCTGCTGCCAGTCAGAGGGGGGTGGAGGCAGCAGCAGAGATGCTCTGGGACAGCCCCAGGCAGCAGCCAGGCAGTCTGTGCACCGAGGCAGGCTGTGAGAGCCTCTCTGGAGGCTCAGCCGGACCTAAGAATTGCTATCCCCCTCCCCAGTGCCTCCCCCCCAGCTCCCTCTCTGTACTCCCTTCCCTGCCCTCCGGTTCTACAGCTATAATCAAATCATAACTTTTATTAAATTTGAGATTACTTTTTAATGGAATCAATTTCTTGCGTGGTGCTTTTCCCTTCTGCCCCGCGGCTCAGCCACGCTCTGCACTTTTGTGGTTTTACTCTGGCTTTTATCTCTGCTGCTGCCCTAATGCCGAACGCTGACTGCATAGGTGAGCACCCACAACCTTGTCCTGGCTGTCGGACAAGATGCAGTGCTTGCTGTGTGGGCTCTGATAACGCTTGTCCCTTTGCCAGGTGACACCAGAGCAGGCATCCCTGCTGAGGAGCACTGCAGGGGCAGCAGGATTTGTCGCACCTTGTGGCTGGCAGTGTGGATGGCGTTAGCACCTCTGGGTTCAAGAAATTTTCCCCTGGGAGGAAGGAAGCCCCCACCTTTCCCCTTGGTTTTCTTGCTGCATTGGGAACCATATGTTAGACCCAGTTTCTCTGAAGCTCCAGGAGCTTGGACGGGCTGAAGGCACCTGACAGGGGCTCCTACTCTCTTTGTCTTCCCCTTCTGGAAGTCAAAAATTCAACCCAACCTGCTCACAGTGCCTCTGTGAGGATGCCTGCTCCACGGCATCCGTCTCTGTGTTACCAAGTAGACTGCACAGATGCCACCAAGCACAGCAGCTCAAGCTAAGCCTTCCCACCCTTCATGGTTTTTCAGTTTCCTAATAACTGTATTGCCCCAAATGGCTTTAACTTTGCAGTTTTATGTAACTTTCCACTTGTCTTCCCTGCCTCCCTTCTGCTTATTCTCTTTCTTTCTACACCTACAGATTGTATTATATCCTCTGATGCAAAAAGGCCCGTTCTGCTTTCACTTGTAACCATATAATGGCAACAAGAAAAATAACAGTGACAGTTTTTATTTGGTCCTCCTCCTGCTGATGTTCTTGAAAAGGAATTTAAGATCCTAACTTCTGATCTCACACACAAATATTCTGGGTCTCGCAGCTTTCTTGGTTAGAAGCAGTATTTTCTAAATTCTTATTTAGGAACAACAGGTCAGACTGCTTCCTCATTGTTTCAAAACCTGGCTCTAGTCCAGGCATCTTTCTCACAAAAACTTTCTCCCAGTTTGTAATACCTGAGTTTTAAAAAGATGGATTTTGTTCTGGTCTGAAGGCGCACAGAGCTTGGGCTCATGGGCTTTGTGCTGTCTATTAGGTAGTTTCATTGAATTTCTTTGGGAATTTAAATTTAACTCCTCCAAAACAAATAAAGATGCATTATCTGGAGTTTCTTCAGATGAAGCTGGAGCAGCAAGTACTGAGCACAGTGATTGGGCAGAAGTACCCTGAGGCCGTATTAACCCCAGTGTTTCCCAACCTGCAGTCTGCACAGCTCAGCACTGAGCCTGCACCCAACACATAGCAGTCAAGGTGTATCGTGGGGTACAGACCACACTGGTGATTGATTATTCAAGACAACCACCAAGAAAATTCTCTAACCTGATCTTTTGCTTCCATCAGCTTGTTTCATGTTCATGTCACACCATAAGCATCCCAAATACTTGTGCTGAACACAATGCCTGCCGCTATGTTCATACCACTGTGCACCTGCTCTCCTCCTGGAGAAATAAAGCTGAGATCTACTGTTTGATTTGGTCAGTAAGAAACAATATCAGCTTTTTCCTCCAGGTCTGGCACTCTCTTTAGATTTAAGAAAGAACATAAGAGTCCACCTATTGATTCAGTTTTTGGTGTGTCTGCTCTCTGTCTCCTTGAATGCACTAAAATACCTTCCATGGCTGAGCATCCGTGCAGCCAGAAGCTGGTACTCCATAATTAACACATCTCTATAAGTGTTCACAGCATTTAACTACTTCCAAAACAGTATGAAATGCGTCTTTTCATTCAGAATTTGAAGATTTTATATTCTTCTTTGCATCCTTCCTAAGATGGGAATCCAGAGCTCTTTCTCCAAACTAGAGAAGTACCTCATGCCGTGACAACAGGATGAGAAGCTCAAAGTCTGTAGTTATTCAGGTAACTTTCTTCTTTCTCCTTCTTTCAAAGTCTTATTTTATTTTTCAGCCAAGTCCATTCTGAGCGTCTGTGCCTGTGAACAAAAGGATATTATTCTTTGAGATTCATTTGAAATGCTCTTCCATGGTCATTTATGAAAGCATAAAAATAGATTCAGTCCTGAAGCATAAGACACATC
>JANZLQ010000044.1:1793118-1837376 GCA_026212715.1 Elanus axillaris | reverse complement strand
GTGTAGTCTTTTAAGGACTACATTCCCTTTTTTAGCTATGCACATGGAGTTTATTTCTGCAAAGGGTGAAGATTTTTCCAGTCTCACACAAATCACCAGAATTGAGGGAACTGCAGTTCTGCCATAACTCTGCCTGTAATTAATAAATCATCTAAAGAGCATAGAGTAACAGGTCCACTTTGAGGTCCAAGAGGAGACTGCCAAGTATAGAAGTATTTAAAACATTTTTTAAAAAGTCAATTTTGGTGTCTGCTATCAACTCCTATATTTCGGTTACTAGAATCTATGAGGAAGCTCACGTTTTGAAAATATGACCCTTCCTGCAAGTTTAGCAGGTAAGAGTGGGAGCTGCATATAGCTCAGGGATGGACATGTCTCCTCGCCCAAGCACAGGAAAGGATGGATTTGGTGGTGTTGCCACAGCTTTTTCCATGCTCTGTCAGAGCAGCCAGGCCAGTGAAAGCAGCATTTCAAATACCGACTTTCTGGCTGTTTTTTTAAGCCTCAGGTTGCAATAAGTAATTAGCTCTCTTTCTGTTACACTCCTCAATAAAGCACATAAATACCTACTGCTTCTATTCAGTTTTATTAAGTAAAACGATCAGAGAATCATTCCCACAAAACCAACATGTCAACATAGGGATGGTCATCCATCTTGGTGACCCATGAAACCTTTTCAGCTGCCTTAGTCTTTTCCTGATATCTCATGCCTGTCTCCCTGCTTACCAATATCTGGCTGACAAATAACTTTCCTGCCCTACACCCAGGCTCATTCAGAAATAGACATTTCATTATGCAAGGCATGGGGGCTATTTGTCCCCAGTGTTATCTTCCTGGGGCTGATGGCTCCTGTTTTCAGCTGCGCTTGTCACTGTGTCCCCTGACTGCTCTCACTTCTCCTGAGACCTGACTGGCACAGTGGTCCCAGCTCCTTCCAGACTGGAATATGCTTGGGAAGGTGCTGAGCACCCTTCAGCACACTTGCTGCTGTCCCAAGGCACAGGATGACCTGGCAAATATCTCACCAAGCAGCCTCTGGGCTGTTTATTTCCCACCAAACAAAGAATACAAATGCTGTCCCTTAGTCTCCAAGGGAAGCACATTTTTTCAGTGACACATTCAAGAGGACAGCCTGTCCTTCCTCTAAAGCTATCATAGCGTAACACCCCAATCTGCAGACAAACATTATGCAAATGTGTCTTTTACAGCCATAGTCAGAAATGTGTCTTTTCTTGTGCTTCATTAGGACATCAGCATAAAACGTCATTGCAGCCTCTGAGATTCACATCTTTTCCATCAGAGACAAAAGATTGTTTTCCAGTTTATGGCTGTTTTCATTTCTGTTGTTTTTAGAAGCCTGGTCTTGCTCCTTACTGCTTAGAATACCCCATTGGTGGCCCAGATCTCCACATCCAAGGACTTTCCAGGCTGCTCTGTCTCCTTCCCAATAGTCCGTGAGCCATCCACACCTCCAGTGAAGCTGCATCTGGAAGAGAGGAAAAATAATTACAAAGACTGAATGGAGCCAACCCCAGGTTGGTCCTGGGTATCACACCACCTTTAGGCCCTTACTTTTGTCCCCATGGTGGTCCCAGCTCACTTCTCCTTAGCTGGTCAGGGCTTAGCTTGCAGGATGCTCCAGGCCTCAAAGGTGCAGGGATGAGAATGATGTTCCCAATGTCTGTTGGTCTTTTCAGGAGAGACCACAGGCTCTGGGGAAGTGTTCATCTATATTTCAAACAATAAATGCACATAGTACAGTCCATGTAACAATCAAAATATAAAGTTTTCTTAAAAATGAAGGTGCCCTGCTAAATGTCCTTGAATTTTGGTATCCCTAATCTTCTATCCCGCTGTGTATTTCTAGTTTCCATGGGTGCTCACAGGATGCAGATTTTATGCAGCTCTCCCAGTTGTTCATTGCTCATGGGCATGCTGTTAAATGATGTTTCTGCGCATGTCCTGCAGTGACTGCCATTTTCTGTATGGATTTCCTAGAGCTCTGCTCCAGCCCTGACTGCTGTTAAGCTATTCCTCCCAGTCTGCCCAGGCCAGACCAGCCAAAGCTGTACATACGATGTCCCCATACACTCTTTACCATGCTGGTCACCCTCTAGCTCCAGCTCATGAGATCTCTTCCCTGAATCTTCATCCAAGCTGTTTGCACCTCCAACCCATCACTGAGCAGAAAGGTGAGGATTTTCAGCACTTTCTGGCATGGAAGGTCTCACTTAGAAAGAGTATGGCACCTCTCATCCTATTTTACTCTCTTTGTGAGTAATTCCCTCCCATTCCAGTATAGGGAAGAAGATAGCAACAAAAATAAATAGACTTTTCAGTGGTTTGTAAGAACATGCCAATTCCTCTTCCTGTGTCTGAAAACTTCTCCTCTCTACTCACTAGTTTGTGAATCTTTTTACATTAAGGAAGGGAAGGTGACCCAAACACCTAGGCTGTCCTTAGCTGTGTCTGTCTGCACTACTGAGTTGCTCAGGCCAAATGACAATGCTTGGGCAGGAGAGCCCTCACCGTGTGCTCCCAGTATGACAGGAACAGGCACTGCAGCGCAGATCCAATCATGGGTTGACTTGCATGTTCTGGTTAATACTTCTCCATTCCCTGATGTAATGTACTCATAACTCCACTTCTTTGAAATATGAAGAGCAGAGGAAGTAAATATAGTGCTTACTTGCAAGAAAGCACTAGAGGAATACTAAAAGTGAGTTGCTTGGTTTGACAGAGTGCAATGTGTACCTGACTTCATTACTCTGGCAGAATATGTACTGCTCAAAGGCATTTTGATAATTTTTAGTGTCATTTATTTATTTATTTATTCTTTCTTGATTTAAACAAGATGATGTGTGCTACATATTTTCTAGAGAAATACAATACAGCATTTGTGTAGGAAGCTGCAATGGTTTAATTGTTTGTGAAATGAAAATAGTCATAAAAACCTGGTCTTTTTTTAATCCTGAAAATGAACATTGGTAATCACTGTGCTACTAAGCAGCATCTTAACACATTCCTGGAAACTTTGCTGAAAACAAATACAGGAAATTTCACCCTTGAAAATATTTTACAAAAACTAATGAATGAACTTGAACACACTAAATCAATTTTTTTTTGATCCTTGGCAGCAAGTGCCTTACTCAAATTTCTACTAAGCTCTGGAATGGCTGTTTATGTCAAGAAAGAAAAAGTCAGCCCCTTGGATTTTCTTTAACAGATGCTAGCCTTCTAATGAAAAGCCTAGATAGTAGCAAGCCTGCACTAAACTAGTGGTTTTCAAAGGGCTCCTTCTGTACAAATTTGGTGATTAAAGATTTGAAAAAAAAAAAAATCCCCAAACAAAAAACCTAGAAAGAGATGTAGTCCAAAAATTTAGTTTGAAATGGACTCTCCAGCCCATAGGTGTTTAATAGCCATCTTGCCCAGGAGTTCACCAAGTCATGTCCCTGCAGTGATTTCTCTGCAAACTGTGCAAGCTCAGCACATGGGGAACACTTCTCAACAGCTCTAGCTTGCAAAGCAATTTCCAGTGTGGGGTGCAACAGAGGTTGTTGGACGGCTATGGAAATTAGCAGTATTGGCTCAGGCTTCTTTGCCCTCAGATCCTGGATCAGCAGAGGATATTGGTACAGGGAATTAGGGCTAATACAGCTTCTGAATCAAAGCCACATGTCAGCAGCAGGGTTGCATTTCCCAGGTGCTGAGACAACAAGGAGGCAGTGTGGGATGCAGCTGGAGCTGCCATGCAAGTCTGCACCTTTTATTTAAAAATACCTAATATTTTCTTTTATATTTTGGCTAATGGAAGCTATTTCTTTAAGGTAGGATAGGAAAGGAGGGGATGCATTAGCTAGCAGCTCCAGGCTGTGTGTGTGCATATGTGGTGTGTTTGTGCATATGTGGTGTGTTTGTGTGTCTGTATATGTGCTCATGTGTGTTTGTGTGTGCACGTGTGTGTCAGTGTGCTGGGAAAACACCAAAAGCCTTTCTTACTCAGGTTTCTCATGGGTAACATATCCACAGCGGGGCACAGGAACCTGATGGGGCCCAAGTGCAAAGCTCCCAAAGTCTATGGTAGGCCGAAGATGGGACCCCTTGGGAGCCACGGGTCCACTGTCTACAGCAGCCAGCCTCAGACCCAGACCATCACTCATGGCTGGGATACCAGCACCCCCAGACTTAGTGCTCCTACTGCCCTGAGTGTTTTCACTGGGAGAGGCCAGGTGGTGAAAGCCTTCCCCTCCATCAGCAACCACATGCATCCAGGCTGGTGCACCATGGGGTGGCAGGGTCCATGCCACCATGGTGGTAGTGGGTCTGGCTCCTCTGGCTGCACTGCGCTGGGGCTTGAGGGCACACTGGTATTGCCTGTCAGGGAGATTGGTGGGATCTGAGCTGCCAAACTTCCCAAGTCATTTACAAAGCACTGTTTGCCCACCCCTGCTCGGCGGTGATGAATAGAGTTATTATATCTGCACAATCTTATCCTGCCCCCCAGCAAAACTCAGTGGCAAATTGGATGTTGCTGGGGAAGGCTAGTGAAGCATATGGAGCAGTGATCACATTTGTCTTGCAGTGAGAGGAAGAACTGAGGGCTGCAATAAGCAGCATTAAATAGCCAAGCATGTTGGATTACAGCTTGGCAGCTCCCTGCCTGCAGTGGTCTTCCAGCAGGCTTCCATTGCCTTCCCATCAATTTGGACATCCTGCTGACTGGGAGCAGGCACTGGGGCTCTCCTCCCATGTTCTCTTACACTTCCTGTGCATCTCAGGTGGGAAAATGGGCTTGGGTGTTCCTGGTCTGCAATAAAGTCACCTCATCTCACAGAAAGGACTCTCTGCTGGTTGGGTTGACCAGTGGACACTATTCACAGGTTCTTTTCTCCCCACCCCACCACTTTCCTGCTTTGGGAGTGTTGTTTCCACAGGAAAGACAAGGTGGATGGGCACCTGGTGGAAATGACCTTTCCTGCATGCATACTATAGCACTCAGTCACATGCTGACCAGATGGTGCTAATTAATGAGTATGAATTAGTTAATACTACTAAAGCCCTTGGAAACTATGAATCATCACTTGCTGAACTATTACACCCAGTATTCCTTCTGCAGCTGTAGTTAGGACAGACATTTCGCAGGCAGAGGAATCACACCTGGTTAGCATGAGGGTGCAAGTCTGGAGAAGGGCTTGCAGAAACTGGTCTGCACCCCCAGATGATGGTGCACGAGCTCCCATAATCCTCCAGCATCTATATGGATGGGCTGCACTGTGGTGTGTGTGGCGGTACGGGTGATGCACAGGTCAGGACTTCAACTGAGGTTGTGTGTTTATGGACAGAGGAATGTTAATCAGGGTGTGATTTGTATGTCAGAGGAGCAATCAGCCAGAGGCACTGATCCTCCTATATGCATGCACATTTGTGTGCATCAGCATGCAATGCTGTGGATGCTGCATACTGGTGCATGCTGGTGTCAAGTTGATAGTAAAGTGTTTGGTCAACATAGGACTGTTTTGGGGAGGGTGGGTGCTAGAGGGTATATTGAATAGGAATGTGGATGCTCTTGTTGGAAAGCACGTGTGCTCTGCATGCATCTAGTCCTGCTGACCCCTGAGAGAGCTGCGGGGTTGGCTCATGGGTATGGCTGATAGCATCCAGAACTATGGCTGATAGCATCCAGGGGACTGCACCTGTGCCAGGGCCAGTGGAGAGCGGTGGTGGGGGGCTGTCATGATTTGTGGCTCCCAGGGGCTCTGCATCTGGGGGCTGCATATCCTCCTCCCCGGCGCAGGCTGTGGGAACTGCTGCCTCCTTGTCCGGGCCCTGCACGCAGGGTCACGGGTCGGTGCAATGCTCCATGGAGCAACAGTCGGGGCTCTGCTGAATCCCGGACGGAGGGTGAGTGTGGGAAGAACTGCTGGGAAAGTTACATCCATGTCATCCCCTGGAGCCAGGAGCAGAGGGGCAGCTAAAGCATGAGCCCCCTGGGAGTACTAGAGTGGAGTTTAACTCTGTGCATGCTGCATGAGGCTGGGATTGGTGGTGCAGGACATGCCTCTGCACCTGCCCCTACCCAAGCAAGGGGCACTGTGGACACCCTTACCCACAGGAGCATCCTGGTAGTGAGACCACCAGCATCAGCTTTGTCCAGTCATTAAAACCTCTGAGTGACTGGAGGGCAAGACCCAGAGGGGGTGGAAGAGGCCCTCGCTGTTGTGTTGAAGTGGGATCAGAGGCTGGAAAATGAACATGGCAGTTTCTCATCGTGTAAAACCATTACAGACCCCTGTACCTCTCCTGGCAGTGCAGAGGTGTCACAGACTGACAGCCCTACCAAGGCACTGTCACAGATTTCCTATGCAGTATTAGAGGAGGGGGGAGAGATCTCGGACAATTTGCATTAAAAATAGTCACATTGGCATTTGCTTCTTGCTGAACATTTCTTCTCTTCAAAGAAGCACATATTTTTACAGGAAAAAGGAGAGTAAGGAGCAGACTGTCCCAGGTATCAGGCCAATGCTTTTGTCCTGAGCAATTTTCATCTTAAGAATAAAAGAACTGCATAAAGGAAAATACTGCTGAGCACACTTGGTTTGCAATTTTCCAGCCTTTAAAGGCTGGTCCCATCACTTTCCTCCCAGTGCGGCTTGTTCTCTGGCCCCTGAGGACACTGTTTCCTTGCCAGATACTAATTTTCAAACCTCAGCTCTTTCAGCCTGTTCCAATAAACATCACAAGAATGTTTCTAAATAGGGAATGTGCATTTTTTTGTTCTCCTTAAGCCTTAAGAAGGAGGGAAAGATTTTGTGAAATGTTAAAAAGGGAATATTGGGCAATGTGGCACCTTTTGTCCAAGTGATGGAGGTTTGGAAAGATAATGAAGGGTTAAACCTATTGAAGCTGGGGAGGTGACCCTGGCCAAGGCTGTAAAGTCAAGGATTATTCCCCTGGTAGTGGGGGTGAAATCAGAGGGCTGCCTGCTTGTGTGCAGGTATGGGTTATGGGTACTGTGCCCCCCTGTACCTGCTTTGGCTGGCTCTTTGCAAGGATGGACATATGATGGGATGCTGAAGCTTAGCTCTGAAAATGAACATTATCTTCAGGTTGTTTCAGGCAGTCTAAAATCATGTCTCTTGCTTGTCCTTTCTTTCATTCCAACATCCTTGGTAAATCACAACTGAGACAAGGCAATGGCTTTAGACATTGGGAGCAGGCGATCCTCTGTGTCTGCCTGAAGAATGCACACTGCTTCTGCTAAGCTGCCAGGCTTATTAGTGATTATTTTAATTAAGTAGAAGCTTATAAATGGCTCTGTAAACAAAGAAGCTGCTGGAAAGCTCACTGCCTCCCAGCTGCACCATGCCAGGCACTTTTGGCTTTGCTGAGGTGACCATCACCTGCCACGTCTGTGATGGCTGGGGGAAGCCCAGCTTCATTGGCTGCATCTCAGTGTCTCTAGGATGGTCCACCAGCAAGCTGGGGAACAGTGTGGATGCTATGGCAGCTCCACGGGGGAGAAAACTGCCAAAAGGATCCACTAAATAGTTCAGTGTGAAACCCCAAAAGAAAACAGAAACAGAAAAACCATGAGCAGAAGATGCTGCAAGAGGGTAGTCCTTTAACTTCTCAATTGTTATGAATTGCAATTTTGATTGTAATGTGCAAATGCCCTGATGTCTGTAAGTCAGACAAATGAATTGTACAATATCGCTGCTTTTCTGGGTCATGTGCTTTAGCCAGGTCTAAATTACCAGCTTGTTTCCAGGATGTAGAAATTCAGGTTTTGCTATCTGATCTAATGAGATTTCCTGGCTTGAAGTCTGTCCTCTGAATCCCTAGAAATGATGGGAAGAGGGGAGTGCTAATCTACGATAACACCTTCATGGAGGGTTACGATACCTGCCAAATTTCGTGCAACATCATGTGTAACACAGAGAATGATTTAATGTGCTCGCATACCTAATGTATGTGCAAGTACCCATAGGCCGTCTTAATAAAATAATATTAATTTAATGCAAAAATGAAGAAGACAGATGTGGGCATTTTGATCATTAATATATCTGCCTGTTGCAGCAGATTCCAGAGCCTGGAAAACGTTTCTGCTTCTAACTTCCCCGTCACAATGTTGAAGATTTAACTTAGTTGTGGTTTTTTTTGGTTTGGTTTGTGTTTTTTTTTTTTCCGGGTGAACCTCTATTTGCAATTTTAGTCAGCTAGTGCTTGCCACGCATAGAGACATCCCTTTAACTCCCTTTCTTGGATGTAATTTCTTAGAATTTTGTGAAATCCATCTGCATGGATCCCAATGCATACAAATCCAATGACACTATTATAATCAGGCTTAAATGCTGCAGCAGGCCGCTACCATTTAAGCTAATAGCTCCCAGCAGGCAAAGGTTGTTATCCTTTATGGACCAGCCCTCTGGGGAGCCACATGGAACAGCTTGTAACAACGGGTTATGCATTTGGAAGTTGCCAAACTTTACTTACTGCCTCACAGGGCCCTGGGATTTGGTGATTTTTAAAAATTTTTATTTATTTATTTTTTCTTCTCTAGTTGCACAGCAAAGGTTTCCTAGCCTTGGTGTGCTTGTGTAGTATGGACCTTTCACTTAGTAATTGATTTCTCAAATTCCTTGGATTATTGGTAGTTACCTGTGTGTTATTCTGGAAGTGCATCTGTGGAAAAAAAGAGATCTCTGATTATTTTTTTTCAGGCAACAAACAGAGGACTGAACCCGAGGGACCTCTAGCCTGAGAAATCCCATCAAGTCCTGGGGATAAACACGGGGGCCTCCAGGCAGGGAGGTTTGAAGCAAAATGATAGGGAAATGCCAAAGGTTTTCTAACACATTTGCAAATGGAGATGCTTTTGTTTGAAAGAGTTGATATTTATTAGGCATGCCAGTAGAATAAAAACAAGCACAGATGGAGAATAAATCTTCCTGAACAGCCAGTGCAGTACTCCTTGATCATTCAATAAACATCATATTTTAGCACCTTTAGTCCTTCCCAGGCAGCTCTGTACCTGTTACAAAAGGGGCTCACTGAAGATAAGATTAGTTGCCAGCTCCTGTTCAGCCACTGCCTTTTCCATTTGCTTTTAATTTTTTGTCTGCCTCTCTGACACTGACATTTTTCCACAACAGCCTCTGCTAAAAGGGCAAGCTAGTAACTAGTAGAGGTATTTTGAAAGAAAGGAAAATATTTCTTTATATCATGAGAAGTCTTGTCCATGAATACCTTAGAGACTGTCAGAAACAGATATTTCGTGTTACATTTATTGTATACAACATGCCAAATGCAAAAGCTGATTGGTGCAGCAATGGGTGCACATTTAAAGCTAACAGATTCAAATGTGGGTGGTGTGTTGGTTGCTCATTTGTGGAGCCCTGAGCATATCTGGGCACATTACTTGAACAGCTTGGGTGGAGATGTCTTTCCATGTTGCCTTGCATGTCCTGGACACTTCAACTACTTCTGATTGAAGAAAAGCTCTGGTAGCTACAGCTGGAAGCCCAAAGAGTTTACATACTCTGCAGAGGATTTGAAATCTGTCTGTGGCTCAGTATATAAGGCCAGCTGTTGAAGCCTACATTTACCCCAGCTCTTTCCAAACCTGAGGGGGGGAAGCAAAGAAAATGGGATATTTTAACCAAAATGCTTCCTGACTACAGGCTAATGCAGGACAGAGGAGAAGAAATCTAAGCATTTCATCTCTAAAACCAAGTCTTGAAGTCATGGATTTTGTTGCTGTTTGGTTTTAGGGATGGGAGTGTTCAAGGAGCCATGCAAAGCAACCAAGCTCCCTCAGGAGCCAGGAGAAGCATCAGAAAACCTGTCCCCTTCACTGAACAAACCTGTCCTCTTTTAAATCTGCCTCCTGCTCTGCATTTGTGTTGGAAAGCAAGCACTGCCCATGCAGCAGATGCTCCTGTCACCCTGGATGCTCAAAGGATCTCCTTTTTGAGGACCTCAAGGAGCAGAGGGCTCCAGGCTCAACTGCTCACAATGGCTGCAGTGATGAGCTGCCTAGGTTCATGAGATGGGCATGTCTGGGTTCATGAGGTGGACATGTTTGGGTCCATGGGGGTCAAAGGCAGGACCCCTTGCAGTCAGCTGGCAGCATCCACCCTTACTCAAGTGGAGATTTGTGTGTTTGAGGAGGGATGCAGCCCCAAGCTCATGCATTCTTCATGAGCTCCAACACTGAAGTGGCCTCCACATGCAGCCTTGGTAAGAAGGAGTTACACTAACCCCACTTCAGAGGACAAAGGTGGGTGGTAATGGTGACTACTGGAAACTAATTTCTTTGGTGGGATTGGTGTGCAGCTTCGTTCATGCCCACCTCTGCTCTGTGCTGCCTCAGGTATTCCAGGAGCAGCTGATCTCTGGTGAGGATGCCTGGTCCCCACGAGCTTGTTCTGGTACTCCATGGTGAATGGCTGTCGCTTAACAAGGATTAGAGCTCTTGAAGTTATTACACAGAAAAACACAGCATTTAAAAACCCCAGAACAATACATAGGTTGCAAATCAATCACCAGCAAAGTGGGACGCATCTCGATTAGGGTGTTTTGCAAAACCTTAACACAGCCCCTGTGTGTGTGCACCACACCGCAGCCTCTACTTATAAACACACGCTGCTTCTGTAAGACACAGCCTGACCCTGTGCTGGGATGAATGGCATACACTTAACGAACCATTTCTCAATATCTTGCTTTAGCTTTATTGTTTGGTATGGTCCCTTGTCTTATATGCTGCTTGCTATACAAATCTTCTTCTGGGGACAGAATTATTCATCTCCTTGGCCTAGATAACATTAATGGGACACAAACTAATGGACTGATTTTTCACAACACTCTCTGAGATGAATGGGCTTCTTAATCCTCATTTTATCAGTGAAGAGTTGAAGCATAGAGCGTTTAAGGTCCAAAGATTCCTCTATATATGGTTGTGCAATCTGAGACTCCGAGGACCTGCTTTAGTTGGTGCTTAGTATTCGATGGACAGATTACTTAGCATTAGATGAGCTAATTCCTCCACTTGCAGTAGCAGCTGTGGGATGTGATATCTCCAGGCATGGCGCTGGAGCATCTCAGACGAGCCCGCAGATGGTGCCAGTGGCTTCCTCCATGAGCTCTGGCCATCACCGCTACCTTCCCAACAAATGGCCAGCAAAGAGCCCACCTCTGAGAGCAGGAGAGGATGGAAATGCAGAATAGGCCCTAATTATTTATTGCTACTGGTTCTTTGCTGAGTCCTCCTGGCCCAAGACCCACATACATGAGCTGCTCCAACCTCAGCAATGGACCTCAGTTGCTCAGTGAAGGAGATCTAGCTGTGGAGCCATGTTTGTCACAGAAGTGGGAAAATTTTGTCACAGGAAGAGGAGCACAGCACTGGTAGCTTCTTGCACCATGGTGTGGATTTTATTGCACAGTGGTAAGGTGCCTGTTTGGTCCTGAAAGGAGGCAGATGTAGATCTACAGATGTTACCATGTTCCATATTTGACTGTAAGTTCCATATTTTGACTGTCAATTTTGCACAGGGACCAGTAAGGTTTTGGCATGTGGTGGTATTATATACCACCTCTGAGAACAGCTGGCTGTCTACTGTGTGCTCTGGCAGATCTTCTTCCAAAAAAATTGTCCTGGCCATTGTCCTGGTTTTGGTTGGGACAGAGTTAAATTTGTTTCTAGTAGGTGGTATAGTGTTATGGTCTGAATTTAGTATAAGAATGTTGATAACACACTGATGTTTTCAGTTGTTGCTAAGTAGTATTTATACCAAGTCAAGGATTTGTGAGCTTCTCATGCCCAGCCAGTGAGAAAGCTGGAGGGGCACAAGAAGTTGGGAGGGCACACAGCCAGGACAGCTGACCCAAACTGGCCAAAGGGATATTCCATACCATGTGATGTCATGCCCAGTATATAAAGCGGGAGGAGTTGGCCTGGAGAGGGGATCGCTACTCCAGAACTAACTGGGCATCAGTTAGCAAGTGGTGAGCAATTGCATTGTGCATCACTTGTTTTGTATATTCCAATTCTTTTATTATTATTGTAATTTTATTATTGTTATTATTATTATCATTATTGTTTTCTTCCTTTCTGTCTTATTAAACCATCTTTATCTCAATCCACGAGTTTTACTTTTTTTCCCAGATTCTCTCCCCCATCCCACTGGGTGGGGGGGGAAATGAGCAAGCAGCTGTGTGGTGCTCAGTTGCTGGCTGGTGTTAAACCATGACAGTGATCCACAGTATGCTGAACCTGGACTTGCTGAACCAGAGCATCTGTCCCCCACAATCAGCTGGTTGCTCCTCTGCTTATCTGGAGATCCCTGGGGCAGTGAAAACTCTCCTGGGGGGGGTTCTTTTCCCCTAAAAGCCACTTACTGAGGTACTGTTATTCACCTGATCCTAGAGCCTCTCCTACATTTGACCCAATGCATTGGTCACCTGCACCTTGCCATCTGCCTGCTTCCGAGGTTGGCCCTCTTTGCCTCCAAATTTTGACTCTAAAAGCACTGGCTTCAAATCTCTACTGGCCTTAATTTTTCTAAGGCCAGAGGCTCCTCTTCTACATATGCACACATGCTTTCTCTTTATATTCCATCCAGTTCTGGTCTTCAAGCTCCTAAACCATGGGTGAATTTCCTTTTGCCATCAGCTGCTTCTCCCAACAGCTGTAGTCACAGGCAAGTAGTGCCAGAGGTTCGAGGAGATGAATTAGAACAGGATAAAATGTTTGTGTCCTCATCGTACATGACAGGTCCCTGAATTAGCCTGGGAGGCAGGGAAGTATTTTCAAAAGAGCCAACACTTTGCTTCAGCTCTTCTCAAAACACATGATTTGTCCTCTTCTCTGCAACCAATCTGTACACACATGGACCTATTTCTTCACTGATGCCTTCTTGTATCGTGCTCTACAAACCAACCACATTCACTTCTGTGCCTGCCTAAACTCTGTTTCTTTATTTTCACCAAATGCCCTTTGTTCTTGGATGCTCTGGAAAGGGAAATAGTGCATAATACTTGTGTATGTAACCCCATGCTTTGCATATTGTCCTTCTTTCCCTTGTTCCTAACATCTTCCCTTTTGTGACTAGTCTACGAGCTGACCTTGTGTCTTCTCTGAACTGTCTTCCAGGATCCTAGAAGGTTTTTTTCCTCCCTCCTTGGGAGAGTACAACTAATTCAGTGTCCATCCATGCATGCAAAAATTTAAATAATAAATCATCTCTCCCTGCCCACAATCACCCATGCACACAAATGCAAAGCCCCATTTCTTTGTGGCAAAGTGGGGCTCTGTCTCAGTCTGAGACAGTCTTACCATTATTTTTGTGAAATTACTGGGAATTGTGGACTGTGGGTACTTCCTACCTGCCTGCACAACCCCTGCTGCGTCCCTGCTTGTTTTGGTTCTGCTCAAAAGGAAGTGATTGCTTCGGGATACTCAAAATGATGGGGAGGGTGAGAAAGGAAGTACAGAGGGGCCAATATGGGGTGAGGGATGAAGGAAAGACTCCCCAAAGAAATGGGAGTAGAGAACAAAATATGGGGTGTGGGAAGCTAAAAGAGTTGGTGTGTGACCCACGTGCACAGAGCCAGTGTGCTAGATTTTCTTCTACAGCAACGTAAAAGGTTTTTATCCTTTAACTAACACAGTGGTGAGAGGTTTATTCAAGTAGAAAATTTTTAATTGCATTCTCTTGTAGTCAAATATTAATGGAAGGACCTTGTACAAATAAAAGTGAATAATGCAACAGCTTAGCTGACAACATTGTTTCACATTCATTGCAGATTGCGAACCTTCATTAAAATGGATTATTTTTGCTTTGGAGATTTAACCAGCAACATGACTTTCCCCTCTCACTGGCCCTGTTATGCCTGAGCCCACAGAGAGAGAGCTCGGTCCAAGGAGGAGCTTGCAAAATTAATTCTGAAATAAGAGGCTGAAACTTCCAGGATGTGACTTCTTCTCATCCCCTCAGCTCAGAGGAGAGCTCAGCATGGAAATCATTAGGCAATGAGTTTAAGCAGACCCCTACAATGGAGGAGGGCTTGAAGGAGATGGGCATGGCAATGCACTCAGAAAGCACAGGGAAGAATATAGGCAGTGACCTGTTGTAAAGAAAGCTGAGCTTATCCCAGCACCAAGGGGGCTGGAGGGTGGCATTCACTTCAGGTCACTGTCTCTGTTGGGTAGATCAGCTGGTCTTTTTGATCCAGCCAAACCAGCATAGGGCAGGGACAGGGAACAGTTGTGTGCCTCAGTCCAGCACAGAGCAACCAGCAAAATGAACTTTCAGGCGAGTGACTAGCTGGAGCTGCCTTGAAACCATGTGCCCTTTCCTGATGAGTGGCTTGATGAGCACAGGAGTACCTACGTACTGGGTCAGTGATGGGTTTGCCTCTGCAGACCACCTCAGCTTGTCTCAGGACCCTGGACAGGGTCTCACAGGGACATGCTGACAATCCCCTACAGATGCCCAGTCCACGGCCCCAAAATGCTGTCGACCACCCTCTGCTCTGCTTGTAGATACTTGAAAGCATCCTTAAAGCAGGATCGTCAGCCCTGTACCCTGTTCCCATGCCACCACAAAGTTCTTCCCCACTTCCAGCTCTCCAGACTGCCTTTCTTGTGATTTCCTGAAGCTTTGGTGCCTCCATGCATGCAATGGCCGTGGTCTCCATGCAGCCTTGGGTCCCATCCTCAAGCCCAGCTGCATGGCTCCATAGCTATCATGGCTGAATGAACCCAGGCAGCTTCAGCAAGGAGACCAAAGCCCATCTGCAAGAGGGGATCATAGAACTGCAGTACCTGTTTAAAACCATTTCAGTATTTTGGTCCAAGTGATGGGGACAGCCTCACATAGGAAGCATGTGGCAGGAGCAGCAGTGCAGCTCCGATGCCCCAAAGTATCACTTTTTTACCGAGAAATACACAGGCTAAGCCACAGGGATGCAACACAGGTGCTCAGGTGGCCATGCGGTTAGGATCACAGTGTTTTGGTGTTTGTGGTCACAAATGAGCTCAAACTAATTTTCAAAAAAGTTTCTTGTCACTATCTGCATATTGCTTGGATGGAAAGTTAAAGCTGTTTCAGAGCATTCACTGCAAATCTCTCCAAGTGCATGTTTTCATTCTGCTTAACCCAGGATTAATTGCTTTTATAGTTGTGGCTGTGGGAAAGCTCTGATGTCCTCCTCTACAGTTTTACTCTCAAGTTTCTTTGCAACTCTAATTCCTTGCTTACATTTTGAACAGCAATTCCTTGTTATTTTTAGTCCTAAAGCATTACAAACATAGAGAAAACAAGACACCTACGGAAGTTGCCCCTGTGCAAAATTCTGAAAGATTCAAAAGTGCTGTCGCAATTGCCAGCCTCTCCTTTTCTAAAAAGCCTTGTAATATTAATGGTATGGGGTTGGTTTTCTCCTGAGCAGTGCAAAACACCTTAGAGAAATTAATTCTTGAACCCTGAATTTACCCGCAGTGAATTGGTAAGAAAAGCAGTGACATTGGGGTATAATAAGGAAAACCCACCCTATACCCCACACTCTGCTTCCAAAGGGTCCTCCTATGCTCCTGCCTCAGTTTCCCCACCCCCAGCATCACTGAAATATTTGCACCAAGGGAGCCCTGTATCTTCGGATACTCAGCTCAGCAATCCCCTTTAAAGGATTGGATCAATTAATCTGCTGCTGGTGGCTCATAACACAGGTGTTCAGCTTCCCCTGTGCATCTAAGTCAGTGCGAGGACACTCACTGTAGCTGCTGCATGGAGGAGCCTCTGAAGAGCTGTTCAGTGACTGGGGGATTTATGTACAATGGCCTCACTGTAGAGTTAGATGAGCTACTGACATGGCAGTACTTATAGTCTATAAAACAGCAATTATGCTTGTTATTAGATCATTTCATTTACAGCCTGAATCCTTTGCCTATGGTGCATGCAAAGCAACCCAGTGACTCTCTGAATGCTGGGCTAATCTGTACTAATCCATTATGTAAATCACTAGGACAATAACCAGAGACAAATGTTAAATGTCTTAGAAGCACCCGGACTTCCTTAACAAAATTTGACCCACAAAAATTATGGTTTGGTCTGCAGATTGCTGGGAGGACTGTGTATGGGAAGAACATCTGCACTTTACAATTTGTACCCTGGGGCACCTCCTAATCTCAGCCTTTTCACGGGCTGCAGCTGATTTGGTCCCTTTACATACAGCAAAGTGCCTGGATTCTTTGAAATAGGACCTCTGTCCCCAAACAAGGTCATTTTGAAGCAGCTGTGGTCGCCTTGGGGCCATGCTCTACACATTGAGTCTTTCCAAAATGTGGTCTTTGTGACCAAGACTTTAGGGAAATCTCAGGGAGAATAAAACTTGACTAATACTGTTGTAGGTCGTGAGAGACTGTGTGTATTTTTCTTACTTAAAGCCACTTGTGACGTCTTTGGGCAGCAGCAGCAAGCAGAGGCAGTGAATGAGATCCCAAAAGGAAAGCATAGGCAATTGGAAAAAGACACCGGACATCAAGAAGAGCTGGCCTGATGGTCAGTGCTGGAGGGTTGCACCTGTGCATCCATCCTGCCACTGGACACAGCACATCTGGCTAGGATGTCTCCAAGGGTGCCCAGGTGACTCTGAGGATATCACTAAAGGAGTCTACCCACACTGCCTGGCTATTGCTCCTTGTTGCAGCTCCTAATAGGAGTATGGATATTGCTTATGGAACCCTTACTATGGATTCGTCATTATTGATTCCTCATCTCAGTACTCCTTATTACAGATATTGAAGAGATAACTACAGGAGGACACTCTCTTCTCTGCCATGAGGTCTGGCTATGATCCACAAAGATCTGAGGTGTCCTTTGGTTTTATGACTTGTCCTGCCATTGCAGCAGGGAGAAGCAAAGCCACAAGGGGATGCCAGATAGATTCTTGTCTCTGCCTGGATTTCTGCTCCTCGGGAGAGAATCTGGGCTGTGGCAATGAATATTTTAAAATGTGGGGCTTAGGAATCTCAATGGCAACATGTTTTAGCAGCGTGCTTCAAAGCAAATACAGATATGGCTGTGTGTCTGTGCTCTTAACTGTCTATCGGCATTTCCAAGCACTGCTAGCAGAACTGCTAGACTTTGCATGATCTGCAAGATATAGAATGGGCTCTTCCTCCCCCCCACCATCTTTTTATTCAAATAAACCTTAGGATAATTACATGCAAAAATCCTGTGCTACTGCAATGTTGATATTGCACATTTAGAAATCATTGCAGAGGGGATGCATGTAGGCAGAGCCATAAGGACGGTGGCAGCTGGCTGCCAGGCTGGCATGTAGCAATTCACCACCAGTCACAGTGGAGCCTCGATGGGTCCAGACGCTTCCCACAGTCTAACACTTTGCTCGAACACCAAATTTGCCTCCATGTTTGAGGTACCCGCATGTTCTTAGCCCCTCCACACATCTCAGAGGAGAGGCATCCGCAAATGGCTCAGTGGCAGCACTGGGAGTTATTTTAAGCAAAACCATTTGACTTTGCTCTGAAGCAGATGAGAGGTCCTCAGGCAGCCAGCAGTGGGGGGCCGGGATGCTGTTCAGGTCTAAGCCACCTGCATTGTGCGGTCCAGCTGTAGGTGCCTGGATGTTCTGGCAGCCTCTGAGCCAAGCCACAGGGCTGGCCAGCCCATGACTGCTTTCAGGTGGGCTGTTCCCTTACTTTTCATGTTGGCATTACTGAAATGGAGGGGTCTAGAGCCTCATAAGCAAGCCCCTGGCACCTGTGACATTTGCATGGAGGCAGACAAACAAGAGACCATGCCTCCTGAACCTGTAGCTGGAGACCAGGGCATCTCTGGCAGCTCCAGCCTCACTTGTGAGGGCACCTGCATGCAGCACTGGACCACTGTTGGCTGTCAGGAGAGCCCAGACCCCCAGCTCACAGCAGGGACACCAACATTTAGGTGCCTGTGAGCACCTAAATGGAACCAACAGTGGTAAGGACACCTTTCCTAAGCTGCATCAGTGGTCCATGTCCACTCCTCATCCTCACACCACCAGCGTGCATATCCCTCTACAGCCCGGCACACCCATGGCTGAGTGGACATTTTTATTTATGTTCTGTGGGTACGGTGTGGAAGGAGGCAGGCAGGCAAGCTCACCTGCAGCTCCCCCTTTCAGCTCCACGCAGGGTGGTTTGAGAGAAATACAGCCAGGCTGAACTTCGGAGGGAAGCAGGGGAAGGATGTGACAGATTCAAGAGCCCCGGGGGGTAGGCTGGGGGAGACAGGAGAGCAACTTGCAAAAACACAGAACATTTTCATAGGGAAAAGTAGCTCTGCTATTTATGCCACTCATCAAAAAGCAATGGAGACATAGGAAACCTGCTGTGCCATAGAAGTGGTAATGGGCCAGCCTCCATTCCCTACCTTCAGCTCTCCCACTGGGCTGAGGCTGCTTCCCTTCTGCACAGCCAAGGGTATGTTGCTGTCATCATGTCTGGGTTTGATTTTGCCAGTAAAAGTAACTTTCATGCCAGACAGGGCTTCTGTGATTTTTTTAATTATTTTTTTTTTTTTAACATTGGCCAAATTTTCAAATAGTTGTCTTTAAAAAAAAAAAAAAGAATGGAACAAAACATTAAGGCCTCTTAGAAATAATGCTGGAAGCATTGTAGTTTTGTACAAAACAGGTTTTCTTCAAATAACCCACAAAACAAATAAGCAACCTAGAACTCAGTTTTAAAATATGTACAAGGTTTCTTGCAGAACCTTGCAATTTTGTGCCTAAATAATTTTATTTTTTTTAAATGAAACCTGTAACTTTTCTTTTTTCCCCTCATAAAAGAAACAAATGATCCAAAGGAAATTGTGACGAACTATCCTCTAAAATTCCTGGAAATAAGCATTTACCATTTGCTGACTTGTTCTGTAGTATCTTCCACCAGGAAGACAGGCAGATTTTCCTAGGACATCTTCATGGACCCAGCTACATGCAGCTTGCAGCGAATCCAGGTTGTCTATGGGTGATGAAATCATTAGGGAGCCCCCCAAATTGGCATTCAGACCAAAATATTGGCTCCATGCAGCTGCACTAACATTGCCTCAACTTCATTCCTTTTGCTGGGATTTTTTCCTCTGGTACTACCTTTGTTTTCTTGCTTGTCCCTTAATCAAAAGTATGTGAAATTATTTTCAGAAAAACCCACCAAAACCCACCCCAAATGCTACCTTGAGTGTTTTGATAGCAAAATGAACACAGGCATGATATTTTGAGTATCCTGAAGACTTCCTTTTCCACAAATAACCCACAGGTAGAGGATGAGAGAAGGAATAACCAGAAAGTGAGACAGGCTGTGGGGTACATCATTCCCATTGCAATAACTGGAACTAGTAGGTGCCTGTAGTCTTGTCCTAGCCCATTTCCCTAACCCCACTCCCTGTGGGGCAGGAATTTGCACTATTATTCCAGTGACCACAGCACCACTGTCAGGTGCAGGCTGGAAACCCAGAGGTGCGATCCTGCCCATCCCCATGGCACGCTGCCCTTCTCTACCCCCCACTCTCAACAGCTGTTCCCAGAGGCTGGCTGGCACCTTATAGCTCCTTGTTCTGTATTAATCTCTCAGTTTATAGCACAGCTATATGGATGGAGAAATCACACTGCAATGGTGCACTTGGAAGGCATGCTCTAGATTTGGGGGAATCATACAGTTGTGGGAGGAAGAGGTGAGACAAACATGGGGGAAAGCAAGAAAGGGGATGTGGGGGGTGGATTTGCCAAGCATGGGGTCAGCTTGATAGTAAGCCAAGAACTCATGCCTGATGCTCCAGGCTTCTGCAAACAGCCTTTGAGTATCTCTGCTCCATTCACAGAGCAAGGTCTGCCGTGGGAGCCCAGGCTGTGGACATACCCTGTCTCAGTGCCTTTAGATAACACATCCTGATGCTGAACAACTGAATATGGGTTCAGGACTTTGGTGACTTGCACTTTGATCAATGCTTAAGAAAGTGTGTGTGCACACACATATATAATTATTATGATCGCTTTGCAGCTGTTCTGGGCCGATTTTAAGAGTTTCATCGTACTTACTTGTGACTTCCTTAAAGTTCTGCTTGTGGTTACATATTTGTTGCTGTTCAATTAGCTATAAGGAGATAAGACAGGTATCACTAACATTTAAACGGAGTAGAAGAAAACAGCAATTTGCATAAATTAATTAAGAGACTGACCTCCTTCCCCAGTACTCCTCAGAGAGCACAAGAAAAAAAACCAGTTTATTAAGTCAATACTTAGACACCTGAATCAAGCTTTACCCAAATCAAATGACAAAATTAATCCACAGCAAAAGGCACCATAAGTCCCTTCACTTCAGTCATTTATTTTTTAAGCTATCCCAGCAATTTATTTTTAAACATATCAGTACGTTATGTTCCATGACATTTCACATCTACAAAAACACCATATGTATTGGCAAGTGATTACTCATTGAAAGTGCCATATCATGGATGCAAGTATATCTGGCAGCCTGGGTTTTCCCCGCCTTCTTTTGGGTCTGTGCCCTTATTGTTTCATGGACACTTTCTTACCAGGCAAATTAGCTGTCTATTTTATCCCATGCTAAAGATATATTTGAATTTTCTGTGGACATTGCGAGACCACACCTTTGTTCTGTGAGCCGTGGAGAGTGGTGGGCATGGTCTATTAGAATTCAGAGCTGCACTTTGTTGCTGGAGAACTCCCTGGAAGGCAATGCCATCCTACCTGGCCCCAACATGCAAACAACAGGTTGTCTCTGACCTGTGCCATACCCTTGCCATACTTTCTGTAGCGGCATTACAGCTACTCCACTGAGCACAGCTTCACTGCATCAATGGCTTTAGTGTGGCTTGAAGACATTATTCACTGTAACTTAGCAATTATTTCAGAACCATCCCTCGGTGCTCACAACCCACAGGCAGTAACTTTAATAACAGAGCTGCAAACCTCCACCACTAGCTGTCTCATGACTGAGCTGACAAGAGCAAATTGGTCTGAAATATCCAGGTTGTAGGGAGACAGAAAGCAAGCGGCTTTGTTACTAGTGGGGGCTGCCTTCTTGCATGTAGGATTACCAGAGCTAGGCTAAGTCTCTTCTACATCAAGATCTCCTTCTTCTTTGGGAAGCTGCTGTGATCCATTTTCTCTCTGCAAATCATTTATCCAAGTAAGTCCCTAGCCAAATTATTCCAAAGATGAATCTGAAAATTGTCATGGAATTCTCTGCCTGTTGTTGTTTAACACCAGCCAGCAACTGAGCACCACACAGCTGCTTGCTCACTTCCCCCCCCACCCAGTGGGATGGGGGAGAGAATCTGGAAAAAAAAAAGTAAAACTCGTGGGTTGAGATAAAGACAGTTTAATAGGACAGAAAGGAAGAAAACAATAATGATAATAATAATAACAATAATAAAATTACAATAATAATAAAAGAATTGGAATATACAAAACAAGTGATGCACAATGCAATTGCTCACCACTTGCTAACTGATGCCCAGTTAGTTCTGGAGTAGCGATCCCCTCTCCAGGCCAACTCCTCCCGCTTTATATACTGGGCATGACATCACATGGTATGGAATATCCCTTTGGCCAGTTTGGGTCAGCTGTCCTGGCTGTGTGCCCTCCCAACTTCTTGTGCCCCTCCAGCTTTCTCACTGGCTGGGCATGAGAAGCTCAAAACCCCTTACTTTTACACCTTTACTTGGTGTAAATACTACTTAGCAACAACTGAAAACATCTGTTTGTTATCAACATTCTTCTCATACTAAATTCAGACCATAACACTATACCACCTACTAGAAACAAATTTAACTTTGTCCCAACCAAAACCAGGACACAGCCACATCAGGAAGCGCCTGAACAAGGAATGTCCTCACATATTGCACACCTTTGACACTTTCCCATTTATATTGCTGGGCCAGCTGTTGAAAAAGAATAGCAGAAAACACAAGTAAGTCACTGTTTAGCAGATCATCATGAATAATAGACAGTATGAAAAAATGAATCCAGGTGCTTGAAGACAGAGTATAAACCATAATTAAAACCTACCAGTGCTGCTATGACAGATGGTACAATATGTACCCTGAAAATTGTCCATGAACATTTATTTAATATCTGAGGACACTAACTGCTAGCAGGCTGTGGTGTTATTACTGGATTACACTTTATCAGTGACATCCAGCAAGAAATTCTCTGGATTGCCACATGATTCCCATAAAACCCACAGACCATCATGTAATCATCTGATGCAAGGAAGACCAAGCTCATCACAGGTATACTGACATGGATGCAAATAGAATACCCAAGGCAACATACTTTGCAAAGATATTAAAAGTTAGCATGCAAATGTGTCCAGAAAAATCACAGTAAGATGTTTTGTTTTGTTGTAGGAACAGGTTCTGGTATTCTGAAGTGGGATTTGCAGTCCTGGAGTGGGACAGCATGTTCTGCAGCACTAACATGAAAAAGTGGCTTAACCTGTTCCTCATTCCAGGTTTAAAAAGGTAGCACAAGAATAACTTCTGCATGTCCACCATTCTGCCTTTGTGCAGTCTACAGCAGGAACAGAATTCTCCTGCTTTCCTGCTAATATTGCTTCTGCTTTTAGAATTCATTTTCTGGCACATATTTCTCCCTTGTCCATTTTTGCCACCCTACTTACACCTTTTATGTTATTTTTCCTGGCTTTGGTGAGTCAGAGCAACTCTGTAGCTCATGGGTAGCAATGCTGAGAACTGGACCATCCCCAGGGATCACCTGGGCTCCACTTTGACAGTAGACAGTGAAGCCACTTGTGCAGGGCCAGCTCTGCAGAGCAGTGCTCTGCAAATGTTCCTGCTATTTGTAATCAGCCGTGGTTGTCACACTTTGATATTTGTTCTTTATAAGCACTCCTGCAGAGCTTGCCAACAGGAATGTTTTCTACACAAAGATGCAGCAGCATGTGTTTCAGACATGAATTTTGAACTTATGAGTATTCATGCTGGAAACCTGAGGAGTCTGATGTGATTAAGAAGCAGATACATATCACACGGCTTGTTTGCAGTCAAAACAGTTCCAATTCTGAATTATGAAAATCATTAAGCCCAAGTGTTGGTTGGCCAGGAACTCCTGGCAGAGGCACATGTCCCCATACCCAGATTCACCTCAGCGTTCATATATTCACCAAACAGGGCCAGCTGACCAGGCAGTGCAATGCATGGAGTAGAAAGTTGTTCAGCACAGTGAGATGAGGTTAATAAAACCCCAGACCAAGGAGAGGAAAGCTTTAAAGTCTCTGCCTGCAGAAGAGATAATCACAGCACTGTGGGATGCTGTGCCTGGAGGAAGTTCTGGGAAAGGCCCAATGAGGTGGTAATGGTTGCCCGAAATCATGCTTGGGTTTAAAAGCAGGATGGAGATTTCTTGTCATAGCCCAACCTGGAAGCTCTCATCTAAGCTCCCTGACCAGTCCTGGACCCCAGGCTGACCCTCCTTACAGCTTTTCTCAATGTGTCTCAGCTATGCTACAGCAATGGCACCATTATCTCTGAACATCTGGGTGTGGAAGCCCTCAAAGAAGAAAAAACTACACCATGCTGTGAATAAATGGTGGAGAGAGAGAAGCAATGTTCAATAGTGCAGTGCCGGTTGAACCAACACGGGAAATGATGCCACTGTGCCAGTACTGTTCAGTAAGGAAAAGAAATGTCATCTCTCTCCTGGTCACTTTCATAAGCTGGCAACATCTAGGCATTTCAGCAGAGAAAAGTGTCCTTGTGAAGAATACAATACCTAGTTAATATCTGGAAGAAGGGTCAACCAAGAGGAATAAGCAACTCCTTTGTACCTGGTGCTCCATGTCCCCCAATGAATCCAGGTTACAGCCAGGTGATAGTTCCTGTGAATCTGGCACCATGGGCCAGAGCCAAGATATGATCCCTGGGTGCTTCAGCAATACTAACATGTTCCAGTGCCCGGTATCCAAAATCTGTGTAGGTTGAATTAACCCAGGTTCTTTTTTCTCTGTTTGTTCCCTGCATTTAGGTGTCTGCAGGGTGTGTGTACTGTCTGCTGCTGTGTAGTGCTTGCAGCTTAGTGACAACTCTGGCACAGGATGCTTTGGAGCAGGAGCAAGGGTGATGGATTGCCAGGGGAAGCATGTCGGTGCTGAGCCTCCATTCCCCTTGCATGGATGCTGGGGACAGGAGCAAGGAATTAGACTCCTACCAGTGAGCAGCAGTTTAGGAAGCTGCTCCATTTTGCTTGTTGCATATCACAGGTCCCAGCTGAGACACAGCTGCTGTACAGTTGCTGCTTCTCTGCCCTGTTTCACTGCAAGGCGCTGGTGGAAAAGGGTGAAGAGCTCTCTCACAGCCAGATCCCTGGTTCGGCTTCACACTGGCACTTAGCAGCTGTAGCAATGGTTTTGAGGACCTGCTGCCTCCCAGCTGCACATCCATGGCACCAAGCAGAGGGACCCTAGCTTGGCCACAGTATCTGGCCACCTTTAGTGCATGCTGAGCCTGCAGCCACGTGAGAGACATCACCAGGCATGTGGCGCTTGTCTCAGAGTCAGCATGTAGTATGCTGGGGCCTTCTTCATAGTTTTTCATCTAATTATTCTTATGTTGGCCACAATGAATGATGGGCTCTTTAGACCCTGCCCATGAATCCTTATATCGTCTCCAACCCCCAGAAGGAGCTCAGAGCATCCAGCCATGCAAGGCCTGCTGAAGTTGGTGAGCCAGCTGTGCCTTAGTCAATGCAAACCAGCCATCTCTTCAGGCACATCCCCACTCCACATCAGTCTGCTGCTTGCTCATGAGTTTAGAAACGCTGAGATGGACACAGAGGACAAATCATGGGCCATCATGTAGTTATTTCTCTTCTCTTGACTACTCAACAATGCTGCCTTCTGTTGTCTACCACCCATGCAGGACTTGTGAAGCTCCAGAGACTTAAGCATCAGCATTCATCTCATCTGCTCAGGCACAGTATCTGGAAGACAGGTTGACTGTATGCAGAGTTGTAGGGATAGAGTCTTGGAAACAGCATCACAGACTCTCAGCCAGCTTAATTCTGCATTTCAGCCCCTGGAAATACCTATAGGAAGGCAAATGTGTGGGAAAATCTGACAGAGTTTCTGTGTTTGGCTGCTGGCACATACTTCTAATTAATTTCTTCACTGCTCTTCCAAAGCAAAGCTTCTGTCCAGGATCAGTGCTGCTTTCTGCTGAAACTGCTCAGACCTGACATGCATGCCACGCTTTCGCTAGGTCTGAGGACCCCAGTGACTCCTGTGTCACTGACCTGGAGCTCCCAGTGACTCCTGCGTCACTGACCTGGAGCTCCCAGCAGGGATCTGAAGGTATACCTGACTCTGCACTGCTGTCTTCTAAGCCTGTGTGCTGTTTTCTGGGCCAAATGGCCGAATCTGGGAGCAAGCAGCGTAAGTGTAAAGGCTGTAGGACAGCCTGGCCCCTCGCAGGTGAGACCAGAGCCAGCTGTGGGCTGATGGTCCAGTTCAGATGCCAGCCCCTGCAGGAGTCATCCAAGGTAGGACTGGACATTACGCATCTTTTGCACTGATGATGGGTCCAAGAGTAACGGGATCAGTGCTGTCCCTGAGAGCAAATGCACAGGCATGGTTGTGAGAGTGGGCATGAAAGCAGCTTGCAACAGTGTGTTTTCCCCAGCTTGGAGGTGAATTGGTAGCTAGCTGATAGGAAAACCCACTTACTGAAGAACAAAGTGATTGCAGAACAGCTTGCTTGACCCAAACTCACAGAGAAGCTTATTACCTTGCTGTGGTTTTGTGGCTCCCCCACAGATACCGCATGAGAAAAGCAAGGTCAGCCTGGCATCTTTTCTCTGCAGAGGGAGGAGGCAGAAGACCTTTCATTCAGTTCAGTCATGACCCTTGCCACTTGGACTTGTTCATGTCTAGATATGACAGAGACATTGAGGAAGTCACCCAGACCAGAATGGAGCTGCACGAAGCACATCTCAGCATCATCATGAGTGAAAGCCTCATCCTACTCCAGGAACAGTCACAGTCGCTGTGTAGGAGGTACCAGTTGCTGAGAAACCACCTCCTCACCATGTAGCCTGCAAATGAGAGTTATTCTGAGATACTTTACCTAATGGTCTTCATCGTACAAGTGAATACCTACTAGAAAAAAATGACTGTACCGGATACAAAACTTAAGGCTACCCTGGCTGTTACTTCTTTTCCTGCTAGAGGAACTCCATGGCTGGAGCTCTGCAATCAAAACCAGTTTTTCCTTCTCCATCTTGCTTTTCTGGCTTCTTCAAATTAGTGGAGTGACGGTGTGCTTTCAATGGAGTTGCCCAGAGGAAAAAGCAACCCTTTTTTCCCCATTAGCTTTGCAGTGTATAGGAGCCAGCCCTGGAGGGAGGTATCACCTTCATCTTTCCCCGAGCTGGTGCTACTGGATTGTATGGAGAGGGTAAAGATGAAGTTCTGTTCTCCACACACTAATACTTCATTTTGCATGCTCCTTCACAAAGGCAACAAGGCAAAACAAATGAGCCTTGATAGCCTTACCCAAATGAGTTATCATTTTGGCAGTTTATCCCCCGTTCCCCTTCATGGGTAGCTGCTTCCCTTAGAGGGAGGGATGAGAAGTCTTGATTTATGCAGTCAGGCAATGCTAGATGAAACATCAGATGATGACAACACAGACAGGACTCTCCTGGCCTTCTGTCCCACAACCTCCCACAGCCATGACTTGCTCCATGAGGGAAAACTGCTTGGCTGCCATGCCAAGACACCCATTTAGTCACAGCACTGAGGTGGATCTGCCCAGACATTTTCCCTTCCCTAAAGAGAGGTAAGAGGACATTTAAACTACTGAACCTGGCTCCTGGAGAAGTACAATAATTAGCTGTTTCAATGGAAAAGATTCAAAATGACTGGGCCAGACAGAATAGAAATTAAATGGGGTTTTCCTATAACCACCCCCTGACCATAGATAGGTAATTGCTCCAGCTAACACTGCCATTCCCTTCCCTGTGCCTGGTGTTCATAGACTGGAAACGCAACTCTGGTCTGGTCCAAACACTTTCCAGCCATGCTTCTCACTCTTGCAGCATCCTGCCACAGCCTGTATCCTGCAAACACCTTTCCCTGAGCAGATCTGCTCCCTCTGCAAGGACAGGCATGCTCTCCCCTCCTCCCTGCACACTCAGCTGGACACGCTGTCTCAAGGATCATGGTACGTGGGATGTGCAGACAGACACTTCCCGTTATCCATGTCTTAATGGCATGAGGGAGCTGCTGCTGGTGTGAAGCCTCCAGTTTGCATCCTACATGGGCTGGCCCCATTCAGATATGACTGGACCTGAAGGGAAGGTGGAAGCATTGGAGAAAGATTAAGCAGCTAAATCTGGTTAACTAGTTACACACTGAGGGCCAACAATACCATAACTCTGCCAGGATCATGGCGGAAGCTTTAGGGTAATAAAAGAAAGGGGGTCTGAGCAGCATATCACTTATCAGTGTGCATTTTGTAATGACTACTTTTGTCCTCCTTATGGTGGGAGTCTCTCCTGCCTCAAATTTAGGACTCTACCCAGCAAACTCTTTGTGGGTCTATAGATACCCACACCTCAGACACACCAGCTTTGCAGTCTCAGCCTGGGAGTGGCTATGCTGGCAAAGTCAGAATTCTGGCATGCTGCTGCTTCATGCCCATGGGGTGTCCATGTGTCAGGCACTGATGGGAGTGGGCTGCCTCTCATCAGGAAGATGAGCAGGGGCTGCTGCAGGGGTAGCCTGGCCCTGACAATTTGCCTGCAGCCTGGCAAAACCTCCAAGAGCACAAGCAGGAACAGAGCCTTACAGGCCCTGGGAGCTGAGAAACATTTCTGACTGCAACACACTCCTTGGTTGAAAACCAGAATCTGCATTGAAAGCCTGAATTAAAGCCTGTCTTTGGGGTTGACCAGGCCTCACAGCTACTAATGCTTAGGTTATAACATCCACTCACCCATCTCCCCCTGCAACCTTTCTCCTCTTTCTTTTATCCTGCCTTCTCTCTTTTCCTTCTTTCCCTCCTTTATGTGTTTTCCTCCTCTCCTCCCCTCTCTGTGTTTCCCTTCCACAGCCTGGGCTGCAGCAGTAGCAGCAGAAGTGAGGTGGAATCAGCTGCCCGAATCGTGGAGCAGCAGGGAGCTGACACATCAATCACAGCTCTGCTGTTGGAATTAATGAGAGCGCCACAGGTTCGGGCTGTCACTCACTACCCTCACTTTGCTGCTTCCATATGGCTGCCAGCCGACAGCCTCACGCTTCCCAATCTCTGCCAATTACAGCCTCAGCAATCCCAACCTCCTCCTATTAGGCTCACAGCTTCATTATTCTAATTAAGCCAAACAAGCTGAGCCCTCCCTTTTTCACTGTTGATGCATGTCCCTTGCATGCATCAGAGCTACACTGCAGCAAGCACCTTCTTTGAGGCATATTGGGATCAAAAAAGCAGCTAGACAGCACAGGAACTTCAGGATGTCTTCTCTCTTGACTGCTTCTCTGGTCCTCACTCCCTTAGCTGGGCAGCGGGGGAAAATGCCACCATTTGGCAACAAGTCACAGAGGGGTCCTTTCTTGTCAGTGTAATTGCAGGCAATCTCAGACAGCCTGGACTCCAAAACTAATTGGTATGGGGATACTTCAAAGCTAGATTGTATTTCCACTTTTTTTTTTTTTTTTTAAGGTCTGCCCCAAAGAGATGGGAGGTGGCACCATGTGGGCAGAAGCCCATTGGGAAGGAAGGAAGGAAGGTCATCTCTCTCCTGGCCCATTGAAGGAAGCTGTGGTTAGGAGGGGTTTGCACTCCCCTGGGGCACAGCCATGCCACTGTATCTCTAGGTAACCTCCGTGATTTTGCTCTGCCTCCCATGGCCCTCTTGCTGGCTGGTAGGAACTTCAGGCTCTGGGCAACAAGTAGTCACAACTCCAAAGGAGGGTTTGAGCAGAAACCTTAGCCATCGACGGGGAGGTGGAGCAGAGCATGCCATGATGATAACTAATACGTTTTATAACAGCTGTGGTTTTCTCTGCCCTTAAGTTACGTTGCTTGACACAGAATGACTGGGTTAATCTGTCTTTCTGCTGGCAGGTATGAAGGGCTGCAGGGAGCACAGTCAGTCCCTGCTGGAAACAGGGGGGACACAGGTCCTTGCACTATGGCACAGGACCCCACTCCTTCACCAGCATCTCCTCCTCCATGTCTGGGGTGCACTGGCACATGCAGACATTCCCAGGATTGTCTGAGCCAAAAATGAGTACAGCTAGGTCCATTGGAAAGGATGACATAGAGGATGCTCTATGCAGCCCATGGGTGTAATCGGCCATAAACAATCCCAGATCATTGACCTGGCTGAATTGGGGCAGCAATAGGACTTGATAGGTCTAATTCCACCTGTGCTGGGGCTCTTGCTACTGCAGAGATATTGGTAGACCCAGCCCTGGATGCATCCCCCACCTGGCCTAGGGAGGTCTTGGGTTTTAGGCACATCAGTGACAATAAGCTGGTCCCTGCTGGGAGGGGAAGGGCTCCTCTGCGGATGTCTCACTGGTACTGCAGCCATACTCTTCTGCAGCTGGCACTTAGGATTTGCTGACCTTTGAGTCCCTTAAATCGGTTGCTCTCAGCATTACTCTGACCAGTGCAGCCAAGAGATGCAACTGCTGGGTGGGTGCCAAAGCAGAGTCTGGGCTCCAGCTGACGTAGGGAAATGCCTCTTGTTGTTCGTGCTGGGGGGTGGAGAAACCGCAGTGATATTTCTCCATCTCTCCTCCTGCTCTGTGCTCCATGACACCAAGCAGTGTTCAGAAAGGCCTTTATAAACAAAGTGATGCTGTCTGTTTACAGGATTTACATCTTTTTTTTCCCAAATTTGGATCTACATTTTTCAAAAAGCTTGATCTCTAATTTAATTCCCCATTTTCTAAACAACCTTGATTTTTTTGTAACTTCTGCAGTGTCTCTTCTCCCACAACAGCCAGAAGTAGCAGCAGAAGTCTTCCTAGGCAAATTGGGAATGGTTCATGTCACTAAAGTCCAGAATATTTGAAAATAAATAAATAAAAAAAATCCCCCCAATTACTTGCTGTCAAGTCCTCTTGGATGCCCCTGCTGCCCGGTCTGAGCTCAAGCTCAGTCCCACCTCCCCTGACTCCACCAGTGCCCAACAGCCCAGCTCTTCCCTGTCTCCTGCTGTGTGTTACCAGTATGGGTTCATCCCTGCACATCTCCTGTCCCTGCCTGCCCAGCTCCTCTCCCCATCCAACACAACTGTGCCCACAGCCCCAAAGGGCACCCTGGTGCCATGTCCCCAGCCAGGCACAGGGCCCTGTGAGGCTGCAGGTGGCACCTGATGATGGTGGCAGAGCTGATGACCCTGTGGTTGTCCAGCTGCCGCTGCTGGGCTGGCAGGTAGAGGGGGATGTAAGCAGCAGAGACATGTTGGCTATGACACTGTTAGCATTTTCCCAATGAGTTATTACCAGGTTAAAGGGTTGTGATAGTGCCAATATCCAAAGCTGGGTTATTGTGTTATTAATGTGCGGCTGTCGCTGGCTATTAGCACTGTGATCAATCCCTGGTGACAAGGGCTGCTTAGCCTGTCACACTTTGTTTTATCTTCCATTCTTAGACTTTTACTAACTCACAAATTGCTAATCCAATCTCCTATAACCCAGTTAGGGGAGGACATTGTCTCCGTGCTGCTCAGACTCAGGAGCTGGGGCCCTGGGAGAGGACGTGCTGGTGGCAGGGTAGGCACATGTTTTTCAGGGGTGAGAGAAGTGTGTGTTGGCTGCAGTAAATATAAGCATGCTACTGTCCCTGTCTCTTCAAGAAAACTCTCCCTAAAGTGCTGGCTAAACCAGTTAAATGAAGCCAACTTGATGGTGTTCTTCAGAACATCTTTTCTCAGCCTTTGGTACTGATTTACCTCCAGGTCACGTCCATGTCCTTGTTGCCACATGCTGACCTGGGGATGTCATTTCCATCTCCACGTGGCCCACCATGCCAAGAAGACGGCATTGCAATCTGTCCAAATGCCTCCATCAGGCATCTCAGAAGCCTCGAGAGCTTTGGCACCTCCACCCTGGAGCCTTCGATGAGCAGAAATGACCTTAAAACTTCAGTCCCAAGGATGAATCTGCACTTTGCAGCAACCCATTAGAAAGTTGGCAGCTTCTCTTTGACCTCAAGCTTGTTTCATTGCCCATTTATTGGAAATGTTGCATTTCTCTGAGTCACTCCATTTCTGATCACTGACTACTGCAGTATCTTCTCCTAGGAGAACTCAAAGCAAGCTGAGAAGGAGGGCTGTTGCATTTCTGTTCCGACAATCAAACGTGGTGACCATGCTGCCTTAATACCGGGGCCACAAGCTGCCCAGAAAACCTGCTCAAAATGCATCACAGCTCACAGTCCTTCTCTTGAGGTAGAAACCTGAGGAATTTGGATTATAAAATTAGGTTCTCTCATTCTGCCCATGGCAGTAGTTGAGGGTACAAAGAAGACTGAGAAAGCTGGTGGAGATGCTCCATTAGGGACACTTCAGGTTGTGTGGGGAGTGTGGGATAGCTATGTGGGGAGCATGGGAGGTGGCTGGCCTGAATGTAAATGCACAGGATAAGTGTGGGTGGGCTGGAGTGGGGGTGGCCAGGACTTGGGCATGTGGTTGATGAGGTTGGAATAATGCTGTTGAAATAATGCTCTGCACAGTGCACCCAGTGCAGAGAGGAGCCTGGGGTGTTTCCAAAGAGCCTTGCTCCCAGCCCCGAGAATGTGTGTCATTCCTGCACACATTGTTCGGGCTGGTGAGCCAGTAATTTTGCTGCAGTTGCTACACACACACTGGGAAACTGCTTTTTGCTTCTTGGCCAAGACAGTTTTGTAACATCTCTGCATGCAGCAACTGCTTCTCTGTGATGGGTGAACTGAATTCGTATGTGCACAGCCTGAAAGTCTGCAATAGCGCCCTAAGGCTTGCAAAAGGCATCCTATCAATAAATGATAATGATTTTTGAGCGAAAAAGCCAACTAGAAAGTTCACGAGTCCCAGATGCTCCCAGCACACAAGGGAGAGCTCCCAGAGGACACGCAGGGGAAGGATCCAGCTGTGCAGAGTGCTGGGGCTCTGGTGCTTGGCTCAGGGTCTAGCAGCTGGTGTCTGGGCAGGCAGGAAAACAAAGCGGGGGAAGGCATTTCCTACAAGGCATGACCTCCCTCTGTGCAAACAGAGGTGTTTGACATGAGCACTGAATTCTGCCAGGAGGGCAGGAGGATGCTGTGTTGAGATCTAATCCACGGTGAGCTCATCAGCAGGACCAGGGACACTCATGGCCTTTTCTCTAGTACCTTCAGGCCTCTCCACAGATCGTAAGTCCTATTTTTAGATTTTCATATCTCAGCAAGAGTCTGTGAAATATCTTCCGATGTTACCAGAGATGGGCCTGGACTTCCAGCCCATTGCAAGATCTAGCTAAGTACATGGGTACTGGGACACATACCCAGAGTCCTGCATCATTTCACAACCTTTGCCGTGTTGGAGAATTATTCTTAGTAGTGATGACCACTCCATGTGTTTGTGTGTCAACATATGATGTACAAGCACCATACCATGGTCCTGCTGACAGTATTGTAGCCAGTTATTAGGAAATGGATAACACCATAAAGGTACTAGAAGTCCATTCAGGCCAGTCAGCACCAGCAGGAGGAACAGGGCTGCATGGGTCTTAGTATAACATGCATTAGGAAAACAAAGTAACGGGCACATTCAGTTTAAACTTCCTGAGTGATAAATATGTCAAAATGGTTATAAATTGTGCACTTGCATGTTATAAAAGTTGCATGTGGAGAAAAAAGTGCAAATTCCTTTGCAACTTGTACAGTCTCTACTATCAACATCTACATACATGAATAGGAATGTTAAATATTCCAGAGAGCAAAAATTACAACACAAGGTTTCCAGTTTTCCACAGGTGCTTGGTACAACTGGGCAGGTAATGCTTTGTTTAATTTTTTCTGAATATCATGATGATAAGAAAACTGAGAATTTCACGTGGCAGACCAAAATCATCACCAGCATGTCTCTTATCAAGTGAGTTCATCCACTAGGCAATGCTTCTGCGGAGCCTAACTTAATTTGTACTTTGGGCACCACTTTTACCTGTTTTCCTATACCTGGGCAGGCTTTCCAGCCAGACTTCAGGCACATTAGAGAATTACTCCTTTTTCCCAAGCCAATGCACATATTGCACAAGTCCTTGGCTGCATTCATGGGTGTTAAAAAAGAGAAAAAACCAAAGAAACTGGAAAAAAAAAGCTTAATAAAAAAACCCTCAGGGCTTTCTTTGTGGGAATGGGAAAAAATGGCCCTCTTGGGGGAGAGATTCACAGGACTGGGCTGACTCAATGGTGAACAAGGCGTTGGTTTAGATGTGGCTTCATCCTGCTCAGGGATGGAGCACTGTCCTCTGTCCTAATAGCTGGAGATTCCAGCAATTACTTATTTTAGAGAGAGATGATAATCAACATTCACTCCTGCTGGGCTGTGTAAGAAAGCACCATTAATAATCCAACTAGTGAGTTCCTTTTCCTGCAAAACTCATTGTAAAGACTAACAGTGTCTGGCAAAAAAAAGAAAAGGTGACAATTCCCACCGTGCTGTGCAGCACCAGTGCCCTCTCTAGCTGAGGATGCAGTGCCTGGAGACCTCCCTCTCCCTGGGGAGCCAGTGCCGCCTGCGGTGCTAAGGGGAAGGATGAGCACACCTGGAGCTGTGCCTAGTGCCAGGAAGGGATAATAGAAGGTCTTTTTAGTCCCCCAGACTCTGCAAGGTCTATTTAGGAAAACAGCTTGTATGTCAGCCCCAGTGTCACATCGGGTGTGACAGGGCCAGCACTGTGCTTCAGTCAACAAACAGGGCTAAGCATAGTTCAAGCACTCTGTGTTCCTGCGAGCTTTTAGATCAGCTTAAACTGTTTAAGCAGCTGCACTGCAGTTTAAGATTAAGCTGGTCTTTTGAGCGATCTAAGCAGTTTAAAATACTCTAAAGGCTTAACATTATAGCCAGTTTAAGTTGCTCTAGGGGCTTAAAGCAGTGATGTGCAGCCAGTATCTTAACAGGGTTTTCCACAAAATGTGTCTTTATAGCCTGTGATAAGCCCTATGGATCAGGGTATGTGTGTTTGCATAGGGCACGCTCATCTGCCTGCCTTGCAGGCGTTTCTTTCTGACCTTGCACATTGCTGCTCAGATGCATGTTCCTGGCTCTTTGCTTGGACCGCTGTGTCTGTGCCCGTTGGAGAATGCTCTTGCTTTATCTTGGAGCATTCCTTTCCTCTCCCAGACACACCAGATGCACCAGGACTTGTTTCTTCAAACCCACAGCCAAGGGAAGGGGAAGAAACAGCTTGGCTTGGCAAGCTCCAGAAGCCCTGGCCCTTTGTCTTAATGAGGCGTCCAAACCTGGTGAAGAAAGAAGATACCTCCTTCATGCACACAGTCTGATGCAGTCAAACAGAAACCTTCAAAGCAGCCTAGCAGAAGGGACAACTGTCTGAAAGCCTAGTTTTGTGGGACCTTTAAAAAAAGAGCCCTTGGGATGCTGTAAGACTGCCCTTCAAGGACCACAGAAGCTAAAGGAGGCTTATGTTGCTTTAACTCTGCCTTATGACATGCTACAGTCTTAAGGCACTTAAGTCCTTATGTGACACTAAGGGTTTAAGGTCTTACACAGCTTTCAAAGTGGCTTAAATGCTCTCTCACCTTTCATGTGGGACACAGAGCACTCTTGGCACAAGTCAGAGGGATGGCAGCATGTCGCTTGTGCAGTGAGGGCTTTGCTCCATCAGTGCCACCTGGGAGGGTCCCTGCAGGCACAACCTTTGTGGTTGTGCTCCCATGACCGTACCATTCCCATCTTGGCCACTAGCACACAGCCTTGTGGGTCACAGCAGCATAGGAGCAAAATGGCACCTCCAGCTCCTCAAACCCTTTTACCTAAAGACAACATCATGAGCTCTGAACATGAAGTGCCTGTTAAATGATGAGGACAGTGGTGTCACCTGGGGGACCTACGCCTCACTGCCACCAGTGATGGAGAGCATCACTTGAGGGTTTCTGGATCCAACACATCTCCAGATGTTACTTTACCCCATCCCTGGCAGGATCAGTGCTGGGCAATCCCCATTGTTGCTGACAATAACCTGTCTCTAATCCTTTTCAGGTCATATGATGCTTCCCCACAGAGAGTCTACTGTGCAGGTGCAGGTGCAGGTGCAGGTTTCATTTATGTGATGCTGTGCTTGGCACTGTCCATGCTCAGACAGGAGGGAAATAACACTCAAAAAGTTTTTACCAACTTCTGGTGGGATGGATGCATCCCACCTACGGGGGAAGGGGATCCAGAGCTTAGAATCCCACCATCACCCGGTTGTACTTTGCATCCTCCCACCTGAGGCTGGTACTGCTGGCTGCAGAAAAGCTGTTGCTCAAGGCTCAGTGGGTGGTGTTCATGTGACCATACATCAGTTAACCCTGTGGCTGTGTGGGATTCCACAACCACCCAGGGAGACAGACAGACATTTCCAGAGTGCTTTATCTCCACTGCACTGGAGGTGTCAAAGGCAAGCCTGGCAAAATCGCTCTCTGGAGTTCTCTGAATCTCACCTTCGATTATGGGGACAGCCCAGATGACTGTGATCTTTGTAGATGAGCATGGACCTCTGCTTATTTTCCTATGGAGCAGACACTCAGATGAATTGGGTTTCCCTCCTTCTGTCTTACATGGGTCATCAAATGGAGATTTCAGCTAAATTTGAATGCCCCCTCCCGGGATTGCACCTAAACAGTGTTACGCCGTATCCTCTTTGGAAGACCAAATCACATTCTGAAAGCAATCAGTCGTGACTTTGGAAGCCCTGTGTTGGGGGAGGTTTTGCCCACTGTCCAGTCCCAGTTCAGGTCATGACAGGAGCAGGCGCTGGCTCCATCAGTGGGGATGCATGGGCAGAGTGAGCTCCAAGGCCAAGCTGGGAGCCAATGCCAATGTCATGCTGAAGGCTCTGCACTGTGTCACTGGACATCGGAGGTGACAGGTGTCAGCTTCGATACAGCAGCCAGTGAGCTGATCCCTGGCTGCATGAGCTCGGGATGAAGCACATCTCCTGGGCCAGGACATGAATGAGGGTGTCAGCAGCCAGGCTGGCTGATACACCTGCAGCTAAGGAACTTGCACTCTGCAATGTCTGCTGCAATTTTTCACTGACGTACAACCCTCACCAGACCCTCCTAAGGGACTGGATTAATGCTAGAAAGCTGCTTCAGGATGCAGCATCTTGTAAAGATGGATTAATGCAACTAATAACATGCACCCACTAAGATCACTAAGCTTGAACATCTTCAAGTAGCATGAGGAGCAGTGGGACCCAAGAAGTTCCTTTTCTTTAGGCAACATATATCGGTTCCCATGCAGTGCTGAGGCTGCTCGGCAGAGGCTGATGGCATGAGGATTACTCATGGGTTTAGTTACTCCTCTCTTAAAAAATCAGATGAGAAGTTCAGGCTAAGATGGAAATTGACCACTTGATGGGTAGGACCAAAGCTCGGTGATATCCATCAAAGAGCCTCCACAGTTTCCACCTTCACATCCCTTCAGCAAAGCACACTAAGTGGCAAGTCTGTTGTATTTAGTATAACTGAGTCAAGCCTGTAGCTGTCACATGCTTGACCCTAGTTCACTGGTGTCTTGCACAGACTACATCCATGCCAGTTTGGCAAGCTCACATGAATGGTTGCCAGTGCTCCTGCACGCCTCTGTGTCTGGGCCCTTGCAGCAATTGTGCCTTGCTCCCCTTATCTGAACCACACACCCTCAGGACTCATGCATGAGCTGTATTTATGTTACAGCAGACAGGGCTGTTACTGCTGCTCCACTATCTCAGACTTCGTGGACAGATGCTGGTGCCAGAAGCTGATGTTTGCCCCACACTGACAGAGCAGTGGGGGCCCAGAGGAGTGACCACTTGCTGGGAAACCATCAGACATCCTCTGTCCATTTTGCAGCTTTTGCAGAGTATCCATGTCTACCCTTGGCATGTTGACCCGATGCTTTCAGACTGCTAATGACATTTGTGTACCCACTTGCCAGGCACTGTAGGGAGCATCTGGGTTTGCAAGTGGAAAGAGATCCCTGCATTGTAATGCTGGGCTTGAAGGACTGCAAACACTGCAACCAGTTATTTGGGATGTGGGCATGGGACACTGCAGCCTGGGCAGCCCTCTGAGTGGAAATTCCACTGGCAAAATTGCCCGTGCATGTCTCCAGTACCTGTCTGAGTGTGGGTTAGCTGTTGCACAGGATAGATGTTGCTTTCCTTCATTTCGCACTGTTCTGAATGCTACAGAGGGGGCAACATTTTTATAAATTCAAGAGGCCTGCTAATCTTCCTGTTTTTCCAAAGGCAGTGGGTGAGTCTGTTACTTTTGTATTCCTGTGTCCTTCCTACCAAAAGAGAAGTGACCAAGGTATAAAACCAGAGCAGCTGTAAGACAAAATTGCTTAAAATGCATTCCCAAGCCCCCATTTTTTAGATGAGATCACAGAAACCGGGGCTTGCAAATTCGCACCTGGCAAAAGCATCCTTTGCTATTACAGCAGGTGAAGAAAGTAGACACCTCTGACAAACACAAAGGCATATTTTTTCTACATGCCTATTTATCTTGCGTATGGAATTTGAGCACGGAGCTCTTGACCCAGGCAGCCCAGCTGTGCTATCACACAGTCCTGAAGGGATAGCTGAGTCAGGTCCAGATTGGTTAGAGCTGGCTTTAAATTAATTGAACTCTGAGGTGCACACCCATGATACGTGGAGGACCTCATATTCACTTAAAGATTTTGCATTTTTCATGCTGGGATTCTGCTGTTGATGTCACTATCCAAACAGCTACACTTGAAAGTGCCTATAATATAAAAAATTCTTTGTTATCTAAATAAAAGGCTGCATTTCAGGTAAAAAAGTATGTCTAATAACCATCATTTTCCCTTCACTCTGCAAATTTGGCCAGTTAAAATGAACAGCTTTTGTGCTTTGAGCAGTGGCGGAGGCAGCACAGGAACATTATGAGCCCCTGGCTCACTCAAAATTTCTGCAAACCAGATTGCTCGTTTGGGTGCCTAAGTGTGGATTGAGTTTGGGCTCCTGTGACTTTAATTCACGTAGCTTTAGCAGGTCTAGCTGCACCCGATGGATTTTTAAGACAGGAGACTGTTTTCCATTATGCACATGAGTTGTGGTGTTTCTCAGCAGGATCTGGCCACCTATGTACCATTTACACCTCTGAAAACTCCCTTGGTGGGCAGTGGGGTGTCTCTGACACCATAGTGGGAAACCCTGCTTAACAAAGTGACTTTATTTGTATTGGAATTTTTTCAATCACCTCCCCTCTTCCATTATGTTAACACAAATGTAAAGCAAATCCTCAAGAAATACTTGGAAAACAATGTATCTGTTAAAGATTTTGCACCGACCGCTATCAGCAGTGGGCAGAGAAAGCTCGTTATCTACTCCCTAATGAGCCACCCAGCCAAGACAAGGAAATCTGAGGCTAATAAGATACCAAAACTGAGCAGAATGGAACACTGCAGTTTTCAAAGAGGAAAAATTTGGAAGAACTTAACAGACACAGAAGGGCTTCATGTGATCAGCTCTACAAAACTTTCCCCTGCTTTCCAGGCTTCTAACTGTACATTGCATTTCACCAAGTGATGCCACGAGCCCAGCTTCTCCCTCTCTTGCCAAGCAGGAGATGTGGACTGGAGGTCTGGGATAGGAGTGGGGCCTAGGATAGATGGTTTGACTTCCCAAGGTACTACCAGCCTGTTTTATGTCATTTCTACAATATAACTGCCAAAGATGAGCTAGGCTTGACTGAAACCAGGTGCAGAGAGGTGCTCTGAGACTGGCTGTCCCTGTAGTCTTGCTGGGGAGGAGAGCGAGACAGATGGTACTACATGGGAGTGCCCACTAAGTCACAACAATCCTGGTGAGATGCTTTTCCAGGTGCCTGGATTTTTCCATAGATGTTTCACCCCAGACACTGCTTGCTGTACAGATGTACCTTTAGGGACCAGCTGGAGCCTGAGGGACCTGCAGGAGGTTTCAGCTCCGGCACATCTCTGGGGTTTGCCCAGAGATGCTAGAGATTTTGCTGTACCTTTCTGCTCTGCTGTGCTGCCCATACTAGTCTGCTCTGCATCCTTCCTGACTCCTCCAGCACCCTGTTTCACATCCCTCACTAGGTCCCACTCCTCTTTCCCCTCTCGTGAGCCCCAGCCGGCACCAGGGATCTGCTCTGCATGCATGATTCACCAAGCTGATTTTCCCTAACTGGAAAGGTTTACCTCTGCGGTTGTAAAGGCAGAAATACACACAGGCACATGTGTAAATGCAGCATTTGTGCATCTCTGTGGGACATCTCTTTGCTGGGCATCCCAGCATTCAGTGCCTGCCTCTGGACCACAGATGCATCCCCAGCTCCCATATCCTCTTTCTCAGAGATGATTCACGCAAACGTGCTACAACATTTTTCAGGTGAAAGCTGTATGTTACTCTGTTCACTGCTACACTTGCTGCTAGCTGTAAACAGATAAAGTGCAGCAGTCAGCTGTGGGAAGCTCTGCTATCTTCCTGCTTACAAGAAGCTTTGCCTCCAAAGCTTTTCACTTTCTTGTGCATCTACCCAACTGTCACCCCTGCATGTATAGTCACAGGCTTCCCATGACCCTGTGTGCTGGACAAAAGAGACCTTGTCAGAGAAAGGGGATGCTGCTTGGATGTACAACCACTGTAATGATGCCTTAGCCACTGACTGTGGTTCAGCCTCACCCTCAGCCGAGAAGGACCCCATGCAGCCATACTTCACCTCCTAGGTTCTCTCTGATGTAGCATGAGGTGATTTTCTGAGTTCCTGACCTACTCACTGCAGAACCTCCCTTCATTCAGCATTCACCTTGAGGACAGGCAGGGCCAAGTGCTGTAAAATGCTCTTTTAACCCATCCCTACTTGCTCTGGTGCTGAGGCTTTATGCTGTTCCTGCCTGCATGGCTGAAAATTATGCTGAGGAGCGCAGGGATGCAGGATGTGACCAGGCAGCTGCAGCCTGTGCATGCAGTCAAATGCAGTACAGACCCTACTGGGTGGATGCCTCTTATGATGGGGACCTGATCATCACAGAGCAGCTTTGGTGGCAAAGAGACACAGATAAAGAAAGAGGCTTGCAGAAGGAGGGTGCTGCCTTGGTTATTGAATTGGGTATTGAATGTGCATTGGGGTACCCCCAGCAGCCATGGTTCCCTCACACTGCGGCTTTCCCCTGGGTTCATCCCTTTGGAAACCCAAGGACAGGGAGAGCTGATACATCCCAGCATGTTTTTCCAGTATGGGGATGAGGTAGAGCCAGGATGCACACCTTGGACAGCAGGTGTCTCCCAGGCCCATGATGCTTGGTCTACTAGTATCCCTGAGGAGGGCAGAGTGGGGGATGCTTCTACTCTATATGCTTCAGCTTCTCAAAAGCACACTGGCTCTTGCATACCTAGATGGACATTTTCATGCCCTGGCTGCAGGCATGAGGCTTCTTCATATCCCTGCAGGTGCTGGCACCAACCACCCCACTCGCAGACACAGATCAGTGTTCAGCTAGAAAATGAAGAAATAATGCAGTGTTAAAAAGCTGAGTGTGAGCCTGTCCCTCTGTGATGATGCCCTATGCTATGCTTGCAGTATCCACAGCTGTTCCCTACTGACAATGAAAGATGTTACTTCTTTTTATTTAACATAAACACACGTGTTTGAGCACCTTCTGGCTAGACAGAGCACAGGAACAACATCAACACCCCCTGACCTCCCAACAGACATATGTAGATGTACAGTCATGCAGCCTGCAGAGCACGCAGAAGTGTGAAAGTGCACACACATGGAGATTCATGCCCAGCTGTGCCCCTGCATGCACAGGTATATGTGTGCATGCATATATGCACACCTGCACACATGGACCCACATGTTCACCTGCACCCACATGCTCACCTGCACCCACACAGATGTATATGCACACACACAATGCACACATATACAAACATGCACATGCACACAAATACATGCACACATGTGCACATGCACACATACACAAATGCATATATGCACACACACAGACACGTGCACATGTGCACACACACAGGCTCCCCCATGGACAGTTCTGCTCTTGTTCACCCCTGGCTCCAACCACAACCCTTCCATGTGCTGACAGCCACTGCTACCCCCAAGTACATGGTCCCTCCCAGTGTCCTCTGCGAGGAAATCCACCTTCCTCCACTCAATACAATGCTGCTGGGTCACTTCCCACCCTGTCCATGGAGGCAGGTCCTGCGGCATGCCCAGCCTGCGCCAGGTTTGGTGTGGGCTGAGATTTTCCATGCCGCCAGCCTGGCACTGGGTTTTCTCACAATCTCTGCTGCCTCAGTGGATGCAATTGCCATGTCAGTGTGTGAGCCAAGGGCCTGGACCACCTGGCAGCTGCCCTGTGGAGGATAATGCTCCACGGCTCATTCCCCACCTGTGATAGACAACTATGTGCATCCCTGGCTGAAGGAGATACACAGGATTTTGCACCACTATGTCTTGCACTTTTGTCACTCAGCTATTTCACGTTCAGACTCTGGCCTGCTGCAAATTAGCTGCAAATGTGAGACTGCAAAGCAAAAATGCAGGGCGAGCTAAGGATGGTCACTTTGCTTCCCAGAAATGTTATTGAGATGTTATCTGACAACACTGACCCCCACCCCCCACCCCTGTGCAAGTTGCACATTAAAAGCGTTTCTGAACCCATTATATAATTGCTCTCCGTCATTAAGAAGGATCAAAGTTAGCCTGAACCATTTGAAAATGTGTCTGGAGACGTAGCCCATAAGCTCTGTCTCATAACAGACATTTAATAGTTAGGTGATTAATATGAAAGTACTTCTTCCTTCAAATATCAATATTAACTTGAACTTTGCCTTAAGTAGGCTTGAGCCTATATTTGAAAAAGTATATTGGTTAATGTGTTAAATAAAAATCAGTCATTTCATACTGTAATCTTTCTGCTATAATCTTTTCCTTTGACTCCTTTTCATTTTGGTCCCTCAAGTAATGATTCAAGACCATTTTTCTGCACACGAATATACAAAGGAAACTGTAAGTCACTTGCAGCCTGCAAAGCTGAATCTCCAATTCTTGAGGCAACAGAGCAAACAGTGGGCTAAGAACACATAGGCTGAAATAGTTTGACACGAATGATTAACAGAGCTGGTTCATCAACAAATACATGTGGATCAAAATGAAGACTGCAAATATTTCCTAGGAAGAGAAAGGGCTAAATGAATCGAATAAAGTGTTTGCTATGACTTGGTTGGCTGCCTGTAACTGGAAGGCTGCATTTCTGTGGCCCAGTGTGCCTTTTTTGCTTCCTTTTCCTTTCAGCAAAACTGCCAGCATCCCAAGGATCCTAGCTGTGTGTTGCTGATTGCTTGGTGCAATAGTTTTCTCTGTACTGGCAGGCTGTTATTAATGAACTGACAAACCTGAAAACAAAATGGACCCAAGTGTATCTGCATAGCTAAATAGTTTCTTTTAATTTGCCATAGGTCTACGGGTTACTCGGTTTATTTGTGAGAACAAACTTCAAGACCCTTGCTCTCCAATGCCAGCCGTGGCCAAGAAAAAGAGACACTGCAGCAGAGAATCAGGGTAAAATATAGCAAACAGAGATTTTAAAAAAAGTTTTGACCATTTCAAGCAAATTACTGAAGTGGGTAAAGTTAATCCTTTCTGCATATGCCCTGGCCCCAGAGGGATGGCTGCAGGGCTGGATTCAGGTCTCAGTGGCTGTGGCATGTGTTTGCAGAGGGAAGGCTGGGCAGATTTCTGCAGGAGGGAGGAATGGCATCTGAAGCAAAGGGCTGGCCCCTTGCAGGGCTTGTGACACCCCGAGGGGCTGGGGCAGCTCGGCAGCAGCGATGGTTTGCAGGAGAACATGCATTGCATTTCCAGAATAAATGCTGCGGGGGATAAACACCGCAGCCACTATTCCTGGGGAGGCCCCATTGATGGGGAAGGACAGGATGGGTCATGCAGCCTCTCAGGAGCATTTCAGGAGATTATCCAGGCTGCCAAACTGTACATCAGCTTAACTTGGGAAGGAAACCGCGCACTCTGCTTTAAATGATCTGAGTGGAAAGAAGAAGATTGTGTTATTCTACTTCCCTGGATGCTTCCACAGCAAAGCAAGGAGGAATACAGCTGGAGAAGGGACAGCTCTGAGCATCCCCCCGCTGCTGCACCCAGGGGTCCTGTTCTCAGCAGGGAGGGCAAAGTCAGCCCCATTCTATCCCAGAACAACAGATCCACATTCTTGCTCCAAATTTCCTCCAATTCAGTACTTGAGGTATTGAGATGGTTGGTAGTGTTTGCTCAAGTGAAGGGTAGCTGGGAAAAGCTTTTCTCCCTAATGGGGCCTGGGGAGGCAGGAGGGCAGCCATAGGCGAGGACAGGCCAGATGACACATTGCTGGGGCCATGCTTTGCCCAAGGGGTTGTCACAGAGCTCTCAGAAGCCCAGAATCCCCAAATCCCAGAATAGCTGAGGTTGGAAGGCACCCCTTGAGATCATTTAGTCCAACCCCTGCACAAGCAGGGTCACCCAGAGCAGGTTGCCCAGGATCACATCCAGGTGAGTTTTGAATATCTCCAAGGATACAGACACCACAGCCTCTTGTGAACTCCAAGTGTTCAACCACTCTCATAGTAAAAAAATGTCTTACATTCAGACAAAACTTCTTGTATTTCAATTTATGCCTGTTGTCTCTTGTCCTGTCACTGGGCACCACTGTGAACATTTACTGAACTCCACAAAGCTCCCATCAGCCCATTTCTCCAGCATGTGGAGGTCCCTCTGAAGGGCAGCACACCCATCAAGTGTATCAACTACTCCTCCCAGTCCTGTATCACCTGCAAATTTGTTGAGGGTGCATCTGTCCCATCTTCCAGGTGGATGCACTTGGTCCCATCACCCAGCTCCAACACTCCTGACTTTGAGCAGGCAGCAGGATCCCCACAGTGATAGACCAGGCTGAGACTCAAATTGTCCGGG
>JANZLQ010000044.1:1765704-1793097 GCA_026212715.1 Elanus axillaris | reverse complement strand
GGGGGCGGGTCAAAGCACTTCACTGTCTGAGCTGGACCAGTCAGAAGGAGGTGAGAAGTGACTTCCTGACTATGAGAGGAAAGATGCTGCCTCATTTCTACAGACCACACCCTAGAGATGGGGAACAGGCAGCTTCTGCTTGTACCCACTGCACCTATTCTTCATAGCCATGAATGAAACAGTTCACATACTAAAGAGACAGTGACCAGACTGGAGATGTTTTCCACCTGCACTGCTACAGCATGGCTTCAAATGGTGGTTGCCTGATGGGGTGGGAGCCGCTGTGATCCCTTTCAAAGGTATGATGTTTATCCAGGTTTACTAGATTAAAGAATACAAGAAGCAGCTGCCTTAAGCTTGAAGCTACTGAGCATTGGGCAGCCTGGCATGTGCAGGGGCTGTGATTCCAACAGGTCCAGGGCATTTTGGGACAAAACCAGACAGGCTGGGTATAAACCAGCCTGGTGACAAACTTACTGAGCATGTGGGATCCCCAGAGCATGAGAAATCACATGGCTGAAATGCAAAGGCAGAAGATGCAAGTCCATTGCCAGAGGAGCATGAGATGGGAGTCAAACGAATGACTCCCATGCCTGGAGAAGAAACTCAGCAGGTCTGGGTACCTCTCCTTAAGCAGGGCTCAGCACAGATAATGGCTGGGTTGAGCCCTTCTATCTCTCATGGGGTTCAAGTGGGTAGAGCCGGTCCTGGGAGAGGACTTGACCTTGTCATGTGAATGGTCCTGGATGAACCCAAGAGAGTACGGGAGTCTGGAGAGCTTCCCCAGAGAGGGACTTCTGCACCCAGGATGTGTCAAGACACAACAGATGAATCCTCCCAGCCTGGCCTGGAATCCAGCCATTGAACCTGTGGGGACAGAAAAGATTGTTTGGAGGAAGAGAGGAATGTGCCCTGGGTGCTGTTTGTCTGGCACATTGCTGCTGTGAGTGAGAGTGCAGTAATTGAACCGTGTCAATAATATACCAACAGAGCATTTCCACCAGAAAATGGCATTTAAATGGCATTTTGTTGTAATAAAGAATTTCCATGGGAATACATTGATTTCAAGGAAATTTAATTTGGAAAAAAAAAGAGAAGACATTTTGTAAGCTTTGAAAGCTCAAGCACCTCTATTGCAATAAATACATCATTTGTTACTCTACAATTGACTTTATTTCTCAGCTTATTCAACAACATGTAGTTATGTAATTTGATTGAAGTAGTTAGCTAATATTCAGACTTGACTTTTGGCAGCTATTTCCAGTATGGAGGGAACTTGCAAGAAAGCCAGGTATTTCTGGCAGAATTCATTTTATATGCAGAAACATTGCTATAAATTACACTTTCCTTGAGATGAGTACTGGTGCAGCAGTAGATACTGATGCCACCAGACTTCCCAAGCCTCTTTCCTCAGCCAACATGCTGCCCAAAATCTTGGTCTTTGCTTTCTCTGAACATGAGGTTGCAAAGTGTTGCTTTGGCCACCCTTGGCTTTCTGGTGATTGCTTCTGCTTATTTCTATTGTGCCTCCCCACCTTCAGACAGGCAGGCCCATAGACCTGTCTAATAAAGCAACATCCGTTTAGCTCTTTCATGCACATAGCTCAGCTCTTAATTAGTCTTACACGCGGCCGTGCTTCAGGCAATAACTCCTGTTAGTTGCATAAGAAAAATTAATTCTTTCCCTGCTCACTCTGACTGAAGGATGGCAGCAACGCCCAGCTTTTGCAGTGCTCTCCCTGTCCACTTACAGAGCAAGAGGGTCCTCACACCTCTGCATGCTCTGGTCTTCAGCCTCCAATCTGCTCCCAGCTGTATGGGTCTGGCTGCTTGCAGGGATGGATCAAGCCTTTCTCCTCCTTCAGCAAAATCACTGTGATACAACCACAGCTGGAAGAACAAAGTGCACAACCACTGTCCTCCTGGGTGCTCTCCTGAATTTTTTAGGAAGATATAAATAAGCCACAGCTGTGCATGAACATATTAGCAAGGTGCTTGGTCCACCAGAGGTGAAGACGGGCCAGCTCAATTCTGAAAGTCTCATCCAAGGAAAGCAGACAAAGACTCCATCTTTTAAACTGCCTGAGTCCTGCTAGACGATGAGAAAGGGCAGCCAACATATCTTGGTCATCAGGATTAGGATAAGGGGATTACCGCACCTGCTAAAGTCTCTCTGAACTTCAAAGGCTCATGGCACATCATATTTTTAAACATGTCCCAGAGTAATTAAGTAAAGCATCTTTAAAAGAAAGTCATTTTGTCAGTCTGAGGAGCTCCCTTCGGGACTTCCTGGCTGTGGAAAAGGTTAGCCTGATTAAGGCAGGAAGACAGGTGTTTTACAAGCTCCCTGCCTCAGCCACGTCCTAGCTGCAATGCTGTCTGCCAGGCCCAGGCTCTGGGTCCTGGAAACCCCCCCACAGCAGCTGATGAATCCACTGTCCTTGATAAGAGAGTTAGGCTCCTGCAGCAGCTTGGTACCTCCTCCTGCAAAGGGCCTTAATGCAGCTCTCCATCCACTGCAGCAGCGCGAGGGCAAGGAAGGGGGCCAAGATTCATGCAGGGCTATCAGGTTGATGGACAGATGCTGCTGGAGCCCAGCCCTTCTAAGTCTTGCATACATCCGTGATGTGCCTCTGCATGGAGCAAATGGCTGTGCGCAGCATTGCTCTGCTGAAAGGGGTGGGAGCAGTCACTTGCAAGGGACACATGTCACAAACATTTTGAAAACCCTGGAGATCAGGATGGGTGCCCCATCAGTTGTAATCCTGTCCCTGCTGCTGGACCAGCAGGAAGGGTGGCACAATCAGGACCTCTGAGACCTGCTGCCCAGCAAGACTCCTCAGGCCTCTCCAGTCTAGCACTGCGATTCTGTCCTAGGCTGAAAAAATAACTTTTCTGGATGATTTCTGATTTTGAGCCTGGCTTCATCATTGTATCAGGTAGAAGCGGCATCCTGCTGAGCTTTTTGTGACTCACTATGCCACCCACTTCTTGAGGAAAGGGAATGTTAGGTCTTTAGCAAGCGAGCTGAGCACTGGAAATTGCTTGTGGATTATTGATTGGTGTCCAGACTGCAGGGAGAAGGGATTTTCAGTCATTATCTGGAAGATGTCAGGGCCGTGAGACTGATCTTAAAACTGAACAAGAATAGAAATTATTCCTCTTGTTTTGTTTGGGGGTTTTAGTTCCTTTACATTGGATTCTTGGTTAACATTTACAGAAGTCAAACCTGGATACTGCTGCAGAGGGGGAGATATGAAAAATCAGAGCAGCAGTGCTACACCAAGAGCAGATGGCCAGCAAAAGGGCTGGGGAGCAGAAAGACCAGAACTTTTTTTTATTCCATATTGTCCAAATGACATGTGTGGGTGCAATGTCATAAGTGGTTTCTTCTTCTGACTCTAGACCCAGTAAGAGCAGACTGGTGCAAGTGGTACCCCTGTGAGCAAGCAATCTCTCCCTTCCCTCCCAGGAATGAGTCAGAGAGAGCTCGTGTCCAGCTCCCCAGCTTCTTGCAGCTAGCTCCTACCTGACCACTTGGCTGGCTCTAATTAGGCAAGAAAAATGTGTGGAAATGAAAGGAGCTGTGTGCAATTCCCAGCAGCTGTTAACTTCATTGCTCTGCTCCCAAGATGGTTGAATTTGAATCGATCTGGCTGTGGAGCCCACACTAAAGTCTGCACATCTTCACTTAACGCTTTATACAACATTCTGGCCAAACCCCAAAGGCCAAGGACCACTGCCCATGTGACTGATGGGGGGACTGTCAGGGTCAGAGGAGGGAGATGAGGACTCAGTGGTGGCAGTTCCTGGACAAGTGTCCCAGGAGAAAACATTTCCAGCTCCTGTTGGCAGAGGTGAGCATTTCCAACCAAGCATTTCCACCTCTGCCTGGCCATTTTGCTTGAAACATACTGCTTTTTCAAAATCTGTTTCTGATTTCCACCAGCAGCCTGCTCAGATATTGACCAGTGGCTGGCATTTTATCCCAGAGGTTATGTTTTGTGTGACTAAGTGGGGAAACACAGGGACACAGAGCCTTGTCAGAGGTCCCTGGTCTTACAGGAGAGACCCAAATCGGCCACGGGTAATAGGAAATTTCCAATCCCATAGCCAGCAGCTTTTGAGATCCCATCTTTTCCTTATAATCTGAATTAGGAAGCTTAGCCAAAGCCAGACAGCTTTCCCCTGCTTCCAACCCTCTTCCCCCCATAGCCATCCTGCAGGGTTTCAAGGTCCCTTCAGAGCTTCCCAGCTCTGATCCTGTTCTGTGGCTGCTGCTTGTGTCACCTGGGTCATCTCAAACATGCCATGGAGGCTATTAGCAGCGATGGGTTGCACATACCCCTGGGGTCCCAGAGAAGCTTTGCTGCTGCAGTTCCCACTTATTCACAGCATCCTCAGGATGTCTGAGCTCTCTGAACCTCCTGGAGTCCTGGCCTGCAGGTCCCACACCTCAGATGGTGTTGCTCAATGTTTCTCTCCAAACATCCAGTTCACCATCCCGTGGGAGCGACTTGGAGTGGCTGACCCTCATGGCTTTTCACGCATCTCCCTGAACCTCCATCTAAATGCACCATTTCCCAAAAGCATCACGGCTTGCTCCAGGAGGCAATGTGATTTCTATTTGTCAGCACTGCCATGCAGATTTGTTGCTCACGCCTTGGGGTAGGCGGATTTCAAGCTTCGCCTGCACTGCAGTTCACAGAGCCCTGCCTGCACAGAGGAAACAGAGCCTTGATGGTCCTGGCATTTCTGCAGCACCCAAGCTCTCTTCCTGAGGGGCAGCCAGGCATTTCAGCTCCCTGCCAGCCAGGATAGGCTCCCTCAGATGAATGGAGAGATGGGGAACCTGCCCGAGGCAGGCTATGCATACCCCTCCCTCCCTGAGCCACACTGATCATCACCCTGCCAGGGTAGCCTTCAGTGTAATATCAATAACTCTTTACTAGCAAAAAAATAAATACAGTGTAAATGTACCAATTCCTCCCCTGCACGTGCATATACACCAACTCACATTCACCCACACAATCGATCTCCGTTTAATTAAATACTGGCAATGACTGTCACGTGGGGGCAATTCCGCTGACTTGGGCACTTTGGGATTTTTATGCATCTATTTCTGCTTTGCTTTTCCATTAACTTATTTTTCCCTTTGTAATAAGGGGTTGTCAGTGTAATTTATACAGCAGTGCAGGAGGCACGGGCAGCCCGGGGAGCCATTCACAGCTTGCCAGGGATAAACACAATTACACATTTTTAAATGTCAGACTTGAGGAGAAGAAATGAAAAAGGTAAACTATATAAATCTCAGACAGAGAGCTGTTCTCTTTGAAGAACAGTTTTCTAGCCAAGCTACCATACCCCACATCCATGAAACAGGCATGTCCTTCTGCATCTCTGGGATGCAGAGACACAAAGGAAGAGCTGCAAAAAGTACATAGAAAGTGACAGTAGGACTTGTGTTCCCCATATTGCTACTGAGTATTTAAAAAAAAACAAAAAATGAAAAAGCATCATGCCCTGGCATGTGTTCCCACAACCTGTCCCCTCCTCACCCATCGCAGGCCAGCTTACACAGGGGAGAGCCTATGCTGCTCCCTACTCATTTCACAGTCAGCTGCTTTGATCTCACATGTGATTAAAAGAGGATAGTTCAGATGGATTAAATGAGAGCCACTTACATAATCTGTTTAAAATTCCAGTAGCACATATTCAGAGAAGAGGAGAGGGAGAACAACCACCAACTCCCACTTGTTTTGCAAGCTAGGTGGGAGCTTTACTGCTGCTTCCCTACTCCTGCTGAGCTTTGGGGCAGTGTAGGAAACCACCTACAAGTAACAGCAACCTTATCATTAGGAACCATAATGGTTGCCTACCAGAAAGAGAAAAGAAAGTTGGAGGTGGAGAGGGGAGACTTATAATGCCCAGGCTTGACTAATGAGCAGCTGTTTGAGCTCTATAAAAGTTGATGGCGTGATGGGGCTCTGGTGTTTTGGGAAGGTGTGTGTTGTTATGGTCTAGGGTGCTTCTAAGTGATTGGTGGTCTGGGTATGTCTCTTGCCCTAAGCCTGGGGCAGAAGCTGGGGATAAACCTTGGGTGGGAGGAGGTAGTGGGTTAGCAGGGTCTCTTCATCTAACTCCTCTTAGGCTTGTAGCCTGGACTAAGGAATGGGGGTGAAGGACCTACAATCAAAAAGATGAGGCTGAAAGTCCTTGGAGAGTGCTTGCAGAAGTAGGAGAGAAACTGGAGTTTCTTGTTACCTGTATGCCAGATGAAGGCAGCTTGTCTTACCTTTATGGAAGCTTGAAGGGCTTAGGCTGTGGAGGAAGGGAGTACAGCTGGTGGGCTTGTAGGGCCCCAGAAAGATAATATCTGATTATATAGGTACTTTTCCTGCTGGACTAGGAGGATGCTGCAGGAAAACAAGGTAAGGAGATAGAAAGGGAGAATCTGTTGATGCAGGGAGAAGGAGGGAACCTTGACAATACAGTAAGTTGGATGGTTCACTTCAACAATTAGGTGGCACTGCTAATGGAAAGCCACCAAAACAGGCACACCCACTGTTGAAAGGTTGGTGGGTGGTTTTTGAAGTGAGGAGTATTTCAAGGGACTGGAGGCAGGGGCTAGAGGGATGGGAGAAGGTAGGACATGAGATTTGGGACTGGCAGTGATAACTAGTGAAGCCAGTGCATACTGAACCTGGAGTGGATGGGGATCAGCACAAGGACAAGGAGCTCAGCCCCTGCAGGAGTGTGTTACTGACCAGGGACCCCATGGGTAGACACTTACTGGTGTGGCAAACATAGAGCAGCCATTTGGCCAGCAGCTGTAAGATGGAGGTCTGAGCAGGGAGTGCTGGGGATGGTAATAATATAGAGAGATGGGATCCAAGGTCCCTTATATAAAGCCACTGTAGGAAACCATGTGAAGTTCTTTGCAGAAGGGATGAGATGCCTTGCAGTGGGCTTGGAGGCATGGTGCTGTATGGAAGTGTTTGCAGTGGAAAGCTGGTCTGGAGAATACAGTACATGGCAAATTAATAGGTGAGGTGGCTTTTTGGCCTTTCTAGAGGCTGTGAAACCTTTTTATAGGAATGCTGCTAGGAGTATCAAAAAGAACGAACTTGTATCTATTTGAACTTGAAGGACACTGCTGTGTTAGACTGTATTGACCTCAGGAGCATAAAGGTCTGATCTCTAACCTGGCTTTGCAAAATGGGATGCCAAGGGCATTTCAAGTGCTGCTGTTGGATCTCTGTAATATTAATCTGGATTGCAATTTCCAGAGTAATGTTTCTCCACTAAGGCCATGCTAATGAGTTGCTCATTGCCCACATGGCATCCAAGTGTTTCAAAGTGTAAGGGCCATGATAGAATAAACAGGGCATCTCCCGCTAGCTGGTTGTAAACCATTAGTTTGATGGCTTTGTGCAGGGGCAGGAAGATGAAATAGGACTGCAGCGACATTATGTAGTGAAATCAATTTATTTAGTAAGTGATAAAGGGTTTAACATAGTTTCTCATGTAGTCAAACTTCAATAAAAATGCTAGTTATGCATAGGACAGCTCATGCTTAGGTGAAGGCAGCTGTGAATGATACCCAGCACATTGCAGGTACTACTGAGGAACTGCACTGAGGGTGAGAGAACACTGACTTCGAGGGTGACAACAGGGCTCTCCAGGGAATGGAAGAGCCTTTCTGAGGTGCCAGGAAGCGTGAGGCAAGACCTGAAGGGATGGAACTTCTTACAGAAGAATTGCAATGACGTTTCCTGTATCGGAGGCTGGTATGATAACTAGGCTCTGCTGTAGCTTTTAAAAACAGCCTCCAAAGGTGTTTAAAGTGGCATGGAAAGTCTAGTTGTTCTTGTTCCAGGTGGACCATTTGCACACCTTGATAATGACCTAGCAGATGTTTATCTTCCTGTCAGGATAGCAGGAGGTTTAAGGTGTTGCTTGCATAGCAATAGGAATTCAGGTGGGGATGAGACTGATGAAAATGAGACCTCTACCATCAGACAGTACAAAAGTCCTCCCTAGAGAGGCCTTGAGGTTCAAGAGCAGGGAGGACTGGCAGAGGCAATTTTTTCCATGCTAAAGACTAGCAGTGTGTTATGCAAACCAGCTTGTCAGCTGGGGGATGAGTGGCATCCATGGCTGCATTTAGCTGACAGTGGTCTCTGCTAGGTGAGATCTGACTGGCTTTCAAAGCCTGAAAACTAGATCACATTTGCTAGGATAGCATCTACATCTGATGCCCTTTACCAGTAGTGTTTGTGTGGAGGTCCTCTCTGCTTGGTAGCAGGGAAGATACAGTATTGTTGATAACAGTGGTTTTGATTACTTTAGGATGTTTTCATCTAGTTGATTCTAGAACTGAGAGGTGGCCATATGTGCAATGGAAACTGCTTGACCAGTCTGCTGATGGGTGAAATGGAAGGTGTCATAAAGCCTGGTGCAGCATCTTGCAGCATCTTGGCTGCTCTTGGCACCTATGGTGGCATGGTCCTCTGCCCATGCTCCCAGCTCTGAGACTGAGCTCAGGAAAGGGTAGTAGCTACCCCTCTGAAGCAAGGGAAGCTGCCAAGGTGAGGTTTATCTACAGTTAGATCTAGGCAGTAGAAAATATAGGAGTGAGGGACTACCAGTTGCTGTTGAAGAATTATATATGGAAAGCAAAGGCCTTCTAGGGAAGGACCCTTCTGCCCATTAATCAGAGGTGGCTAGGGCAGATTGTGGAGGAAGATTCAGTATGGAGGCTGGTGTGTCTCCATGGGATGGCTCAAGTACCTCTCCCTAATGGAGAGCTTCCTATGGTAGATCAGACCAACTTTCAGAGGTGAAGGATGTGAGCAGGGGGACACTAGGTTCACAGAGCTCACAGATCAGAGGGGAGGTATTTGAATGGGGTTAGGGCGCACCTGGGGTCCCTGAAAACTAAACTGAATAGCTGCTGACTAGAGTGAACTGCTGTGGGTGCTTCCCACCCTCTTACTCTTCAAGATACAATTTGTCTCTAACATAACCTAATGGTGTCCCTTGAGCCTAGATGCCAAGAGGCTAAAACCACTGAGAATACAAGACCAGCACAAGAGGTTTTTTTAATCAGAGCCAAGAGAAGTGGTATAAGGACTGCAAGCTGGGACAGTGGCTCTTAGGTAAAACAGAGTTGGCCATCACTGAGTAAAATAAATGTTTTATCATTTGGCCACTGTGTTGCCTGAACAGACAGCTATGTACTCCTGAATGCCTCTCCAGGTACAAGCACCTCTTGAGCTGTACAGTTTTTACAAGTCTGCTGTTCACCCTGTAAACATGAGTCTGCTGTTCAGCCTTCAGAGAAAACTCCCCTGTTATTAAGTTTAGGACCCTGCTAGCAAAGAAGAAAGTGATGTTGGATCACAGCAAAGAGCAGAGTGTCATTAATGAACAAACAAAGCAGCAACTAGGACCAGAGAAAACAAATGCTGGTCCCAGACAGCTGAGGTTTCTAGACAAAGTAGGAAGCAAGGAGTCTGTTTACAGAGCTAATGCAAGGATGAAAGAGAGAAAATGAAACTAGAGCTTTTTATGGTATTGCTTGAGGAAAAAGACAAGGAAACAATGCTGGCAGAAATAAAGTTTGAAAAAAACAGCTAATAGTACAGTCATCATAGCTGGACAGAAAGCAAATGAGACTGCAGAGATGTTTGGAATTGGATTTTCTGTTTGAAAAATCTGGCATCTATGTAAACACAGAAGGTTTCACAGCCACTTGGTCTAACCATTGGTCTTGACTCTAGCTACAATAAGCAAAGCCACAGCTAGCCTGTGAAAATCCTCTGAAAAGCAAGATCAGCTGAGCTGTTCAGGGAAGGATTAAAAACATTGGGTCACCAAGGCCAGGTAAGTGCATGCACCCCAGGCTGTGGGAGGTGGGTTGGAAACACAGCTATTATCTACTGAGTGTGGGGGACGGAGAAAGCTCACAAAGCACACATACACACACAGCTTGTGTGGAACAGAGTGACCTGGGAAGAGAAAACCTCAAGTCCTGTTACCTCAGCAGCACCAGCAAGTGGAGGGCCTGTGGTGAAGCTTCCTGAAAAGCTATCTGTTCCATGATGCTGCACCTGACTTGCTGAAGGTCAGCCACTGGACTTCACATAGGATAAAGCTCAGTACTGTTTATTCCCTTTGAGGATGCTGTCGATTTGGGTTTGCCAGGTGGCTTCACTGGATTGAGTTGCTTTATTTTTCTCTTTTATCAGTAGCATGGCAAAAAGTACTCTTGCTCAAGTGACTGACCGTTGTCTTGGGCTGGCAGTAAGCAAAACTAGTCTGGCATCTCCTTTAGACCTAGTGTCCTGGTTTCAGCTAGCATAGAGTTAAGTGTCTTCCTAGTAGCTGCTATGGTGCTATGTTTTGAGTACAGTATGAGAAGAATGTTGATAACATTCTGATGTTTTCAGTTGCTGCTAAGTAGTGTTTATACCAAGTCAAGGATTTTTCAGCTTCTCATGCCCAGCCAGTGATAAAGCTGGAGTGGCACAAGAAATTGGGAGGAAACACAGTCAGGACAGCTGACCTAAAGTGGCCAATGAGGTATTCCATACCATGGGATATCTAGTATATAAACTGGGGAGAGTGGGGGTGGGGATCGCCCCTCGGGGACTAACTGGGTGTCGATCAGCAGGTGGTGAGCAATTACTCTGTGCACCATTTGTATATTCCAATCCTTTTACTATTACTGTTGTCAGTTTATTAGTGTTATTATCATTATTACCTTCTTTTCTGTTCTATTAAACCATTCTTATCTCAGCTCAATAGTTTTACTTCTTTTCCCGATTTTTCTCCCCCATCCCACTTGGGGGGCGGGGAGTGAGTGAGCGGCTGCGTGGTGTTTAGTTGCTGGCTGGGGTTAAACCATGACACCTAGGGAAACCATCAGTTACTCAAAGATATTCCCCATTTATCTTCTCTGTAGCTGTTAAACATTTAATTTTCTGTATTCTCATCTGGAATCCCAAGAAAACCTGAATCACATCCTGGTTGTTGGGATTTCCCCTCTCCCAGCTCCTGTGCTTCAGTTAAAATGACAGAAGATATAGTTCTGTTTCAAAGGTGCTTGTTGTTCCGTGACTGATGTGACTCCAGAATCATGAGCAGCAATATTAGACTGAGGAAGATAATCAATAGTTGAGATCATACCAAAACACATTCTGAATTCAACAGGCAAGTGCAGCTTGTCCTTTCAGAGCCTTAGATATTTTACTGTTTATCCCCACCAGCAGAAGTGGGGAATAAGTTTTTCTAAAAATCTTTGTGAAAGCAACTCAAACCTCACCACCTAAAACCAATAAATGCATCTGGTTTGATCAGGAAAGATCTTTGTGTGCTTAAACATGCTGCACCTCTGAAGAGAGGCAAAGGAATTGTCTGGAAACTCCCTTCCAGTTTCCAGTCTGGAAATCAGTCTTTTATCAAAATGTTGTATGTACATAAGACTGATCTCTGCCCCAGAGGCCTTCAGATGTCCTCTAGAAGCTGTGCCTCCTTGTGTACCTGCCAGGATGATTGACTTCTCAGGGCAAGCACTCCATCCTCATGTCCTAGTGCTTATCTCTGTGATGTGTGCTGCAGTTGCTTGGCTGCTGCCTCATGGTGCTTTCCAAGGGTTTATGGCAGCTTCACCTTTGAACCCAAAGTTAATGTGCATGGCTCTGCAGCTCCAGCTGTTTCTTGGCAGACTGTATCCCTGTGTGTCAATGGTCTTTTGTATTCTTTCAAATGCCTGGTCCTGGATTTGAATGTTTTCACTGACTGTCTCAAGAGCTGGCAGACTGGGGAACTGTCTCAAGCTGATTAGCTTTCCTTTTCTTTTTCTTGCCTGTCATTTTTCCTTTATGGCCACCAGGTTCTCAAGGTCTGCTGGAAGTCAACAGATGTTTGCTGAAATGGACTTCAGATCCTGCTTGTACTGTCATTATTCAGCATTTGCTTAGGAGCTAGTGTAACCTAACACTCTGCAAGCATAGTGGAGGATGTCTCCCTTATCCCATTGGATAGTATCATTTTAATAAAAAAAATAAATCCTTTTCACACTTAATTCTGGGCTCTAATCCTGTCTTCCAATGTGTATGCAGCTCCTCCTGGCCTTTTTACCAGCCAGCTTAATAAGCATCCTCTGCAGGGCAGCATCCAGGTCACTAATGAAAAATTGAATAATGTTAGACAGATGTGCTTTGGAAAAGCCTCTTTGATGTCTTTCATTCTGACAATGAGTCATTCATGGCTCCTCTGCAAACCCAAGTTTCCAGCAAGTTTTGCGCTGGTATTGTACTAATTTTTACCCAAATATTTTTCACATGTGTGTTTTTGCTTGCAAGAGTTTATTGAAAGATGGTCAAAAAACATACTAAAATTGGTATACAAGGTATCATCTTCTGGTATTGCTTACCTTGCTGCTTTCAACAGCTGTGGTAATCAGTAAAAATGAAATACAAAGACTTCTAAATGTGGAAAAAGTCCATAGTAGACTCTTTTACCTGAATAGCATCTGCATCAAACTGTTAGAAAAATAAGTATAACTTTGAAAAGAGATAATTCCTACAGAATGCCTCATTTTATTTGACCAAGAAATCTCAAGAGACTTCTCCTAAGAAACCTTCAGATATCAGTACTGGGCATTTACTAGTTATACATCCTCTCAGCTCTCACACCAAAGTAGTTTTCTTTTCTCCAGATTTCATCTTAATGGTGGTTTATAGCATATGTTCACAGTGTTATTCGTTAGCTCTGGGTAAATAAACCTAAAAATGAGGAAAAAACCTACAATAAATATGAACAGCAAAAGACTGGTTCAGGAAAGATTCAAAGAGAAGTGAACAGGAGATGTTTTTTCTACTTTGGCCATTAGTGTGTTGTTTGGAAATCACTCAGCCATTCTTGTTTACTTTTACTGACAGGAATTATGTGATTACAGCACATTACTATCCCAATTTATGGCAGAAGGGCTAGCTAAAGGACACTTAGGTGGGGATTATGATCAGAAAGCTGACTGTACTTTTGAAAGATAAGATGATGCCTGAGGTGATGGTGCATTGCAGCAAGAGGGTCCTCACACATGTGCCCTCTTTCCTTGGATGCCCACAGAACAATGTGTGGGCAGAGGTGGATCATCCATGGGTATGGTGGAGCAGGAAGGAGCCAAGAATCCAAAGTCATTGTATGCGGCCAACTGAATCCGAACCTAGCATCAAGCAGACTGTGCAAAGGCATCAGTCAAAGCTGTTGCTGGGTTTGATTTGGTCTGGTATCCTGCTGTGGTGGTGATGATCCAAAGACAGATCTGGAGCTGTTCAGAGCTGACAAAATGAGGTTCATTGCATCAAGCCCAGAGCCTGATGAGACTCTCCCAAGTATTGGCATGATGAATTCAGAATGTGGTGCAGTTAATACAAAAGGCGAATGTGGTACCAGGCAGAAAATAAAGGAGTCAACAGATAGGAAATTGTCCTTTCATCTTTGTTATTGCTTTTGATAGGGAGACTGCAAGGGCTTTCAGGTGAGGAATTGTGGAAGCAGGAAACAGTGGACCTTGATTTGGAAAATTTCTAATGCAAAGCTGGGAGCATGCTCTTGCAAAGGCTGTATGCCAAACACTGTAGGAGGAGCAGGGAGGGAAGAACTTGGACAGACCTGAGTTTCCTGGTGTGAAAAGGCCTGACTGCAGTTTATTTTGGAGATGTGATTAAGCTTTAAGAATGAAGCATAAATGTACATGGGAGAGGGGCAGCAGAAGTAAGAGTATGAAGCATAAGCTGCTGTAGTGGAAATCTGTTGTCTTTCAGCAATGCCCTTCTCAGGAGGTGGCATGATTTGCACCCTATTTTTGGAGCACGAGGGAGAAAAAGGGCTTGCTTAGATCCTCTTCTAAGGATAAACATTTAAAACATAAAGGCACCTTGGACTGACCTGTGCTTGTGTGCACAAACTGCTTAAATTTTCTCCCATGTGCAACAAAGGGTTGTGAATTTTTCCTGTAATGTAGCCCAGCTCTCAAACTGGTAGACTGAGCTCCATACTCCTGAGATTATTAACCCAGCCCTTCAGTCTGTGTGGCTGTAAATGGGAATAGACTTTCAACCCTGGTGATAGCATTTCCTAATTGTGTGTTGTTCTCAAGAAATAACATCTTCTGTTCACTTTTTCACATGCAGGGACTCAAATTACCCTCAAAGAGCTTCTTCCAATATCCTTATCCTTCAAAATTTCCCAGTCCCAGGATCAGCACAGGCAATGAGTGAAATTGCTTGCAAATAGCTCATTTCTCAATAATTAAACCCATTGTTCTGTAACAATGCTGTAGATTTTTCTAAGATATTATTTTAAAATGATTACTTGCAAACATATAATTTGATGTCTCCTATTTAAAAGCACATCAGGAGATTCTGTCAGTAATTTATTGTGGAAAAAGGAGTGGGAGAGGTGGGTTATCACTGGAGTATCATCTACTGTCTCAACAGAATTAATTTGTAGAAAGATGCAAAGTTAGAACACTAATTTGCAGTATTTATTCCCAGAGGTCAAAACATCACTGCAAAGAGTAGCTGCAGGGTGGGATTTCAGAAAGCATTCAGGCTTGGCATAGGCAATCCCTTGGGCACCTGCAGCAGCACACCTGCTCAGCTCTTGCAAAGCTATGGGGTGGGTTATTCTGCTCTTGCCATGAAATCCCCCAAGGAGGGTGTTGAAGGCATTCCTTTTTTCTAATTACATTTTATTTTTGATGCCCACATGGTGAAGACAATCCACTTTTTTCTGATCCCAGTGTAACGAGTGGCTCAGCCTTGAGAACTAAGACAGAGATGGGAAGTTGAAGGCATAAAAGAGGAAAGTGTGGGGGCCTGGTGGCCATGTAGCCAGTGTCATAACCATTCAGAAGGGTTATTGTATTTCAGCCAAGAAATTCTTGGGTTCTGTGGAAGTCCAGGTAAATAGTAAAGTAAGGTTTTGTAAGCAATAACCTGAATTTAATCTCCCCTGAGTTCTAACTTGACTTTTTTTCCTTAGTTACATTACTTCAAAATGTGAACAGGTGGTAAAATCTGGTGTATATATGGGCATATGATTTGTGACACAAGAAATTGTTGATACTTGAAGAAAGTTTTATAATGAGATTAGGAAGCTGATAGGTGTTCTCATTATCTCCTCAGGCTAATACTGGAAGAAAACTTTATTCACAGAATGAAATGATGTGGCTGGATGAGGAGCTAACAAAAGTCTAGAAGTAGAATTCATGTTTCTAACACAGTAATCAGTGGAGTAACTTAGCTTGGGAAGTATGGTATCTCTCTTATTTGCCTCTAATTTGAAATAAATGCATCTTTCTAAAATATCTACCACTCTCCTGCAAACAGCAGTTCTTGTGATAAGGTAGGGGTTTGTAGGGCTCAGGTTTGACAGACAGTGAATTGGATCATCAAAATTATCTTCTCAACACTTCTAAATATATGCTACTTATTTGGAAAAAACTCAGAAATTTAGACTTTAACTGAATAGTTGTGAGAAGGAGTCTCTGAAAGTCTCTGGTCAAACTGACCGCTTGTCACAGGACTACTGCTTGTGGCTCGTGCTGGATAAGGTGATGGTATTGTCCAGCCACGTCTTGGAAACTTCTGGAGGGAGTTCCCACTGCTCCTCTGAGGAGCTGGCTCTGGAGACCACCACCTTCCTGGGGACTGGGCTTGTCTAAGGTCCAGCCTGATCCTCCAATGCAGTTATGTGTGGCCATTGTAATATCATCTGACACCACCGAGAAGAGTGTCTCCATCTTCCTGCCTGTCCTTCAAGTAGGTGAAGGCTACAATTAGATCACCCCTGAGCCTACTCCTGGCCAGACTACACTAGCCTGTCTCCCCCAGCCTTTCCTCATAGCCCATAAGCCATAGACTGCAATCATCTTGATAGCCTCTGCTGGCTCATCTCTGCATTTCCCATGTCACTCTTGAACTTGGGGGCCCAAAACTGGATGTGGCACTGAGGTGCGGCCTCCCCAGCACTGAGCAGAGGGGATGGCAACTTCTTGCCATCTACTGGCCTTGTTCATCATAGTGCAGCCCAGGATGAGGTTTGCATTATTCAGAATGAGAGTGTGCTCGAGGCTTATTGGCCCTGGCAGCCCATCAGTTCCCAGCCTGGACTGATGCCAGGCATGATGATGACCCACATGCATAATTTTGCATGCACTTCTTCTTGAACTCTGTGGAGTTTCTGTTGGCCCCATCCTTGAGTTTCTCAAGGACCCTCTGGATTGGACCACTACTGAGGTGTCAATCATCCTCTCTAATTTACTACTGTCCACAAATTTGCTGAGGGTGTGCTCTGTCTCATCACCCAGGTAGCTGATGAAGATATTGAACAATATCAGTCCCAGTATTGACCCCTGAAGCACTCTGCTTATTACTGGCTGCCAACCAGATGTTGAGCCATTGATTACCATGCTTTAAGCCTAGCGACCCAGCCAATTTTCAAGCCATCTAATAGTCCTTTCATCCAGCCCGTACTTCCTCAGCTTCCAAATGAGAATGCTGAGGGAGACAGCGTCAAAAGCTTGATCAACCTGGCTATGTTGAATTAAGGCCAAGTCTGAGGTTATTAACTGAAACAGCAGACATGCCTACACAACCAAATAAAGGAGTGATTGCAGTGTCTGCTGCTGTAACCATGCTGGCTCTAGGGCACAGTAACAATAGCATTAACATGGGTATTAGCTCCTGCTAACAAGCAGAGTAAAAGCTCCTGAGGAACTGCACTTAGAGTGCTGCTTTCTAGCAGAAACTGAAGTCAATGCTCCTGCATCTTTGCTGCCTCTATTGCCTATGCCAGTTTGGTGGAGCAAGGATGGGCACGCTAGCACATGCAGTAACAGTATTTTCTTTTGCTGTGTAATCACACCTAATAATTTTGTGCTGACAGAGCTGACTACTCAGGGGCACAAAGAAGGAATTAAAAACTGTATTTGAAATCATTATACAAAGACAAACCTTGCACCTAATGCTGCTGTAAGGCCCTTAGATGAGTGAGCAAATAACTGGGGAGATGAAGAATGCAGATGAGAAAGTGAGGCCTTTTGGTATTTACCCACTTGTTCGTGATTTGCAAGTTCACATACATTATGATTGCTCTGTCCTCCTATTCAGATGGACTAATGCTGCCAGATATATTATAAACACTTATGGTGATAAACAAAGAAGAAAACATTTAATTGACCCAAAATGACTATTGCTATTGGTGTCAAATATATGACATCAAAGCTGGTCAACTTGAATCACAAATCCTCAGCTAGTAGAGACACTTTAGTAAAGACCTGAGACAGCTGTGCAGTGCAATTTCTCTCGCTAATGATTCTTAAATTAAGGAATTAACCTCCTTCCACAAGTATTTGGATTGCACTGGAGTGGGAGACAGTAACAAAAATTGGACCGGAGTCCATGGTAATAGCAACGATGGACACTGCCAACAATACTTAGAATTTTTGAGCCCCAGTGCTTGCAGAATGAAGGCAATCTAGACTGACAGATATGGCCTTTGTAAGGGAAGGTACAGTCCCCAAAGGCATTGGTGAGCCCTATAGTACTTGTGCTGCAACATGTTCACCAGGCATGCCAGTCTTGTCCAGAGGTTATGCCTTGTGTTAGCATTGATCTTAAAGCAACTATTTTCAATAGTGTCTGACCATCTTCTGCCATCAGTCAGACCAAACTTCTTCATTGCTGGAATGCCTCTGTGCAAATTTCAGCTGGATCAGATGATGGAGCCAGCAGACATAGCATAGGGCTTATACCATCTTCAGGATTTTATGTTGGCTTTATGGCATCTGTGTCCAGCATGGAGTGCCACAGTAAGAGGAGACCTGTAATCTGTCAGTATTTTTTTGTCAAGCCATCAAAACCTCTTGAATGAATTTGGACTGGTGGAGTGAGTTCATGTCAGATCAGCTGTTTGTATCATAAAGCTGTGGTGTTTTTCAGCTGGTATTAGGAGCCCTAATGCTGGGTTTATTACTTTGTCAAATGGTGACCTTGCCAAGCTGTTTGCAATGTGTGGACTGCTGCAAATGAATGAAGCTTCTGTTAGGGATGCATCAAAGTAGGAGCAGAGCTTGGATGCAACTGCTTAGCAGATGAAGTGTCCTGTGCAGCCATGCATCTATTCCCTTCACATGAAAAATTCACGCTGGCAAGTGTGGTAGGTGTGAAGGGATTTCTTTTGCCCTCTCCTGAGTAAGTCCATTCCTTGTGGCTTCATGGGCTAAGCTGAACGGAGCTTTGGGCATGCTTGATCACTGAACCCTGTGATTCAAATAATTGCTACTAGTCATGTTGCAGTCTCATTGAATGTTGTCATTGCCTTTGATTTGACTACCTTTGAATGTGAGCTTGAGATCAGTGAGGTCAAGGTGTTGCAATATGACAGAAAACTTCAAAGTTCTTGGAGAATCTGTAAATGCTGATGGGTCTTGGACTGTGTCCTTAGACTGTCTGTAAAAATGCTTCTTTTTTTATCATTTCATCTTCATGTTCTTTCTAAAGGCATTCTGAAATAGGTGATGCCTAGAGATATTTTCTTTTGCTTGCTAGATGTTTATCCCCCACCAGCAAGAAATGTCTGTTTATTTTTGTGTGTGATCTAATAGATTGCTTTTACCCCTTTGAAGGAAAAGTCATTGACTTTCTTAAGAGTTCATGCTCCTTCCTCCCATCCTCCTGCAAGGTCTTTGTTTCTATCTTCTGCAGTGGTCTGCAGATTGGCATAACTTCTTTCCTCCATGCCTTTTCTGAGAATTCTCACTTATTCACCAATTTTAACAGTTCTATAGTACTTTGAGAGATTCAGAAAAAGTTCCCTAAACACAAAACCTTTGATATTTCTGGCTGTTTCCTCTTTTCTATCTAGGTCAACACCTGTTTGGGGTGTAATGCTCAGTGCATGATGAGCTGCCTTTCTGGTCACCCCATGCAACCATTTCAGTTCTCCCAGAGTCCAGCATAATATCTGCTGTGTCAGATGTCACTAAGATGCCCAAACATATTAATTACCTTAAAAAAACTTACACAGCTTTAATTTCATAGATGTACAGATTTTCTTGTTTTCTGTGATTTCTTCTTTATCATCATAGTGGTTACAGTGCCTTGTGCTAAGACAAGTTTTTAGATGTCTTTGGAGTCTTGGATCTATCCTTCACAGTAGTACTAAGATTGAACTATTGCCACTGAATAATGATCACAGAGGCAGCTTTCTATAATCCATATTGCACATAGTTATCATTTGAAACACAGAAAGGTGCTGACTATTTTACTCTCATTTTCACTAGGGACTACTGGCTCATTGCCTCTCCCTGCAAACATGCCTCTGCTCCACATATTTCAGCTTTCCTCAGGTTAATGATAAGGTCAAGCTTATTAGTTCTCTGAAAGTGGCTAATGAAAATATTGGAGGATGGGGTACTTCAGAGATGCCTAGCAAATGGTAATAGTGCCTGCACTATGCACTTGGAGATCTTTTCCACATGATCTGGATAAACTGATAAGTGAGGATGTTTGGTGCTTTGCATCCTCATGGCTTTTCACATCTGGGACCCCAGGATGGATTTAAAGTTCCCTCTGTAGTCTGCTGAAACCAATTGTCTCAAGTATTTTCTTAGACTTGGAAAATTTACACTGCTTCCTCATTAGCAGTTTTTCTGCAGAGTGCTTCTTGCTGCATCTGCAGACTGTTCTTGCAGGAGATGGTCCTACATAGGTCTCAGGTTTTCCTGTGTCTACAAGACCTGTCACCAGACACCTGCATCACCTGTGCAGCAATTCTCTTAGAAGCCTTTTGGCTTTCTAACCCTGTCTTTTCCTAAGGGTCATTCCACCTGTTTCTGGAGTTATGTGTAGATTTTCCTGTTCCTGAGACTTTTTTATCATCTTTCAGGTTATATGCCACTATTGTTGAGCTTGACCACGCAAACACAGACTTTTCTTCAAAACTTCAATCTCTTTTCACTTTGGAGAGGTGAGCCCATTTTGATTGACTGTGGCTTCTCTTGATGTAGCTCCCTTCAGTCAGCAATGGACAGTCTGATTTGCCTGCCTACATTTTACCCTTTTTTTAATTTTATTTTTATGCTGGATTGGAATGATATGTTGTCTTAAATCCTCACTGACTGCTTAAAATTCTCCCACATCTTTGGAGTGTTTAATTATTCCCCTTCAGGAATGGGTTTAAATTGACTACACTTCCTTTAAGGCTGTAATTTCACATGTAATGGCAGTACTGCTTAAATTATTATAGGCTGGCTCCCTCCCTTGTGCAGCTGACTGACCTGGGAAAAGCAACACTTCAAACCCAACCTTTTCTTCTTCAGCTGGGTTTAATCCAATGGGCTCCCTTGCCCTGGTCACTCCCCAGCCACATGGATGCAGCAAGAGCATCCACCTGCAGTGGGGGTGCCAGTTTATGGTGGCATAAAGTCTGGGTGGTATTTTGGTCTTAGTTTTGTCTCAAGCTCCCTTCACAAGGGGGAATGCTGATGTTCATTAGCAGCTAATTGGTGCTGGCAAGCTGTGACTTTTACCCCACAGTTTCACAGCTACTCTGGCAGCAGCAGCTGATGCTTAATTGCTAAGTCTGAGTGAAGCTGTGGGTTCACAGAGACTGCCCGAGTTCTGTTATCTGCCTTTGCTTGACAATTACATGTAGTTTTGATTAGTAAAATTTTGATGGGTTTTACTGTTCTGTTTCTTTGATGTTTTGAGAAAGCTTTAGCTGCACTGCTGAGCCGCTCCTGTAAAGTACACCAGAGCATTATTTAGGCACGGGAAAAATGGAAACTGCATCTGGACCAATGCTGCTTGGAGAGGCTGTTTACAAACCAGATTTTTCTTCCTAATGCTCACCATCTGAGGTAGAAATTACAGCTGACATATATTTTGCCCAACAACTAGTTTTAATTTGTTGGTTTGCCTGATTGAATCAAATTTGACCATAAAATGGCACACTTTTGGCTTCCTAATCTATTTGCCTGTGTATCTTTCTGGATGAATGTGGAAAACAGACTGAGGTCATTGCTGTCTGCCTGCTAGTTAGCATAGCTCAAATGGGAGGAGCAGAGTCATGTTTTACTGTGGTCCATTTTGACCCAGTAGCTCTCCCTGTCCCAGTGCCCGAGATGTTATTCAGCTAGTTTAACAGACCCAAAACTGCTGTGCAAGGGTCCAGCAACTCAAATCCAGAGGCTCTGGTCATGTGAAAATATATCTTTCTTTTTTTCTTTTTTTTTAGGCCATTCTGAGATTGGCAAGTTCAAGACCATAGTCTTGTGTCCTTACACCTTGCATTATTCTCTAGTCTGAAATAAGACCAGGTGTTAATTCTGCCAACTTTACCTCTGAGTCTAAGCACTCCTGTTTAGGTAATTGCAGTAAATGAGCCAAAGTCTCAGCTGAGGTCTGGCTGAATCTTCTCTGTCTCAAAGCAGCCCTGAAATGGGAAACCCAGCATGTCAGCTGGTTGACTCTTCTAATGCCAAGCTGTACCACATCGGCTGAGATGCAGTATGTGTTGTGCTTCCCCCAAGCAGACACATGCCTGGCATGGGACAGAAGGGCACACTGGATGCTGCAGAACTAAAGTCATGTGAAATGTCTCCAGGTATGAAATGTGTGGCTGGTCCCTCCTCTCTGCTCATTGCGGTCCTCTTTCCTAGGGTGACAGCCTGGTTGGGCAGTTGTCCCTTGTTTGTGGGGGACTGTGTGTTCTCAGTTCCTCACCTGATACTTCCTAGCATTTCAATTGTTTGGGTCTTTTCTTGACTATGCACTGAACTGGTATTTTCAAAGAGCTTGCTATCACAACCCCCAAACAGTAATGTTCCTCAGCAGTGATGGTCAGCCTGCAGACTGTTGGTAGGTGGAAAGTTCAACTTCCTGTGTGCATTGCCTTCCCCTTGATATTTCTAGTGATTATCTTTTATTTCTTAGATTTACAGTGTTTGTGTAGAAGCTCTGTCTTCTCTGCATCCTGTTCAAAGAGGAAGGTTTAGTCTAAATACTTGCCTTTTCTATATAATGATTATCACCTTCTGTCCTATCCTCTAGGCGATGATGATGAAGTCCTGTGACTTCATCTCACTCTTCCACACCTCCCACCTCTTTCCCCACTGTCTTTTCAAGTGCCACTTGTTGTGGCTTGTCTTGATTTGGGTGAAATTTGTCCCTCAGCTCCTGAATCACCTGTACTCAGAATAACTGATGTTGTAGACCCATGGCACTATGCTGTCCTCATGCTGCTGTGGGGCAGATGTCTGTTCTGCCTTGCCTTGGCACCCAACCTGCCAGCTCCTCTGCAGGGCTGGACATTTTGCTGGATGCCCTGGCTGAGCTTCCCATGCTCTGTGATGCTGGGCTCTCCTGCAGCCCAAGGGGCTGGGTGACTTCCCTGGCCAAGCAAATGTGGATAGGGTGGTAGAAGACATAGGCCTCAGAGCCTGCAGCTGTGTAGAGGTTGGAATTTTGTGCTCGTTTTGTTTTTAATAAGGAATTCCCTGGTTGCTACATTACATGAAATTTCTTTTTTTTTTTTTTTTCCTGCTCTCCCAGCACTTTTGTGCAAGGGCAGGACCTTCACATGCAGCTTCTCCTCTGCCAACTTTCATCACATAAGCCTTGGGACTAGCTTAGCCCAGCTTCTTAAATTTAAAGCTTTGCTTTATTTCATATTAAATATGCAAACTCCAACTGTCAGGCACTAAACTTCTTGAAGTAGAGAAGGGATTTTTTGATAATTGTGATTTTTCTCCATGACTGGCAGGTTCCATAAGCTTCTCTTTACACTCTTTATGGCTGAAACTATTTGTCCTGGTTTCAGTTGGGATAGAGTTAAATTTCTTCTTAGTAGCAAGTACAGTGTGTTTTGGATTTAGTGTGAGAATAATGTTGATAACACACTGTTTTAGTTGTTGGTAAGGAGCGCTTATCCTAAGTTAAGGATTTTTCAGTTTCCCATGCTCTGCCAGCAAGCAGGTGTACAAGAAGCTGGAAGGGAGCACAGCCAGGACAGCTGACCTGAACTAGCCAAAGGAATATTCCATACCATAGAACATCATGCTCAATATATAAACTGTGGAGTTGGCCAGGAGGGGCAGATTTCTGCTTGGGCATCAGTCAGCAGGTGGTGAGCAACTGCAATGTGCATCACTTGGGTTTTTTCCTTCCTTTAAAAATTATTTTATTATATTCCTTTTCATTACTATTACTATATTTTAGTATTATTGTTAGTATTACATTTTAGTTTAGTTATTAAATTCTTCTTATCTCAACCCACAAGTTTTACTTTTTTTCTGATTCTCCTCCCCATCCCACTGGGTGTATGGGGGGGTGAGCAAGCGGCTGCAGGGTGCCTAGCTGCTGGCTGGGCTTAAACCGTGACACCATTACAAAACTGGCTGAGCTAAGACCTGAGAAGTCCAAGTTTTCTTGAGCAAATGCTGCTTGAGATTAGCAAAGTTCAAAGGGTCCAGTTTAAAAGTGTCCTACAAGATGCAGTTGCAATACAAGTAAAGATAGACTATAAGACTTTAGAGAAAAATAATAATTTAATTGGAAAGCTTTCTTATCTGCAGCTCTGGCTGTAGCCAGATGTCTGCTTCCCTTGCTGTGCTCCCCAGTGGTGCTCCTCTTGCTTGGGAAAACAGCTTTGACCTGTACTTCATTGTATGCCCATGGCTGTTCTGCTTTACAGAAACCTGTGTCTGATTCCTCCCCATGCTCCTACTATCCCATAATGTGTTTCTAACAGTGTGCTCGTCATGGGGACTTCATATACTCTAACTGGGGAGAAAATGGGGACAGGCCAGTCAATATCCCTGCTGCTCTCCAAATCTAGATCAGGTGCAGAGCTGGCATTCAGTTGCTTGTGTTGCAGGGTGGGAGAAGAACATGAGAACCAAAATGGGGTTCAGGATAGGTCCTCAGGCAAGAGTTGAGGAAAACAATTTTTAAAAGAAAAAAAAAACCTCAACATTTTCTTAACCTTGATTTTTGCTCTTAAAGGCACTGCACCACTGGTTGGCCTGTGATACTTGGATGCCAAAATTGCCTTAGTCCCAGAGCAGGCATGCTCATTCAAACTTTTGGAGAGGAATCTGGTACTTCCACCTTCCTCAGGCCTGGACCAGACCTGTAATGAGGAAACTTGGCAAGCTGGGAAACGAAGAATAACATTGCTGAGACAGGTCTAATTCCCTTCTGGGGCAGAGGGGATTATTTGGAGAATAGATTAATAAAGCCTTTCCCTGGTGCCAGCAGCTTCCACCAGCAACAAGTTTGCTTAAGGGCTAACCTGGCAGCAAATCCCAAAGATGTGAATGCTCATGAGTACTGGTAAGATCTTCACCCTGAGGAAATAAAGAGTTTCCTTTCCAGCCGAGGCTGAGGAATTTAATTGCACTGTTCTTCCTAATTGAAAAGGAAAATGCTGCCACATCACCCTACTGAAAATATTGCAAGCTTATGTCTTATTAATTTACTGTGGGAGCTGTACCCTGAAATGTGAATGAAATTCTGAATAAGATTGTTTGAGGTAATTCACAGGTTTTGATTTGAAATATTTTACCTTTTTGTTTAAATTTGTTGTTGCTGGACAGGAAGACAGTTTGAAGATGATGCCTCATTTTAGATTTTACAGATCCTATAAGTGTGAAAATGAATGAAACCTAAGAGTGTAATGTTGCATATTATTCAATTATTATCTTTCAACTGGGTCCAGTGAGCTTCTCTAATACTAAATCTGGGGTGGAGAAGCAGGAGATAGCACAGACTCAAAGGAACCACAGAGCAAAACTCTAGCAAGGAAACTACTGACCCTGCAAAGGATAGTTTCTCAAGCATTAAATGGTGTAAGCCCCAGGGCCCAATCTAGTGTTTGCAAAGTAAATGCAGTTTCCATTGACTTCAGTGTGCATTTGGCCCTCAGGCTTGCTGCTGAGGAAGAGCCTGGTGGATTCATGCACACTTTTCTCCATACATAGCAAAGTAGCAGCCTGATCGACTCATCAGAAGGCAGCCTTGCTTTCCATCAGGGTACGAAATGTTTGGAGTTGGCCTCCAAACCTGTTGATGCTGGATGCATGTGATTGCCCATAGTCATTGCCAGGGAGGCATTGTCACAAGTGAGGCTAGTTTGTGGCTTCATACTTCAAGATGCAGCCTTTCATTTCGGTATCAGCTCGTGCCACCCTCTTGGTGTTTCTCCTAGGGGTGGTGATGATGTTTATTGGTGCTGAGTGCATCTCCCCTGCTTGCAGAGCAAAGTTCTTCCTGTGGTCCTGTGTCCATCAGAGCCCACGTTTGCTGCTGGAGGGACACTCTCAACATAGACATCAAGCTTCAGAAACACTAGCTCCAGCAGTGGCTTAGGAAGGAGAGCAGCATATGTGCAGAATGGTGTGGTTTAGGTTTTGGGGGGTAGAAGGTGGTTGGTTTTCTAATAATTTTTTTTCCAAGTGCTACTGTATTTTTTGTTCAAAATCATACTTTGCCTTAAGAAAGCTCTTTGTCACTGGGTATGCCTGATGCTGCTCCCTGAGGAACCAGAACTGCAGGCAGCAGAGATGAATCAGATCTGCCAGGATAATTGTGGCAGATAAGAGAGAATTGAAGCCTCCAGCCCAGTCTGAGAGAGAGAAGACTGCTGAGGAAAGAGAGGCTAGCTCGTGGTGCTAGTATATGTGGTGTGCAGCCAGCCTGGAAAGCAAGAACCAGCATGCCCAGCCTAAATCAGGGAGGCTTTTTCCATATACCAGCCACAAACTTACCTCAGCTGACAGCTATTGCTTTCCAATGACAGGACAGAGAGGGAGAAAATAATAGCTGGCTGGAACATGGACTCCACAGCGAGAGCTCAGAAACAGCATGAAAACCATCAGGAATGTGAAAGAGGAGGGAAAAACATTACCTATAGCTCCCAGTGTGACTGAGCAGGTCTTTGTGCCTCTCATAGTTTCTCCATCAGTCTGCCAGAGCTCTGCTTTGCTGCACAGAGCTGCCTCAGCTGGGTGGCTATTGCTGGGTCACCTTTTGCAAAGGATTTGTGTCAACATAAGCTGTGGTTATAGGGTCACAGTGGAAGTGCAGAAAGCAGCAGTATATCCCTGGGGTTTTTTCTTTTCCCAGCATTTGTTGCCAGATACAGATTGCCATGCCATCACTACAGCGATGCTGTCGCTTAGGCCTGTTATTGTAGTAAAATTTCACAAATGTGTGGATCTGCTGCTTTCTGTCTGGGCTAAAGGGAAGGATGTGCTGCTGTGGCCTTTCTGCATTGTGCAGCAGGTGCCCAGCTGAGCACCAGGCAGTAGTGTGCCAGGTTTTGGACTCAGGCAACCCCTTTCTTTGCTGCTTTGTAGCCTGGCACAGCATCCCATTTGTGCTAATTGGTAAATTATGATGATTTGCTTCAAAATTGCTTCCTTGATGCCCAGCAGGTATTGGAGGCTCTGTGTACAGACCCTCCTCAGCAGGGAGCAGGGGTGTGCACTCCATCCCCTGCCCTTTCCTAACTAGATGTGACTCACTGCATGTGCTTCATGCTGTGTCTTCATGTCTCTGCCTTCAGTGCTGGCTGGTGTTATGGCAGCATGGCTCAATGCAGCCCATGACTCCATCTGTGCTCCCCACCAGACAACCCTGCCTAACTGCTTTGGCTCCTGAAAGCTTTTGCACCCAGTGAGCACCCTTGGGTGCAATGCTGTGCACCCAAGTATTATTGTCGCATGTCAGGGGGAGATGGAGAGGGCTGCCTCCCACTGTGGGTAGAGGTGTTTTGCAGCAGCACCCTGTTTTCTTGCCTTACCCTCTCCTCTCTGTGGGCAGGAGAAGTGGAAGGATTGTTAGGTACCTCAAAGAGGAGCTGAGTGACCTGAGGTTTAAGCAAAGATCATACACCCACAGAAAAAAAAAAGAAAAAAACTATTAGGGAAGCTCTAGCACTCTTTTGCTTCATCTTTCACCTAGATACAAATTCTCATTCTGCGTTAAGAGGGAGACATAATAAAGGTATTCCGTGCACTTCCTCCTCAGAAGGTTGACCTGAAGACCCTTCTCTGGTGATGCTTTCTAATGCAAGTTTCCTGAGAGCAAAGTCCTGCTTGGGCATGAAGTATAAAACCAGAAGATGTGAACTGCAAGCCTAAGGCTGCGGGAGAAGGAGTTGCGGCAGCTGGGTGAGGATCTGTGCTGCTGTGCAAGGTCCTGGGATCATGGTGATCCCATCAGCTGAGGATGGAGGGAGTGTGGGATGCAGGGGGTCAGCAGCCTGACTGGGGTGGACCAGGTACTTGGAAGAAGGGGCAGTGTGTGTGTG
>JANZLQ010000044.1:1746813-1765654 GCA_026212715.1 Elanus axillaris | reverse complement strand
GCTCTGGGGAGAGGTGCCGAGAGGGTTGAGGGCTTTGTGAGTTCTCTGGGGCTTGGAGAGGGAGAAGGAGCCCCTGGCTCTGATGCACAGCAGCTGTAGTACAACCCCTTTACAGCTGTTTGCCTAAGACCTGCTCATCACTGCTGTGCTCCTCTCCCTGCCCCTGCCACTTTGCCACTGCAAAATAGCTCTCGGTGGTGGTGTGTGCCCATCTCCTCAGAGGTGCTGGTTTGCTTGTAGCTGCTGATGCTTTTCAGGCAAGAAAAACTGCTGTGAGGAAGTCTGGCTCTGCTGCCGATGCCTTGCTGTTGCTTCGGATGGCGAGCGATGGGGTCTGGTGATGGCCTGATGCAAGGCAGAAAATGTTAATCCTAGGGTGAACATCCAAGACAAAGTCATCGCGCTCAGAGATCTGATGCAAGCCCACTGCAAAGAGGAAAAAAACTGACACCCTGTGAGCGTCCAAGGAGAAAGCCCAAGTGTCCAGCCTGTGATCTAGGGGAGGATAGAGACATCAGGCATTGTGTACCCAGTGGGCAAGAACAGGCTAGGGGAGAAGTTTATGAGATACCTGGGAGATTAAAGAGTGCTATGGTGTGGTCACAGTGCTTGGCCCAGCATGCCGTTAACCCATCTCCATCTTTAAAGCAAATTTAAACCACCAGTGTGTTTCTACTCTGAGTAAGCAATTAGCATCACATGACCATGGTGATTTTCATCTGGCACCTGCATCCCAAAGCCAATTTAGCATGAAAATGCTCAGTGTGTAAACACAATGAGAATAGCCTCTAATAGCTTCTGGGCCCTCTGTCCTTGATGTGACATTCAATATTTACAAAGGTTGGGGTTTTTTTACACCACAGCAGGGAACCATGCAGATTTCTCTGAAATCAAAGCATGATGACTATTTTGATGCCCAAAATGACTGCTTCCATTCTGCTAATATTGGGCAAATATTGACTCATGGCTACTACAAGTCCATTCCTTCACTGATGAATGCTCAAGGCTACTTGGATAAACAAATGATTTCTCATGAATATTCTTATTTTTAACATATCCCTAGAATAATATGTTCTGTATATATTCTCATTATACTTTTTCTTCTGTTGACAGTTTGAGGTGACATTGTGTGGCACTTTGTTAGCACAGAAAAAGTGTGTCCCATTGTGGAAGGCCACTTGTCAGGCAGAGTTCAGCTGTACAATTCTTGTTGTCTGCTTGACCCTGAGCAACAGAAAAAAAATAATCAGAATTACTACTTTTGCGTGAAGGAGGGGACAAGCATTCAACACAGTCCTTTTCGTGCATTACTTTGACTGCTAGATTGTTAATCTAATGCCTGATAATACTAGTGGCCACAGCCCAGACGCTGCAGGTGACTAGCACCTGGACTGCTCCCAAAAGTACATTCTTCCATTAGTGAGGATGGCTGCTTGTTGCTCAGCCCATGACATCTCCCTCAGCTCCAGGAGCCCTGTGACTGTTTGCTGCCTGTGCACCACTTACCAAAGAGCTACAGTCCCATGCAACCACGGTGTGGCAGTCCCACTTTTCCTGCTGAAGTGGGACAAGCCAGGAGCTCCCTAGGGGACAAGAAAGGAAAACAGGATCCTGGTTTTCAAAATTTGCTCCTTGAGCTGCAACCCTAAAATGGTCTTGGTGTATGTACTCACACCTTGGGGTTAAGACAGACCTTAATTTGCTAATCCTGGCAGCAAGGCTTGCTGATGCCCGTTTCTGCTTCCCACTGTTGAAGTGGCAATGAAGCTCACGGTTGGTCAGCTTTGGAGCAAATGGCTTGCCTTAACTCAAAGTTAGTAAGCACCTGGGGACATCTCCTGCTCCCACTGATGACAGCAGGACCATTACCTTCATTTTGCTGCAATCAGTTACTCCAAAGTGGCTGAAAACATCAGCATCCTGCATTGGCATTGCTTTATAGGTACTTTGCATTGATATGAATGGCTCCACAATAGTGAACTGATATGTAGGTGAGGCTGTTAAGGTTATTTAGTGTAAGCTAGTAAGCAGAGCTACTGAAGAATGAAGTCTTCCAGAATAGTTCCCCACATGAACATTTAAGTCCAGAATAAAAAGCTGCTTAATTCTGGAATAATTAATTATTTTCAATGACTCCTTTCTCAAATTTTGTGAAGTATCTAAAAATTGTGCATGTCCCTGTCACTCCAATGAGATCACATTGTTTCACAAAATTTGGAGTAGATGAAGTTACTGACTCCCCCAGGCAGCCTGCTTATTTTTTAATCCATTTACAGTGTTTTGATTCCATGGTGATAAGGATTTTATAAATGCTAATTGATAAATGAGATAGAGTTTATATTGGCTCATACAGGGCAGAAATAGTCAAATGCATACAAAATTGCTATTATTTAAAAATTTGACAAGACTTTGCATTCCAAAGTTGACGCAGTGAATAAACTTGGGGAAAAAATGTCCTTTTACGTGTCATCAGTGAATGCTGTGAGCAGCTGGGTTCGCAGGCTCACACCAGCCTGGCAAGCGTGGATGGCCGGGAAACTGCCGAGGAATTGAGAAACAGCTGTCAGATGTCTCACAGTCAGTATGGGCTGCGTCACATGCTTTAATCTTTCCTTCTCCTTTCTTTCCTCCCTTGCCCTGCGAGGATCAGGCCAGCCCAGCAGCCATCCAGGCACTGGCTTGGGAAGGGGAAAACTCTGGTTCAACTCACCGTGTGGACAAGCTGCCTTTGAAGGAGGTGTCTGGGGCTTTGGTTTCAGTCACTCAAAGGTGCTTTCTTTGCTGCAGTAAGACAAACATGATTCTAGGAGTTTTAAACTATTTTTACTTCTCTGCTGGTTTTGTTTTTTTTTCTCTTAAACACATTGCCTGCTTTAACTCCTGCTAAGTTCATAGCCACTCTGGAAGTAAGCCAGCCTGCCCATGAGAGGTGCGCACTACTCCTGAAGGAAATGGATGGCTTATATTGCTGGCTCACCAGAAACCATGTTTATAGTCAGAAAAATATGCAAAATTTATACAAACTATTGCAGGCTTGCTCAGTGCTTTAATGGAGCAGCCTGCACAGTTTATTAAACAAATTTGCAAAATGAAAGAACATCTTCTCTGTCATACCTGGACGCTCTGGCTCGATGTTTTACAGGTTTTGATGGTCTTTCCTCCAAATCCCTCCAGCCAGCAGCACCACCTGGAGATCGCAATCACCCGATTCTTGCTCAGTGAGGAGTGTGATTGCTGTGACTTGGAATGAGTGGCATTGCAGAGCGCCAGCATTGCACGGATGCTCCCAGCACTGGAGCCCACAGTCCCTGGTAAGCATCAGCATCAGTACCCCAGGGAGCCTGGGAGGCGAGCAGCCTGTAGAGCCTTTATAAGTCTTCCTTCCTTTTCCCTTTTATTGTCTAGCCAAGCCTAGCTGTCTCTTAAGCCCGTGTGAACAAAGACTCTGTGATGCCAAAGCGTGTCAGCAGAAGTATACACCAGTCCATTTTTTCCTATCTGTGGGGAATGCAGTGCTCTCTGCCTTGTTTTCTCTCTCATTCTGGTTCTGCACCAGGCGACAGACATTGGTAATTAATTGCCTTGGTCGCTTTTTAGCTGCAGTCTCTTGCTGGAGCCACAGCATAAAAAATAGAAGTTAAATTCATGTCTTAGTCCCACTGTACAATTCCCTTTCTCTGCAAGATATGGTCTGAACACAACATGCGTAGCAGCCTCCAGACGTTGGGCTGGGGAGCCAGAATGGCGCTGCTGCTATTTTTGCCAAATGCTGACATTAGTCACACTAAAAAGGAAAAGCTACCTCTCACCTCACTGTAAAATCTAGCAGGATGCTCAGCACCTAGAGCTGACCCAGCACTCCCAGGAGGGTGCTCCCTGCCTTTGGCTGGATGTAGCAGGGGTCTGACCACAGCACAGCCAACATGGACCAGGGTGTCCACTGTAAAAAATGCCACTTTCCTGCTCAGTGGGTGTAGGGCTTCACTTTTCGGTGCTCCACTTGCCCCACTGAAAAAAGGGAGTGATGGCAGTCCCACAGCGAGGGCATAGCATTGCCTACAGGGCTGTGTGGAGCAGCAGCATGGGAATGGCACATCAAGGGTCAATGCTGAGACCAACAGACATGCAGATGGACAGAAGAATAAAGACTAAAAATTAAGGGTGAAGCTTTTGGTTTCACATCCTAGTCAGTCCCTGAAGATTTAGTCTATGGTGAAGTGTGTTGCAGACATTTTATACATAACTGTAAGCACAGTAATAAAGCATGTTATATGAGTTACAAGACATAGTAATAAACAACCTCTGGTGATCTATCAGTCTAAAAGACCCCATCAGGATTTATTAAAACTTCTGTTAATCATTTATACTTGCTTTTCTGTACCTAAAAGCCTGTGAGCAGGAAGCTTTGAACAAAAAAACAGGACAAAAAGCTATGTCGGGAAGACAGTTTATTACAAGCCCTGTAGTCACTAGCAGCAAAGATACATGTGCATTTTAGTGGGCATGAGTTTGCTGCAAAGAATTTTCTGCAGTGTCCGCATTGGTCAGGAGGGAGAAGCAGCCACCATCAGCATACAGGGAGGGTATCGATGCACACCCACTGCAAATGCAACCCACCTCCCACCTGCAGACGTGATGTCCTCAAACACCTGCTGATGCTCTAGCAGCTGCATCAGAAGAAGCAGAACTGGTCATCTTCACCTTGTTTGTTTAGAAATTGCTAAAATTACTGCTGTTAATAGGAGCTGGGGAAGAGCCACACACAGCAATTATCCAGGCTTACTGCAATTGACTGAAGTTGTCCAAAAATCACTAAGACAAAGAAAATCCCCCCCTGCCATTAATCTCCTTGTAGTCTAGACGATCTCACAAAGCATATTCCCATGACCATGTGGCTCTGCACTGTCACTCAAAGACTGAATAATTGTAAACAGTCCATCAAATTCCAGATTATATCCTCTCTGCCATTTTCAGAGGTCTTTGTGCTGTTTACATTGCTGAAAGTAGAGACATGCCAGGAGAAAATAAATCAGCTGGAACAGACTTTCTCATGGAGTCCTTCCAGTGGCACCTGAAAGGTGTGGTTTGAAGTCTCCACACAAGCACTTCTTCTTGCATAAATCTATGCACTTTGCTACCTGCAGACTGAGCAGATCACTGGGCATTTGCTCACCCCAAAATGCAGCATGACAACACCAACCAAACGAGCAGAATTGCACTAGCAGCTGTGTAAGAAAACATTATTTGATCAAGGGCTATTCTTTGGACAGGTCTCTACACAAATACTGAGCAGGAATGGGAGGCTGATGCAGCTGCCAAGAAACTTCTTCATGGCATCTATTGAAATGAGCTGCCCAAGTCTGACAAAAACTGCTCAGACCAAGCAAATGCACTTCCTCAGCAGAAAGTGTCAAGCCATATGTTTTGCCTGGAAAGTAGGCATCAGGTAGATGCATGGTCAATCTAGTACAAGAGCACTCTTCAGCAAAGGGACGTTTGAAACTCAAGTTGAAGACAGTCATAAAAGCAAGCCTTATACTTTTGAAGGGCCTGAAAATACTACTCAAGAAATAAATGTTAGCCTGGCAAAGGAAAAACCAAATGCCCTTTCTGGCAGTTTTGGTTGTGATATAACTGAAGATCTCCTGGAAACCTCACATTATGAAATATTTGTTTTGAGAAACAGATGACATCCAAAACCATATTAGAGGAAAATGGGACCCTCTGCTGATTTTCTCTCTTGCCATCCCAGGTGGAGAGCAGCAGGCATTGCCAATATTGATTTAGCAGGAAGGACCTCAGATGTACTTGAGGGTTTGCTTGGCCAAGACTTTTTTCCCTCTGATTTTGACATAATATGCACTCAAGTACAAGCAATCTGCATTAGGTAGAGGTCTAGCAGCTTCCCTCCACTCCTACATTGGCAAAAGCTGATTTTTGCAAGTGTCTGCTGGTAACCAGAGCTGATGGCTTGTAGGTGAAAACAGATGCTGTTCTGTGATACCCACAGGATCTCTGTCTGCCCACAGCATTGCATGAAGGCTAAATCCTATCATAAATGCCACATAAGGTTTCCTTCTTCCCCAGGGCTGCTGGGTATGGAAGTTCATTGAATGAGCAACTGCACCCCACTGCACAGTGGGTGGTGGGTCCTTTGTGGTCGTGGTGAGTCTCACCAGGATATGGGAGACTGCAAGAACATGTGTGCCATTGTTTATATAGGTCTTGCTCTGAACAAGGGACCCTCACTCCATGACTCAGCCCAGGCTGCCACTGTGAACAGGGGAGTATTGGTGGGCCTGAATCCAGCAAGGTGGCCAATGGCACAAGGAGTGAGGAGACCTCCTGCAGCCACTTGCAGACCAGGAAGAGCTGGATGCAGGTGTGGTGACATCCCTCCTTGGTTTAGTCTGTACAGAGGTGCCAGCCACATTGGAGGGAGCGTGCTGCTTTGTACAAGGAGTGTAGCCAGTACTGCCTTGGGATGAAGGACCCTGTGACGTCTTCCCACGTGCCCAGGTGTCTCCATCACTATTGGAGCAGAGAAAGGATGATCTCTGCCTGATGGGGAGGACCAGATTTGCAACGAAAGCCACTTGGAAACCCAGCATTTGAGCTCTCAAGATCCTTATCCCAAACAACTTTGCAATAGCTACTGCCTTGTCTTAGGAAACTCATGACCTCTGCATGTGAGAGCTCCTTGCTTTTCTCTTCCCTTCCACATAAGAACAGCTGCCTTCCCTGAGGTGAGTGGGCTGCTGCAGCTGGCCAGATGTGCAGATGTGTGCTGTTTCTCTGCAGCTCATGCCTGCCCCTGTACATCCCAGGGTTTTCTTGGCATGGTACTGCATTGCAAATCTGCATTAGGAGCATGGCATTAGTGCTGCAGCTCTGTGGGAAGTATGAGTGCTCCAATTCCCCCAGCGATTAGTGGGTGACAGTTCTGATAAATCAACAGTTTTATCATAAACGTGCACTCAGCATTAACTCTACATGTGCCCAGCTCTGGGTGAAGAGATTATTATTCACAAGGAAAGAGACAGCCTGCAACAGAGAGATCCTCAGCAAATCCCTCTGAGGAGCTGCCATGTCCCTGCCTTGGCTCATGCACGTGCACACACATGTGTGCCTGGCCCTATGACGACACCAACATGTACGTACAGTGTAACCTGCATGTGCCTGCACACACCCGCATACACAGAAGAGGCACACCCACATGGGCTTCGTGTATGACCAGGCACCCCATGCATCCACGCAGATATACATAGTGATGCCTGGGCAAGGGATGAATCCCAGCTGCATTTCCAATTGTGTGGTCCTTAGTGCTGCTGTGTTACTTGCCAGGCCCCCAGGCAGCTGACTGAGAGGGCAGCAAGTGCTCAGCAGCCTCAACACAGATGCATATGTATGTGTGTGCTTGGTGCCTTCTTCATGCCCCCATCCTTGGGAGTGGTAGGCATGATTTTCTTCTGCAAGGTGGGGTGGCCAGTGTGTGTAGCCCTTCTGGGTTTCCAACTTACCTCTCTGCCTGCACCCAGCTTGTAGGACTGACTGTCAACCAGCTTTTTTCAGTTCCAGCTGCATGCCAAGCCCAGCAAAATGGGAAAACCAATCCCTTGCAGCTGGGACCACAGCTAAGGAGAAGGAGCAAGCACTGGCCTTTAGTTTCTCTGCTTCTCCATGTTAGGATGTGGTGACTTGGGACACATGCTCATGCAGAACAGGAGGGCTCCTGGTGGGCCAATGCTGAAGCAAGCTTTGGCGGTCCCAAAGCTGTGCTCACCCTGAGCTGGCATCGCTGATGGGGACACTTCCATGAATCACCGCTGAGTTTGCAGAGCAGAGGTTTGCTGCAGCCTGGGCAGTTTGGGGTACTTAACCCAGATGTGGGCCAAGAACAAAAAGTGATGGAGAAAGGGACACCAAAGGCATCAGGGTGCAGCAGAGCCTGCAGTCAAGCAGGAGCTTCAGATAATGGATGCAGGGAGCCATGGCACCCAGGTACCAGTTTCCCAAGAGCCTGCCTCAAGGCTGAGGGCCACCATGGGCATCTCCCCTGACAACCCTGCACACAGCCCCCCTGTCTGAGGCAGGGGACCACTGCCACACCATGGGGGGAACCAAGGTGGCAGCCCAGGGGCCCATAAATCACCACATCTCTCTGTGCACCGTGGCAACTCCTCATTTAGTGTATGTATGTATTTGTGTATTCCTTCTGACATTTTTATTATTATGAGATAGTTCCCCTGAAGGGGGATAAATAATGAAAATGCAGCCTTTGGATGTAGGAAAGCAGGGAGGCAGAGAGTAACTGCTCTGCCTAAAGTCACCTCGCTGCAGTGCATTGTCCCCTTCCCACACACCACTGTCCCCAGTGCCTGCTCCTGACACCTCCCTGCCCAGAGCCAGCACCACATCCACCCTCCCCTCATTCCACAAAATGCCAGCACATCACACCTGCCCTTCTCTTGCCATCCCTCCAGTGAGCTCTGGTGTCTCTTCTCCTGCCTCCATACCCTGCTACCAGCACCTCTTCCAGAAAGTCGCTCATGGGCATTCAGTCTCCTCTGCTGACCTTCCTGCCCAAGCACCTGTTGTTTCATTGAGGACATGAAGTGGGGCAAGGGGACTGCTTTGCGGGCTGCTGGAGGTGATGTTTGCCAAGGTGGTGTTTTTGAGGGTGAGGAGTGGAGGTGTGATGTGACATCCTGCAAAGGTATCCTGTGTGGATTGCTGGGAAGCCTTTGAAAGCTGCAAGCACTTGAGAGCAGTGTGGCTGTGTTCACGCTCAGGGCTAGGGTGAGCTCTGCTGTGGGCAGATGCAAGGTTGTAGGGTGAGCAGGGGGACTAACTGCCCCCATCGGCTGCTGTCAGGGGAATCTCCCCCTGGGCACTGTGGATGGGAACACTGATGACACGGGATGGGTTTGGAGATCAGAAAAAAGCGACAGTATCGGTTTCCGTGGCAACCCTGCCACGGAGCTGGAAGTGAGCACCATGGCCCCCATCACTGCAGACATGTGGAAGGCCCTGCCTGGGTGATGGTTTCTAGACAAAATGATGTCTCTATCATTGCATGGCACTGGACAAGGGTCTGCAGACCTGTCAGCTGGAGCTGGCTCTTCAGAGGAGGGGACGTGATGCTGGAGCATCCCATCCCATTCCAGCTGCCAAACCCACAGCCCCCACCCTCCCACAGGGCGCAATGCTGCTCTTTTTTACTGGGGCTCCACTTTCCCCACCATGCACCCCAGGGGCAAATGAGCTGCAGGGGGATTCGAAGCCTGTGGACCTTCCCGGGGTAGTTGGGATGGCTGGAGGGGTGTGCTGCAAAATCCTGTGGCCATGGAGATCAATAGCACAACATAAAGCCATTTATATCACTATAAAGGGAGCATACAGACTAGAATTAGTTACACTAAAATGTCTGTCGTGGAGTATTAATTGGGTTACTAAATATGTCACTGCGAATGTATTTTATAGGCAGCATAAATTTCTGTATTAATAAGGATCATTTCTGGTCTTCTCCATGGCTGCCCATCATGGCATGAGCTCTGCCAGCATAGGGCTTCCCTGGCCCTGTGTGTATGGGATTGGTACCTGACAGGCAATGCTGCCAAGCTGCTTTGGTGCCACATAGCTGACAAGCCTGCACTGTGCTTGCCAGACATGTCCTGATGAAAAGACCCTCTGTACTCCCACAGGTAGCAGAGGCACAGCCCAGCCCCGGGGCAGGGAATGGTGGCAGGTCAGAATCTGGCCCCCTCCCTCACTGGGATGGGTAAAGAAGGTCTAGGGGTGATAAGCCAGGTTCACTTTGCAGGGGAAAGTGAGGATGCACAAGGGATCTGTACAGGCTTTCGAGTTTCACCACAGAACTCTGCTGCTGCACAGTGCGGTGCATAGCCCAGGATGCTGTGCCCTGCCTGTGTGTGCAGGGTACACTAGTACAATGGGACTGGGCAGGGGCTGGGGTCCCTGAGCATCTTGTCTGGGCTCTGGGCTGCTGGGCTGGACCCTTCAGGGAGAGTGGTTGGAGGTCAAAGCACCACCAAAGACCCAGCCATCCCTTTAGATGCAGATACACAAGTGTAGTTCTGGACCTTACGCAGTTGCTTTGCTCTGTTTGTCCCATTTCAGTGCTGCTCCCTCTTTCCTTGTACATATGCTGCTATCAAATGCTTCTTTAAACAGAGAAATACAGCTTTGCAGTTGATTCAGATTATTTTTAGTTCTTGCAATGAAAAAGTTAAAAAAAAAAAAAAGTAAGTCTTCCCAGAAATGTGAGCTCCTGCCTCTGTGTTGCCCAAGGGGCTCCTGCCGGCACTCGCACCGGCAGTTGGAGAGTTGAATCTCATCTGTAAGTCACCCTGCCCTTGGCTGTTATGGGATGGTCACAGAAGGGAAGCAATCCTGGTTTTACATGAAATATTTAACTGTATCTAAGTTACAGCTGGCATACATCCACTGCAAACAAACATCCGTGGAAGATCTGAACTGTCAGTAAATGCCTATGAAAATAAGGGAGAAAAACACAGCTTTCAACATTAAAAGTATCACTGCAACTTGCTCCTTTTAGTTTAAAGAGCCTCTAAGGGCAAGTCTTTGACCCTGCAGCCCTGTTGCTCCAAGCCATTTTGGACAGGTGCATATTGAAAGGGCAATTATTGAATTGGTACACTTGGTGTTTTTTTTTTTTTTTTTATGGTGAGGCAAACGAAGACAGAAGCAAATAGACATGAGGAAAGAAAAGGGCACAGAGAAAAAGGTAAAAATATCATTTCCCATATACTTTGGCTTAGTTGCTGAAAAATGTCAAGCCTACAACCTGCTCTTGTTTCAGATTTAAGAGGAAAGCTTTAGCAGAGGACTGGCAGCAGCCAGCGAGTTTACCATGGGATCCAAGCCAGACACTTCTTAGGGAGGCAAATAAGATGACAGGAGGAAGCACAGGAGATAATCTGGGGATGAAGAGGTGCACACAATGCAGGGCTGGCAGCAGGGACTCCAGGTTCACAACACTTACTTACCATGTGCCAAGTTGGTCACCCCAGTAAAGGAGGGGATGTCACTGACACACTGGTCTTGACCCAGAGGTTGGACTGTTCCTCATTCAGAAGTCCCTGCTCCTGAGCCATGTGCATGTCTATATAGAGGATTCCTCCTTCTTTTGCTTCAATGCTAGTGACTCACACAGATCTTGAGAAGGAAAAAAAAAAAGTATTCCTAAACATTGTTATTTTGGGTTCATGAAAAACAGATTGTTCACTAGGTAACAAGAGAACAACTTGCCAGACACACGTAGAGGTCACGAAGACTGTGATTCATCTTACTAATCTAGCAGGTACCTAGAGCCATTTTAAATGTCTTTATGCTTGGCAGTGATTCACATCAACTGCTCCCAAGCACCTTTCCAAAAGTACAGGTTTCTTCATTCCTCTGTGATTGTGAGAGTTGTTCACGCAGGGTAAGGAGGGAGCAGTCAAGCACTTGCCAGATAGCCATGTGCCTCACATGAAGACAAGAGGATTCAGACAAATCTGCATTTAATATCTGCACTCAGATAGCAAAATATGAACACATTGCCCCATTGTACATGTGCATGCCACAGAGCTCCATGATGGATCTCCTATTTGCATCTGAGTGACTACCTTCCAGCTTCAGCATCACTGCGGCCTTCCTGCATAGCTGGACCAGAAGAATCTCCAGGAGGCTTCTCTGGGAGGCATTTCTGGAATGAGACCCCAGAAGAGCAGCAAAGCTTCTTCACATGTGCTGACCACATACATGCAGGTCTTCATCTTGGGGCTGATGGCAGCACCTTGGGAGAAAGCAGGAGAGATGCTCAGAGTCTGTGGGAACCTGAGGCTGGATAATCATAGGATAAAATGAGATCCTCTAGAAAGGGACTGGTGTGCAGTTTAAATCTGGGAACTTCAGATTCAGACTACAGTCAGTGGGTGGGTAGATGGGGAATGGGTGGGAGATGAGTTAGTGCATAGGCTACATAGCAGGGAGAGAGTGAAGGGGGGCAGGTGAGATTATGTAGTCTGCTTGGAGGTGGAGAAAAGACCATTGTATTCCCTTCCACATCACGTGTGGTGCTTGGAGGAGTGGAAAACATGAGAAGGAGGTGCAGGCACCACCAGCTTCCTTGACATCACCAACATGTCCCATGTTGCAGGCTATTGCCTCAGCATAGAAGCAGTGAAGTACCTGTGGGATCTTCTTCAGGACCACGCACTCCCCCCATTTCCCTGGTGTGCACATGAGATCGAGGAGTGCAGGGTAACGTCATCATTCACTTCTTCACACAGGTAGAGGTGGCTGGGTTCCTCCTATCCTCCCCTCTCCAGCAGATGATAAAGAGTTCCTTCCAAGACAAGGTCCACCTGCAGATTAGATGCTGAAAATAAAGGTTGGATGGGGTCTTGGTAGGCAGAGTCTTTTGCAGCTGAAAGGTGTATGCAAGAGCAGAGAAAGGGAGACGGTTAGCAGGATTAAATGTACTGCTCTGTGCCTGCCCAAGGAGCATGCTTCAGCAGAAAGGCATGTAGGTATCCTGGTAAAGTCTTGGAGAGCTGCACTGTGCCAGCCAAGCCTCTGCCATCTTGGTAGACTGGGTTTTAGTCATCTGTATTGTCAAGACAATGTTTGGGACAGATTTGACCTAAACAGGGACATCTGTTAGTTAGACATTAGTCGGAGAAATTGCACCCTCTCTGGTATTTTATTATTAAGGAAACCAATACAGGTTAAATCCAATAAAAAATGAACCAGTCCTTTCAAACTGTCTTTATCTGGAAAAGCATGGGTCCCATTTCTATTTGTATTCCAGGGAAGAGATCTGCAGCCTGAGCTTTAATGTCAACACATTGAATTAAAGGGTTTTTCATTAGTTACAAGGAAGGTGAAAATCATCTTCTGCTGAAATGTGATTTGCAGCAGTAAGCTGCAGGGAGATGATTGTGCCATCTTATGCAACAGGCTTCTGCTCTTCCCCCATGAGCGTAAACAGGCATGTCCTAACGCAGGAGGTGGAGAGCTTGGAGACAGGGCTTGCTTGAGCAGATGTAGCAGGTGGGAGGGCTTTCAGATCTTTATCATCACCAATGCCCCCCCTCCCCCACCAAAATAGAGCATGAGAGTGCTCCATGTTCTTGGGTTCAGAGCTTGGCCATGCCTTGACACTGGGGACCAGATGTTTTAACATGACTTTGGAGTTGGGAAGCAGCTGGATAGCATGCCAGGGGCAGGACCCAGGGGCTGGTGGGTCCAGGATATGTTGTTCATCGTGTATCCCACACCATGCACATGGGGCGTCAAAGGGCTGAGAAGAGATGCACAACCAGAGCAAGTTGCTTTTTGGGTTCTTTTGTGGACAGTCCTTTGAAGAGCTCAGCCAGCCAAAGTGGATTTAGGCAGTCAGGGTCAGCCAAGATGGAGCTGATGTTCAAGGATCAGCATGCAGCTGCTGGTTTTCTTCCCCTGCTGCATCAGAGGTAAGACTCTCTGCAGCACTGCTACTGGGAGGAAGCGTAGAGTGGGCTGAGGATGCAGGGATGTGTGCATGCATTCATTCAGCAAGCAAAAACATATATGCAGCTGCACACACTCTATTTACACAATTTTAGTAGGATGTTTTTTTTTTTATTGAACTATAAAACAAGAATAAGTGATCAGAAACAAAAGAATTTAGTTATCATCCGCCAAAAACAAGACAGAGAGAGAAGCATTGCAATAAATTGCAGTCCATAAAAAATTCCAGCGTATTAACAAAAGTGCTGCAGGGCAGACAACAGGTAATGATAAAGCTGAACATAATTACTAAAGAAAAAAATTATTTTAAAATACTGGGATATTCTCAGTTGAGGAACATTGCTGATCTACAGTTTAGTTGGCTGGATGAAATAATATGCACATTAAGGTGAGGAAAAGCAGAAACAAGCCTGAATTTGGCAACAAATCCTACTACCCAGGTCATGTTTAGGAAGCAGGAGTACCAAGGCCTTTCTTTTCCATCAGATCGCTCCACATTTTTACCATACCCTCTGAATACACAGCTGACACCTCATCTGGCCCAATTAAAGTGACACACTAAATCTCTGCAAACAGACTGCCTGTTACAGCCCTTCTCCACAATCCCAGCGTACCAAGTACTAAGTTCCTTCTTTTTTCCTGACACAGGCTACGAATCTGTGACTATATGCTGGAGACACAAATTCTCAAAGCCTAAATGCAAAACTCTATAGGCTGCTTGGCTTAGTGCTTTGTTAACAAAACCCAGACGAAAACTCTCTCAGATTGTCCCTTTTATCAATTTTCCCAGCCAATATGAGATGTGGAGGCTGACGTCGAAACAATATGCTAGTTAGAGGATTCAGAGCGCATTGACCAAGTCATTTTAGTTAATCAATTACCCATTCCATGGTCCTAATAGCTCTTTAGATCTCATTTCGCTTAGTGAAACTGCGAACTCAAGTGCTCAACTATACAATTTATTAATGAAAACTCACTTTATAGTAATTTTAAAAATTATGGAATGGAAAATAAAGATGATTAACAGTGCCTGCAAAGATTCAACAAATGTGTATAAGGTTTTAGAACTTCGTTGTGAATCAGTAAATCTAATCAATGAATAAATGTTATATCAGAATTTAATATTAGCAGAGTGGTAACTTATTCTAATTATTGCATAACCTATTTTAGAGGGGCAATTTTTATATCAGCATGAGCTGTTGGTCTTTAATCTTTCATTAATTTCATTCATAACCTTTTATTAATTTGCCAATCAAGCTTTATATTTGAATTAAAAGCTCTGGGACTTGGATGCATCAAGTCAACCAAACGATTTCAAAATCGGGATTTAGGAATATAGACAGTTGCTTAATTACTGCAAACACTAGATTAATTCACAACTGCCTTTTCCTCATCATGACACTCATGGTCACATCCTTCCCCTTATCAGTTTTGCTCCTTCTGCAGCCTACATTTTCTATGAATAGGTGCACCAGAAAAAGTCTTATAGAAAAAAAAGAGAATATGGACTGTGAAATAAAGGACTGGTTTACATTGCATATGTTCTGCAAGTGACATCAAATTTGTAGCATAGCTCTAACTGGTGCAGTTCTTAATTATCAAGGTATGTCTTTGCCAGTTTTTCTTTCAGATACACAGAGGGACAGGTGGATACTCTCTTGATGCAGCTGTGAAATACTGCTGAACTGTCTCTCATTTGTTTTTTCGTCTATGGTCGTCCATCACCAGCATTTGTGTACCTTCCCTGGCCCTGACCACAGCCACCCAGCACACACACAGCAGGACACGCACCCAGGTGGCTCACAGGTGTCATCCACTGTGGCACTGCTATCTTTCTGCACCCAGGACCTCTTCTCTGCACGCCAACCCAGACATGGCCATATTTGTCATATTTGTAAGTACGAGATGGTGTTAAGCCTATGTGTGGGACCAGGAAGAGGAAGATAGAGTTATCACACCAAGCAGGAATGCATATGGGCATAGCTGGGTCACTTCTATCTGCATTCGGGGGGCTTCAAGCCCGTGTGTCTTTGTAATGTGCTACTTGTAATGCTACTATCTAGTGACCTTAATGCCCAGCTGCTGCCTTGTGGATATGAATATCATGAATATCAAAGTTACTGCGGTGTTTACATTGCGTTAGAAAATTGATCCCATCCCACCCACAGGCACTAGCTTGTTTTGCAAGGTACATATCCTTGTTATTAGTAATTTATAGGCAGCATTTGATATTGCAGACAGGGTGGGGCAAGGAACAGTGGCAGGAATTGCTGTCAGCATGGTAACATGTATATGTAACTGGGGGGCCTTAGGGTGCTGTTACCTGGTCAACTCATACCGTATAGGACCGAAATTATACCTTTCCTCTTGTGTGCAGCCTTATCTTTGTTGCATTGGCTATAGCAATTCTGCAGTCAAAACAATCTGGTGCTCAAGCTGCTAACTAACATCACCAAAACCCCACATCATTTTCTGTTGAAGGCCAGCTGTGAAACAGCACCCTTAAATCCAGACAACCTGCTGTCTCGAATGTCTTTCTCACTTGTAGGTGAGAGAGCAAATGGCTTCTTTGAAATAGAAGACATCTTAAGCAGGAGCAAAGGCCACTGATGCAGCAGAGTTGGAGGCACAGAGTCCATCAGTGAGCAAATCTGGTTGAGACACCGCCCATCCTAGCAGGGCTGCAAGTTGCCATGTAGCTCAGGTACAACCCATGCAGTTCAACCTCATGCCATCCAGCAAGTTAAACCGTTAACCAAAACCAAAGCCACTCAGCATATACTCAAGTGCTGCAATGATTCCTAATGGAGGCAGGGAGCCCAGGAGAGGGTCAGGGACTTGGGGTGGGGAGGAGTAGGCACTGCAATGGGGCTGAAAGGGATTGAGCAGCCTCAGTTTTCCCTTTGTAAATTATGAGTTCAGCATTGGACCTTGAGAAACCCATGTACTTTCCCTGTCCAGGGTCTGCTGAGCACCGGCTTGGATCTGAGTTCAGCTGGGCTTTGTTCTCCATCTAAACCCCACTGGTCCCTTATCTCCTAAGGTGGGAGCTTCCAGGAGAAGCAGCAGCAGGAGATATTCCTCTGGAGTCGCACTAACATTTTAGCATCCTGCATGCCTAGATGAGCTTCTGACCTGAGCCAAGACAAATTGAAGCTTCAAATTCCCCTTCTTTCGCAAAACACATTTGGAGGGATGAGAGAAGCTGGTGTCTCCCAGCCCCATGAGATGGAGGTGCAGACATGACCAGTTTGCAGGTGCCTCTGCTCTGCATATGTGGAGCCAGTGCTGTGGCACTCTCCCGCTTTCATCTTTGGGGCGTAAGTGTTGCAGTTCTGGCAGTAGCCTGAAGGCAAATTGTTCTGGAAAGTTTGAGCAAAGCAGGTTCAACTGCTTCAAAGTAGGAAGTGGATGACAAAAATACATAATTGCCTTCTTAAGAAAATAAAAAGCAACTTTTTTGGGGCAGATTGGCAAGTATACACTTCCTACGCACTTTCCTTCTACCCAAAACATGATTCCAGCCTTATTTTTATTTCAGGAACTGTGAATTATGAAAGGGCTCCCCCCGCCTTCCTCTGCCTTTTCTCTCTCCCTCCAACTCTTTCTCTGCCTCCCCATTCCTAACCAGTATTATGTTCATTTATAACCTTCACATGCAGACCTCATTCTAATTTACTTTATAGACATGTTGCAGGGCCCGCAGGACAAGGATTGGTTTGCGGCTGTGGCTTTATGAATAAATCCTTTTACAAAACGAAATCCCCCTGCAGTGCCACAGCTGGGTGGTATGTTTTACTAAATCCAAATGCCCTTTGTCCTGCACTTTTCCAGGTGAGAGGTGCTTGTGCATGCCCAGAGCCAAAAGCAAGCTGCCACATCCCCTCAGCTGTCCCTCAGCCCATGGGATGCCCCTTTGCCTGGCTCTCCGCACACCCCGGGATGCCTACTGCCACTGGTGCCCTCTTGCTTCCAGCACACCAGGGAGCTCTGTGGTGGGTCAGACTGCTCACCTGTGCATGGGTGATTACAACCCCTCTTCGTCCCGAGAAGGGAGATGCTAGATGTGAAGCTATGCTTGCTGTCAGATGCCATGTGGCCTTTGTAGGCACCCAGAGTTTTTCCACTTAAGCCTGCTCAGAGGAAGATTGTCTTGGCTGGAATTACAGCCTTTACACAAATGCCAACCTGTGCTGACAAACCAAGTCCAGGCAGGAAGGCAGCACACACTGACACTGGGAGGCATTCCTGCTTCGTACCTGCTGGTCCCCACAGGTTTGGTTACAGGTGTGTGCAGGCAGCAGCACTGCTGCTCTCTCCTTGACCAGCCTTGATCCTCACAGACTGACCACTGCAAAGGGCAGCACAATGAGTTCTAAAGCCACACGGAGAAACCCCCTTTCCTCAGGAGCAATGCTTGGGGGTACACCTCAACTCGCAAGGCAAGGGAGGGAGGTGGGATGGTTATGTGGGGGTTTGCAGAGCATCCACTGCTTGGAGGAAGAGCTGTGGGAGAGAGAGGTGCAAAGTCACATGTAGAGCAACCTACAGGTAAAGGCTGATCCTGATTCAACTTCACTTCTTGGCTGCATCTGCTGCAGTTTATGCCAATGCACTGACAAGACTGAGAGCCAGCAAAAAGGACCTGGGTAATGGAGCTAAGTGATCCCTGGAGCTTCTGGCATGAGGGGAGGTGAGAAGAAAAGGATTAGGCATTCTCCACCATGCAAAAGACACTTGACTCCCAACCACCCTCCCATTAAGGGCCCCACACAGGACTGTGATGCTGCAAAGCCCCATCTAGACAGGCTCAAAAGTGAGTTGAGACATGCAGGCAGAGTATGGGAAATGCTGACAGCTTCCCACAGTTCTCCTTGGGGTCCTGGGACTAGGCAGGAGGCATTGCCTAAACACCAATCCCAGGGACTAGTAATGCACCTGGGCATGATGTGTGAAATGCTATGGGAACATCAGCCACACATTCCCACCTCCAGTCATGCTGAAGGGTGCTTGTGTCCTGCTGTGATGGGTTGACCCTGGCTGGACGCCAGGTGCCCACCAAAGCCGCTCTATCACTCCCCTTCCTCAGTTGGACGGGGGGAGAAAATATAACAACAGGCTTGTGGGTCAAGATAAGGGCAGTTTAATAAGTGAAAGCAGAGGTCGTACACGAAAAGCAGAGAGAAAAACAAATGATACTATTCTCTACTTCCCATCAGCAGGCAATGTCTGGCCACTTCCCGGGAAGCAGGGCTCCAGCACGCGTAGTGGTTGCTCCGGAAGACTGAAAAAATGTCCCCCC
>JANZLQ010000044.1:1666967-1734095 GCA_026212715.1 Elanus axillaris | reverse complement strand
TTGGGATGCATGGCTCCTGAGCTTGGAGGAGGTGATCCTTGAATATTAACCAGCTTTCTTGCCCCCCACCCCCTTCCCTCCAGGGCTTTATCCCATGGTACTGTACCAAGCAGGTAGGCTGTAGAGGCCAAAGTCTGCTCTCCTGAAGTCCAGAGTAGAGAGCTTGCTGTGCACCCTCCTTGCTGCCCTAAGGATTTGGAACTCCACCATTTCATATGGCTGCCCTTGAGCTTCACATTCCCCACCAGCCCCTCCTTGTTGGTGAGAACAAGGTCCAGCAGAGCACCTCCCACTGGCTCCTCTATCACTTGGAGAAGGAAGTTATGAACACATTCCAGGAACCTCCTGGATTGCTTATGCCCTGCCATGTTGTCCCTCCAACAGACACTGGGGTAGCTGAAGTCCCCCATGAGGACTAGGGCTTGTGAATGTGAGGCTGCTCCTATCTGTTTATAGAAGGCCTCATCTGTTCATGTTCATGAATGGAGAGCCTCATTCATTCATATTCAAGTACATGAGTTCACAGTAATTTGTAGGAGCAAAGGACAGTGCTGCTGCGGATGATGAGACCTTCCATCTGAAAACACAGAGTATAATAAATATGTGTATATTGGATCCTGATGCTTGAACAAGGGTGGTGCCAAGGTTAAGGTTATCTGTAAGCAATAGACAGCTCTCCAGCCCATCCGAACTTCTGTCTGGTGGCACACAGCAGCACTTATCTACTTTCTCCATCCATGACTTTCTGGATCAGCCAAAACCATGCTCTCTGCTATTAGAGAGGCTGCTGCAAAATTCTCTGCTCTGCCCTTGAGTGACAGCTGCCCAGCAATCTCCAATACAGCTTAATTTAATAATAACCCTGAGCCAGTTTAAATACTTCAATCATGCCACCTCTTAATCATCTTCTCTCAGAATAAAATAATCCCACTTTGGTTAATCTCTTCTCCTGTGGAAATCCTGTCACTCCTTTATTGTCTAAATGACTTTACACTGCACTCCCTCCAACACAAAAATATCTGCCTTCACATAAATTGACAAAAACAGGACATTACTCCCAGTGTGGTCCAAGTAGCTTTGTGGCACTGTGTTTGTAACCTCGGCGAGCATCTTGTGAAGGGTTGACACCTCTACTGCATCCACCAAAGCATGTGGATCCATGGCAATATGTTTTATCTAGTTGTCTGCATGAATGCCTTCACTGATGCTCACCCCTGGACTGGTGTGAGGCCATCTCCCATCTCACTTGCATCCTCAGTGTCCAAAGCTTATGGGCAGGCTGTGGCATGGAGGAAGCCCACTGGGATATGGATGGTTGCAAAAAATTTAGGAAGCTGGTTTTTGTTTTGTTTTGTTTTGTTTTTCTCTGGAGACACTGGGCATGCAGACATGTAGGGTTTGACAAGAGAGAACAGACTAACTTGGGACAGGATACCAGCAATGTCTGCGTAAAGAGGGAGAGGACTTCAAAAGGCACTGCAGACTGTAGTAAAATCACATGTTGCATGGAAAGCTCTCCATAAGGGACCAGTGAGTCCTGGTTCTTCCCTCTCTGACCCAAACCATGAAATGCTCTGTACAGCCAGCACTGTCACTTGGATAGCTACTGTCAGGAGAAATTGAGGCAGAAGATTTCAAATCAAGGCATCTGCAGAAGACTGTCAAGATGTCCTGGGTGCATTTAAACAATTTCTTCTGCAACTGTGACAGCCAGAGATGTAATTACAAATTAAAAAAAAACTCAAAATGAGATTTTTACAAACTGACTTTGTCACCAGGATGCAGGGTTTGAAGAAGAGCAGCAAATGCCTCACCAAAAATTCATGAGAGCTGACATAAGTGGTGTTTCATCAAAATCTGGAAGAGGTTTTTGCCTGGAGAAGGGATGGAGGTGAATCTACCCATAGGAAATTTGTTACTGTTAAGCCTGTACCAAATTTGCAGAACTAAAATATTCCCCCCAAATCTTTGCTTTTTAGGAAATCTGAAAAGGTTGTAAGTATGTTGTTAGCTGTCTTACTCCCACACAAGCAATAAACAGGTAAAGGCAGCTCCTGGTTGTTTGTTGCATTTTGTGTTGCAGTTCCTTATGCCTAAATGAAACAAATATAATGTGTCCATATTTAACACAATTTGTGAGGAACTAAAGAAAATGATGCTGATATTTAGGTGTGAAATATTGTCTCCAGCAGCATGAGGTTGTGATTGAGAAGAACTCAGGCCTTGGGACCCGTGGTGCAGCTATGTCTCCCATCATGACACTCCACGTGGGGTGGACAATTCTTTTCCCCAGCCACTGTCTTGTAGTTATCATTATCAGACAGGTTTTTGTTCCGTCAGTGCAATGAGGCCAAGCTTGAGCTCAAATAATGAATAGGTACCTTTTAGTTGAGTTCATTGATTTGCGAGAGACAGCATTTCATAGCCCTGATTGATCTCTTGAATAACCATAGGCACTGCAAGCTGGGCAGAGATGCTTTGATTCTGTGTCTGCTTTGAGATTTATTTTCCTGACATGCTGAAGTGTGACTGAATTGTGTACACTGGCTCAGATCACATAGCAGGTACCTCAGCTGGCTTCATACAGACCCTCAAGAGTCATGAAGTAGAAACCACCCATTTACTATGTTAAATATGCAACCTCAGCAAAGTTGAGGTACATCTGGGGTTTTCTGGTAGGGTAAGGTATGGGTGTCCCTGGGTACTACCACCATGAGTGATGTATTCCCACTCTTCTGGCTAAGGGGTTCTCCAGCAAGTATGCATTCTAAATGACTGGAGTTCAATTAAAATATCAGAGGAGTAATAGCCTGATCATAATGATGATGGGGTTGTCAGACCTGGGAACTCAATATGACCAAACCCTGGAGGACTCCAGGAGGGAGTAGGGATGCAGGGTGAGTCGGGCATGGGGCAGAGGCTGTTTGTCAGGCTGTCAGGAGGCAGGAGGAGCATTTCTCCTCTTTGCAGAGGGCTGGTGGCTCCTGGCTGGTGTCCTGCTAGGCCACCAGTGCTGTTGGCCACATTGGCTGAGTGTGCTTCCCCAGCCACTGCAGTGCTGTCATGGTTTAACCCCAGTCAGCAACTAACCACCACACAGCTGCTCACTCCCTCACCCCCCCCACCCAGTGGGATGGGGGAAAAAATCAGGAAAAGAAGTAAAACTCGTGGGCTGAGATAAGAACTGTTTAATAGAACAGAAAAGCAGAAAGTAATAATGATAATAACACTAATAAAATGGCAATGGCAATAGCAAAAGGATTGGAATATATAAATGGTGCACAGAGTAATTGCCCACCACCCGCCGATGGACAACCAGCTAGTCCCCGAGCGGCGATCCCAACTCCACCACCACCCAGTTATTTCCTGAATGTGACATCCCATGGTATGGAATACCTCGCTGGCCAGTTTGGGTCAGCTGCTCTGTCTGTGTCCCGTCCCAGCTTCTTGTGCCCCTCCAGCTTTATCGCTGACTGGGCATGAGAAGCTGAAAAATCCTTGACCTAGTATAAACACTACTTAGCAGCAACTGAAAACGTCAGAGTGTTATCAACATTCTTCTCATACTGAACTCAAAACATAGCACTGTACCAGCTACTAGGAAGACACTTAACTCTATCCCAGCTGAAACCAGGACAAGTGCCCAGCAAAGGGACTGAAGTGAGGGCAGAATGTCCTCTATCGGTGTTTTAATCTATTTATTTCTCTGCTTTAAAATAAATATTTGATAACTTTTCTGGGATTAAGCCCTCTGATCGGGGCCCTGATTATTTATTTATACACACACTTATTTTGCTGCAGCACTCTGCTGCAGGAGATGGAGACGTCCTGATGGCCAAGGCACCAGCACAATCATGGATGTCTCATCTGGGGGCACCGGTGTGATGGCCAGCAGCTCCCATGCCATCCCTGCACCACTAAGTTATCTCTGCTCTTATGCCTGCAGCTCTTGAGGAGACAAGAAAAGCAGCTGAAGCAGCTGGGCAAGGGGTGATGGGGCAATTGCTTCTCCAGTGCCTGAGGAGATGCATCTTATTGGAACCTTTGGTCTTTGAATCTCCACTTTCAGTAGCGAGGAGTAAAAAGAAACCTGGAGAGAGAAATTGTTTCAAAAAGGAGTGGAAGGTAGAAGGAGGAAAATATGATAATTTGCTAAGGAGATAGGACACACTGAAGACAGATACTTCAAGTGTGATGTGCTCACAGAGGGTGACCTGCACTTTTGCCTCCTGCAACCCAGATGACCAACAGACACTGGTTTTGAAAAGTTGCCTTGTCAGGCTGGCTGGGATTCATTGCCGGGTGTCTGACTGCGGGATGCCTTGAAAGGATGAGTCCTCATTCCGAGTTGATTTAGGTCGCTGTGCTATGCTGTGGAAATGAACACAGCTGTGGCCCTCTCTTCTGAGTCAAAGGAGACTCATCCTTATGCACAGGCCACTCGAGGACTCCTAGACAAGATTATAAAGGCAGGTACCAGAGCCCTGACAAATGTTAAAGTTGTCGAGATCAGACATGGAGAGAAGTCCTCTGATTGCAGCCAGAGCAGAGCCACACAAAAGGCTGTGCCAGCGATGAAGATTAGGAAGGGCAAACAAATTTTCATGAAGTGCAGAATTACTGATTGGAAAGAAGCATTTTGAGAAATGTCAGGTTCCCATGCCTGTAAGGATTGTAAATTAGGACCCTACTACATCTGAAAAAAACCCTGTGCTAGCTGACCTGTGAGACATGGGCTGGATGCAAAGTGCTTCAGTTAAGCTGCCTGGCCCATGCCCTGCAGGCAGGCAGGTGGGAGAGGAACACAGTGATCCCTCTGCCCTCCGCATCTCTGAACTGATGAAAAACTACCACATGGTGCTTGTTAACACCTCTTTGCTCAGCAGCAGTTATGCATGGACACAGTAGCCATGGCTCTCCATGAGACCCTCCGCTTCCCAGGGTCCCAGTCAGAGCTGCTGCCCTGCTGCTGGTGAGCCGGGTCAGGGGTTTGTTTTCCCCTGCTGCAGCAGAGCTGAGCCCAGTTTGTCAGCGGGATCCAGGGGTCTGCTGTGCTGCTAACGCTGCATTTTGGGTGGGAGCAGCCTCATGCCATGGTACGACAGCTGGCCTTGTGCAAAAGGATGAGGGCTGTGCTGAGTGACTGGGAGGACCTCCCAGCTCAGCCGCTGCTGACACACTGCAGCTCGGCTCATGGCATTGCAGGCAATAGCCTGGCAGCACCTGAGGGCTCACACTCCCCACTGCAGGGAGATGACAGATCTACTTCTGCCCACCCCAGGGGCTCCATGCACTCCTTTGCATCCACTGGGCAGAGCCCCTTGTGCGGCAGCATGGAGCCAAGCTGGTTTGTCTGGGCTGGTTCACCCCCAGCACCCCATCGCGAGGCCTGCTGGCTTGTTAGTGCTTGTGCTGAAGCAGCAGACAGTGCTGGCTTTTCTACTCCTCGCCCTGCTCCCTTCCCTCCTGGCTGATGTGAAAGCACTCACTGGGGGCCTGTGTTCATTTATTCCTCTCATTTGTGATTCAGCCTCTGTGAGAGAGCATGGGGAAGCTTTGCTGACGCTCTGAGCTGAATAACGAGCTCTTGGCATTTTGTTCAGTGCTGGCAGGTAGGCAGCAGGGCCTTGGAGGGTGCTTGCAAAGAGCAATGCCCTGGGTGCAGCAAGGCTTTGTAGCAGCTCTGCTGGGCTTTTGCATTCAAACGAAGCGATTTTCACTCCCTCACATCAGCACAGACAGGAGATCAGCTCTGCAAAGCCTGCAGATGAGCAAGAATACCCATCCTCCTGCAGATGCTGACCACAACAAAATCTGAATATGCTCATGCTCTAGCCTGGAGGATACTTCACCCCCAATCTGGGTCCAAGGTGGCATTTTTATCTGATGGTTTGGGGGAGCACAGGGCATGCTGGATGCAACACCAGAGCACCAGTGTGCACTGAAAGAGAGCATCAGCATGGTCAAATATTTGTCCCGAGATGGGGAAAGGTGAGTGGCCATGCAGGAGCATCTCTGCAGAGGTGGATGCCACCTAGGCAAGCAGTGTCTGTTGGAGAAGGAAGGGGCAATCCTGGGGGACAGACAGACAGACAGCTGCTGGCCATCCGTAGCCCAGCCCTCAAGCACAGCAAGGAGGAGAGAAAAGGTAGATTGAGGGCGGCTCTGATCACGTGGCCTCAAGGGAACTAATTTATCCTGCATTTCCACCTTTTGTTTGATTCATGAATACACCCTGATTTCTTTGGTGCATGAATGTGTTTGCCTGATACTTCGGATGAACACGTTTCAGCTCCCCCCTNNNCCCCCCCGCCCCTCGGCCCCAGCAGTTGCTGCCTGCTCCCTTCTTCAAGTGCACACTATTTGCTATTCATGCCCTCTCATCGGTTGCCTTTCACAGTGATTTTGAGAGGGGAAGGATGACTAATGCATGCCAAGCAGTAGGTAACACATTTGGAGCCCAGTCTCTGACCTATAATCCTTGATGATAAAGCAGATGAAATACTCAGGATGGCAAACCTCTTCATGCAAACCTTGTATTTCTCTGGATCCTGCCATTGTCAGTCAAAAAAACCAAGGTGGTCTTACAAACAGCAGCTAAGAAAACTGGTCTTCAGGTCCACTTTGGGGCTTTTTTTTGTTTGGGAAGGAGTTTTTAGGGGCAGACAGTCTAACAATGGGTTAATGGCATGGCTGTAATGGAAAACACTGCTGTATGCTACAGTATGTACAAGGGACACATCTGACTCTTTAAAGCTAATGATAAAAAAAAATAATACAAGTGAAATAGCCCTTGCCTCTGTACCAGATTGCCTTTGTGTTGTGCATAGCGGCTGTAGAAAGTGGCTACATAACGGCGTAATTGCCCTATTGTAACTTTTAGCCTCTTATTACTTTAGTTGTGTGATCACATGGGGTTTTGTCATGGCAATGTCTGAAAGGATATATAGGGAGGCTCTTTCTGCAGCTCTGGACAGCAGCAAATTTCTATTGTCCTCAGTTGGAAACATACCTGTGAAGAACAGATTTCTTCCTACCCAAACATACACTTACTTTTTGAAGAACAGGCTTCTGACCTTGTACAATGAAAGTGGCTTATGATTAATGTTAGTTAATGGCACATCCACTAACAAATCTAGCATTATGTATGGGTTATTTCATGTGTCTCATGCCCTCATGGGAGAATAATACAGATGCTTCAAAGTTACTGTAATATGAACTCTCTAAAAGCATGCTTGTATTTAAGTTAGAAATGAAATAAAATAAGTAATAGTCATTTTCTTTGGCTGGTCTTCATTACTGAACATTTTTTCTTCAGCTGAAACCAAGGAATCTGTTTTTTATTGGGCCACATCCATAAAGAGCTGCACTTTCAGAAAATGACTGATGTTGATAGTATTAAGGGGACTGAAGCCACGGACTGTTGGAAGTAAAGCCATCTTGTCAAAATAGTCTGCTCAATAGGTTAAAGTGGTGGAGCCAGGAGAGCTCCCAAGTTTTCATGTGCTGGGGGTGGGCTTGGAGACGGTCTTGGGTAGGGAAGACAAATGATTTGAAATGGTGAGGTCTTGGGACTATAAACCCAGTATCTTCTGAGGCTTCCTGGGAGGCTTTGGCCAGCCAGCTCTTGCTGCTTGAAGCATAAATTATCACCACAAGTAAAAAAATCTCAAAAGAGCTGGCACATCTGGTAAAACAATTGTATCCTAATCTGAAACTAGAGAATAAATAATTAATTAATTATATTTCAATTTATTTTAATTATATTTCAATTGAATTTTATAATTCATTATTGCATGGTATGGCTGCAATTTGTGAGTGCTTGGTGTCCTTAATATTTTTAATTTAAATTATTACTGAAATGCACTCTCAGTTCTGACTGTACTTCAGCATCTTTCTATATCATATTTCTTTTTCCTCGGAGAAACAGTTATCATAATCATCAGCGCCATCATCATTTTTGCAATTGGAAACTCTTTTAGACAGGGAAGATAATTTTCCAGAGGAGTGGGTGCCCCACAGGAATAAGCCAGGACAGTACATATCTGCTACTTCAGTGTACATAATGATAACTAGAATACATTCACAAAACATTTGGGAGACATTTCAATTTAGGTAAAAAAACCTGTAAGAATTATTTTGTTATGTGTTATTGTTATCATTATTATTACAAATAGATAGAAAATTCAAAACATCTGGAATGTAAAGTATCTCTGCTGCAACGTTGGAGCAACACAGCTCCGCTAATGTCATGAAACTCAGCAGAAGTCCATATAGGAGATGAAGATTTTATTTTAAAATGAAACTAATTTCTCTCACGTGCATTCTCTTATGCCCACATATGCACAAGTTCCAGGATGTGCGTATCTGCGTAATCTATCCACAGTACTTGTTGTGACACAAGAGACATTAGAGATGCTGGCTGTGAAATCCCCTTCCTGCCTTCTGGCTTCTTCTGAGGATGGGATGTGCTGATGTTTGGGTGAGCCTTTGGTATGCCTTTTGTGCTAACAGTGATGTCGATCTCCTGTGCTTCCATGCTGTGCCACCTCTGTGAGTCACTGGACATCAGTGCTGATTTATTCCACGCCTTTTGCTGCCTGCCTGGGTATCTTATGGCTCCAGTCCTTTTCTTTATTTTCCTGCTCTTGCTTCTTCAATGGCTTCTGCCTGGCCCTTGTTTTAATTTGGCTTTTATCTAAGGCTGGCCCTTTTTTCCAGTGAAGTGCATGGAGATATGCTGCAATCTTGGTGACCTGCTCATATGGGGACCACTGCCTCTGCCATTCCTGTATCCCTCTTCTGCCGTTCCCTCTGGTCCTTCCACAACCTAGCACTCCCACTCAAACACCACCCATGCCAGTCTCCACATTTCCTACTAAATCTTTACATCTTGGTACATGCTCCTGGTGGGATGTCCATCAGTCCCATGGGATTTCCCAAGGCTTTATCACTAGCTGACAGGAGAGACTAGGGAACAGACACAAGGGACTGAGGAGCCTGGGGTCATGGATAACCCTGGTCATCCAAGTGATCTAGAACTTTTTTTGGTTTTTCTGCTGTATTTCTGCAGGCAGGCACAGTTGGTTGGCTGGCTGACCTGCCACGTACACAGGTTATTACTGTTACAATAAAAAGAAGTGGCATCTAAAGTCAGCTGTAAGGGCTTGGGGTAGACATGGTGATAATGGCTTCTGAATGCCAGAGAAGAGGCAGAGTGGTTATAAATTGAAAGAGATTACATTTAGGGAATAGGAAGGTTTGGAAGTGGGTCACTGAGATGCACAGACTGAATATACTTTCTGGCATCCCTGTCGGGAATCCACCTAATGACGTATTCCTGTTAATTCTTTAGTTGTACATCCTCACTGCCTGGCTCATCCTCAGGCACTCCAGCCCAGATGGACCTACCACAGCTGCCTCTCGCTCCCAGTTCCCCAGGACACCTGGAGCCAGAGTGTACATGTGTGTGGCGTGACAGGACCAAAGGCAGCACAGCTAATTACCTTCCACAAAGCTGTTGTCTCCTCTGCGTTTAGCTGGACCAGCAACAGTGGCCTTGGAAAGGAGACAGAAGAAGTGATTTCATGCCCTGGTTGTGTCCCCTAGACAGTAGTTTGCAGGGTGGGGAGCTGAGGAGAAAGAAAGCAGCTAGAAAAGTCTTGAAAATTGCTTGTTTTTCTTTTAATTTTTTGTTAGGGTTGCAGTGCAAGGTTGCATGTGTTTGTGCTGTGCTGGGACCACAGGCATGGCCATCATCGTGCCCTCTTGTTTAACTGGGGCTGAATCACAGCACTGGGATAAACAAATTAACAACTGCAGCATTTCCCAGTGAAGAGTATCTCCTTCAGCAGCTGACAAGCCCATAGTGGTGCTGGCTGTGTTTTCATGTTGCATTTCCACACATAGGTCATAAACTTATGAGGGCTTAGGAGAAGATGCACTGACACTGAGGACCAACTCAGTACAGTAGGAGAGTTTTTAATCCACAATTTATATCTACATCCAGAATGTGAAGCAGTAACAGTGAGAAAAAATCACTGTTTACACAAATGAAGTTGTGAACTAGTTTGTTAGGTGGGATACAAATCAGCCATGTGCCTTTTAGGAATGCAAGACAGTGCTGTAGTTCTTGCAACAAAGAATATCATCCACATACAGAGATTTGGGAATGTTTCAGCAAAACCAGTGGTACAGAAGGCAGCTTAGAAAGCCAGATAAGCAGGACACCAGCCCAATTTATAATTTATGTGACAGTTATATTTTTTGAGGGGCTTTTAGGTAGGATGGAAAAGTGATATAAAGTGTAGGGAGAGAATTACTGAATATTGTATCAAATTCTGGCATCCACACTTTTATCATGGATTAAAAAAAAATTAGAGCTCAGAGAAGAGCTGCAAGAATGAGAAAAGGTCTGAAAAACCTGCTGTGTGACGATAGGCTTAAGGACTTCAATCTATTTAGCTCATCAGAGAGCAAGTTGAGAGGTGACTTGATCATGGTCTCTAAGTACTTCCAGGGAGGAGATTTCTGATAGCAGAGGGTCCTTTCATCCAGCAGACAAAGACAAGACTCAGTAGCTGACAGGTGGAGCTGAAGTAAGAAAAATTCAAATTGGAATTAAGACACAAATGTTTCACAGGAAAGGTAATTAACTTCTGAAACTGCTCACCTAGGGATATGCTGAATCCATCCTTAAATAATAATTGAAGAGATTTGCTCTCATCTAAACACAAGTTATAGGCTCAACAGCATTCATCCAAATGGAAGTGGAGGGAAATACCCTCTGCCATGTCTACATGTGCTCGCTCAGACCTGGTCAGTTGCCTGATCTCACGGTGAGGATGTGCCTTGGGGCACACGTCCTTCCCCTCTTGGGGGGCACTGTGTGAGTGGGTGTGAGGATGGGGACTTCCTTCCCTGGAGACATTCAGAGGGTGCTTGTGGACTTCCTTTTGGAGTCAAGTGTCCATCATAAAGAGTTTCTCCAGTGCCTCTAGTCTGGAAACTTGAGTTGCCTGACTACATGCATCTGTGAGCAGTTTATACCCCTGATTTTTGTTGCAATGTTCTTTACTTCAGCCCTCCAGCTCACCTTGGGTTTAGATAATGTTGGTTTTGGCATCAGGGTTGTTTGACCTCTCCTCTGGCTCAATCACTGAACTCATCACAATATTGTCTCCTGCTGCCAAAGGTGCATCTTCAAACTGAAACTGGCTCAGATGCTCATCATTAGAAGAAAACTCTTAAGAAAAAACTAATCTCAGAGGATCTCCAATAGCATTGGCAACAAAATCACAAAGAACCATTGGTTTGGGTAGGTGTCAGGACCCTGACTGCACCAATAGACCTTAATGGCCCTGATCAGTCTCACCTGGACCCTCACCCACACCTTGTCTGTGGCTTAGAAGGCCTATTTAAAAGCAGCCCTGGGTTTTTTTTTTTTTTTTTTTTTTTTTTTCTTTCTCTGAGTTGTGTTGTAGGTGTGCTTCCCTGTAGCATCTTTTGGCCCTACCTCCTGGCTGGACTTTGGAACTTTGCTGGACTTTGGTCCTGGCTGGCTCCATCTCCTTCTGCACCTGTGGATGGACCCTGGACTCAGTTCATTGCTGAGTATGTCTGGGACTGCTTTTGAACCCTGTTGTCAGCAGCTGGCTCTACCTGCTCTGTTCAGATGCTGTGGGACTATACCTGTTGGTGACGATACTGCCTATGCTGGAGTTACCCTCAGCTCCTGGCTCCCCTTCCCTTAGGGAGCAGCTGGCCCTTGCTGATCCCTGACAGTAGGAATCCCACTAGTATGCAAGACTGAGGCAGGAAAATTTATTTTCCAAGACCTGCTTAGTCTTGCAGGTATATCTGCACAGCAATGCTATTCCTGTTGCACTTGTAAATTAATCCCCTAAGATTGTCAGTGGTCAATGCATGTCATGAGGTGTTCAACAGTGGGTGCAGTGCTTCCTGCTAGACTGCAAAGCCCAATTTAATGGCTGGTTATCACTGAATAACATACCTGAAGAGAAAAAATCTCCTTCAGCAGGAGGCTTCGGGAAGCTTGCTGGCTGTAAAACTGAGAATGCCTCTGCTCATGACACTGCTGTCATGGTATGATTGGTGAACATGTCAGCAGAAACGAGAAGAGCTTTCTGGGATGCCTAGGTGAGCTCTGGCAAATGCAAGCAGAGTGCACGCACAATCTATCCCTAGGGACCTTCCACTAACCAATGTCACCAACTGGAAACACTCAGGTCTTGGGGGTGATATCTATGTTGTGTTTGGGCCCTCAAAGCTGATTGCACCAGCAGCATGCCAAGGGTTTCATAGGGTTCAGAGCTGTGTTCCTCCACCCTCACTGGGCAAAGCTTGCATTGATCTTTTTGGTCATGCTCTATCCCCCATCTACAGCTTCACAAGCAGTGCTACAGGGCACCATAAGGAGCTGCTTGGTTATTGAGCAAGTCAGCAGCTCCTTAATTTCTCTCCTGCCACAGTGCCAAGGGAGAGCAGGGCTGCTCTGCTTGCTCCTCTGTCTGCTGCCCTGGGAGGGCAGGAGTGTGACCCAGCACCAGAGATGCTTGTCCCCATACTTCAAACCAGAACATTTCAAAGCAGGAAAAAATACAAGGAGACAGGAGCAAAATCAGTGCCCTGGCTTTTGTCTTTTATGTTTCTTGCTGGTGGAGCCAGACCCCGGGGACCATTGCCTGCCAGGCCAGCAGGAAGGCAGCGTGTGGGACCACTCATGTGGGAGCCAGTTATGGTTGAAGATGAATATTGGAGGTGCCTGACAGCTTTTCAGGCAGCTATCTTTTCTTGCATTGTAGTGCAAAAAATGGAATATTTTTGAGTGAAACAAAGAAAAGTCTGTTTTGAGACAAATTCATTTTTTTTGTTGAATGAAATGAAAGCTCCCCAGCTGAATTGTTTGCCCGCCCACCAGCCCCACAGGCTCTGCTCAGAGCAAATCCTCAGCTGCCTTTGGTAGGAAGGGGCTTTCAGACAGCTCTTACTCCAGTGAGTTACTCCCCAAGGCAAAAACAAGAACAAATTTCCTCCAGAGCAAGGGTTGCCCAACTGTTTTAGCAAAGAGAATATATTACTGTAGTGGTGTCTGGAGGGATCATACTCTTGCACAGAATAATCTACTGAACCTGCAATAGAGTTTTGGCGTAACAAATGTAAACCTGACTGCTGAATAACTACTGGGTATGTAGAGGGTTGTGCTGGGAGGTGCAAGCAAGAAACCTATAAAAATTATGTCTTTCAGGGTAGTTGCTGCTGCTTCTAGGACAACACAATAGCCTTGGCCAGTTTGTGCTTAGGGGAAGGGCAGATGCATTGGTCCAGGAGGCTGTGTGTAGTCCATAACATTATTAAAGTCATACACGCACTGGTAAGTATCTGAGTGTTAAGAGCCAGCGAAAAGGGAAAAAAAAAAAAACACCAAAAAACAAACCACCAGCAGATCAGACTCATTCTGACACTATAAATGAAAAGCCAAATGAAGTCTAGAAAATCATTCATCCAAATCACTCATGTTAAGCCTTAAAATGATCATACTAGCCAATGAAAATCATTAAAGAAATGACAGCTAGGTTCTCTAGAGGAGAAAGAGTCAGAGCAGTAGATACAGGATATGTTTTAGCAAGAAAAATTTGATGAGCTAGCCTCTAAGTTAGTGATTTCTATGACTTCATCTGTACATTAAAAATGCAAGTGAATGCCATTTGGTGTTAGCTCTGCTTCTAAGATATTAGATGGAGTCAATTCACAGTTCTTCAGTGGATAATACTTTTTGTTTTTAGCAAAGGGTGTTGAAAGAGAATGGAAAATTAAAGCAATTTTTCTGACAGCAATGCATAAATGTTGACCATGAAACGGAAAAGAAAAAAACAAAACAAAAAGCAAGTACATATCTAACCAAGTGCGTCTGTATTAGGCAGCAGTGATTTCATTACTGCTTTCATTTGAATAAAGGCAGATGTTGATGTGCCCTTTCTGTAATGGAAATGCTCTTCAAGTCCAAACTATCTATGGTCATTACAATCTGAAGAGGATTGCTTAGGAAATAGCTATTTGGAGTCAGATGCACGCCTGGGGCACAGTGCTGCACGCCCAACAGTTCAGCAGTGTGGTCTGAGCAGGGTGCCCCTTCGTTCCTACTTTCCAGTTCTGGAAGTGGTTTTAAGCACTTAAAAAGCTCAAGAGAAACTAAAACTCTGACTAGAGGAAAGCCTGCACTGGGGGTAACAGGTAACAGCTCTGCTGTGGTTGCCTCTCTTGCCCAGCTCCCTGCACACCTAACACAGGAGCACCTGAGATGTTGCTGCTGAAACTCATGGTTGTCTCTAGTAGGTCTCTGCAAGTTTTTCCTTCCCCTTTGTGCAGGGGTCAAGGGCTTCCCCACCTCTCCTTTCATCCTTCTTCCAGCTCGCTGGCTGCATAGGAGCTGGCACAAAGGAGAATTGGGCTACTCTGACCCACGGCACCATGAGGTCTCCTGTGCTGTCCTGGTGTGTGCTGCCACTGTCCCAGCAGGACACCCTACACCACTACCATTCCACCCTGCTCTCTGGCTGCCTGGGATGTACTTTTTCCCCAAAGGACCTAGGGTTTGCACGCACACATCTCTGCAAGGGCACAGGAGCCTCCAGAGCTCTCTTGTGACTTTGCACCCTTTTGCAGCAGCTCAAGCTAGCACTGGGCATGTCTTGCTGCTGGAGATGCCCCCATCTCGGTGACCAGCCATGTCCCAAGGGTGTCCTGGAGCACCAATTGGTGGGACCCTGACTGCCACCCACTCCAGCTGTGCTCCTAAGCAGAGAACTAAGCAGGGTGTGGCTGGGCAGCAAGAGCTAATGGGAGAGGTTAGGAGGGTCTGGGGAAAGAGAGATGCAGAGTGGCCAAGCTTCAGCCCAGGTTAAGCGTGCCGTCTGTCACGGTGCCACTAGATGTCCTTATGACAAAGGGCTTGGTGCTGCCCACGGCCAGGTAACTACAGAGACAAAGCTGGGACTGGAGCTGGGGTCATCTCTGCCTCTTCAGCCTCCATCCAGCAGTTTGGCTCTTCCACACCCAAATTAGCCGTGGGCAGTGATTCCAGGCTGCAGGGACAAGCTCCTAGGGAGCTGTGGGGAGGGCAGAGAGGCCTGCCAGGATTCACCTGGAGATGTTGCAGCTTGGGGGTGCTCACAGCGCGAGTCAGTTGTCACCCCTCCTTATAAACTTCAAGCATTAAGAAAATAAAAGGCTCTGCTGTACAGCTCTGAGAGGAGCTGCGTGGGTGGACGAGCCAGCGTGCAGCCCTGTGCGTGGAGGGCTCTCACACAGCTTAGATCCTCTTTGCAGAGCTCCTTGAAGGCAGTCCGGAGAGGCCAAAGTGTGGGAATCACTGGGCAGCGGTCCTCACTGAGCCCAAGTCCCATGTGCTTTGGTGTATAGGATTTGTGCTACGTCTTTGTTTAGCCTTCACTGTAATGGGCTTTGTCCTGGTGCAGGGACCTTCCTGTGATGCCAGCCCTGTCCCTCTGCCCCACTGATGTTTGCTGTGCTGGCAGTGCCCAGGGAGACCTGTGCTGGGCAGGCAAGCACCCTGCTCCCTCTCCTGCCTGCTTCCTCGGTGCTGGCAGTATGTTGGGAGGACTGAGAAACAGAAGGTGAAACTCTGCAGTGAGGAGATTAGAGCTCTTGTGTTTTCTTTTTCTTTTTCTTTTTTTTTTCTTTTTTTTTTTTTTTTCCTTCAAAGGAATGACTTCGTATTTTTGGAAATAATAGCTGCTCCGAAAATCCTGGTACAAACTCTTCCAGACTCCAGCCTTGCTTATCACGCACTGTGCTAGGGGCCCTATTGGGAGTGCAGAATTTTAACTCTTTGCTGCCTGCTTGCCTTTCACAGTTTTAATAACTGACCCTCTCACCCCAACAGAGTCTAGTGGCTCAAATTAATGCTAGGTAATGCTTGGAGTAGAGGGCAAATCTCAGCGGGAAAGGTGAGTGGGATGCCTTGGGAAATTGGACTCAGCCTGGTGCAAAGATGCAGGAGACTAAAACTGGTGGTGTTGGATGCTGAACAGCAGTGTTTCAGCTGTGCTCAAGGTGTGACTGACACACAGTCTGCAGCCTGGCAACCAGCAGGCACATCTTTGATAAAGAAAATTGCCCCAAATAGGAAGAATGGAAATAAATCATTTCTGTGGCTTGGTTTATGTGTTAACTTTCTCATCCATGTACTGATCTCAACAGGCTTTTGATGTCTCTTGATATTCAGGAGTCATGGGGGGTGGGAAGAGATTCTAAATTCAAACTCTTGGAACAGTAATGATGTAAAGGAGGGGAGTTAGCAGCTCACTAATTACATTTGTAGATAAATCCTAACTGGGAGAAGAGGCAAACTCCAGTGTGAAGTGAAACACAAAGGACCCAAAAGACTGGAGCTGTGGGTAGGAAGCAACAATGCAAACCAGCCCTGACGAATACAGTTCCTGTATTGTGGGGAAAATAACCCCGAAGCCAAATTAAATGGGAGTGAAACACTCGGAGAGCAATAGCCTTGGGCAGAAAGCACTCAGCCTACCAGGTAGGAGTTTGTAGTCTCTGCTGTTGTGTGTTGCAGACCCAGAGGAATTGCATGGTAAGGGCAGGAAGAGGCCTCTGTTGCTTGCCTAAATCCCAAGAAGGATGTGGTTCAGAAGGCATGTGCAGTGCTGGGTCCCAGAGACCTTGAGAAACATAGTGGAAAGCAATGTGTCCAGCAGAGAGGTGAGGACTGCCCAGTGCTGGGCATGGAGGGGTGAGGGGTGGGAACTAGGAAAGAAAAAGGAAGAGCTGGAGGGAGTAAGTAGGATGGCGGGGTGACAGACCAGGAGGCTAGAGGAAGGGAGAGAAGAGAAAATGCCTCACAGCAGATACTGTGTCTTGCTATTCTTAGGTAATCCTTGCAACCACAGTGCACTGTGCAGTGGTCACCCAAAGAAGTGGGGTGGGTTTCAGGAGCAGCCCTTGGTGCCTGCTCTTGCCATGATTCTGCCAAGGGACAGGGAGAGTGGGAGCCCAGCATGGAGCAGGGGTCCCTGGCATGCAAATCCAATGCTTGCTCAGTCTCAGGCCTCCCCGTTCCTTGTTACAGTGGGACCTTGCTAAGGGACTTGGCCAGGATACAAGGGGGACAGCTTACAGCAGAAGGGGGCACCAGCCTGAAGGCATAGGGGAGAGCCTGATTTTGTTAAGTCATGCTCTGTCAAAGCCATAACCTCCAGCCCATCACCTGGCATGGGCTGTCAGCTTGGAGAGAGGCCACTGCCTTCACTGCTGCCTTGGGTGTGAGGTCAGGTGACTGGCCCGCTCCCAAGTTGTTTTCTAGGCTCATGTGTTTTTCATGTTTTAGACCCACCCTGTGGAAATCCAGTATCGCCTTCTGCTTCCCACTGAGCTTGTGCCATGAGTGGAGCATTCTTTAGAAGTGCCTTTGGCCTGGTCTACCCAAACTTGTACTCCTGGGACTTTGTTCCCACTGCTGTGATGTGTTGTCTTAACACCCTGTCCTTCCAAAGTGACCAGAGAGAGACTCTCTGTCTATCATGTTTCTTGGTGAAGAATCTGGTGAGCACTGGGATGCTCCACAGCTCTGACCTTGCTGGCATGTGGCACAAGATCAGCCACTTCCCTTTTCCCCTGTAGCCCCATCACAGTGCGGATGAATGGATCCTCAGTCCAGGTGTGGCAGGGCAACGCATATGTATGGAGCTGGGGCATAGGATCTTGTGCAGCACTGGAGGAGCAGATTTCCTATTTATACAGGGTAAATGGCTAAGGAAGAGAAGTGTGCTGCCTGTCAGCTCATTATAGCAGAAGCACAAGTCTGTGTTTCAGGAGCCCTCAGCTCCCTCTTCTGCTCCTGTAATTGTGAAATCCGTTTGCCAGCAGTCCTCCTGGGATGAAGCTGCAGGGATAGCAAGGGCTTAACATGCAGTAATGTGCTTGCTGAAACTGCTCCCCTCCTGAGGCTGCACCATGTACTTTAACCTGCCATTACTTGAATCCTTGGTTGGCTGGAGTTAACAGCAATCATAGTTCAAGTCTTGCTGCATAAATAAATGGGATCCCAAGGGGCTTCTCTTGACAGAGCCCTCCAGGTCATGAGCTGCCCCAAGCAGACTAGGACAATGGGTGGAAAAGTCTCCCATGCCTATGTGGGGAAGAGCTCCCTCAGGCCTGCCCCAGGCAGCCTGGGTACTGTGCAATGCAGGAGCTGCTGTGTGGACTCTGAATGCAGCAGATAAATGCTGTACCAGTCTTACCAAAACTAGACAAACTGGCTGGAGAGAGAGGGGTGGGCAGCTACGTTTAGTGGGAGGTTACAAGATTGCTAGGCCATGTAAGCCAAGGTATTTAAAAAGGGATTAGCAGCAATAAGGACACAGCAAGAAAGAAGTGGCAAGCATGGACCAGACAGATGGGTGGGCCTGGAGAGATGTTGCCCTGCAGGTCTCCTGTTTTCTGTTCAGTGGTTACTGGGGGACCCCAAGTTCCCCCAAGGCAGCATGTTCAGGGGGTCCATCAGTGCAAAGAGTGCTGCTAGCTCCAAACATCTGCAGACTGGGGCACAAGTGATGAGGGCGGGTCCCTTTCTACCCCAGGAGCCTGCTTGCTATGCAGGATTTGCAACCAGCTGCAGCCAGCTCTAGACTCTTGGTGAGCTCCAGTTGTACACAGAGGTCCCTGCAACCTGCCAACCTAGTCCACATGGACTTTCCCTCTCCACCTTATTTGGTCCTGTGCCAGGTCTGTCTACTTAGCATGGGAAGAGCTACGTATTTGAGAACAGGTCTTGCCTCGTTTGGAGCATGAAACAGCTGGGGTTTGTCCCCAGGGACTTTGCACTGTGCTGGGTGCAAGGGCTTCAAGCATTCGCATGAGCCTTGGGACACCCCATGTATGAGAGGCTCGTGCCTCAAACAGGACCCCTTCTTTCACCAAGCAGCTCCTCATGTCAGCAAAAATAAGGAGTACTATTTCATCTCCTTTTGTCTCTTCTTTTAACCTGCTGGGGATTCAGTGACATACTCTGCATCTGCTGTGCTGTGTTGGAGGAGGTCCCAGTTTTCTTCAGAACTTATATCAGGAACTCCAGCACCCACATGAAGCTTTCTGAGGATTTTGTCCAGCCACAGTAGCTTGAAACAAGTGCTGGAGTAATAAGCTCCCCGTGCTCGTGGTGAACCCCCATGCAATCTCAAAGCTAGCTGAGCTCTGGTGAACAGCCCATGTCTCACAGCCAAAATAATTCAGGCTCTGCAACTTGAAGCACAGAGCAATTCACAGGGTAACCCACTTGTAGGGCAAAGGATGAAGTGCTACATCCTGAATATGAGCAGCGAAATTACCAGTGCCACGTCTGTCAATGCCACTGAATCCCTCTGAAATGAATTCTTGAGAAGAAATGAGCCTGTTATACAAAGAGATTTGCTGAACACTGTGGATTTGCCTTTCCTAGCTATGTGCAGGGGCAACACAGGCTGACCTTGCTCCAAGGTCAAATATTATCAGCATGGGTTCAGCAGCAAGTGCTTCCCGGCGTGCTTGCCCTCTCTGCTTACAAAATGTGGACCAAGTCCATTCCTGGGGAAACAACACAGTGTTACAGTGGCTCCCCTTTGCTTTCTGCAGAGCAAAAGCTAATCAGTCCCACCATGACTCCAGAAGGCATTGGTGTTAATGCATGCTGGTAGACAGATGCTGCCCCTGAAAAGGCAGCTGGTATCAGAGCCAGGGCAGCTGCCTCAGTGCGGTACAGCCCTTTGGTCAGCCTGGAAGCTGAGTGGGAGAAGACAGCTGCCCTCTGCACCCATTGCACAAGATGAAGAGGGTCTTCTGTAGGGTAGGGTCACTTCTCCAGCAAAGTCTGTTTCTATCCATCCATCCTCGAACGCAGTCGGTCTTGCACCCACTGCCCCCACAGAGGGGAGCAGGAGTGGATTTGCCCTTTGTGTCCCACCCTCCCCAAGTGGACTGGCTTTTGGGGAGGCTCAGAGCAGCCTCTTGGGAGACAGGCAGCTTCAGAGTGCCTGCAATAGGGCATGCAGGCCCTGCATGGGTCTTTTGGGTGGCTCAGCTGCAAGGGGGCATCCCTAAAGCCCTTGGGCAGATTCTCTCCCTATCTGAAAGAGGCACCAAGCCAGCCCCATCATGGGCTGATAATGTCTGTATTGCGGTACTCAACAGAAAACCTACATTTCCTTCTGGATGGTTTCTTCCCTTGAGAAGAGAACATGAGGTACGAGACATATCACAGGATCCAGATATTTCATGCCTGCTGTTCCCTAGCTGCTCTTACGGCTGGTGCCAGTATCCCCGCATGGCTTGTTTCCCAGTTATGTTTTCTAACTCTAATTTAGGGAAGCTGGTCAGGCATGACCAGCTTTGGGATCCCACACCTTTGTGCATTGGGATCTCCCAGGAGGACCTGGCAGAGGGTAATATGTTGTGCACCCTTTGTGTTGCTGTGACGGGTTGACTCAGCTTGGGGAAAATTAACTCAATTTATTACCAATCACTAACAGCTCTTGGTGCATGCTGTGCTCAAGAAGGTGGTGGTCCCCTCTGTGGTGGGGACAGATGGATGGGGGGATGCCCAGGGAGACCCCCAAAGCCTGCAATCCCTGGGGACCACAAGGAGAAGAAGGGCACAGGCAGCTGCCTCAAAATTGGGGTAGGAACCCAATGCACTCATGTTGGCTGTGAGCAGAGCTAGACAGGAGGACCAACCTCTGAGGACGCAGTGGCCAAGGGGAGAGCTGAGCTGAAAGCCTGTTTATTTCTCTGCTGCTAGACTCTGCAACTTTGGGGGCTCCCTGCTTACAAAGTGAAGCTTTCCTCTTGATATTCAAATAAAACCCAGCTTTTGAGTTTAGAAATCCCTCAGAAAGGGCAAAGCAGGGGGTGTGTGGAAGTTGTCTGGGGAGGCACACTGCAAAGCAGCTCTCCGAGCTATTGTGGTCTCTCTGTGCCGGAAGCTGAGAGGCAGGGAGCTCAGCAAAATCTTCAGATCTTGCTGATTCTGGGGAAAGGAGTACACAGTAACAATTTGGTCGGGTCTCCCACTGCTGGGAGTGCTCTTAGATATTATGATTTCTTAATATACTCCCTACGCATGAATGCACCAGGTGTTGGAATTTCATAAATTTGCATCTTTGCAATAGCTGCTTGATTCCCCAACAGGATCAAAGCTGATCTTTCCTGGAGAGGCAGCCTGTCTATTCAAAGCATTTTCATGTGACAACTTAAAATGGGCTCTGTGACAGCGCTGTAGATCTGCAGTGGCCACCACCCAGAAATCTGTGCTGCTGTTTGCACGGCTTTTGAGTATTCTTCACAATTTTGTGCTCCAGGGCTTCTCCCTCTGCTGGCTACCTACCTGCAAGCCTCCAGTGACAAGTGACCTGGAGAGTGGCATGAGCACACCAGCACTTGAAAGGGAAGCCTTTAAATGGCTCTTTATTCACCCCACACAGACTCTCAAAATCTATTAGAAAAGACATTTTTCTCAGGTGAATAAAAATATCTCAATGCTTTAATGAGAACATTAAACTAGGTTTCACCTGCTTTGACTGGTGCTATGACGTCTCATGGTAGAACAAACATCTTTGGTCCAGCTGCTGAAAAAAAAAACAACAACCCAGCTCTTTCCCTGACAGGTTCTGTATTACATTGTTCTTGACATTTCCTTCATTGTTTGTCATGTCAAGCAGGGACACCTTATTGTTGATAGAGCAGTTCCTTGGTCTTAGGCTATGTAGCTGGGACAATCCTTTATGTCACTGGTTGTACACCATCCTTCTCATGGATACCTAAGAGTAAGCATAAAAATAGAGGATTACCACCTTTCGGTATTAAAACATTAGTATTTCCATGTACGACTTACACAGTTCTGGTGTCCAGGGACAAGATCTGATCTATCTACCATAGCTTGCAGCTACTTCCTCCATACCTTCTGCCTGCTTTTGTGACTTCTTTCAACACTGACTTCAAGACACTCAGCAAATTCTCAAGGCCAGTGAGCACAAAACAGCACCACACTGCTGTATGGACTATGGGCTTCACAGGGATAAGCACACCTAAATAACAAAAGAGTATGTATGTGGATTTCTGTTCTGGTCTTTATTTCAGATGGCTGTTGGTCAGCTGTGGCTGCGACTGCTCTGCTAGCATCCCTCTCCTTTCAACTGGTCACAGTGGGATGTGCTCCCTTCCCACATACCTGTATCTTCTTCTGCCTTTGGTAGGACCCTTCTCCATAGGAATCACCCTCTGGGGTGATGGTCCTCTCCCACTGCCTTCCAGTTCACCCTGCAACTCTCTGCACCTTCAGTGCAGCCTATGAGTCTGTGTACCAGGGCATCCTGAGAGCAGGAGTCAGAGGGTAACCTGCCAATTAACATCTCTTAATTGAAGATCACCTAGCAAACATTTCTTCTCAAGCTAGCTGGAAGTTATGGCTGTGATCAGAAGTTAAGGACAACCCAAATGCAAACATGAACAGAAGCGTGTCTTGACATGCTTCCATGCTGCCAAGCTAGGAGACATGATATTTAGGTAAATCTTCAGTGTCCCCGACGGGCTCAGTTTGCGCAAAAGCAGAGTGGTGAAGGTGCTAGAAAATCAGGGAGTAATTCATAACCTAGTTATATTTACTCCAAACACCTCTGTTTCTCAACTTTTCTTAGGGTGGTGTTTCTAGGTGGAGGAATAGGTGGTCTTGGCTGGGTCTGCACCTGCGCTGGTTTTTCCCTGGATGAAGTAGCTCACTGGGAATATGGAACCCCAATATGCCTGGGAGATTCACCTTCCAGAAGTGTTGGAAACAGCATCTACCAGATGTGATGATGCTAAAGACAAAAAACATCTGAATGAGTGGAAATATGTAGAGACAGAGGCACTTTGCAGAGTCCAAAAATGGCAACATTGAGGGCTTCGCTGAGCTGGCTTCCTGACTGAGAGTCAGCTGCTGTTTCCAGAGGACCTCTAAATGCTGGTTTGCTTTGGCAAGAATATCTGCAGAGCTGTTACTGACAGCCACTTGGCCAATCTCCCCAGGGACCTCATCCTACTTAGGGTCAGCACAGCTTTCTCTCTCAGAGCTGTGATGTTCAAGCCCATCTTGCAAAGCCAGTGGTCTGCAAGAGCTGTGCATGGGCTGCCATGGTGGTTATTCATGGGAGATGTGTTAGAAACTGGCTGAAGAGCAACAAGCCCTTTGCTGGAGAGGGCGTCGAGTACACTGGGACCAAAACTGCTTGTCAGAGGGGAGGGCTCCTGCCTGCAACTCTCCCTACTGCCGGAGTGGATGCGACAGGGGTCTGCTGGCCACTCCTTGCCTCTCCCACAGACTGTTTCCAGAGGATTTCATGAAAGATGATAGCACCGGGTCCCTTTCCAGGCCCAAAGCCCCATCACTCAGAAAACATTAGACATCCTCTGGCATGACACTCTGCTCTCTGGCGCTGACCAGGGCAGCCTGCTGACTGCAGATCTGCTGGGTCCACAAGCAAATTATGTGAACATCAGCACATTTAAGAGAAATTAATTTCCCTGCAGGAATAAGGAACAAAGTCTCTTCCAAATCAGAGTCCAGCTCATGGTGGCTGTTATGTAACACAGTGACAATCATCTCCCCTGTGTGCCATGCAGAGAGGGAGCTGCAACTTGCCTGGATCTGCAGACAAGCCAGCAGGTGGGAAAGTCACAACAAGAAATGGAAAGAGAGACACTGGTAGATGGCTTTTAAAGTTAGTTCCAGAGGACTGGAAGCCCTGAGGATGATTGAGCTTTCTCTCTGCAGTCAGTGCAGGGACATAGAAGTGCTGCAGAGGAGCAGCAATGGGGAGAATGGGGTCACAGGTGCATGGATGAGGAGGGAAATATTTTTAATAAATCTGATATAATCTAATTGGTGGCATCTGACTGAAGAACAAATGCCCCACTGCTAAGGAAGAAGAAAAGTTTAACCCCGAAGTCCTGCTAGACTTTGTGCTGGTCTAAAATAATATGTAGAGTTTAGGACAGAAGAAACAGTAGCAGAAAAGGAAGGAAGGTACATGAAGATAGATATGAAATGGAATAAAATATAATGTGGCTTTACCAGAAGATGATCAAGTGAGATAAACCTACTGTCTCTTTTCAGGAAGATAACTGGTGGGTTTTTTTAATGGAAGAAAAATGCTGTGGTTTTCATCTACCTGAATTTCAGCACAGCACTTGACATGGGACTGTATGAAAGTTTCCATGTGCCTCTGGATTAAGATGGGTTTGGTCAGGTGAAAAAGAACCCAGGAAGGTGTGCTAGGCAGTTACCGATCCTGGCTCCCCTGCTCCATAGTTTGACCATGAGTGTGGATTCAGTGCAGCAAAAAGAAACCAAAAATTAGAAGAATAGTTCTATTGTTGTTGTGGGCAGCTCTGGGAAAGAGCCACAGAGGTGCCATCCTTCATCCCTTGGTGTGTCAGAGCACCAGCTGATGAGATGGGGGAGGCAGACAGGGGAAAGGCACTTTCCATTGGCTGACCCCCTACTCTCTGCCAGCTCAGGTTAGGAGCAGGAGTGTCTCTCTGGGACCAGAGAAACACCTGTGGGTGTTTCTCCTGCTCCTCCTGCATCCCCAAGAGTGGGTGCTGATGGGTTGGAGGGAGTGCACTGCAACAGGCAGCAAAACAGCTACCGCTCCATCCTTTTTCTTCAAGGAAGCCCATAGAAACCAGCCAAGAAATGCCATGAAAGCCACTTTCAAGGGGCAAAGAAAGTGCCTGGAGAGGAGAGCAGCACCTGGTCCCACCTCCCTGCAGCAAGGCAGGGAACATCAGGCACAAGCCCCATCCCTGCCCACAAGCTGCCTGCCCCATGCCATCCCCAGGCTGCCTCAGCCCCAGGCACTTTTTGCTCATACTTGCATCTGAATGCACATTTCTCCAGCTCACTGAGTCAGCTGGGGCTGGACCAGAGCTGGGAAGTGTTTTATGTGTGCAGAAATGGAAAGGAAATGAACGCTGCTTCTCCTCTCAAGTCTGAGATGGGGGAATGATTTGCCAGGGATTTGTAATAGGTTTTTTTTAAAACCTGCCTGAATAGGCTTTCTGTGGAGAGAAAAGAGAAAGATTTTGAAAGCAGAAAATATGGTTATATCCTAATAGGATAATTTATTAGTAGGGACAGAAAAATTTAAAAAAGGGAAAAGAAAAAACAAGATTCCCTGGAAGCTAGCTCTTGCCATTGTGGGGCCACATAGCTATAGGGGCAGTAATTTACCCCATACCAGTATCCCTTGCATCTCTGCAGAACAAGTCCTGGGGCAGCACTTAAGAAACCTGGGAACTGAGCCCTCTGCAGATATTATCCTGAATGAGAGCCTGTCTCTGATATGTACTCTGTAAACATTTATGCAAGTCCACCTGCTCCAAACCTTCCTGGGATAAGCCCTGGGCTTTTGCCAGGATGCTGATGCCACTGTGGGTCTTGGGAGCCAAATTTGCTTCCCATTGTCACACTCTGTGCCCTGCAATACAGCTGATTTTCTTGCAGTCTGAGTGAGTTTTAGATTCAGCTGAGTTCAGGATCACAAAAACCAGGGTGCCACACCCTTAACTGCAAAAGTCTTTAGTGTTGATGATGACTGAGGATATTGTGTGCCTCTCTTCCCTTAGCTTATTTCTTCTTACCCAGGGCTGGGAGCCATAATCAATTGCAGGCAGTAGCCTGACCCCTGGAGCAAACATCTACCCCGAAGGCTGCCCTGCCAACATGCTGGGACCAGCACCAGGTGGGGGGGTATCTTCCAGAAATTACACCTCCCTGGAGCATGGATCAGAGGAGTCACTGGGGGAGGCTGCTGAAGCAGGAGGTGTGGAGCAGGGAGGAGAGCAGGTACTGCACTGCCTGTGCTGGGGAGAAAACTCAGTCTATTGCTGCCCCATCACTGGCAGACTCTGCTAAGTTTGGTGTGATTAAGGTCCTCAGAATGGACATTTCTGATGGCTGTCACCTGTGTCCTGTTTTGATTTTCTGTTTGCTGAATTAGGAACAGGTTGCAGGTTACAACTCAAAGGATGCTTGTATGAGCTTCACTGAGCTGCAACCATAGGAAGATGTCCTGCTGACCTCCTCCTCCATAAGCTGCCTTGGACACTGCTCTAGCTGTGCGATAAGGTGCTGTTACTGCTGACCAGGTGATAAGACAAACCTCACTATGGCTGTTACCCATGCAAATGTTGTCTGCCTGGCTCTCCTGAGCATGCTGAGAGGCACAAGGGAGGAGCAGAGCTGGAAGGAGCACAAGTTTTCCCCTTTCTAGAGTAAGCTGTGAGGCTGGTTCAGCCACCTGCAAGGGGGTAACTTTCAGCTTTTGTGTCACTGGTCTAGTAAGATGCTGTAATGAACAAGCCACAAAGGCAACTAATTGCTAACAACAACCAGCCTTGACTGCTCAACAGCAGAGTTGCAGGCAGGAAGCTGAGCAAAGGCTCTGCAGGTTGCTGGTCTCACTGGAATCCTCTCACTTCCTCCAAGGTATTTCTACAGGAGCTCAGTGAGAGCTTGGGACCCTGGCATTGACAAAACAGCCCCTGATGGCACGGCATTGTCTGGGAACGTGCTCAGCCCTCTTCTGCAACACTGCCATGTCAGGTCAGTAGAGGCATATTGGGGAAGGAGCATCAACCAGAGGGAACTGCAAGCGGCTACACGGTCCGGTAGCATGAGAAAGATACTGCACTGTTTCCCATCCCGCATCCTTGTTGGATAAACTCATCAGCTGTGTTTGATGAGACACTGTTACTCATCTCCTGGCTAGCAGCAGGATTTCCAGGGATGCTGACTCACTCCTGGAGCAGCTGGATCATGGCAAAGCCCCAGATGCTCCCGTGATGCCTGCCATCCCAGGAGGTCCCTGCCGCCCATGGGTGCCACTCCTCTTTCCCGGAGGCAGCCTCAGAAGTTTGATTTCCCTTATAAATACCAGAACTGGCTTTCACTTGTGCCATTTGCACTGGGCTTTCTGCCTCTCCTCTCATGAGATCCCCAGTAAACTGGTTTTGAAGAGCTTTCTACTCAGCTGGAATTTGCTGACCCTCATCCCCCTTTCCAGAAAGGTATGTCCAGACCAGACAAGAGCTCATGCAAGTCACGGTTATCATAAAAACCCTGGGGTTTAGCTTCAGAGAAAAGGTTTGCGGCTCACCATTTGCTCTGACTGTGCAAATATCTCTCTGGTGGAGGCAATGCACACCCACATGTCATCTTTCCTCCTGGAGGTAGGATGGGTGGTGCTGTGGGCTTTGGCCAGTCTGCTTTGAGCATGGTGAGAGCTGTTGTCCTGGCATTGCTTGGACCATTGGCAGACGGTGGGTGAGGAGACATGCCTGTGTGCAGGTGGAGGAAATCTCCCTGGTCTGAGAGGTGGTACCCGTGGCCAGGAGAGATGCTGAGCAGGAGCAAAAAGAGAGCTCAGCCTGGCAGGGCACTGCCCTGAAATGGTGTCCTCTCACATAAGGACCCTTTTTCCTGTAGCTGGGACTGAGCCAGAAGGTAGGTTTGATCTCTTTTCTCTCAGAGCATTTGCTGTGTCCCTCTGGGAATGAAGAAGCCTGTGCAAGGTGGGTGGCTGTTTCCTCTGGGGCTACCCCACCTCTACAGGGTGGTCCAGCATGGTGGGGTGAGATGCCTGGAGAAGTCCCCAAAGCCTGCAGGTCCCAGGTATTGCAGGGAGGGCTGGGGTGGAAACCCAATGCCTGGGAAAGCCCCCATGTTGGCTGTGAGCAGCCCAGGTCAGGTCAGGAGGACATGGAGGGTGAAGGCAGAATGAAGGCCTTTTTGTTTTCCTGCTGCCAGGCCCTGTGAAATCTGGGGTGCTCTGCTTAAAAACTGAAGCTTCCCCCTTGATATGCAATTGAAACTCAGCTTTTAAGTTTAGAAATCCCTCGGGTATGGCAGGTTTCTGCAAGTGCTGTGGAGCTGGCTGGGCAGTGGAGCAGCTGGTGGGGTGAACCATTCAGGACGTTGCAGAGCAGATCTCAGCATTTATGCTGGGATAGCTGCTCTGCTGACAGACACAGCAGCTCCTCTGAGGTTTCATGGACCTGTGAGGTCATACCTCTCACTTTCCAGCAAAGAAACACAGGTTTGCATTCCTCTCTGTACTTGGAAGACTTCACAGCCCTGGGGAAGAGCAGGATTAGCTGGAGCACCTGCATTTTCAAGAGGGGCCAGCTGTTTTTTTTATCTGGTCACTTGAGTCCAGGGTAGAGTTGTTTTTTTCTGAGGAAGCTCTCCTACTGCTCTTAAAAAATGAATCATCCCTCATCTGAGCAGTCCGGGGAGAGCATGTATAGGAAAGCTTATTGCGTGGGTGCTTCCTTTTGCCCTGTGTGATGCTAGGAGGACACCTGTGGGCTGCGGGAGTTTTTGTAGGGAGCGAATCTTTGCCTGGCCCTGGTGGCCAGGATGGAGAAGATGTGGACACAGGTATGCTGCCAAGGGTGGAGGTGCTTTGCAGTCAGGAGCTGCCATCTCCTTTCTCCCACGTTGAAAGCAAAAATGACCAGTCCCCCCACCTCATTCCTAATGCAGGAAAAGCCTCTACGATATTAATAAGAATCTAATTTTACATTTATTGTTCCATGAATTAATTACATAGCAAGTAGAGTTACCTTTTACACAGCCATTAAACTTCAGGAAGGCCTCTTTATACCACTCCATGGATAATTTAATTAGCATACTAATGTCTTATTAGCTATAAACCCAAAGCTGGTTTAGAATCACTTAAATTAAAACTCAAAAGCCTTCAGCCACCCTGTAACCCTTCTGCCTGAATGGTGGGCAGAGGACAGGAGCGTGTGCAAGTGGTGGGCTTTGCTCCTCCACAGGCAGAGCCTCCTGGGCAGCTTCCCTGGTTGGCACCAGCGGGATGCAGCACTGCCTGGCCCTGCCTGCACAGCATCCACAGGGCTGAGATCACGGGCGAGGAGCCCCTCAGCTCACCTTCTAATTCTCATTTTATTTCCTGCTAGCTATAATCAGTATTTGCATTAATTGGGCTAGTCTGGAAAAGCCTCAATAATCCATTATGGATGGACAGTTAAAGGCATAGAGGGAGAGTTAGGAGCTGGGACAGGAGCATCTGTGGCACTTTGAGGGGGTCCCATCCCCAGCCTGGGGCTCCCTGGGGTTGCAGGGTTGGAACCACTTTCTCCATAGGCTTTTGATAAAGGCAACCCTGGAGCTGATGAAGGGGCCGTTTCCTGAAGCATCCACCCAAGGCAAGCAGGAGCAGAGGGCATCCGTCCCACTGCAATCCCAGTGTGGCATGTCCCCTTGGCCCCTGGTGCCCCCTCTGTCCCTCATCTCCCAGCAGCACTGGGACTCTCTGTTAAACACTGCAAGTTCAGTGTTGCAGCTGCACAGAGCTTTGTGCATGGAGCCAGGATTAGGTTGCTGTGTTTTACATGATCCCAAACATCCCGCTCATGCTGAGGTCAGGACTGGCACTTCTTTGAGTTCTTAAATATCACAGTTTATGTGTTAAATCCTTTTTAAAATGACCCCTACTGCCATTCAATTCATGAGCGTAAGGTTTTTTCCAGATCTTTTTAGCTAATAAATAGCTTAATTTGGAGGTTTGAAAATTGACTCAGAGGCAGAGTTTAACTAAATCGAAGAGCAAGACTACTGCTTGAATGTAATAATCTGAAAATAATTGATTAATTTGCATGATCCTTCATAATTGCTTCAATTTACACCCAAGAGGCCACTGTCATCAATAGATGAATAAGACATAATTTTTAAAGTCCCAATAACACATGGAATAGAATTTAGAAAATTCAGTCATTCTGAAGCATGGGGCATGCTCCTGCGCACGATCAGCTCAGCAACACTTTCAGCACATTGTGGGGAGAGCGCTCATTGTTAGGGAAATCGTGCTGTAATTTAATTCACTTGTTAAGAATGTAATTATGTTCATCATCCTTGGGAAAGAAGAGGATCAAATCCTATCACAGTGATGCTAACCTTTAGACGGAGAGATTTCAACAAAATGAAGAAGCCAGCCGACAGCATCAAGAGTCAAAAGTAAAGAGATTAAAATGCTAAAATTCAGCATGGATGATCTTTAAGGAGTGACATAGCAGAACAGCTACCTTCTGCAAGGTACTTAACCACATGCTCAACTTTAATTGCCATTAATGAGATTTCAGCATATGCTTAGCTATACCAGGACCTGACAATATCAAAGGGGCTCAAACTGCCTGCGCTGGTCTGGTCAGTGAATGCAGGAGGAAGGCAGGTAAATGGCAGGGTTCAGGAAGGTGTTTGGGCCACACAATGGCCCTTCAAAAAATGGAAATCCAACCTTCATGAGGTCAATAAACAGGGGCAGAAAATACAGCATGAAAGAGGGGAAACAGGAAGCCGGCAAGAAATAGCAAGACTTGGTAGGAATGAAAACAAACAATAGATAATTCAAGTCTGCCAGGAACAGGAAAGCCTGCAAAGGAATGAGACAGGTCTGCTGGCTCCCCAGGAGTTAAAGGGAACAATTAAGGAAGATGAGGACACAGCTGAGAAGTGAAATGATTTCATTTCATAAGTTCTCACCTCAGGGGATGTTGGGAGAAATCTGCTCTTGACTTGCTCTTTTCTGGTAATAAAGGTGAGTTGCTATTAAGGATTAAGGTATCAAATGAAGAGGCGCTGGTGCAAATAGGTAATTTAAAAAATATTAAGTCACTGGGTCTAGATGGGACATTCAGAGGTTTTGAAGAAACCTAATAACACAGTGGCTGAGCTGCTGGGTGAGCTGCAACAGTATTCATCTCACTGCCAAAGCAAGTGTGGGATCAGAGGGCTGGAGGGCAGCAGCAATTGCTGTGCCTGGATTTTGTAAAGAAACACTGAGAAATCCAGAAACTGCTGCCTGGTGAGCCTTGTGTCAGTACCAGAGACATGGGTGAAGTGGTCAGTGCATGCAGGATGGTAAAGCTTCCGCTGGCTTCAATCCATCCTCATGATGCTGAGGGTACATGGACATGAGGGGGGGATCCTTCTCACCTTGGATTGCTCTTCACTAACTCCTTTTACCCTATCTCAGTCCCTCTCCAATTGCAGGATTTCAGGATCATGGAGATCAGGTGGCAGCAGCTTAGGAGATATCTCGGTCTTACACCTTCTGCCTGGCACTCCTTTAGAAATTTCCCTGGAGAAGAAGGAAGACTAGCTAAAGTGGAAATATAGAAAACGTATTGAGGCAGAAAAATTATTCAGATTTAAGGCTGCCTGTTCAACCCTTTGTGCATGTATATTATGGCACAGTAGATGGTATGATTCAATTCCCCTCAGGTTTGCTTCCTAAGATAGCTTGCTGTGCCTTCGAATAATATTTCCTTCCACCCTAAAACAGGCATCAAAGAAAGGTGGGATGGGGTCAGGCTAGGTGATGCCCGGAGGTCCTTTCTAGCCTGAATTATCCCGTGACCCTGGGAGTCTTCCTCCAAAGGTCTCTGACTGTAGAGAAAGCCCAGATATCCAGACACAAAGCCAGCTAGTGAGATGATTACAAACATGTTCCAGATGATTGCCTCCCCTGGGACCATTGCTTCTTTCTAGCTTGTGACAATTCACCATGGTGGTACTGCCACCATCCTAACTCTGAATGGGTACAGATGTTTGAGGAGTTAAAAGAAAGTTTATTTGGTGATAAGCCATCTCTAAACAACTTACTTTAGAGATCCTGCAAATTTCCCTGAATCATTTGATGCCAGAGATAGTTTTCTGGTTTAGAGAGATCCCTCAGCTGATGCAGCCCAGTGGTGCCTGTGCTCCAGTTTAGACAATGACTTTCATGAGACGCAACCAGAGTGGAAACTCTCCACCAAACATGAAACCTTGTTATAAAATCACAGCACTGAAAAAAGGATATTTTTTAAATCCTGGGCATCCCTTCCCCCAACTGTCCTTTGCACTACTGTGGCATTTAATGTTGAGTTTTACAGCCTGAGGGCATTACAGTTATCTCTAGCAATGTGCTAAGGTATGGAAATGCAAACATGGTGCTTGGGAAACCCTAACTGTGATTTGTGGTGATGATATGCCATAGAGGCATGACTGGGGCTGGAGCACTACGCTGACTTTTTAAAATCCACGTTCAGCTACACTGGTATTTAGAGGCGTGATAAATTTGTCTTATGCTTTTCTCCTTGCTAAGACAGGGAAGGGGTATGGCGCTTGGGAGTCATAAAGTCTGTTTGCTGCAAGGACTCCTGCCTTAGGTCTGCTGCCTATCCTGTACCTGAGGAGAAAAGCTGGCTTGCTGCTGCACCTGCCTCCATTTCCTTTAGGTGTTGCAGCCATGAGGCATATAAAAGATCGAAAATCAAGAGGAAAACAAACAGTATTTGTGGCTATATGCAGGGTCAGTGGTAGTAAAAGCCCGTCTTCGCAAAAAATCATCTGAGATGATTCCAAGATCTTTCAAAGCATTGCAGTGCCTCTAGGTATTTTTTGCCATTCCTGTATTTTTCTTGTTAAATGCGTAGTTTATAATATTTCTAGCTTAGTGCTTTACTGGGGACCATAAATACCTGATGAAAATCACTTTCAGACTACCTGGGATGCTCTGAAAAGCATGTGAGCAGTAATAGTCCACAGGAACATCTGCATCCTGACAGTCTGTGAGTTTATCTGGGTAGAGCTGCATCCATGTACTGCTTCCAATTTAATTTCCACATTTTTCCAAAGAAGAAGAAAAATGTCTTATGTTTCCTGGGTGACTGGAGGAAGGTTTTACTGTGCCAGGCATCTCTAATCTTCCCGTGCAAGATTTCCTTAGTGGCAGACAGAGAGCAGCAGTCTGACTAGACATGGGAAAGTGGATAAGGTCTGGAAATGATGCTTTATAGAAGTGTGGGGTTTCATCACATTCTGCTAAAAATATCAGCTCACCTTCAATAGAAATCACATGATCTATGATCATGAAAGCAATTGATAGGCTTGGGGTCTCAGTGAGCTCAGCCCTGCTCCTGCACAGCTACAAATAAGCAACAACTCCAAATCCCTCTCCACTTCCACAGAGCCACAAATCTCTGCCCTTCTCTCCTGGAGAAGTCCCAACTGCTCTGTTGATGGCATGCTCATGCCTTTCATGGGGGCTAAATTAGCAGGAGGTTGGCTGGTGCTTGGAGGGCAGCCTTGCAAAAGCACAGAGCTATGAGCTGGAGTGATCAATGGCCCAGAGGGCACTGTCACTGTGACAGGAGCTGGATGCCAAGGAGGAAAGAGCAGGTGGTGTGAGCTATGATGCGGAGTGAGGTGCTACAGATCTCCAGCAATCAACACCCACCCGACACAGGCATAAACTGATTGAGCTCAAGACCTGCCTGTCAATACATGCAAACAGCGTAGATAGCAGTGACATCCAGTGTGTGGCTGCTTCAAGAAATTCAAATTGGATTGCCAAACTTTTCACCCTTACAGGAGTCTACCAGCTTACAGCTGCCCCCTCTGCAGCAGGAAACTCCTTCCATTTAGATCTGAATGAAGAGTGCAAGGAAAAAAAAAATCATGAATATTAATTTGAATTCAACTGAATTTCAATTAGGCTCTGTTCAGTCTCCACAAATATTTGAGCAGTGCTATTGCAAATATGGTGAAAAAGCAAATCTGTAACTTTAACACACAAATATTCACGAAAGATAAATTCTGAACTGCGTGCTCACAGTTCACGCCAGCTTGACTTGGATTCTGCAGTCATGTGCTATTGTTTCCATGCCCTGGTCAGGTGGTGTATAAGGAGCCAGCAAATGAAACAAATAGTCCAATTTAATGTAGCCTGTTAGGTGTGGATGTGACCATTAAATCATGGCACAAGTTCTGGCATGTGCAAGCCAGGATGCCGAGGCTGGTAAGCTGTGCTCCTGACATGCTGAGCTGCTCTGTCTTTCCTGACTGTGTAACAGGCTGCCAGCCCAAAGTGGGCAAGGTCGCAGGGCAGAGGTGAGCTGGATCCAACAGTGATGAAGCTCACCGATGGGGCTGCAAGGGCTGGGGAGGAGCTGGCATCAAGAAACAACATGTGGGAGCATTAGGTCATTGAGAGTGAAAAATACCCGACTTCCTGTACAACCCACTGAATGTTTCAGTGTAATTGATTTCAGGTCACATAGAATCAAGAAAGGGAGATCCAGGTGATTTTTCTCTACACTTCCTCTGTGTACACTGGCTGCACACCTCCATGGCAAATAGCCTGCATGAAACCAAAAGTGGGCTAAGCACTGTCAAACAGAGGAGGGTCTACCTGACTTTGTGAGGAGCAGGATCAGGACCTAGGGATGCAGAAGTCCTACCCACTAAGCAACATGAGCATTCCCAAGTAAAGGACGCCTCATTAATGGGAACCTTCTCCATGTCACAGGTGAGTTTGGAGGCCTCACACTGCATAGGTGTTGACAATTTGGAAAGATTTCAGAAGAAAAAAGGGAGAAATGAGCAGGGCCCGGAGTCTACATTGTGCATTACAAGAGCCTTGGTAGTGGAGAGGTGGGGACAGGGAAAAGCCACCCAAGGACTGAGTATGTGAATGCCACAGTGGTAGGGGAACTTATCAGCAGTACAAAGGGCTTATGTGAAGAACAACAGTATGAAGGATAATGAGTGTGAAGTTGAGAAGGGGAAGACAGAGAGAGGCTGACTACCCACCAGTAACACTGATTTGTTTGGCACCATGGGCTGCCACAGCCAAGCAGGAGGTAGGCAAAAAATAAATCTCATAAATATGCTCTAAAAGGCATTGTATGTCTCTCAGATGCTCCACATAGTCCAGTGTTCTTCCCTGCGACTGATTACACTCAGTTGGCATACAAAGCTTGGAGCATCCAGGAATTGGGGCAGTAGGATTTACCTGCCAGCCAGAAGAATGCTTTCCTTGGGGATCTGATCATGGCACTCCCTACAGAGAAGGGAGTATGTTTCCCCTAACTTTAGAAGGCTACGCTGTACCCTACTCAACTGTTCAGGCTGTTTTTAGGGAAGGCTGGAGAGAAATGGGCATTTCACAGCACAGCTGGTTCATTTTGTCCTAGGGTTTATATTTCAAATGCGTCAGATGAGTTGCACCCTACGTTTCAATGTCCTTCCATCAGCTGTAAAAGAAGACCAGATGAGTAGCTCAAGTGTAAACTTCTCTAATGTAAAAATTTCCAGTTAGAAATCCCCCTCTGTGTCCTTCACCTACCTCTTTTTCCTGCGAATAACTGCTTTTTCTGTATACTGGCCAAGCTTTCGGGTGAGTGATATTCAAACAACAGGCAGCTGCCCTGCTGCTCCCATTGAGTCCCATTGTGAAGCTGGTGAACTGATTGATTGTTTGGTTTCTTGAGAACCTGATGTTGTTTCTGCCTTTTCACTGGGTGGCTGAAATGTTTAAGCAGGAGAAAGGAACAATAGCAGCAGAAAATAAAAAGAGGAGAATTGTGAGAAATTAAGTCTATACAACAAATGATTAATAGTGCATTTCCTGAGACACACTGGAAACAATAACCATTGGTGCTGGGATCTGTAGGGATTTGGAGACTGGTGATGCTTTTACTGACTCCTTAAATAAAATAAATAATGGGTTTGGGGGATCCCTTTCATGGCACATTGAACATGGGGCCCTAATGCACAAGTGGAGTCTGGGAGACATAGTGAAGAGTTCTCAAGATGCCCATTCAAAGTCCAGGCTAACAGAGGCAGCCTTCATATGGTAACAGGGTGAATGAAAAAGCAATGTGTTTTGTGCAAAGGGCTTCACATTCCAAGCGTGTAGAGGACAACTGGTTGTCCTGATCCTGCAACTTTACACCTATGAATGGCACATGTCCTTGCATCCTCCTCCCTCTTCTTGTTCCTCTCCTTTTTCAACAGCGGTTGGGGTGGATTCTGTCATTTCTGTCACACGGTCTGATGCTGTCCATAGAATTCATTTCCATTCCCCCGTAGACTCAAAAAAATTTGCAATAAGTCAAAGAAATTAAATTTTAAGCTCACTATTGAAGGATAATGAATCTGAAATATGTGATCTTTTGTAAAATTATATTCTTTCAAATGCTTAGATTTGGGGAACGCTATCTCATAAGGGAAGTACACAAAAAACTGCAATCAAAATGACCTATACAAAACATAAAGAAGAGTTAATAGGATTGCTCTGAATTCTAAAGGGGGTGGTGCAGAACAGCACAAGTGGGCCTTGCAGTGGGGCATTTATAATCTCCAATTCCATTAACAAATTTTAATATAGTCTTTGAGGGTAGAAAGTGGTCATTAATAAAACTTTAAATTAAAGCATGCTAGCTGTTGGATTAGATCATTAAAATTGCAGGGTACTGGCGGCTGACTGGCTCTGCAGAAGAGACAGCATTGCTAAACCTACATTGTCGAGACCATGAAATAATTCCAAAGCAAACAGGAAAAAGGAATAAAACAATTTTATATGTGTGAATTATGATTCTATATCATGTTTAATGAAGAGAAAAATGTAATCATATTTCATCAGCTCGCAGTGTAATTAGTGTTTCTGAACACCGGGGACTAGACACGCAAGAAGTTTACGCACGGTGCATCAGCAGCTGGTCGTGCAGATGGACAGCAGGACAAGTGCAGCTTTTAGACTGGTAAAGATCATTGCCCTGGGTCAGGGCAAGGGGTCTATTTTTCTCCTGCAGTCCAAGGATAGTACTAGGTCTGAAATGTTCTAAGAAGCCACATCTCTCTGAGAGAGTTTCCTTAGCAGAAAGGCAGTTTTGATTTCTAGAAATGGTTGTTGCCTGGAGATCTGAGCAGCTGCAGGACAAACACACTTCTCTTGGCAATACTTTCTCAAAAGATTTAGAAATGATCCTCTACGTGGGTCCTGGAAAACAGAATTGATAGCTGAGCCTGCAATATTACTTGAGGTTGCACAGCAATTTTTTTGGAGGACAGATATATATCTATAGGAAACCTTTTGCTCCTATTTATATTTTGCATCTCATGTAAGACTAAAACCAGTTTCCTCCAAAAGATGTGACTAAAGTTATCAAGGGTGCCTGAGAGCACAAGGGTTCCTGTCTGACTGGTATTCCCTGTCATCTCCCTCCTAAAGGCTGTTTCTCTAGATGAGGGGAAGCTGATAGAGCCCCCTTACCTCTGATGGTGGTGCTGGACGTAAGTGCTTGGGGCAGGAGAAGGTAGAGCCAGCACTGCAGGGAGAACATCTGCTTGTCTGTTTGTCCCAGCACTATCCCATCACCTTTAGGTTCAAATAGAACTGGGGGTACAGAAGTAGAGCTTGGCTGATATAAAGCCCATGTTCCACCTAGATAGCAAAAAACTTTCCAGTTGCTCAGTCTTTTCCTCACCATTTCACAGCTGGAGAAACAGAGAAACCACAGGGCAGAGAATGCACATACTCTGGACATGGACAAACACAAGTCTTAATAAGCTGTACAGCAATGAAATCACTCCCATTAAGTAATTTAGATGTGCCATACTAACTAGCACCATTGTTTGTGGGAGACACTGTTTCTTTCATCTGTTGGGACAGGTGCAGGGAGTGGACAAGCAGCTCAGGATGGGTGACAATCAGTGACATTTTGAGGGATGGAGCTACAGAATTGCTCCAGGTTCATAGAAGTTAGGAGCCAAGGAAAAGCTTGTTCAGGTTGACAGAGATAGCAAACAGCAAATCCATTCCTTGAACGTAGCTCCTAGCTCTTCATATGAATTGCTTGTGAGCACATTTGCCTTTCTATGAATTATTCATTCTCTTAAATGATTGGGCAGATGATTTATGCGAATGCTTCTTGGCCTATTGGGAGATCTTTGCTTGTACAAACAGCCATGCTGGATGTGTCCGATTGGTGCACATGCAGGCTTACATGAACATTTGTGACATTTTCCCTTCCTTCAAGCTTTTAAGTAAACAAAGTATGCTCGTATGAAAGTCTAACTGGTGTCAGTGTGAATCTGTGCATGTATGAAAAATGAATACTTCTATTTAGCCCATGCAAAACATGGACTTTTGACGTCGAGCCTCACTGGCAAGCATTTTCTTCACATGCAACATTCTTTCTTCTTGAAATAGACTTTTAGACAGAGCGTGAGTTTTGGTTATTTTACCCTGACAGGTTATTTCTAATTGTGTCTCTCTGGAAAAAAGAAGAAAAGCAGGAATTAAACACTGCATACATGACAGCCAAACATAGTGGAGCTGAGTGCTACCTCAGCATCCCAAAGAGAAATGAGCATGTTGGAATTCAGCAGAGAGCATGACTGGCAGCAGTCCCTCCTGCCTGGCCTCAAGAGATGAGGCAGCAAAGGTGGCCTCTCATTGTGCATCCTTTCAGCGCTCTACAGCACACGCTTTCATTTGTTCCTCTGAGTTTTTGTCTATAGACCTAGCTTCTGTAGCAAATTTATGTTTCAATAATTCTGGTCTTTATAGAAATTCTTTTTATCTTTTTGCCTTATGTGCAGGAGAAAAATAAAGATTTCCTTTGCTGTGCTCCTCAGCTGCATTTTCCCACATTGTCTTAGATTTGAACTTGAAGCAGATTGCCACAGCATTTCTGCTGAGGCCAGATGGGCTACAGCTCTGCTTTGGGTGACGAATACAGAAGAGCATTTGAGCTGCACTCTCTGAGCTTCTTATTTTAGGCACAGTGACCAGCAAGTGGGTTCTTCTGTAGCTTAACCTTGGACACCTATTAAAAGGTCCTGGGTTCATCACCATGAGGACAGCAAAACAACCATACTGGGACAGACCAAATATCTGCAAAGCCTGGTATTCTGCCTGAAACTGTGGCCAGAAACATGAACTGCAGCAAAGTGTGTGAAAACCAGTCCAGCACTGAGTGCTTCTGGCACAGCAGCATCCGTCAGTCCATGGAGCATAGTGAGCTGCTGGTTGCAGCTGGACTGCTGTGTCTGACAGATGTGCCTGCCTTGAACATACCACATGTCTTCTGACATACACAAATCCCTGTGTTGAAAAAGTGCTTCCAATTCATCATTTTAAATCTGCTTCCCAATACTTTCATTTCTTATTATGATGCTGGAAAGAGGGCATCACCAACTCCGATTTTCTTTCTCCAAAATGCTTTGGATAGACTTCCATGGTCTATCCAAGTTGAATAACCTTGGTCTGTTCAGACTCTCAGCATCAGGAAGATCACTGGGTCAGACCTTTTACTTGTTTGTTTTTTTTTTTTTTCCCTACTGTGTCCTTTATGAGATGCAGGATCAGACGTATATGCAGTATTCAAAAATAAAGATGGATTGTGGATCTCCATGATGGTTATGATGACAACTCCTGTACTGTTATCTCTCTCTCATGTGATCCTAACATCCTCCTTGCTTTTTGACCAGGGGTAGGTCTGAGCAGCTTTCCCAGGGTGCCTTCCGTGGTGCTCTGTGAATTCTTTGATGAGCAGTGGTTACTAATTCAGAGCTAATCATTGTCTGTTTAAACTTGGTTGCCATTCTGGTTTTTTTTCACCTTCCCTGACACTAACTTACGTGTATTTACACTGAATTTCATCTTCTGTTTTATTGTCAGTAACTCAGTCTCAGAAGATCCTCTAGAGCTTTTCACTGTCAGTGTTAGATTTCATGATCCTGAATAATTTTGTCACATAGGCAAACACTGTCACTTCATTATTCACTACTTCTCCAGATCATTGATGAGTGTTGCACAGTGCAGATCCCAGGACAGGCCTCCAAGGGACCCAGTGACTGGTCTTTGGCCAACATGAACACTGATCAGTTATCCTTCCCTTGGTTACATGTTTTTAATCACTTGTAACTTTTGGAAAATGAAATTTAACTATGGCAGCCAGCTAATCCTTGCCTGGACTTGTGTTGACACCTTCAAAGAAATCTAATAGATTTATGAGATATGACATCCCCTGGAGAAGCCATGTTGACTCTTCCCCAATATTTCCAGATCTACCTAGGCTCCTGTTAATTCTGTTGTATAATACAGTTTCTTCCGATTTGCCTGTCACAAAAAGTACACTTACTTGTCTCCAGTTCCTTATGCCCTTTTAAAAGAAAAATGATGTCATATTTTCTGCCTCCCATGCCATTTAGTGCCATGTCAGAGGAGAGTGGAAGAAAGCTGGAATATGGAGTGATATTTTATCCTGTGGCCTCATGAGAAATGAGAGCTGCCTCAGCAGCCCCCTCAATCAGATTATGCAAGTGAATCAGTGTAATTTGCCAAACCCCAAGTTAGCACCTGCACAGACACAGATTTACACCTTTACATTCATCTGAGCAGGTCAAGATGCAGCAAGGGCAAGGACAGGATTCACTCTGATCAGTTTAAAGGGACCAGTCCACATCCATGCTTGGGAACAGCTGTAAGAGAATTGCATTGGCACCGCCTGTCTCAAACGACCCTTTGCCCTGATCAAGAAAAGTCTATAGCTGAGGTACCAGGCACATGGTCATGCGGTTGTCTCACTACTTACCAAAGAGGATTTATGAAGAACTGTGCCCAAGCAGCTACAGGAGATCCTTAAAGGTTTCTTTTTTTTTACCCAGAACATGCCACTGTGGTTTTTATTATCAGTATTCCAACGTGTCTTCCCAACAGCATAGCAGAAGGATGATCATGGTGGTCCAGACCACTGGTCTTTCTATTCTGAAGTCCTGTCTTTAGTAGTTGTCATAACTCTGGTAGTCTCTCTTGTGTCAGGAGAACGTCCTGTCTCCCTCAACAGCTCCTGTTCAATGTCAGATATCTTTAGTCTAAGACGTAGTGCTCTGGACTTCTGACCTAGCTAACGGGAGGGTTGCATAGATGTTCATTAGCCTTTGGGCTGCTCAGTGTCCTCAGGCATTCTGCAGAAGATAATTCCTGAAGCTCATTGCATCCACCCTGGTCTGGCTTCTAATACACCCTGTGCACAACTTGAGACACTCATTTGAATAAGACTTTGAAGGTTTTGGTACAAGGTAAATAAGATCTGGCCTCCTCCTTGCCATCAGCTTCTGCATTTGTCCTGAGGTTCTGGAGTGGACATACCATGCCACAGAAGACCTTGATGACCCCTTCTTTAAAGTGGGAAGACTAGGACTGTCTGGCCTCAGGAACTGCAGTGGTGGAGGCAGCACTGGTGTGATCTTGGCAGAAGGGGGGCACCTCACAAATCTCTGCCACATCTACATCAGGTTTGACAGTTGCAGTGCCAGCTCCCCTGGCTCTAGCCATAATGAACTTCTCCATCACTATTTACCCATCATAAACTTACTTTCAGATCATCCTTATAACATTTTTTCAGCTTTTTCAGCCACTTCTCTCTGTATTGGTTGTTATACATTTTACATAATCCCTATGAGCAAACCCAATGCTCTCAGCTGAGCTGACCCATTAGCAGATCAAGGTTAATTACTTGTAGTTTCTTTTCCAAAGCCACTAGTCTCTAAGTAATGTTGAGTTAAAGTGTACATCAGTATTGACCAATGGAGCTTGCTTTTGGTCCCAGCTCACCACTCTCTCTCTAGGTCTGCTTTCAATCTGCTGCCTCCTCCAAGCTCCTGCTCTTTTCCTTTTTCTCAAGCTTGAGGGGAATCCATATTCTCCTTTCTTCCTTTTTTTTAGGCTTGGATACCTTCTCTGGAGTTACCCCTTCTTTACTGTGGTGGCCACAAGGCCCATCTGAAACTTCCTATGGGTATTCATCCACCATCCAGGCACCACTGGATAACCAGGCAGGAGGCTTTGGCTTACCAAAATGACCTCCTGCTCCAGCAAGAGGGTCCTGAAACCAGGCAGGTACTGCTTACTCAGAGAGTTGTGGGCAAACCATGCCTGGTAAGAAAGACTGGGAAAAGTAGAAGCTGTTATTTTAGTGTCTTATCCCAGCCTGATTTTCCCTAAACAATGAGGTTGGTGCTTTAAGTGCTATTTTTTCCTGGCACTGTTTTATTTTATTATATCTATATTGAGATTTCTGCCTAGCTGCTGCCCCCACACAGAGCACCTCAGACATGAGAATAAAGATTTGCCAGCAGCAGGCTCTTCCTATGACAAAGCACAGCGTGTTTTGCAGCCGGGATGAGAGGTAGGGGAGAAGCCAAGAAGAGAGGCTGCTGTGAGTTTGCAAGTGACTGTCATTGTTTGTTTTGTAATCCTGGGTCATTGCGAGTAGTTTCTAAATTGATTTGTCCCCATGCAAGCATCATTGCCCAATTCAGAAAAACCCTTTCTCCTCTGTGCTTCTTATGCAAGTGTAACTATCTACCATGCAAAAGTCGAATTGTGTAATATTTGTCAAGCCTCTTTTTCCTCTGGGTTTGGGATCTGTTTTGAGAAGTGGAGATTGCTTGTAATCAAGGGAAAAAGTTGCCTGCCTTTAGCATGCCTATCTTGGCTGTAGCTGACTTAGATACTCTTCTGTGCTGGTTTGATTTTAACTGCTACATGAATAAATCGGCAACATCTGATCATCTCCAACATGTGCCCAGTGACACTGACTTCTGGGCCTAACCACCCAGTTGTCCCAGGAGGCTGCGAGATGCCACGTTTTCCCTTTTCTCAGCAGATGTTGAAGACATTGAGCTGGCAGGACCAACTGCTCATCTAACTCAGCTCCCGCTGTACACTGGCTTGAGCATCCAGTGCTTCAAGTTATTACAACTCCTGAGGCAGACTCGGAATGTAAAATAGGTGCCACAGCTCCTTCTTGGAATAAAACAGATAAAAAATCAATGCATTTGAAAGAGAAATAAAAAATAATGTCTGGTAGCACTAATATTCCTCCATGCGAGACTGCAAGTGCTGAGCCTCTCATGGCAACCTTGATTAAGAAAAACATCTTGCTTTAGAGGGAGATTGAAGATCTAGAAAATACATCTAAAAAGGTGACCTCTGGGTGATAAGCATAATTACTGATGCTCCCATGGAGCTTTATGTATGTGACTTAAAGCAGAAAAATAAGGACCTGGCGTGGGATCATAAATTGAAATCTAATCCAAGAAGTAACAAAGCTTCTTGGACGCAGGCAGAAGGTGTGAATCTGTGTTAGTTCAGGTGTCACACTGGCTGCGCTCCTCTCTTGAAAGACCTACTTGGTGAGTTTTTCCCATTGATTTTTGTGGAAACAAGATCAATTGTCTCTTTGGGTTCCTGTGTGGGAATGAGATTATGTTGAATATTAATTTGGCTTGCAAAGGGCCCTGACTGTAATTTTCTATCAGAGAAGGAGAATTCATATATTTCCATAATTTCAGATACTTCCATCTATTCATTCCACATATTCATAGACATTATCTCAAGTCCCAGCTCTAGTTCAAACAAAAGTTAGTTCCTTTTACAAATAAATTATTTTTCACTGTTGATGATATTTCTAATTTTTGTAGGCAAATTTATACATTTGAACAAAGGAGACAAAAAGTATCTTTGATGTAGCAAAGCCTTTCTGAGAGCTGTACATAAAATAAAAGAGAAAAGATAGTCTGGAAAATTTAAGGAACGGATGGGAATGATTCCAAGTTACCTTGCACTTAATTGAAGTTCTCAGAAATGTTCCTTTCTTGTTTTCTATGTTGGAGCTATTCCTTGAAGTACGTATGAATGCCTCTTCAAACTGGCATTTAATCTTTGACAGCATATATTTTTTTTCACTTGTAGAAATGGAAAGGCTCTTAATGGAATTTCTTATTCTTTAGCATCTTTTCACCTTGGTCCCTAATTTTTGGTGGATGTTGCTGGGAGATATGATAGCACCATCCGTGTTGTTCAGAACAGGATTTTCCCCAGTTTCTTCTTTCTGCTGCTGAAAATCCCCCTTGTGCAGTAGTGGTTTCTATTATAGGGTGACAACCTCAGTCAGTACAAGTCTGCCGTGCTTCACTGCTCTCAAATTATCCCACATGAGAATTTCCTTGGACATCTTCACCTCAACAGAACAATTGTCCAGTAAAAAAGAAATTTGGCTATTTTCCCAGGATTTCTGGATGTTCCACGGCTTGGAGGGGGCAGCAGCTGAATGGTGGGCACAGGTCTGGAAACCCAAAATACGTTCCCGTAGAACTGGTGCTTTTGGGCCCCTTGGTGCACAGCAAGCTCCGGCAGGCTCCTTCGGCATCACGGGGCATTCACACAACTCTCTTCCTCCAGCTGAGATCCCCCTGCTTGAGTGTGGAGATTAACATGCAGCCCACAGAGGCAGGGTTTGACTTTTTTTTTTGCAGAGTTCATAGACTGAAAAGCTGGGTGTCTCTGGAGTGCTTTAAGGTGCCCAAGTGCTACCCAGAGCAGCAGCTTGCTTTCACTGGGGCTGGTGGAAGTGCAGTGCCAGAGTGAGACAGAAGTGGCCTGGCAATGTCATGAATATTTTTATTCCCTGAAAGCCATTTGGCCACCTCTGCTCTCTAAACTGAGTTAGGAAGAGCAGCACCCACATTACGCGCAGCACCGAAGCTCCCAATGGTGAGCCTTGCTGCAAGGTGCTTCTCCTGACCCAGCTGTGGGTGCAGGGCAATACCCTGTTTGACACTGAGAAAGTCATGCCAGTTTAAAGACACTCTTTAAAACTCACCCCTAAAGCACTCAGCACTCCCCAGCAGCCACCCCATGCCCTGCTGGAACATCCTCCTGCAGCAGCCCTGGCTCCCCATTTCCCTCCCAGGCCTGCTTCCTCCCCAGCAGCATCCAAGTTAGCAGGAGCCCTGCTTTGAACGATATTGCAATTTATTAATGACAAACATGTTTGCCATTCCAGCATGCAGGCATAGCATCTCTGTCTTCAATTATTGCCTACATTTGATCTCTTAGACTAAACTGCTTGAATCAGGGATGTGCCTGACCTGTATGGAGCCACTCGTTCTGCCCGTAGTATACTAATCATAGTAGTAGAAGTAATAATACTAATAACAATGTTGTCATGGGTGGGATATTAAAATCCACTAGTGCCACAGCTCCCAGAGGAATCTTAAAAGGCACTATAATTAAGTCACAACAGACTACAGACCTGCTGCGAATGAGATGCAAGAAGAAAAGACACAGACAGTATGACTTCTGTACAGGCACTCAAGGAGCCAAGGTTTACAAAACTTCTATGTAAAATGGAATAGCAGGAGGCGACTTGGAATTTCTTAATACGGAGGAAAAAATAACAGGCAAAGAGGCTGTGTGAGCTAATGGTACAGCCACAGGTGTGCAGCATAAAAAAGGGACCTTCTGCAAAACCATCTCAGAGAAAAGAAAACCATTGTAGTATAACAGGGAGGGGTGTGAAATCAATGTCAGCTCAAAGTTGTTGGGGTACTTCATTCCAAGGAAAGGAAAGGGAAGGGAAGAGAGGAAGGGAAGGGAAAAATTGGGTGAGTAGGAAAAGACTATGTTATTTTTTAAAAAGCATTCTTCATAAGCAGTATATAAATGAATGTGTGAAAAATTAAATTTGTATAAAGAAGGGGTGTGAGTACCAGGGAAGAGAATTAGCAGTGATTTATTGCCACACTGGCAATTCTCCGGGGAAAGATACGTGCAACGGAGAAGAATAAAACACCAGGAAAAGTCAAGTGTGGGTATTAAAATGTATATAGAGAAAGAAACATGATTTTGGCAACTCTCATAAGTTAGTATGACCTTAGCCACTAGTAAAATAACAGCACAGATAGAAAAAATCTCCATACAGCTAAGAGATAATGGAGCACGAAGCAATAAACAATATAATTTAAAAAGAAAAACCACTGCAGAGTGACTGCCTTTGAAGATAACAATTAAAATAGATTATTTGATCAAAATATGCCTAATACTTCTACACAGGAATAATGTTATTTACAGGCAGTCCTCCTGAGTTCAGTATAACTTTCTGCAGCTGGCAAGATGTTTGCATCTATAAATGTTTGTGGGATCAGAGTACTTGTGGGTAATGGGAATGCAGCTCCCAGGATGTAAAACGTGAGTCTGGAGCCCCAGAATCAGTTTGTGGGGCCATGGTGGGCTGCATCAGTTGGGGAAGAAAAGAGCTCACCTATTTAGATTCCCTGAATGATGCTCAAAAGAGAAGAAAAAATTATAACCATCTGTGTGCATTTAAATAGTGTAAACAAGGGAAGGGGGGGATTGGTTTGTATGGCAACAGGAGATGGGATTTGCACTACCATGATTGGAAACATAAAAAAACCTCATACCAGCAGGGAAAGGTAAATTTGAGAGAGTATCAAAAGCTTCTTCCCCCAGCATCTGTGGTAGGCTGCACAGGGCCACACTGGCACTGCAGCCTGGAGACACCGAAAACTCGGTTAAACAAATCATTAGAAAACATTGAGCGGGATTCATTAGAAAATACGGAGTGGGATATGGTCTTATTCTTGCAAAGCGAATGGCTGTGAGAACCTAATTAGTTATTTCAATCAGGCTCCCCGGAGTCAGTCATGTCTGGGTTTGCTTTTCTGATTCTGCAACCAGTTTCTTCCTTGCTTTTGGGTCGGCTGGGCAAGTTCAGTGACTGCCTGGCGCGGTGTGGCGAGGGGTGGGGGGAGCTGCAGCAGCACCCGGTGCTCGGAGGGTGCAGGGCAGCATGTGAGGGCAGCAGAGCTGTAGAGCCTTAATGGGAAAAAGTAGTGAGTAAAACCGGAGATGACAGCAGCAGCGTGAAAAGAAGGGCAGGGGAGAGGTTTATGAAGGACTAAAGGATACCTAGCTGCAGATACCTACAGCTTCTCCAGACTAACACCCTGTGTGCACCCCCTTTTTCAGCCTCTGTGACCCATGCAGGTGCTTGTGCTCCTATCTCAGTCCCCCCTGGGCTTGGGCAGCTCATGTGCTCTTATTTCCAGTAGTGTGCATGCAGAAAGCATGGAAAATCACAACTTGACTATGCTCAGGTATTCACTGAGCTGGCTACCATGAGTTACACAAGGCCCTGAACTGCTCTGTTTTGTGTCAGAGGGCCAGGCTCGACACTTGCAGAGACCAAAACAACCCAGGAGTCTTTCTCCCAGCTCCCTGCAGGAAACATGTCCCGAGGCAATGAAATCCTGAACCAGAACCTGCTGGACAGTCAGAGCTCCAATGATGCCACTGATTTTCCTTTGCAACTGAAGCAATTGTGCATTTTTTGAGTCTTATTTTAGTGGCTTACCTGCCTAGGACACTTGTCTGTGTATTGTAAAATCAACTCCAGAAGACATGCAGGCACGTGATCATGTTTCTGGTGTGTGTGATATGGAGCATGTAACACAGGTATGGGTTTACGGCAGGTTTATGCTGCCTGTGGGAGGACAAGTGATATGTGATCTGGCACAAAGCCTGATGGTACAAAGTTTGCATATCAGTACTTTCTGGCTGGTGTGAGCTAGCTTTTTGAGTTTATACTGACATGATGCTTACAATAGTGTAAGCAACTATTTTGATCCAATAGCCCCGGTGTCTGAGTTACTATTGAAGTGTGGGTATAAGAACCAATGCCTGAAAAACGCTTGGTAGGATGGCAGCTCTGCTGATGGTTTTACTTCTCCAGCTTCAGGCTGGGCACCTTGCTGGCCAGGAGTCAAATCAGTCCTGGTGCTTCTATAGAAAATACAATTGGGGAAAATACATTGATTTTGCATAAGAAAATCTTCTGGGCCATCTTTATCCATATGGCAAGGGAGGCATGGGCCAGGAGAGAGTTTAGTGGGATGGTAGCATCCCGTCCCTGAGCTGGAGGGAGCATCCCACCATACAGATGCTACGTGTTCAACTGCAGCCATCATGGTCTCAGTAGCACGGCACTGTCCCCATCCAAGAAAATACAGAGCCAGGATTGTCTTTCTACAGGGAAAAGCCACACTCTGACACCAGGGCAGCCTTAGGGAGGTGCTGGCTTGCAGATATTAAGTGATCCAGCTCCAGTTTTAGCTGTGGCTTTGCAGATTGACTTGGCCATGTGAAATGTTTGCACAGCCATCAGCCGGGCTGGTGGAAGAAAAGCAGAGGGCAGGACAGCCCAGGGAGATCTCAGCTTGGCTGGAGACCTGGCTGTGCCTGCGCCGGCAGCAGAAGCTGTGTGCACTCTTGCTAACAGAGAGGTAGGAAGGCACCTGCTTGGCTTCGCTCAGGCTGCTTGATTACTGTATTGATTGGCTCTGCTGCCGTGCCCACAACAAGGGAGCAAGCAGCAACAATTCATTACTGTGTACAGCAGGAAGAAGGGTTGCAGGAGGAGTGGAAGGGTGAGGCTAGGGAAAACAGCAGCATGGTGCACTGCCAAAGGACAGCCAGGGGCCAGCCTTGCTCATGGGACCCCCATGAGTCCCTGGTTTTTCATGCAAAACATGTCTGTACCAGCACATGCGTTAAATCTCTTCCCAGAGCACTATATCAGGAGCAGTTTGTAATACGATGAAGATGATGATGATATGACTGTGAGCAAGGCACGGGTGGTTTTAAGCCCACAGCTGTTTAGCAGCTGGTGAGGTTTTCTGAGATATTTTGGCTGTGCTGAGCCCTCCCTGCGTGGTGGACAAGTTCCCCTCCACGGGCAGTTCAGGAGCCCGCAGTCCCTGGATGGTCCTGCCATGGGACCTTTGCAGCTCTGGGGACGGTGGATTTGCAGCTCACGGCTGTGCTGCAGGATGGCCCCAGTGGCAGTGTGCTCTGGCTGAGCCCTTCTTCCCCCTCCAATGCTTCGAGCCCATCCCAAATAGGTGACCGGACCCAGGCACCCTTTTCCTAATACAACAGCACAATAACGCAAAACAAGGAAGCAAAAAGAATAACCTGTCACAAGAAGAGCGTGAGATTATTTGGGGCTGCCAGGATTTTTCCCAACTTTCTGCTCTGGGTAAAGGAGCCACAAACAATGGTGGGGAGCCCCAGACATCCTTGCCAGTGTCCTTGCCATCACACCCCATATGCATAGAATGGCAAAGGGGTATGTAGACACCAGGGGGGATTTCACACTGTGTCCTGTGTCTCAGGACAGTCAGGGTAGTTTTGCAGAGGTGCGTGCAAGTGTTCCTTTTGCCTGGGCTACCAGGCTGGAGCTGGCTGGGGTCCCAGGGAGCAGACAGCCACACAGGGGAGTGCTAGGGGCTGAAGCCACTCTCCATAGATGGATTTCTTTTCTTAAATTATGCTTTAATTTCCTCTCCTTCTGGTACCAATGCCTATGTTTTAATGAGCTTGCTCCCCTAGCATATCAAACAAGTCTGATCCCTGGTGCTCCCTGTTTGCAATTCCCAGTGGCTCCTAACCAAGAATTGTGCTGTTTAATTTTGCCAGTCTTCTAGTTTACATTGAAGCATTAAAAAAAAAACATAGGCGAAAGGACCATATTTCTCCCGGCCTATTGATAGAGCGTGATAGGTATTAAATTCTATAATTCTTTCACTGGCCTTTAAGCAGCCTTGGTGTTAATATTTAATGATGAAAGATGCTGGTAATCAGCCCTGTATCCCAAGTGTCTGAATGCTTTATGATCTTGCCTTTGGGAGCCTAATTGTGAACCCAGCCTGCCAGAGCTTCCCACCCCAACTTAATAAACTTTACCATTCCTGCCCAGCACATCATCTGTCTCCAGGCAGGATCCAGTGCAGAGACAATCAGGTAGCATGAGGAGGAAGGACGGAGAAGAGCATGATAATAAAAGTGAGCATAGAGGCTCCCGAAACAGAGATGGGTGTTAAGCAGGGAAAGCACAGCCCAGCTAGGGGCATCGACTGTTGATTTGGCACTGCTTTGGAGATGACTCTAACTCCAGCCTTGCAGCATGGATGCCTGCAGGCTACATTGCAGCCCAGCCCAGAAACAGCAGAGTGCATTGACCATGTTCTCCCCAGAGCAGCCAGGTAGTGTGGGCTGTGAGCCTGGGGTCTGCATATGCCAGTCCCTGCTGGTCCCACCTTGCTGGTTGGATGCCTTCCTTCACCATCCTGCTCCCATCTCCCAGCCAGTCTGAGCTCCTACACTGACATCCCTCAGCACAGATAAAGCCAGGCACTTGATTCTGTGCAGCTCCATCTCATTCTCACAGCTCCATCTCCAGCTGGTTTCCAAGCACCGTGGGGCATGCTGACTGATGTGGAGGTCTGCCACAGTGCAGGTAGTGCTGCTGAGGGTGATGCTTCACTGGGTTGGAATGGCCTCAGGCAAAGTCAGCAGAGCCCTGTACCAAAGGAGAACTGCTGTTAGTTGCTAATAGTACTTAGCACTTACACGTTGCAGACATTTGTGTTCAAAGCCATGCACAAACATGATCTCATTAACTGCTGGCATGGGAGCAAACACTGCAATTTGAAGCCAGCTGTTGGGAAACTGAGGCAGACTGTGCAGCTGAGGCAACAGAAGCAGACATCACCCATCTGCAATGACCGCGTTCCACTGCCACGGTAGGTCACGCTGCCCCTGCTTCCCTGGTGCAGGGTTGCAGCCTCTGCCTCTTCTGATTCCAGCACTGGGCTCGCTGGTCCTTGACCCTACTGGTGCAGCCCTGCCCATACCACTGTGAGCACTGTTGTAAAAGTGGCGACGTATTTCACCTGTAGATATTTTATTCCAATTTAGGAGATGCAATAAGCTTTCTCCATAAGGCATAAACCTTATTTTGCTTTATATTTGTCTGCCTAGGGTTTATGCTTATATAATGAGATGAGTAAGTAACCTTACAAGCTGATTGTGTTATATGGCCACATATAACCATGGTGGAGGCTGGGAGCAAGTCTTCCCTCCTGAGCATGACCCTGACGAAAGCTTGTTAGGGAGGCCAAAGAGAAACATGGTCCTAGACCAAGGAAACATGAAATTCATTAATGCAGGGGGCTCACCTGCAGCATCTACAGACACACGTTGTCCAACAGGAGCTTCACAAGTGGCAGGAGTTGCCAGTGGGATGGAGACAGAGCCTCTCTTCTGCAGCTCACCCAGGTCACTCAGTATATCCCATTCACCTTCTTGCGGTGTTTCTTAATCTCACATCCTCGAGAGAGCTGCAGCACAGTCCCCAATCTGACAGGCACTGTTTTATTACTGGAAGAAGAGGTAGGAGTGTCTTCTCTTGCTGGTCCCCCAGACTCCAGTGAACATCCTTGCCTTCCCTGGTAGCAGACTGGCACCCCTGAGCTATTATAGAAAGGCTCTTCATGCACCAAGGAGCCACAGAGCAGCCAGTAGGACTTGGTTGCTGGAGCTGGGAGCACTGGGAGGCCCCAGCAGGAGGAAAGCTGCTGTGCAATGACGTTACACCCCTGTGCAAACTGTACCCCCCTGAATACCTACTCCAGAGCAGGGGTCAGGCCTGCCAGAGCCCAGAGATTTATTTCGTGATGATAGTAGGCTTTTTTCATTGCCTGGTGTAGAGAGGTACCAGGTCCTCTGGGCGAGGGGCAAAGAAGTCATCTTCATGCTGATGGGATGGTCAGAGTTGCTTCAGTCAGTTGCTCCACTTCTGCCCTCGCTGAGAAGGGCTCAGCTTCCCAGGGGAAGGACTTGGAGGACTTGGCATTTGGGTCCATCCCAGAGCTTCTTCCGTGCAGGTCATACGAGTCACAGCCCAACCAGAGCTCCTTCAAGGGTAAGCAGCTGCCATTTGGTGATGATCATTCGCTGCAGTGTCCTCAGGTTTGAGTTCCCACCAGTTTTGACCACCTGCAGGGGCCAGAAGAACTATTTCTACATGCTGGAAAACCACCAAATTCCTGCCTAGGCATCCAGGTTTGAATAAAATGTTGTGTCACAGAGCCAGCTCCTGGGACAGTGAGTCCTGCTGCCCCTGCAGCTGGAGATGAGCTCCTTTCTGCTGCTGCAGTTGTGACTGGCATAGGCAGGCAGCTCCCACCTCGTGCTTCAAAGCAGAATGAGAAATGGGGAAGTCAGTGATGTGCTGGGAGAACAGCAAGCTGGAGGCTGACGGAGGCAGATAAGGCTTTCTGGTGGCAGCTGGTGGGTGCTGATGTGCAGGTAGACCTGCCTGTCTGCCTCAGAGGTGTCATGGCTGGTGTGGAGAGCAGAAGTCTGGTACAGGGCTTGGCATAGTCTGTCCCTGCAGAGCCAAAGCTCTCACCCACCCACCTCTCTCAGCTCTGGTGCCTCACATCTGAGACCATCTGAAGCCTCGCCCTTGGCCATTGGGTGCCCTCAAGGGGGGGGTCCACTCTCCAGCAGAGTCCTGCATAGCTGTTACTCAGCCACTACCTCCTGCAGGCACATAGCTCTCATCCAGCACTTGGCACCTCCCTCCAACCATCGACCATCGGCCATTGCACAAACAAAACATGCCTTCCCCCTTCTTTTGTCTATCAGCAGTCTCCCCAGGCCTCCCACCATTGTCCCCGGCACCCTGTCACTCAGCATTAGCCATCATGCATGTTCTTCTCTGAAATAAGGAGTTTCCCCAGCGCTGCCTTGACCAGGAGTCAAGCCTTAACAAGCACCTTTAAAAAAAAAAAATACATGGAAGGGATCAAATGTTACTGGGAATCTTTGACTTCTCCCTGCTCTTTCTGACTCAAAATATCAAAGGCAAAATAAGATTTGCAGTGTATCAGAGAGCAGTGCAGGAAGGCACACTGTAAACAAACTAATGAGTTTAGTGCCAGTGAGAATAGCCTGCACTATTACATCTCTCTTCCCAAAATGAGAGAATCCTTCTGATACAATTTACTGACATCATTAGCAGGGCTTCCTGCACTGCTGCAGAGTCTTCCCCCACCACTGCTTCAGATTTTAAGCTTGCAGGCTTAAAATGCTATTGTTTTAATCTTTACATAGCAAGAACATTTTAGAATTGGGAACTAGGTTTGTCTGGGGGGTTGCCTTGAAATGCTCATATTCACCTAAAAGGATGTAGACTCTGAAGTATAACAATGACAAATTAACTTTCACCACTAGCAGCCATTTCAGGAAAATCATCAACTTCTGGATTTTTTTATTTTCTTCTTGCAAACTGCTTCCTGTACTTCCTCAGGGGAGCTGAGCTGCTCCAGCCATTTTGGGCAATGCCAAAGTGATCCAGCAACCTTTAGCTGAGAGTTTTGGAATGGTAACAAGACTGATCTAATACAAAATCAGAAATGTAGATGTTAGAATTTTGCATCTGGAAATACAAAATTTCTGCATCAAATTCAGTAGGTGTTTGCATTTTTAAATGCAACCAAGTTCTTCATTGTGCAAGCTGACTGTGCTGGAGAGTGCCCATTTTGGAGTAACAGCTGCAGCACGGGAGAATCAAGTAGTGTCAGGATGCTTTGAGTCCATCATTAAGTCTATTTTCTATGGCAGCACAGGATCTTAATATGCCTAACAGAATATGTAATGAATATCCGGAGTAATGCATGAGTAATCCAGTTTGCACTTCAATACACTGTTGGCCTGCATTTGCCACTACTATAAAGACTGCTGAAACTTTTAGACTCACAAAATTATTTAGTTTAAAAGAGTCCTCAGGAGGTCCCCATTCCAATCATCTGCTCAAAGCATGGCCAGCTTCAAAACCAACTCAGGTTGCTCAGGGCATCGCCCTGTTGAATTTTGAAGATTTGCAAGGATGAGGATCCTTCCACTTCTTTGGGTCATTGGCCTAGTGTTTGACCTGCCTCATAGGGAAGAACCTTTTCCTCATGTCGGCTGGGATTTCCTTGCAACTTGTGCCTGTTGCCTTTTGAAATTTGGAGTGCATCTCCAAAAGAGTCTTCTTCCATCTTCTCCATAACACCTCGAGGTTTCAGTGATGCTGTAGGACTGCATCTTGTTTCTGCTACTGCTTCCTAACTTGCAACAAGATCTGTTGGTGTTGCTGCTTTAGCTGTGGAATAGCAGAAGTGATTAAAGAGAAACTTTCCAGGTAAATCATCTTCCATCTTCCTTTACCATGCTGGAGGAATCCCCAAATGTAACACCAAACAGACAGGAGGACTGCCCCCTCCAGAAACCACACAGATTTTCTGGTTGCCTTAAAGGAGAGACATTACCTCCACAGAAGTAATTCTCCACTGTTGGGATTTTCCACTGCAGCCCCACCTCTGGACCTGCCCCTGGAGGAACCTCCCTTGCTGCTGGCTGCAGACTGAGCCCTTGGGTGCCTAACTCTGCATGGGGCTGGCACTCCTTACAGTCCTCTTCCTCCTGTGGCACAACACGTACACTCACTGCACAGTCACCTTCCCCAGATTTGCATTTATATTTAACTTAGGAACAGCTAACTCAGATTGAGCTGTTTCTTTTCCAGACAAACTTGTCAGACCTTATTTATATGCCTCTCTTGTCCTTCTTTAGAGCCTCTACCTTTTGCTTTCCTGAATTGTAATTAAAAACTTGCATCTGTCCTACAAACCCTGGGAGCAATTTCCAGGTCCAAAGCAAACCACAGCCATGTTTCAGATTCCTGCTAGTGCAGGACTTGTGCACACCCATCCACACCTATCTGTCCAAACACTGGTTTCCATTCAATCAACCAGCATATTTCTTTGTCCATGCAGAAGCTGTTTGATGTTCTGGCAAGTAAAAGTATTGATGATGTGTGAACCAAAGTCCAAAGGTACTGTCTAGATGGTAGTGAATACACTGTCCCTTGGGGACTGTGGAGACCACCCTCAGTAGTTTCCAGGGCAAATCATCAGATCAGTGCTATGTCTTCCTGAAGAGACCCAACAGCCCAGTATTTGTTGATGACCTGGAAGACAGTGTACAGTCTTTAGAGATAAGAATTAAAGAGGATAATAAAACCCAGCAGGAAGACAAATGTCACCAAGGCAGCATGAATCACTTGGTAGGATGAATTTGTTCTAGAAGTCAGAATTTTGGTACAATGAAATGGAGATCCACGCATCTAGGAAAAAAAGATATATGCACAAGTTGGGACTGCTGTACACAGCATAGATTAGAAGAGCATAGGGGGATCAGGTGGAAGCCTTCTGAACTTGAAGTTCCTAAAGAGGGGAATGACAGAGCAACACACACTGGCTTCACATTGATATGGGACCATGCATTGCTTTAATAGGAGTACCTCTGTGCTCAGTGTCCAGTTCCAGGGTCACACATAATGAAAACATGGAAAGAATCCAAGAAAGAGCTACAAAAGTTAGTGAAACTGAAAAAAAACCCCAAACCCCCAAACAAAAACCCAAACTCCGTGTTTTATAATGAAAGGTTTAATGAAAAGCACTTTGAATAGCTATTTGACACAAGTCTGGAAGTACCCAGCAGAAGAGAATATATTAGAGACTAGAGAGCTCTTTAATCTGGCAATCAAAGGTGTAACAAGATCTGGTGGCTGGAAGCTGAAATTAGGCAAATTCAACCTGAAAAGAAGACACATTCCAACAGTGAAGGGAATTAGCCATTAAACAACCTACAGAGGGGGTGGTTGATTCTTCCTCACTTGGAGTTTTTTTACTTGAAATTGGATGTCTTCCTAAAAGGTCTGCCCTGACTCAGCCAGAAATTATAGGTTTGACACAGGAATCACTTGGTAAAACTATCTGGCCTTGGTGATGAAGGAGGACAGAGTAGCCTTTCTGGCCTCAGCATCAATAATCCATGACATCCTGTCACTGACACATTTGCTCATCTTCATCTACATGACTTTAAAAGCCACATGAACATGTCTAGCTGCACTTGAGTTACCTTGAGGTATTTACAGATTACTCAACTGCATGCAATAGCTCTGCATCAAGTTCTTCTTCAATTCTATGCATGTCTGTGTGATCTGGACAGATCTCCTGTTTCTCACTGTTCATCCCTTCTCCAGGTTTTCACCTACCTGCTAGCCTTTCTGGCACCTCCAGCACAAAATCACTCACCTCAAAGCAGAGTTAATCCAGCTCCCCAGCTAGATCCCTCTTCTTCAAGGAGAAGCTGAGAACAGCTACATTCGTTGCACACTCCCTGAAGGACTGTTGAGTGACATCAGATCCTTGGAAAGCAGCAGCAGGACAGAGACAAGTGTGCTGGCTGTGCAACAGGATGATTGCGATGGGGACTATGCATCCTGCTTTGGCTGATTTGGAGTGCAGAGTCAGTGTGGGTAGGAGGCTGGATTGCTCCCAGGACAGGAGTGGGATAAACCCACCCCTGCAGCAGGCTCAGCAGCTGCACAGAGGTGACCCAGTCCTGACACAAGTGGGAGCCTGCAGCCCTGTCCTTGGCATGCTCCAGAAGAGTGGGCACAAACTTTGCTTACCTTCCTGTTTCCAATATTGGTTATATTTTGATTTGCATAATCCAGTACAGTAAACAATACAGTCAGATGAGACTAAACGAGGGGTAAAAAGAGGAAAACGCAAACATATTTACCTAGTTTAATGAGCAGCACACTGATCAGACATGAGCTGCCACCTGGACTCCTGAAGGGCACAGGCTGGCACTTGGTGTGAAAGCTGGGAGGTGAAAAGTGGGGCAAGAGAATCAATGCGGTGTGGGAGAAAAGCAAAACCACTTACTTGGGCATAAGGCATGCCATATCTTCTCGTCTCAAAAGGGTCACACCTGTCCTAGTAATGTCTCCTGGGCTGCTCACACATCCTGTCACTGTGGGATGAGGAATACCCAACTCCTGTGCAGTTGCAGGAGGTCTGCTTCACTGCTCCTTGATACTGCCTGGTGGCATTCACTTCTCCAGCAGAAGCTGAGCCCCGATGGTGTGAGCTGCAGGGAGGCTGTGTGAATAAGGGATGGAGGTGGTCAGAGAGGCTTGAACCTGCAAAGCAGCCTGGTCAGGTACTTCACCAGCACCCCCACATCTCTCCCCCCTTTTCCTCCTTCCCCAGCTCAAGAAGGTGCTACAAGCACATCTGGACAACAGTGTTGGGAACAGAAATTTCTCTCTGAAATAAAGGCTGGAACAACATGTTTGCAAGTAGAGAGCATGTTTGAAAGAAGAGATCAGGAAATCAGCATGCATTGCTGCTCCATTGTTGAAATCCCAGGTTACATTTTTAAAGAGATTTTGAGAGTAAATTTATTTTAATTAAATAGCTTTAAACAAAACAAAACAGAATGTTTCATTTTGGATTTAATGTAACATATCTTTCCACCCCAAATCAATTTTTCGAGGCTTTGTGTCAGAAAGAGACCTGAAAAAAAAGACTGGCTTTATCCAATGGGGTGCATTTTCTTTTGTCTTGGCTTAGTAAGCAAACTTAAAATCAAAGAAGGCTGTACAAAGGCCTCCCCAGAACTGAAGCTCCTGACAGGAGCTAGGCAGGAGATGCAGATGCTGCACCAGCCCCACGCTTTCAGCAGGGACTCAATTGTTTGCACGCGCTCCTAGTACCTTCCTTGCACAGGTAATAAGAGCCCTGGCAGAAGGCGACCTGCTGCCTGCTACTGAAGTGCATAATAAGGTGTATGTTTTATAAGGGAGACGGTTTTAATGGGATTTAGTGGATCTAAGAGTCTCCACTGTGTCATAAATTCCTGAGACAAGCTTTTGGTGTCATATTGCTTCTTGTTATAATGAAGGGGATTTGAATAGGATGTAATGTAGTTGGGAGCTAAGATATGGCAGCAATTTATCACGAGAATCTGCTGCAGTGCTCAGGAAAATGAAAGCTTTTTTAGATATAGATACAGATGGATTGGAAATGGACTTGCTTCTCATGCAGGAGGCTCCTTTATCACCAATAATATCAGGACAAATACTGCTTTGCACTTGGCACAGTCTCTAATTGCATTAACATATCAGTTGTGAGTGGTAATGCTCCTAGCCAGAAACTCATCACCAGTAGAGCCTCTGGCATATGAAGAAAGGTGCCAGCTGCTTGTAGGTGTGAATATTGTCATAAATGGGATTTCATAAGCAGAAGTAAAAGATCCACTCATATCTTCTTCTACAGTAAATGAAGAAGCTCCTTGCTTTGTAGCTTCTTACTTTACAGCTCCTTGCTCCCATTCCCTATCTGGGAGTGTGTACCTGGTTGCAGACAGAGGAGGTAAGGCAAACCTTCAGGGCAGTAAAGGCAAGGGTTGCCCCTCAGGGGTAATATCTCAGAAGAGTTCTCAGAGAATAAGTATTGTGCTACTGTATTGACCTGCTATCCTCCTGCAGTGGGACAATGTGTGTCTAATCTTGGCACAATAAAGACTATAAGGCACTGGGAACTAAGTCATGGAAAGAACCTAAAAGACCCTTAAAATAAAGTATGGGGGCAAAGTATGGTACTACTGGTTTCTCAGCCATGTTACCCTCACTGCCTAGGATGGCTGGAAAGGATCTGTGCAAGGAAAGGCTTACAGCAAATGGAGGAAGACCACCTAATGCCCCCATCACCCTACATAGTAGGTACCTGGTCTTGACTCCAGCCAGGTCTTCTGCAGACACATTATATGGCCTGGCCTTGTGCAGTGATGCCTGTCCAACACAGGACAACCCTAGAGCACAAACCCACTGCTGTGCTTTTGCATGGACCATGTGGGGCTGGTAGCGCCATAACCCAGAGAAAGGCGTACACAGCTCCAGCCCAGCTAGGCCCACTTGAGGAGGGACTGTGCACAGCTGGTCACGGAGTCAAAAGCTGGAGCCAGCACGGGGATGGGATTCTTGGGGATTTGGTGCAACACATCAGCAGTGCCCTGCCACCCATCTGCTGGCAGTGCTTCTCTCCCGGACCCAGAAGTACCCCTACTGTCACCACTGCTGCAGGGAAAAAGCAGTTTCTACAGCTGGCATAGCCTGAGTGTCATGGCCCTGGGGACACTAATAGACTTTAATTGCCCAATTGGCCCCATCTGGGCTCCCCACCCACACATCCAGCAAAGCCATTTAAATTCAGGCCTGAGGCTATAGTTCCAGTCTCAGCTATCTAGTGGATGATTTTTCCAGCCCTGACTAGCCTTCCTAGCTGACCCCTAGACCTGACTTGTCACCCCATCTTCTTTAGGACTGCTGATGGACCTGTCTTTGTCACCAGCCTAGTCCCATTCAGTTACTGTGGGATGTGCCAGTTCCTGGATGCTGCTCTGCCACTAGCATCCCCTCACTCATGGGTAGCACTTTTTTGGATGCTTTTTCACAATGAGGGCCAACTCCAAGTCCACCAAGGAAGCTCCTGCATCACAAACAGGCTGAGCAGAGCACTGGTAAGTGCCTTCTTCAGGAAGAAGGCATGTCCTGAAGAGACAGCAACTGTACCTCCAGGCCAGGTCTTTTACCCAACCTTCTTGCTTTTAGTTGCTAGTTTAGCTATGCAGCACAGCTCCTAGCATCCAGGACTGATGTGTGTGACAAAAAAAAACCCACAGAGGTGTCTATGGCTTATGGGTGCAGTTGACTTTTCTGACTGTTGAGCCCCTAGGGAAAGCACTGCTCACACATGAACATAAGTGACTTCCTAAAAGCAGCAGCCCATAACCTGGAATATATCCTTCCTGCCTATACCTGTGACCTCCATTTGCCTGATGGTTTTTATTGCTTTGAATGTAACTCTTCAGCACGATTGCTGGGAATATGACACTGGGTGACCATGATGGGTAAGGGGAACTTCTGGACTTGCTTTATCACCCGATTTCAGGGCTCTGCAGCTTTCTGGCAACATCTACAGGCATTGCTGTAGCTGTCAATGGGAGTTCAACATAATGTAGGAAAGACCACTTTGCTGTATAGAAACAGTCTGTAGATGAGAGCCTAGATCCTCCAGGCCAAGCTTGCTCTGTCCCTCAGACAAAGGATGTAACCTCAGGCTGTGTACATATGGGGGACTCAAAAGTAGAAGCATGGTGTGGCCAAAACCAGTCCTCTAGGTGCCTGCTGTACGCCTGGCCAAGCTTGTGGGGATCCTGCCTGTGCTGATCACAGACCCTGTAGATGAGATGTCCACACACTGCAGGAACTTCCACCAGTGCTTTCACATGGAAGGGAAAATTGTTCTGGCTTTCTGGAAAAAAGCTTTCACTGCCACAAACCCTTAACCAGTAAGCATTCTTCTTGCACTTGCCCTCATTCCAGGTTAAATATGATTGACCTCCTCCTAGTTTTGGAGGTATAAGAGGGTTAACTTCAGTATTTGGGCTGTGCTCCAGGTGGGAGGGGGAAGGACCCAGATGTGTTCTGTTGCTGCCTGTGGGGCTGCTTAAGTGTCAGCTACTCAGGGATGTAAATGCTGCATACATCAGGTTATTCATAATTTGGCTCATCCTCTTTTGATCTCATATTTGTGGGTTTTTTTTCAGGGCTCTGTATCTGTTTATGCACCCCACTCCATTTCTTTCTTCCTTTCTCCTTATAACTCTAATCATCCCTTTTAGCTTCTAAAGATAGGACAATGTTGTGATAAGGAAAAAGTAATTTTGCAACTTGACCTAAAAATGGGTATGTTTGGATTCAGTCTGTTCTTGGAATGCAGCTTCAGAATTAGACACAAATTCCAAAAGTCCAAATCTGGACTTTTCTTGTGCTGTGCAGAGGGCTAGGGAACCCTTGTAGATGGTCAGTGCCCGTCCCTCCCCTGCCATGAACTCTTGGCACTAGGACTTTGTCTGAAGTCCAGGAGCAAATAGGAAGGGTGGGGTGGAGGTCTGATATGCTTATGCTGTCTTTGATGGCTTTAAGGAGTGTCATGGCAACAGTGTTAGCTGGATAATTAATATTGCATACAGGATTATAGTGCAGGCGTAGAAGACAGTACTTTAAATGCATAAAATAGCCCCTCTGCCTGAGTCTGCTTTCCCACTTGGGTGGGGACTGCTATATTTCAGGATCATTAGAGCCATGGGAAAGGTCAGAGGACCTATATCCAGTCCTCTATCTGACCCTATTTCTAGCACAAGGTTTGGCTTGTGGACACAGCCATCAAGCCTGCTAGAAAGGATCTGGGCACTGATATGTGCAGTGGGTCCTGAGCTCCCAGACAGCAGGAAGAAGAGTGGGAAGTCAAAGCAAACAAGCCCTCTGGGTGTTTCCTGCAAACCATTAACTGCAGGTGAGGGGACATATGCAGATGATGGAAGCAAGCCTGACATGGGTTTTTTTGCCTTGCTCACAGACTGGCAGTACATCTCTAGGAGGGGGCAAGGAAGCTGGTGGGTGGCGGGATGGGAACATGCTGAAGAGCCCATGCAAAAACTGTTCATTCCTCCAGTGGTCTGTGTGGGAGTCCTGCTCCATTCTTGCCGACTAAATCCGTGAACAAGGGCAAGTTCACAACTCCTGCACCTCACAGCAGAGCATTTTAGAGTCTGCAGACTCAGCCTGAGTGGGCCAGGCACTGGAGAAGCACAGGCTGGGGGAGGCAATCTTGCAAGGCTGGGGGCAAGCACCCCAGTTCCTTCTGCTCTGGGTCCTTCCCAGGCTCTACACAGCAAGGGCGACAAGCCAGCTGAGTACAGGTCTGCATGCAGGTAGCTGCCCAAGGTCAGCACTCAGCTGGTCCTGCTCCTCAGTAGCAGAGGGCTGCCTGGGCTGAGTGGACTGCCTGTCTTCAGTCCTTGGTGGAGGCAGAGCCCAGATGACTTAAGCCACCCTTGGCAGCACGTTCATCTCCCAGGCTCATCTTGTTCTCTCCCCAGTGTGGTCCTGTGCCAAGCTGTGGTCTGAATGCCCAGGTCCTCCTCACTATGCGTGTGCATTGTGCTTGCTGTCATGGTTAGTGTGTCTGTGGCACTGGAAACAGACCTGCAGAGGGTTGCTGGCCTCGGGTCCCAAGGGAAGCTGCTTGACAGTCAGACTGTTCCTCCCTCCTGTGCTGGCACCTCTGACAGATAAAAGTGCCCTTCACTGCCCTTGCCTCTCACCTGGAGAACCTTGGAGACAGGGTTTGAATGCTTTCTGTGGCCTGGTGTGACAGTGTGCTACTGCCTGTGAAATTCAGTCAGTATTGATAGCGTTAGCACGGGGACTGACCTCAGCACTGAACTGTACTCCTGTAGTGGGTCTCATGTTCAGATGGTAGATTTTGCAATCTGTTTTCTGATCTAGCACCAAAAGGGTCCTTTTACCTTTTCCCCTGCCTCTGACTGCACATTTATGTCATAGCACTTGCACTGCATCTCCCACCTGTGCAGCCATAAACTCAGTGAAACTAATCCTGTAGAAATAAAAAGGTGTCTTCAGTCAGATCTTGCTCAGCCCTGGAATAAATACACAATGAGATAGCACCCATTGGTATGTCAGCACTGAACATGTCAAATGGCAATGGATGTTCAATGCAAGTCCCCCATCCTCCCCTGGAACAAGGCAGTTCTTCCAGCAGAGAGAAGTGCTGGGGGAAGCAGGTTGCATAAAAGAGCCAAAACTAAATCAACCCTGGGCCACAGGGTCTGTGCAGGCAGTCTCCACTGCCCTGACAGCCTCTGAGTTTGCTCTTATGTTTTACGGTCCCTGTTGCTGGTCCTTGCTCCTGGTCAGCCTGTCCTGGCTTCTAGATGCTTCCTCCAGGTGAAGGTGCTCAGTTGCTCTGGAGAAAGCAGCAATTTTAATTCCTTTCCAAACTAAGCAGAGAGCAGCAGCAAGGATGAGGAAAGAGTTGGATTTCCTCCCTGGGGCCCAGCCAGAGCCTTTAACCAAAGATATAACACACAATACCCATAGTGAAGTGTGAACAAACAAAACGGAGCAGCTCTGCTGTTCATTAACACAGTGTAGGTGTTGGCTTATATAGGAAAGTCAACCTGCTATTGCTGTGGGGAGCTGTTAACTTGAATAACAGTGGCCTGTTATAAGTGAAGTGGTACTATGCAGGCCTGAAAGGAGGAATGTTAGCTATTGTAATTGCAACTGCAGTAATGAGGAGCTTGGGAGTGGGGCTGATAAGCAGCTAGATAATAGACTAATGAGCAGGATGGCTATAGTCTGTCAAAGGACTAGCTAAGGTATCTGCAGGACCCCTATGGTATTGTACAAGAAGGAAGCGCGGACCAGGAAGCAGCCAAATATAACATTTAAAAGATGTATAGGATGAACTGAGCACTTAATGCTGATAATAATTGGAGCTTGAGGGTGTGCTTAGTGTATGAATAAAGTAATTAACCAATTAAAAATGCACAAGAGACACATGATAGAAAATGATAACCAACAGGAAAATGATTGATGCCCTGTACAGGGAGCTGGAACATTCAATGTATGTTATTAGGAGAGATGCCTGGGCTCTTCAGATACCGGCACGTGTAGACCCACTGGGTGCTCTTTGATCACTGGTCTACAGTGTTGTACTTGCCACCTGCTGTGCTGCCTGTGTGATAAATCGCTTGGAATTAATTCAACCCTCCTGTTTGCAAGAAGCAGACTCTGGAAAATGTGTGGTATCCCATGTTGGCTGGCTTTGAAATGACCAAGCATGTGGCAGGGCCCTGGGGGGCATCTGCTTTCCAGAGAAAGGGGATGCCTGAAAGGAGAAGCAGCCAGCACTGTGTGACACATCTAGAAGTCCCCAGATGAGCTGGGGGGGGGATTAATCTGGTGAAGCATGATCGAATTATCCTTTGTTCCTGACATTTTCTGGGGTCTTAAAAAAAGAAACCAGCAAAGACAAAGATTTCACTAACTTTCAGTGCCTTATTATGAATACAACAGTGAAGATGATCTGCACCACTTGAATTTGTGTGCCTTCTGGATAAGCACTGTGGCAAAGTTTTTGTTGTACGGTCATAATTTTCTTTGTTCTCTAGAGCCAACACAGAGAACACAGCTGCTGTGGTGTGGAGGTGAGTCAGGGTTTATCCTGTGGCCTGTAGGACCTTTCACTTGTTGCAACACTGGGAAAGTGTCAGGAAAGAAGGCAGGTCATTGTGGGAAGAGAAAGATTTAAGTGACTGGATGCCACCCTGGAGAACCACATATTATTTTTGCCTCTCCTACAGTGCTCCCATCTGATAGCTAGCAAGTCCTGTACACCAGATATTTCACTGGTGATTTCTAACATGTTCCTCATTTCCTGGCATCTGGCTAGAGACCCTACTGTCTGAATTGCTTAAGGCAGAGCAGTTGCACTACAACTGAAGTCAGTGGGAACCTTGCTCTGAACATACAAACCATCCTTGTAAAAACTTTGATGAAAAAAAAAAAAAGGAAAAGAAACACAAGAAGGAAAAAAAAATGGGGACCAGGTATCTCAGCCTGGGTATCTGAAACTAATGGATCTATTTAATCTTCATAAACCCCTTCACAGTACAGAATCTTGTGCTAATGAATGAATTCTTGAATGTCTGTGAAGCACTCGGGTACCAGAATGATGAGTTTCATAGGAAAGCAGATGAGGACATTCATATTTCTGTGTTTATTGCAGGACTAGGACAGTGGGCAGTAAATAAGGTAGTAAGCTGCATACTGAAAAATTAGGAGAAAACAAAATACAAGGCAAGTACTCACTCATGAAGCACCACTCATGTGCAGGCAGCCTCACTTTGAGCTGTTGGTTTGATAACTTCATTGCTATTTACATGTGGGTTTTGCTCCATACTTGGGGTGTTTATTTGCCTTGATGGCCAGCAGCCAAATCCTAGTTTGTCCTATGCTACGTCCCTGCCATAGAGCTGGTAGATCAGGAACAAGTCTCATATCCCCGTGAGGCATCAGTTGGAGTGGAGGCTGGAATCATGAGGGTAGGGTAACCACAGATCACCAGCTGATAGATGCCTGGCCATTCTGGAGCCAACATCACCTGCCTTCATGGTCTCAGGCTCCTGTTCATTTTGCAGAAAAGGTGAGTTTAGAGGTGACTCAGTGGAGGACAGAGGGGCTGCGAGTTCTTGAGAAACCTTGGGCCAAACTCATGAAACCACTTTCCAGTTCTGGGTGAAAGTTGCTGGGGAAAAGAGAAGCTTGAGCTCTAATGGTTTCAGCTTGCCAATATGGAGTGTTGCAAGTCTTCAGCATCTCACCTGGTCTACTGCAATGTAGCCAGTGATTCCCCTTCCTAGAGAGGAGGTGCTGCCAGGGGTCCTCTGCTTGGAGAAGCATAAGCTCCTGACATGAGGACTGGGCAGATGAGTCTATCATGTCATCTGTGCTGCTGCTGCTGAAGCACAGTGGCAATGGCTGAGGTACCATGCCTGCTTTGCACAAGCACTGTCTCCAGGGGTGCAGGACCAAAGTAGGTGCCCTGCACTGCTTCCATAAACTACAGGGGTTTAGCCAGGAGTCTAAATTCTGCTTTCTTTTCTCACCTCTCACAGACTATTTTAAATGCCTGGGTATATACAATAAACCTATCTTATGCTGCAGTAATATCTAGCTGTATCCTTTCTACTAGGTCTTTTACAGGCCTAATCAATGGCAAGATGCAATATCTGTTTCTCCTTGAATGTGAGCCTCTCTTGAACTGCTAGAGCTGAGCAGCAGACCTTGTATCCCAGGAGGGCAATAGTTAGCATGCAAACAGAGCAAGCCTTTCCATGAAGTCCCACCAACTTGCCTAGAGAGCAGTGAAAAGCCAAGCTGTGATTCCCTCCATGTATGCATTGACAGGGCAATCAGAGAAACCATCCATCTTCTTATTTTATTTCTTACCCTTTCTACTCTTCTGTTTTGCCCTGCCCATCATCTTATTGTATCTCCTTTCATCTTTCTTTTTCTCTTTGCCTTCTTTGACCATGGACATGGCCAAATTATTGACTCAAGGCTGTTTATCTGAATGTTTCAATGCCCTGAGTCTTCTCACAATGTGACTTGAAGTATTGAATCATTTTTATGAGTTTATTTCTAATGGCTTATTAATCAGTTTCCCTCTGCACAGCAAAGCCTGCAGGGTGACCTCAGACCATGTGGAACAGCAAAGGACTCAGTTAAAGGACACTCTACCTTGGGGTATGACATACCAGCTAAAGAATGGGATCCTTCTTGCCTACATGATTAAATGCTGTAAGTACATCTGCCGCTACTGAAAACACACTTTCTTACTCTGTCAGTGAATGAGTTTGGTCCCTTGAATAAATGAGCTTAAGCTCTGGACTTGAAATCCGCAGCTTATGAGCATGCTGCAGATATTAGTCACATTGTTTAATGCAATACTGGAAAGCTCTTGGATGCTACAGTGACAAGCACAGTGTGAGCACTTGTACAAACTAGAACAAAAAAGCTTCTTCCTGCAAGCAGTCATGAGCAGGCTTAATGTAATTCAGTTTCTAGCAGAGAGGAAGTCTGCCCGACCTACTCATTTTCTCTCTCTATTGAATGAGTTTGATATCTATGTTATTGAAGAAAAGTCAAGTCAAAGAGAAGAGGTTTGCATTTACGTCCTGATTCAGAAAATCGCTTGAGAACATACTTAACTTTAAACCTATCGTTAGAGTTGAGCATTTGCACAAGTGCTTTGTTTTACATGGATTGAGGCCCAGATCCAAGAAAAAGACCAAAGTCTTACGTACCTGAAGTGGAACTGGGAGAAAGCTTGCATGTCTAATACAAAATAAGGTCTTTCTCAAAATCCTGTTCAAGTTGCCCCAACCAGGAAGATACCTCTACCCACTTCGGTTGATGCTAAAATGACACTTTTTGCCCTAACAAAGCCCCAAAGCTCCTTATCCCTGCAGAGCTGAGCACCCTGACACTGCCCCAGACCAGTGCTGGGGGGATCCAGGCAGCAGAGCATCCCGCCCAGGGCATCAGCAGCCCCACAAAGTATTCTCTTGATGGTGAGGGTTGCACGTAGGTGCCAGGTCTGGAGGACAGTGGAATGTGATGCCAGGGGAGATGGGATCCTCCTTGGCATGCCTGTTGGTGAGTGCAGGACAAAGGCAGAGGGACAGTGCTCTGGGGCATCCACTGCAGTTACAGGCTATGGCTTCATAATGAGTCATGTATCTCATATGATTATATGAGATAATACAATTGCACTGTTAACGTTAAGAATAACCATAAATGTTCTTGCAAAGGATAATGAGGTCTGAAAGACTTTGGAGTGTTTTGTGGGCACCCTGGGGTGGGGTGCTTCACTGCTTGTATTGTCTCCCTGCATAGGCTTCCCCTGACTTGGGGTCAGCTACTGTGTGGCAAGACAGGCATGTTAGCTGCATCCTCATGCTCAGACAGCTGTTTGGATAGCTGAACCTGAGCCTCTCCACTTAAACCAACCCACATCCACTCTCCTTTCCCATTTTCTGTCCCTTGCCTGCTGCATTCAGCTCATCAGCCCAAAGACAGGGTGTATTGGGTTTCTGTGGCAAGGTTTTGGTAGTGGGGGGGTTACAGGGGTGGCTTCTGTGAGAAGCTGCTGGA
>JANZLQ010000044.1:1596557-1666867 GCA_026212715.1 Elanus axillaris | reverse complement strand
TCTCCTCTCCCCTGTCTAGCGAAGAGGGGGGGGGAGTGATAGAACGACTTGGTGGGCACCTGGCGTCCAGCCATGGTCAACCCGTCACACAGGGGCACAGAAGGGACCCTTGCCAGGGTGCACTTTGTTTTGCATGTCCTGAGGTATCTCCCTGTCTGGTTCTGCTGTAGAGCACCCAGCACTCCTGCCCTTGCTCCTCTGCTGCTCTTCATGAGGGTGTATGAGATCCTGAGCATCTCTCACTGCAGCTGCATCCCACCCATATACAGACAGTGTCCAAGCAGTTCCCATGGGGGCCAGCTCTATGAGGAGGAATAGATTAAAAATCTCCATTGTAAAAAATGTCAATATTTACATTCTCTAAGTTAAGTTGTTCTTTTTATGACTTTCTTCTGCAAGTGCCTGTTACACTGTTTTGAAAAGACATGGACCTAAGAGCAACACAACCAGGAACTGACAGAATTAATGAAAGAGAGGCTGGGACTTATGAAAATAAGATGATATTAACAAGATAATTATCTCTCATCAAATTAGTCCAGAGGGAGCCGAGCCAAGCTCCACTCAGTAGCCTGGAAGGAAAGGAACTGGCAGGGGAAGCTATTTGTATAACAACAATAGAAACACTCTGCCCTTCTCTAGGAAAGGGCTTGGAGCAGCAGACACCACTGCGATAAGCACTTTATAAATGCAGATAGAGGAAACCTTTTGTCTGAGCATTTTCCACTGAAGAACCGCAGCCTGCTGCGGGAGGCTGGGACCTGGAGAAGGACCTCGGCTCCTGAAGGCAGCTGCAGCACGAGGGCTTTGCCAGTCAGCAGAGCAGCCTATGCACCTGCACCCGTTTTTCCCTATGCTATTGTCTTTCTCTTTTCCTTCCTTCCTTGTATTTTATTTCCTCTGCTCTTCTGAGGCCCACAGAATTTGTTTCCATCCTGTGCCTATCTGGATTTAACCTGGATTCAGCTTTGCTGGAGATCTGGCATTGATCTAATCTATCTTTTTTTATCTTCCCCTTTTAACAAAACAAAATGACTCGGTATAAAAACCTGTGCTAACACACCCTATCTGATCGTGGTGGAGCTGAGTGTGCTGTGGGCAATTCTGGGGAAAGCTCTCTTGGTATATATGGCAGGCAGCAAGAGTGTATTCTGCTGCACTGGCTCTCCATGTGCCTCTGCTCCAAGCCGCTCTGTCTCCCTGGTGGCAACACCAGTCTTGGCCTGGAAGCCAAGGGAGAGATCTCAGGAAACAGTATGGAGGGTTTTCTAAATCTAGTCCTCTCCTGGGGGAAAACCCCGCACAGAGCATCCTCCTCTCACCATCACACAAACTCTGTAAGAGTTCATAAAGCATGTGTTTAAATGTGCTTTTTCAGACTTTCAAAACAAAAGCATGTGTTTGTACTTATGCGGCTGTGCTATATTTTAGGCATTTTAAGTAACTTCATTTTCATTCTTTGTCACTGTTTATGTGGTAGCAGTTTCCCTCTAAATGTAAAGCACCTCAAGGCTTTTGTTGTACTCCATTTCATAACCTACCTCAAAGCAACTGACTTTTTCTGCTCCCCTAGATGGCAACTTAAGACAAAGTATTTATCCATTGGAGAGCAGCATGTCTCAGGGAACACTAGCTGGGCAGAAAGGCGTGGGAGTCAGAGCAGATGACGGACTGAATTTTGATTAATGCAATATGATGCTGTTGCAAACCACACAAATGCCAGGTTGGGCCATACTGTGTGTGAGCCTTCTGCAAGGATTTCTCATCTCTTCCCTCTCAAATGGGAAGGTTAAGTCTCTGCCCGTTTTGCTTCACTAGAGATGTCATGGAGCCACAAACCTAATTAGTCTCTTTGCTGTGTCTAAACAGGGACTGGGAAGTGCTTCTGAGATCCAGACCTGGGCTGTGCTCCTGCTCTGCATCTCCAAGATCTGCCCAGGCACCCCAGCCTTGACTTCTGCAGGTAATGGGAGGTGTTTGGGCCTGGGGCTGGTGTGTCCCACATGGGAGGCAGAGGACAGGGTCCCAAGGCATGCCCCATCAGGCTTTCCAGCTGCATCTCTACTGGCAAAACCTCCTCTTGCTCCACCCACCATTTCCTTCATCTCCTGCTCATCCTTGTCCTGCTGTTGCCTGAATTTCCCTGAGCTGGTGAGCATCCTGCAGGGAAGTGCACGGGTGAGTTGCAGGGCTCCTCGTTTGGAGTAGATACCCTGAAAGGTCTTTGAGAATGGGGTGCAGCCAATTTTTCTAGGTAGTCCCTGGACTTACAGAGCAACAGCCTCGAGGCAGCAAGCTCTGGTTAAATGCTAAAAATGGTGAGGTTTGTGTAGGCCTCACAGGAAAGCCAGGGGCCAGAGACATCTGCATACCTGCTGAGCAGCCAGAGAGGGTGACACGCTGGGCAGCCACCATCATGGGGATGTATGGCATTGCAGTGGGTGCTGTGGTGCTGCCCTGCCAGATGTTGTACAGATGCAGAAAGGCAGTCCCAGCTAAAGATCTCACTCCCCAGGTGCCCAGCACTTGCCAGGCTGGCTTGAGAGGCCATCTCGGTGTGGGGGACTTGGTAGCTGTGCCACCAGTTGTTGTGACCACAACTGCTGGTGCTGGGTGGCTGCTCCTTCTCTGCTTGCCCTGGCTGAGCACATCATAGCATCCTTTGCTGCAGAGTGCTGGCCCTAGGAAATAAATGTATGTTGTGGAGCGAATGAATGAGTAAATGAGTGAATGAAGACTTTTGGCTTCTCTGGCTGTGGAGAAAGCCGCACTCTCCCCATGTGCCAGGCTGCTGAGGTCTGCCAAGTGCAAAGCCATCTGAAAAAAAAAAAAGGGAAAATGACTCAGTGAGCTAGAAAATGCCTGGACTGTTGTGTGAAATTCCTCTTCACTAGCCCTGTCACTCCTCCTCAGCCTTACACCCAGCTCTGCCTTTGATGGGCATCTCTCGTATTAATTAAAGGTGACAGGGTGCTGGGAAAACAATAGGGTGGGTCTCTTGGAGTCACACCCCAGCCACCTCTCTGGTCTTGGCTGTCCCTTTGCTCCATCTCTGGCAAGCAGCCAGACACTTGCCACTGAGATCACAGAAGGGGCAAGAGGCAAAATGTTTGGTGCCACTTCCAATTAGTAAATTATTTTATCTCCTGGTTCCTTGCTCCAAATCTGTTATGGCGGCTGTAAAATGCCTCCCTTGGCTGACTAGATGGATGCACAGGATATTTTTTTAATTTGAAGGAGGAAAAAACATCCTGTTTCTAACCCAAAATGTCCTCAAATCTGTTCCCTGTGTGATCTTGAGCCCCCAGCTCTGCCAGAGCACAGGCAGCAGAGAGCACTGGGAAACCTGCCTGCTGAGGCACAGTTTCTGTGTTAGTGTTACAGTGTGGGTAATGATCCCCTGCAATAATAACTGCCTGCTGGCTCCCCATGGAGGAATCTGACTTGACATGGGGAGCCAGCCTCCTGTGCCAGGGGAGCCCCCCCAGAGAGCTGGGCTGCAGGAGATGTGTCCTGGCTCTCTCCTCAGGGGAGTGAAAGCCTGTCACAGTCATAGCTTGTGCACATCCTGATGGGACAGGGGGCTTCGCCCCACAGCACTATTGGCTTGTACCTCCTCTTCAGACCCCTGGGCAGTACCTATCCCAGTCCTCCGAAGAAGAAATCAGGAGCAGACAAGTGAAGACTACAGGCATTGTTTGCAACCAGAGGCTTTGTTCACTGATGTAGACTGAGATGGGAGATGGATGATGTGCAACTGGGCAGTGAGTGGAGCTGGACCCAGCTTTTGAGCTCCAGCCTGCCTGAGGGGCTGCAGGGGGATTTGGCCCCCTTCTTTCCCCCATGCCAGCTCCCCACTGACTGCTGCCTGCCTGCCTGCAGCACTGAATTTCACTCTCCTGCTATTGCAGACACTACTCTGGCACCTTGGCCCTGCAAATGCTTTGAGCTGAGCCCCATTCCCCCTCAAAATACTAATTTCCCAGCCACCAGAATCACCAGTGCTCAAGCACCATGCCCAGGTCCAGGAGTCCTAAATGCCTGCCTTGGTGCAAACTTCAACTTGCCAGAGCCTGGAGAGCAAATGGGTGAGGAAGAGTACAGAGGGAAGGACCAAGACTATTGCCTGTTTTATAAAGAAAGTAAGAAAGTTGCTGAAGGTCTTGGTGCACATCCCAGGTGCATGCCAGAGACATGGTGCCTTAGAGAGGATGCTGAGACCCTGCCACGGGCCCAGAGCCAAGAGTGCTCACAGGAGTTGTGCAGAGGAACCAGGTTCTCTGGAGCAGAGACAAGACTGCTCAGAACTTTAAACACATTTAAATAAGTGGCAAAGATAAAAGAATACAGATAAGAGATAAAAACTCATATAAGACACTAACACAATCTTCATAGCTGCTGTAGACAAGCAGGAAAAATAGCCATATTCAAACACTCAGAATATCATCTTGAAAAACAAGAAGTAATTAGCTTGTCAGGAGATAACTCAGTTTCCTTGCCTCTGTTTAGACACTCAGTTGCAAAGGAAGTTTGGGTCACCTGCAAATGGCATCTCCACACAAAATGAGGTTTGGTGCATTATGAATGCTGTTGTGCTGTTGGGACCATTTCCTCTTTAATAACAATGTAAGATTGCCTTAATCTGTATGAGGCAAGGTGGTATTAATAGCACAAACTATTTAACACTAAAGAAGGCAAACATACATCTATGATAGTCTGCAGACAAACTGACTTCCTTAACATGGTTAAATTTTGCATTTCTGGGTCTTAATCTCCACCAGTGTTTGCTGGTCATCTTCTTCCCCATTAAGAGGACTAGAGCCAAGAAGCCCCTTTAAGTCTCGGTTTTTTTCTGAGCTTCTAGCTGTGTTGATCAAAGGTATTTTAAAATTGTTTTATGCTATCTAAGATACTGCACCTTAAACAAGTTAGGGTTAGAGCACTGTCTTATCTACACCTCCATCTCTCATTAGGAAGCCCGCTCCTGCGAATGTGATAATAGCTGCACTGAATATGCACAAGGGTGCATCCTGTTTCTTGGCTTTGACATAGGCTGGTACAGGAAAGTGCTGAGGAAGGGTTTGTCAACAGGGTAAGCCAACAGTTATGGCTTCCCTGATTATACCCTTCAGCAGTGACAAGCAAGCTTCTGTTTAAAGGCTTCCCAAGCCAGAGATTGCATCCGTTTCTTTGTTTTCAATTCCCAGTGGATCTGTGTACTGTTAATTTATGTAACCACTTTCTGGGCTCACCTGTGCAGGACCACAAAGTCCTGTAATCCCCAATGCCACATGTCAGTGGTATTCTGGGGGCTGTGGAAAAGGTTTCTGCATGCATTAGTCCTACTGCTCCATCATTTCATTTGATGTTCCTAGTTCCTCCTCAGTACTTAACAGGTAAAACCCATTCCCAAATCATCTTCCACCTCACTTTTAGACAAATCTCATTTGCTTAGCTTCTTCCCCAGAAAGGCCATTTCATGTCTGCTGCCATTTTTTTCCTCTGCACCGCTTCTGCTGCTGGCAAGTGCTATAGAGATCAGAGCGCCAAGACTGCAAGGATTGCCTGGGACATGAGCACTGCATAGATTTACACTAGGGCAGAGGAATGCTTTTTTAATCATCCAGACCCAGGAATACAACCTTGGTTCAAACGCTGCTGCTGCTTAACCTGCTGAAGGAGCTTGCTCCACTGTTCTTTTGAGGCTAAATAGTAAGGAGCACAATGACCTGCTGTTAGTCATTTCTTCTTCTCCATCCAACAGTGGAAGCTTGGGGAGTAGTTTGGGAGGTCCTGTACCCAGCCCTGTGGCCCATCCAGTTGGGAACAACAGGAAACAGTAAGTTGAAAACCATCACAGAATATGAGGAGGCAAAGCACAATACTGCCAGTTTGTGCAGTCATTATGCTCCACTGTGTCCTAATGTTTGACTTTGAAATGCTAATCTTCTTTTAAAGTAGGTAATTTTCATGTAACTTCTACCTACAAGACTTAAAGAAGGTGTTTATTACAATTCTGCCTGTCCTGGGGCACAGGTAATGAATTACAGAGCTTTTCCCTGACCAAAATCCAGCCTGGCTCCTCTGCATTAAAGCTGTTCCCAGCCCTAGTGGGAACAGGGATGGCTGATGTTTGTACAGTGCATGACTCAGGGAGGTGTCAGCTGCAGTTCCTGCATCATCATTTTTCCCTGGGACCCTCCACTGCACCATGAGTCCCCAAGTATCCCCAACATCTGTGCATATCTGGACCACTGAGTGCTGGCAGGGGGAAGAGGGCTGCCTGCCCTGCCCCAGGTACTGTGGTGGCTGCCCTTGCTCCTCATTGCCCTTTGGGCTGGCATGGCATCTCTCTGCCACACACTGCAGCTCATGGCCAAGCACTGCCCAGATGCGTCAGAGTAGCAGAACCAGCCAAAAGACAGGTTTTGGGAGGAGTGGGAGCCTGCCATGACCTGCAGCCTTAGGGCTTTCACTGGGCTGTGCCTCCTGCAAGCCAACAGTCTGCCATGAGCCCCAGGACCTGCGGTGTTGCAGTTGGTTTTTTTTTCTTGATTGCAAAAGCAGGATTTGCATGCTGTATGGCTTGGGAAACCTGGCAAAGCAGTGTTGGTGACTGCATCACAGCCCTGCCTGTCAACTGGGTGAGCTGCTTGGTTTCTATGTAATAGCCACTGCTGCTATGTGGATGCTCTGCTGTGCCCTGCACGCAAAAGCAGATCCATCCACGTGTGCAGCAAGCAGTGTCGATCAGAGCATCCCCAGAGCGGCTTGCATAAGCCCAGGTAATATTTTTAATTGGTGTCCTAAAAGCCAGCTCTCCATGAGTGGTACACACTGGCCTCATCTGAATGTTGTTTTCCTGGGGGTGTTGGGCATGCCAGGAATGTGTCAGAGTCAGATCTCTGAGCACAACGGGTAATGTTTGTCCGTAAGCATCTGGAGTCAATCTGTCTAGTAGCTGCTCAGCAGGGCACTTAGTCACCCAGAGAGTGCTTGAGAAGGAGCTTCAGTAGCTGGGGTGGAGCATGGCTCCATCAGGCTTGGCTGTCTGGGGAGGCACCAGCAAGGCTTGGGACATGCAAAGAGCTAGCCGCAGGCTACCCAGCAGCATGGGGGATCAAAAAGAGAGGGAAAATGAGATTTGTAAAGTCGGTTGTCCTACGAGCACCCTGCTTTGAAGGGCCACTCCCAAACCTATGAGAGGAGTGATGAAAGCTGGTCTGCATGGGGGAGCCCCGTGGCAGTATCCGCAGTGGTCACCAAGGCTTGGAGAAGGCAAACGCTAATGTGCTTTTCATCAGCTGAGATTTACATGCATGGTCCAGCTGTGCATGGCGAATCCCACGGTGTTTCCCACCCCATGCATCACGGGGCTTCGAGGGGCAGCACAGGGGAGGAGCACAGGGGTGTGGGGCTGAGGCCACCCTCCCCTCCCTGCCTTTCCCTGCATCCTGCATCACCGGCAGCACGAGGAGAGCTTTCTAGATGACTTGGCATGCTGTCCTGTTAATAATAGAAAGCGGGGCTGCCTGGATTCTGTGTTCTGGTGTGAATTATGCGCACAAAATACAATTTGCTTTGCTAATGGTTTTTTTGCTGTTTTGGTGCTGGGGAACTTTTCAGAAATCATTACCATGTGCTCAGCTTCTTATATTTTTCTCTCTCTTCTCAGGCAATTTGTCAGAAGGGATTTTTTGACAATTTCACTGAACCATGCTTGAGAGCAGGTTAACCCCTCAAGAGCTTAGCACATATTCCTCTCCCTTCCATTGGCTCAGACTGGTTTGTTACTGCTGCCTTTGTTAGGGACAGGGGGGAGCTGGATGGATAGGTGGATGCATGGATAGGTATCTATTCATGGGGCTCAACCCTCAAAATCCTCTTTGACATCCTCTGCATATCCAAATTCTCTATCTGCCAGATAATGAGAGTCCCTCCATTCCTCAGGGACACCTCAACAACAGGATAATTGCAGTGATAATGTTAGGGATGTCTCCAAAAGCACTGAACCATGGAGCATCCCTGAGCTAGGTAGAAGCTGCCAGAGCTTCCCAGGTAGGGGCTGGTCTCCTTGGGGAGGTTGGTCATGGGCCACATGGAGGAGCAGAGCTCCCCAGTTCTCATCCCCCAAAAACTCTTATGGACCATGCTTGTGTCTTTTCCCAAGAGATTTTTAGGAGATGCTGGAATACCAGGGTGGAAATGGAACTTGACAGCTGAAATGGAAAAGGCTTTGGGGACATCCCAATCGCTCTGTTTTTCCTAGCAGCCTTTTATCTCTTTAGGCCCTACAGTTGCTGGATGACTCCCATTGCTGGGAAGCAGACTTGCAAACCTCTCTCAGCCTCTGTCCTACAGCCTCAGACACATTCAGGCGTGTCACTACTCCATGCAGGAGCAGGCTGTTCCCCTTGGGAACATAGAGGCCACTCCATGATGCTGAAGCATCTGATAGGGATGGAGGTGGTCAGTGAGGGAAAGGGCTGCTGCAAGCCTTCTGGAGCCTAGCTAGTCCATCTGTGAGCTGTGGTATCTTCTCTTTGGAGATCCTAGGGCAGAGCAGCTGGGAATGCTGGTACCCTGCATGCCGCAAGTGATTCTTCATCATGGAGGGAAGCGAGGATTTCACCTCTATTCCTTTACCTGATAATTAAGTGGCTGTCTCAGCAAACTTTTCTGTCATGCATTGCACACTTCTGAGGATGTCCTTCCAGAGCTGTGGCTGGTGCTGGGGCTCCTGCAGCCATGCCACTGTTGTTTTAGAAGAGCTTGGTTTGTGCCACCACCTCCTCTTGTTTACTGAGAGTGTGTTGAAGGAAAATGTGTTAGAAATCTTCCTCAGGCCCTGTCCTACATCTGCAAGAGCCATGTTCAAACATGAATTCCCTTTGAGCACACAGGGACACTAAAGCGTATATACCCTGCCAAATTTATTTGCATTACGCTACCATTCTCAAATTTTGCAAGCTAAGCAGCAGGGCTTGGCCAAGTTTTGACTGACAAGAGAACATCCCCAGGAAGATGCAGATCCTGGAGTTGGTAATGGTCTACAGTGAGGACACATCCAGCCTCACAGCTGCTACATCTTTGATTGTGCTATTTTTAGGTGAGGGTACGCCTTACCTGAGCAGGGCTATTAGCCACTGCATCGTGGCCAGAACTTGTGTTGGCAGATTCCCTCCTGCTGCCTGAAATCCCCCTGTCCTGCTAGCTGGCTGTAGCATCCCTTTTGCTCCCTAAGGCTAGTGCAGAGCCTCTGCAGAAAGAGCTGCTATGCCCTGCCCCACTGCTCCTGTGCCAGTCTACCAAGGGCTCCTCCAAGATGAAAGCAATCTTTTGTTATTACTCATTATTTGGATTCTTTCTGTCACCTAGTAAGCTTATTTTCAAATAAGAAATGAATGAGGTTAGTTTGGATATTGATTGCTGAAGTCTTCCCATTGAGCAATGTTTATCATCTCCAGTGGGTGCTGCCAGGCACAAGGTGTATTAATTGTTTCAGTGATTCCTGCGCTGTTGGGAGCTGGACTGAGATGTGCTGGTGTGTGTGTTCAACCACTGGGTCTGCTGCAAGTGAAGCACTGGTGTTTGTCCTTGCAGGTCCTTGAAACCCTGTGTCCTGCATGGCTCCTCATGTATAATTGCTAACGGATCCACCTCGGCCACCACCTCCATGGTGGGTTAATTGCCTGGATTTCTGCTGAGCTGAATACACTTCACTTACCTGAAGATGTTACGTATTTATTTTACAATATCCTTTCCTTATGACCTATTATTATATCAAGTGTCCTTCTCATTTGTGTACTCCATAATCTCAGTATTGTTGGAGATTTAGCTCTTGAAAGCCCCTCTGGTACCTCAGAAGCTGTGCAAAGCCAGGCATATCTAAGGAAGTGCCTGATGGACTGCAGTGTGATGGGAAGGTACCCGATATAACATCAGATAAGACTGCTGTGAGTATCATAGCATCTGCAGCTCCCTCAGCTACCTCTATCCTGCACCACCATCTCACCCATTTCCCACTACAAATTAATTGGTTAACCTGTCTGTGATCACAGCTACATTTATGAAAACCAGTCCATAACACACAAATTTCAGTTTGTAACCATATCAGAGCAGTTTTTCTGATACTGCTAAGGACATGAAGCTGGGCAGTTAAAAGAGCTAGGAAGCCTATCACTTTGTGAAAGCATCTAAATATCTGTAATGTCACTTTGCTAAAGCATCACTTTCTGAAGTGAACTAAATCTCTGCAATGTCAGCTCTTGGAGGACAAATTCTGTGTGTCTTCTTTTATGAACTCATTTCTTAGAGATGGTTGATGCTTACTTTTCATCATTTGATGTGGCCCATTGAACCTAGCACCCTCATGTGTGATCCCTCAGATGAAATGTCAAGAGTCTTGTGCAGTTCATGAGCCCCCCAATGGGCTCAGCTGTCCCAAATGGCCTTTGGAACGTCATGGACTTGCCTCCTCCAATGGACAATTTGCATCCCAGCAAAGTGAGAATTGATTAGGGCACTCAGCTTGTTGAAAGATTTGCTCCAATCAATCAATCAATCAATCAATTCAAAGGTTTCAAACACACAGTTAAAGGCCAACTGCCTCTTCAAATTCTAAGTGAAATAAACTGGATTGAATCCTTGGAAAAAATCACTTGGGCTAAAGGAACTTATGAAACTGGTCAGCACTAGATTGCCTGTGCAGCTCACAATGCCAAAAATATCATTGGTTGTTTGGTTTTTTTTTTTAACTTGGAAAGGCAAATAATTTTAAATGTTATAAACCTTTAAATTAAACTAAAGAAATTCAAAGAAATACCTCTGCTGTTTCTGGAGCCAGAGCATTACAGTTGTCTGTAGCCCATAACTAAACTCTCAAAAAAGAAGTGGGGGAGGTTGCTGGCAAAGCCATTGATACTTATTGCAGGTATCCCTTTGCCACTTCTGCCCTGGAGCACACAAAGCACCACAACATGCTCCAGGCTGGCTTCAAACTAAAAGCAATCTTCTGACCCATCTTCACATGCTTTTGGGTCAGTCAGTCTCTCGATTATGCTGCCACAAGTGTCATGGGTGGGAGAAGGACACAAAGATTCTGCTTTTTTCCTGCAAAACGCAGATCTCATTTTTCACACTGCAAAGACGTACTTGTGGTTGCATCTTCAATCTGCAGAACAGTTTCCACAGCTTACTGCAAAGCTGAGGTGATGCTCATATTCCTGTAAATTAGACTGCATATATTCCTTAGCACGTACAGTTGGGACATAGGGTTAAGAGACCATCTTTGTCTGCAGCTCCTATTTTACAAGCTCTTTAGCTGATGCTAATGGTGGCACCTCTGCCTCCACCTGCTCCTGCCTCCTCGGATTCCTCCTTGTTCCTTCTTAGCTGTCTTCTCAATCACCTCCTTTTAAACATATGTTCATCTGCTATGTCACTTAACTTTGACCACCAAGACTGTGTGGCTGGGCACCCCTTACAGCTCCTCCTTTAAGTCTGCTGTTCCTTGCTGCCTGGTTGTCCAGCCTGCTCCAGCTACCTAGCCCCAGGTCTTCATTAATTTGAGTGTCACCAGAGCAAGCACCTGAAAGAGGAACACTTTCTGTCCACCCATCCATCTCCCTCTCAGAAGCACTTTTCCTTTCACCTGCTGGAAGGTCCTCCAGCCCCAGCTCCCCGAGGTAGCTGTAAGTGTCAGCCCACTGCCCTCTGCCAAGCAGCTGCTTCCACCCGTGCTGACCCTCTGCACACAAGCTGCTGAGTTGCAGTCAGGCGTTTGTCACATAACATCTTGATTACTGTCACTTCTGTGATCTTGAGAGTTGCTCCTAGCTATGTCCCACTCTGTTTGGTTTCTGTTGCATGCTTCATGACCTGCACGTGCAGAGATAATCACATCAACGAGCGTGGGGACAGTCCTAAGGACTCAGAGCAGAGGTTTCTCTGGCCAGGCGGCAGCCAGGAGTGCATGATTAAGTGAGAATGGGAGAAACTGGGGTAGTCCCTCCTCTGGCCATGTTAGCCCAGCTGTCCCAGGTTTTCCATGCTGAAGGCTATTCCAGAAAAGCACGTCTGATAACTGTGGGCAAAGATGCTCTCTGTGGGTTTCTGAATGCATCCAATGGCAATGAGTTCCTCAGTGTGATAACGCACCATAGGAGAAGGTATTTCCTTTTGTTTTTCTTAAATGAGTTGTGGGATAATTTCATTTTGTCGTACATAATGCGAAGTCATGAATAATCACTCAGTAATCACTTTCTCTGTGCTAGTCATGGCTTTACAAAACTCTAATCACATCCGTCTTTAGTCATCTCTGTTCAAGGCCAGAGCTCTTATTATTTAGTTTCCTTACAAGAAAGCATCTATTATTCCAGCTGGGGATGATGCCCCCCTTTTTCCTGCGCTCCCTGATGCACAGCTGCTGCACCCTCAGCATGCACCCACCCACAGTGCTTCTCCCCTTCCACCCCAGGCTTGGCCCCACCAGCCACTCTGGAGATGTCCTAGGTCCAGCTGGGCACTGCTCTGGGGTGAACCCCTCAGTTCTCTTGATGGGAGAGTCAGAGCAGAGCCCAAGTTGTTCACCTGTGACTAATGTCTGTCTCCTAGGAGGGACCTGTGCCCAGGCAGAGATACAGAGCTTGATCCCAGGAGCTGTGTCTCAGGAGGAACACGAGGACAGAGTAAGGAAGGCATGGTATGTCTCCAGGTACCATCACCAATGACACACCCAACAGCATTGCCTTCACAGCCACTTCTGATGGGAGAATTTGGCCCCCCTTCACCTAGACACTGCCATAGCCAGACAAGGAGGCACAGGAGGACATCTCTCTGGTCATCCCTGGGTTTCCAAACACAGCAGAAGGAGGGCGATTTGTGGTCCAGCTCCACAGGGCACTGCCACAGCAGGTGTCAGGAAGGGGAGGAGGACCAGCAGCTCTTCCATCCAGAGACGCCTGTGGGCCCATCTCAGCCGCACACACAGACAGTGGGGAAACCTGGAGACAGCTGCCTGCTGCTCCAGCAGGACTGGGGATCTGTGTGCCCCATGGCTATGTATAACCAGTGCATTCAGACAGAGAGGACAATGACTTGGAAACATGCCTTAAGTGGTTAATAAAAGAGTTTTTGCTCCACTGAAAGGGAGCATTATATCTCCCCTTGGGAGAATTTTCTTTCCCTCTCCTATGGGGCAGGTGTTTGCCCTGGTGACACTCCCCTGTGGAGGGGTGGCACAGCAGGGACGGCACTAGAGCCTGCAGACAGTCCAGCCTGCACAAGAGAACAAGTCTGTGCATGGAGAGTACCACAGGAACTGCAGCTTTCACACCAAGGAAAGTTTGCTGGGAATATTCATAGTGGTTCCTGTTGTGTTGCCTGGGCCATGGGGTTTTGCAAAGCAACCTCATGAGCATCAGAGGGGGAGCAGGACTGGAGGGGATGCTGACAGGAAGATAGTATTGCGTGCACTTGGGAGAGAGAGGCGTTTCTTCGATGTGGAGATAAGTGTGGGTGTGAGGGGGAAGTGCTCATGTTGCCTGTGTGGGAGGAGGAACAGCTCATGTCTCCTGTTTGCATGCAGGGGAGGCTTTCCTGGGCCAGAGCAGGGGAGTCTTTGGGGAGCTGGTAAGGACTGAGTGGGTTGGAGGCATAGGGGCACCAGTGGTGGGGCAGGAGGGGTTGGCAGTGCTGTGAGGGGAAGGTACCTTGGGGGTGAAGAGATGTGTGAGTGGCCATGACATAATGGTGAGGATGATGCCCAGGACATGGACTGGTGGGGTCAAATCTGAACAGGAGCACACAGCATCCATGCAAGCCCACAGGCACTCCTGCAAGAGGGAGGGGGGCAGCAGGCAGCTGCTCTTAGGGCTCATCCAAGAAGGGACATTTCAGTGTTAAGGTTTGGGTATGCACAGCATTAAGGTCTGGCTTTAAAGGGGACAGCAGGGCTGGGGTGAAGGGGCCCTGCCAGCACAGTTGAGGGGTAGGATGTTTGGATAGCCCCTGTGCAACCATGCACTTGTAGCCAGAGGAATCCCCTAGCAGAAGGGCTGAGTGCTGGTGATGGGATTTTTTTGTCAATGATCAAGGTCCCCAGACTGCAGTTTTGAGGAGCCTGGGATATCCAGGAAGATGGGCTGAGCTAGGATTATTTATCTGCCTGCCCATCACAGCAGTCACTGGAGGCTGTCAATGCAGAATCAATAGTGCACTACAAAGCCCAGAGCTTTGACTGTGGGGAATTTCTGGTATTTCTCCTCATGCAGGATAACAACTGTGTCTAGGACTGGGTTTTTGCTTGGATTCTTTTTTTTTTTTTATTTAATTGATTTCCTTTGTTAGTTTGGCCAGTAACTGTTACTGGGATGATCAGTGTTGAGCTCTGTTGGGTAAGGGAAGGAAAATGATAGGGCTTGTTTGAACATTGTGTTCTCAGCATGCTCTCGTGGTGGAAAGGCAAAACCATAAAGGTCAGACAGCTTCTGCATCCATCTGCCTTGTGTAGAGCCTCTTCCTGCTGCCAGGCAGGCTCCTGTTGCTCCCTGGGCTCTGTCATCTGCACTGTCCTAAGCGTGCCACTGTCCCCACAATGGGCTGAGACATTGTCTTCAGCAGAGCTGGGAATGGTCCCTTCACTTCACCAAGCATTAAATCAGAATAAGGGCTGGAGCCAGCACAGGAGGTTGAAGCCAGGACTGATATGCAGCTGTAGCTGGTACCAAAGGGGAATGGATGCCACCCCACCAGCCATGTCCTGGGAACAGAGACATCCTGCGGGGATGGGCAGCAGGGATTTGGGATGCTTTTATCTCTGAACCACCCCTCAGGTAGACAGACTGCTCCATGCAATGATAAAGGCTGTCCAGGTTGAATAACAGGTGTAAATGCACCCTGCTTTCCCTGTCTCCCAGGCCAGGACAGTATTTTAACTCACCCTCTCTCCGGCACAGTGAGCTGTGTATGGTGAATGCAAACCTCTGATCAAATATTCCCTCATTCTCCCCCTATGAAAGTCTAAAGTGCATCATCAGTCAACAGATGACTGAAATTTCGTTTTCATCAACCTACAGGCCAACACAGACAAGACCTCAAATGTTAGTCAAAAGCAAACACCAAAGGGCAAAGTCAGAGCTGGGTGGATTTGTTTGCCAAGCCTGGTGACTGAAGTCTCCCAGGAAGATTTTGGGTGCAGGGATGCTGCAGCAGGTAAGGTGCTGCCCAGCAGGAGGGTCCCGGTGCTGTGCAAATGCCAGCAAGGGAAGAAAGCATGATGCACAGCCCATGGAAGGGAAGAGGTTGCTGGAGAAGAGGGCAAAATCTGCCTTTTTTTGCCAACAGAGGATGAGAGACGGCAAGCAGCAGGGCCAAGCTCTGCTGTTTGGGTTCCAGGAGGTCCTGGGAATTCGGGATACTGCCCCTTTAAAACATGGGGAGAAAAAGACACAAATGAGGAGCCGGCTGAAAATTAGTAGAGCAGAAAACTCCAAATGATGCAGAGCTAATTCCTTAAGTGTCAGACTGGCTGCCAGACCCTCCGCTTCTCAGCCCCCTGGCCCCGCAGCACCCCCAGGCAAGTGTGGGGAGCTGCTGGGGCCATTTGCTGCCCCCCAGCCCTAGATCTAGCCCCCCAGGACACCAGCAGCCCCCTGGGTTGGCACATGCCACACGTGTGGGCTTCTTTCCCCAGCTGCAGCCCCCAGCAGCCCTGCAGCATTGCCCCTGCCCAGGTGAAAGGGCGGGGGAAGTTTTTTAATATACTTTTGTCGGTCTGTAAATTTCTTTTCTTTCCCCACTGGCTTGGATCGATGTTTGCAGTTTACTGAAGTCCCAGGCACACAGATTAAATCCTCTCCCTCTATTACACTAGATGGGCTTTTATTCTCCCTCTGATCACCTGGAAATAAACACAGTGCGAGTGAGCAGGAGAGGGGGGAGGCAGGAGGAGGGGTGGGGGATAACCAATTTCAGACCTGTTTATTCCCTACCAACCTCAGAGCTCACAGTCATTAAACAAGTCACTTAGTCTGAAAGCAGCTGTATCTCCTGTCCTCTGCTCCTCCTGCCTTCCCCTTTCCCCTGCCCTCCTGCTTCCTCCCTCCCTCTGCTTCCCTCTTCCCTTCCCCTCTTCTCTTTCCCCCTCCTTTCCTTCCCCCATTATTTTTAGAAGAACAATAATAATTAGGCAGAGCAGCTTCTAACACAATTGTTTCAGCCTGAACAGGCAATTAGGACAGGCAGAGTGAGGCTAATGAACGGTGCATTGGTGTCCCCCCCCAGTCCTGCTGCCTGGCCCCCTCTGCCCACTCCTCACGTCCCCGCAGACGTGTGGATCTGCTCCCGAGCTGCCTTTTCTAACGCAGGCAGGAGCTGGCAGGCAGTGCGGCCCCCCAAGGCCACGGGCAGCCGAGCCGTGATGAGCTGGGGAAGGGGGGACGGGAGCCGAGCGCATGAAGCGAAGGGTGATGAACGGGAGCTGGGAGCTGCGGGCAGGAGGATGGGGATGGAGAAGGGCTGCCGCCGAGCTGCCAAGCTGCGACTTTGGCAAGGGGACTTGTCTACAGAATAAGAGTGACAGCCCTTGCACGGCCCCGGGCCCTCTCGTGTGCAGGGGAGCGAAGGCAGGAGCCGGGCATCTCCCTGGGGCTCAGTGCAGGCTAGAACAGGAGCTCCTGGGTCCCACTGTGGGGAGGGGAGGGCAGGAGCAAGGACTCTGGTGTTACGCCATCATGGGCAGGGATGGGGTATGGGGCTGGGAAGGGGAAAGGGAACGCCTGCATCATGTGGCACATGGAGCACAGCGTACGGTCCCCCTGATGGGGGGACCATAGGACCACTGAACCATAGGACCATTGGCCAGAGGACTGGTGATCCTGTGCACGGATGCCCCTGTAATGACTGTTCCCAGAGACTTGGTGTGGTACCCGGGGCCAAGCAGCTGCACTGAAATATTCATGCCAACCTCACTTTGAAGACAGCATGACTTCTTGGAAACTTGCTGTGTGTCTTAAATGGAGCTGTCTGTTCTGCATGGCTGCCTGGGCATGATGGGAACAAGCGGGGTCCTGCGAGGCCGATGAGATGCCAGGGAGCAGGAGGAGTGTCCGCTTTTGTTGTGTGACGTTCACACCCTCAAGAAGGATACGGAGCATGGCCCAGGCAGATGATGTCCCAGAGGGACAGGGGACCAGCCCTTGGGGTGGCCATGCTGCCATGGGGACAGTGCAATGCTGTAATCCCCATTGCAGGTGGTGTCCCAGGAGCAGCTGGTCCCCAAGTTAGGATATGCCCAGAGCTGACAAGACTATGATGCGATCATGGTGCTGCGATGATGGGGCAGGCAGTGCCAGGGACATAGGTGCCATAGTGACAGGGTAGGAGGTGATGGAGAGGGAGGTGGCAGGTAATGTGGAGGTGTTTGAGGCAGACTTCCCTGGCAGGTGATGCTGGAGGTGTTGATGCTGTGGCTGCAGGGTTCCAGGGCACTGTTACATGGCTGAGGAGCTGCCTTCTGCTCTGTGCTCAGGAGGTTTGGATATAAGCCCAGTGCTTAGCCCATCTACTTGTATGGGGTATCAAGAGATGTCCCCAGTACAGAGCTGATGCTTATCCCTGGTGTTCCCCCAGCTCCGTAGGCTGATCCAAGTTGTGGGGCCATGGACTTGGGTGTGCAGTGGGGAAGGGGACACTGAGGACTCTGGGTGCTCTCGTGGATACCATGCTCCGCTGTGGCTCCAAACTGGCACTGGACTGCCTTGAACTCAAACATTCCTAGTTTTACTGAAGTGATGGAACCTTTTGGCCCCCAGCTGCTCAGCATAAAAAGGTAGCGTAACATGCAATGGGACCCCAAGCAGGAAAACAGAAAACCTACCTTTCTGCCTAGTCAGAAAAGCCTGAAAGCTGTCTTTGTAGAGCCTCATGTTCTGCAGCCCACCATAATGTATCACAAATCCCAATGTAATTTGCTGTCCCTCAGGCTGCTCAGTATTACTGCTTTCCAAATGTCTCTCTCCCAGTCTCCATGGTGTTAAATTATATTTCCCCAGCTGGATTACTTTGCATTTGTTCAGAATGAATTTCATTTGGCTATTTCCTTCCTATGCCTGACCCCTCTTTCCCAGTGCATTATCTTTTAGCTCTTTGTCCTCACCAGGATTTGCAGCACCTTCCCATTTCATATCCTCTGCAAATTTAATTAACATGCTCTTTACCCTCCCTCTTTCAGATCAAATGAAGATGTTAAAGGAGAGCAGACCTGGCACAGATCTAACCACTAACCACTAACAACAATACAAGTACCTTGCACTTAAATTATGCACTTTCCATCAGAAGATTTCAAGGGTCTTTGCTGAACTGGATAAGTATAATCATTAAAGCTGGGAACTCCACTACAGTGGGGAATTAAATATTTGAGGTCTGTCTGAGGACATATGTCTTGTTGACTGTTTTGTTGCCATAGAAGATACAGTCCTGGGATAGATGTCCCTGCCGTGTTGTGCCTGCCATGCTTGTCTGGCCCCATGGACACAGAGGTCCCTGGACAGGGAGCCAATCCAGCTGGAAACCCTGGGTTCAGAAGAAGCAAAGCAGGGCCCTGGCAGCTGACTCAAAAGTGTCTTCTGGTTTGACTCCAGCAAACAAATTGGTGACAGGCTGAAATTTTGCTGAATTATGAAATACTCACAAGATGCTTCAGTCATTGTCTGTAGTCATGCAATGGGGAAACAGAGGCACAGAGGTAATGGTTAGTGTGTTAGGCACACGGGCTGTGATTCACCTGCCTTTGAGTGACTAAAGGAGGAATGTCCAGGGCTGCTGCTGTTGGAGCAAGAGCAGCCCCTGTGAAGGGTCACTGCCCTGATCTCCCTTGGGCTGGGAGGGATCCCTCTTGGTCAGGGCTCTGTTCTGAGGATGTTAATTGCACCTAGTTTTCCCCTAACCACAGACTGTAGGCTTCCACCCTCCTCCTGCACACCACATGGGGAGCATGAGCAGGTTCTTCCCATGGGGATAGTGAGGGGCCACTCGACCAAAGAGTCTCTCTAAAATCCTGCTTTGGCTTCATCTTAATAGCAACATGCAAGTGTGTGGTAACTTGGGCTGAGTGTAAAAGGGTTTTGTAGGACACGGTTACCAAGTTCTTTACAAGAGAATGGCCTTTTTTTTTCTGTTTTCCAACATTTAACAACTAAATGTTCTCATCTTGTTAGTGTTACCTTGATGATGAATAATGTATACTGCTCCTGCTCTGTGTGATACTGTATTCTTAAATCTCTCTTGCATTATGTGCCTGCACATGCAAGCACACAAGCCTACTATAAAATTTTCTGCCACGACCTCCTCCAGCTAGAACAAGCACAAGAGCTGCCACTGAGAGGAACGACACATCAGGAGCATCCTGGTGGCTGTCTGCCCTGAAAAGGGGTTTTACTGTACTCACTGCTCTAAGTTTCTCATCTTTGTATTGTATGAGGCAATACAAATTGTCCTCAGACCAAAGGAACTGAGTGTACAAGTTGCTGAAAGCAAAACCCCATGGATACAGCTTGGGCACAATGGAGAACGCAGCAGCACAGAGGACCCAGCATCTCTGCAGAGCCTCTTCCTAAGACTGGACAGCTTGGCCAGGGCTAGAAAAACCTGCAGGTTGCTCTTGGAAGACGCTTGCATGACCTTTCCTTTACTTGGCTGGCAGTTGTGCTTTCCTGGTAATGTCCACAGTCTCCCAAGGTCCACTGCTGCCCCAGACTCTTGCCTTGCAGGAGAAATTCTATTATTCAGTGGCTGTGGAGTGCCTGAGCCAGGCATTAGTCCTTCTGATATTTTTCTCTCCTGATAAGTCGGCTCATATCCCTGATTTTCACAGCAATATTTCAGAGCGGCTAAGCAGGAATTCAACTGCTGTTTATAACATAAGGAAAATAAACCCCAATGCCATTTAAGGAGAATATTGATATGGCACTGAATGGGGGTGAAGGGACCGTGAAATCCCAGCTGGAAATTGGTAGCATCTTTCTAGCACTGGAGCAGTGAGCTCCCAAACTGCCTCATCCTAAGAGGAATGGGATTAAGAAACCAAATTTCTCTTATGATAAGCCATCATTCATGCAGGAAAGAACTGAGCTGACACTGTGTGCTGGGAGCTGAATTTTGCAACCTTGGAAGCCCTCTGGCCTGGCTTTCTGGGTCAGATCTTCCCCAGGTAGTTCCTGTGGCAGTGGGCTCCATGCCCTAACACTGCTAACTAATGCAGTTAACCATTAACTAGCAAGTAGTATTCCCATTTCTCATTTCCAAATGAGTTTCCTTGCTCTATCCCAATAAGGAGTTGGGACACCTTGCTATTTTCTTTGCCTCTGCTTAAGCCAAATTTTCAAATGGCAGTGGCACCTGGACTTTCACTCAGGAGTCATGGCAATTAATCAGAGATCCTGATGAGAGCAAGTCCCCCCACTTTTCCACCCAATATGCACCTTGCATGCATTTCCAGTGCAATCAATTTTCTTCATGTTTGCAATATCCATTCTCATCTGTGTGGAGCACAGAGCAGGCTGGCAAGGGCCACTCTGGGATGCATGCTGCACTGGAGATGGAAGATAGTGTGTATGCCTGCACATCAACCTCAGGATTTTTTCCCCTTTCTTGCTGTTCTCTGCACAATTTATTATCAGAGAGTTGTGCCAGTCTCCTGCCTGTTGCCTGTGTTCGTATACGCACATTCAGCCACAGCTGCATGCAGCCATACATGCACATGCTGTCAGTGAGCTGAGAAAGTTACTGCTGCTGCATTTGATTAATTCAATCCAGGTAAGACATCTTGGCTGTGAATTGTCCCCTTCTCAGTGCCAAATCTATCTGGCCAGGATATCACACCTCGGGAGCAGCAGCATCAAGCTCCTCCCAGATTTGGAGGCTGGGAAATGCATGTTGCTTGGCTGGCTGTGGGAAATGCCCACTGTGGTGCAGAGGCTCTGCCTCTGAGAGGAGGGAAGCAAATTGGAAATGAGGGGGCTTGGAGAAATGAGGGGGGGGGGGAGCACAAACAGGTCTGACAGCTATGCAATGGGAGCAGCTGCTTGTTGGGCAAAAAGTGGGCAACCTCAGTTCTGTATGAATCTCTCAAATTCTCAGTGCCGTGAATTTCATTTTGTCCTGTTAAATTATTAATCTAGCAATAAAACTACCCCCTTATCCATGCCTCAAAGCCCCAGTCAGAGCCTCATGTGGCTTTTATCTCCCACTACACCATGAAGGAGCCAGAGTGCAGGCAGGGAACAAAAGTGACGGGATGGTCCCAGGGGCTCTAGAGGAGCTGGATGCACCTCCTGTCCCTGAACTTCTGCTGTCCTGCACCCCGGGAAACCATGCAGCAGCTAGGGTACAGCTCGGTCCTGGGAAAGCTGGGATGTCCCAGCAGTGAGGACACAGCCATGTCTTGGTGCTGGAGGCTCCTGCATGCTGTGACTGCAGAGTCACCACCATATGGCAGCCGAGCTTTGGGTGCAGCTGGTACCCAGAAGGCACTGGAGGATGGGGGGTTTGTGCTACAAAGTGCCTGATGGTAACATCAGCTTGGGGGATCTAGTCCTCACTCCTGCACCTCAGAATAGGGTCAAGAAACTTCACCAGCTCAAACAAACCAATGCCTTTTTGGTAGTGTGCATTTTATGCCAGCTCAGATCCTTCACCTGGCACTCAGTGTGTGGAGCAGCTCTGCTGGTGCAGGCGAGGGACCTGCACGTTGTGGTTTGAGTGGGAATGAGCTGGGACAGAGGGATAGAAGGGGGAGACACCTGTAGCCAGCAGGACTACCAAATGACAGAGCAAACCAGTGGGACTGCCCAACATGGAGGGCTGAGGGCCTCTGCTCCAGAGGGTCCTGGGTGCTTTCACCCAGCCTGGGACTTTCCTCTATTATCCCAGGATTAAGTGGAGCAGATCTCCCTGGGAAATACAAGGGCAGTGCTGTGCAGCTTCTCAAATGCCCTGGGAATGATAAGCCCTCCTTCTCCAGCAGATGCAGAGCCCCATGATGCCAAGTGCTTCATCTCTGCTAGCAAGCCTGTGTACGGCTGGGCTCTCTGTTGTCCCTACCCTGCTCCTTTCCTGGTGGCCCACTGCTGGACTTTGTGAGAACCTCTCTGTTCTGATTTCTGGCAGGAGGGAGATCTCATTTTATGAGTTATATGGGGAAAAAAATTACCCTGAAAGCCTAGATGGATACCTGAAAGCATCCAGGTCACCCAAGCTGTTCCCAGATTCTCCTTCTTGCATCCTACCCTAGTTACCACAAAGATGCAGTTGTGTTCTCTCTCCTTCTGAGCACCGCTGGTCCAGCCTGAGTGCAGAGGCAGCAACAGCCCCACGGAACAGCAAGAAGACAGTGCTGTCTCTCCAGAGGTGGTAGAGACCTCCTCAAGCTTGGCAGAAAGAAGTGCTTTTGCCAGGACCTGCTCTGCAAATCTGTTTGAGGAAAGCAGAGCAAAATAATGTCCAGGATGGTGCAGAGCATGCTGCGTGAAGGGGGCACAGCTCTGACTCCCATGGAGAAGAATAAGCAATATCTGGATTTTCCCTGCATGGTGCCAATGCTCCGTGGAGGAGGGCTTAAAGGGGGAACTGTGACAACGTGCATGAAGCTTGAGTGGAGAAAGGATCTTTGTGTTAAAAGAAGATGGGAATTTTTCTGGTTGTAGATGGGGAATCATGCATGGGGAGACCAGAATATGGGTTACAGCAGTGTTTAGCATGAGCTGCCATAAAGGAAAATACTGTAAAAGGTAATGCCCAGCAGCACCATGGCTAGACATTAGTACACAAATGTTATTAGAGAGAATATTGCTTTCATGCAGAGTAGCCCAGGAATGCTAACGAGGGGCTGTGTTGAAGTGTCCTCCATAAGGTTGTGTAGCCTATGAGGTTTTTTTTGTTTTGTTCAAGAAAACCACAGCACAAAGTCTGGCTGGTTTTAAACCAATATGACAGATTTGTCTGAAAGACTGTGCATAAGGAGAAACCGCTGAAGCCAGGGTCAATAACCAAGAGCCCTTGGTGGGGCCAGCTGACACAGACTGCCATGACCTTGCTGAATGGACACTTTTTGTGGCAGCACTGTGGTAGAGCCTGGTGTATGGAGGGGCAGGGGAGAGGGATGCCAGCACCAGGGAATCACGGGACCAGCCTTCCTCACTCCTCCCTTGCAGAGGCTGCAGCATGAGAACTCTCCATGGGATCTCAGCTTGCCATTTTAAATGTTGGGGGTCAAGATTCCCCTGACCTTCCTCCCTAAGGATGCAATCTGCAGTGTCCATTGGCATCCTGCTTCTTTCACACCCCAGCAGGCAACCGGTGCTGGGTCTTGGCAGGTATTTGCTGAGCAAGAGGCTCTGTATGTGCTGCCTTTTCTTCTCCCATTCTCCAGGTGGTCGGGTGTCCTGCTCCCTGCCTCTCCCTGCCTGCTGGCATCTCAGCAACACTGAGTTTTACACCACCTTCCACTCGCTTACCCCGACTCACCAACATGTCACTTACACCACCATTCATGTCACCTCTGATTCTGGCCCATAATGTGCAGTATGTCACCTCGGCAGAGGATTAACCACAGAGAGCTTTAGAGCCAGCCAAGCAGAAAGCAAAGCATATGTCATCTCTCCTTATGTTTACAGGAGAGAACATCACCTGGCATCACCAGAGACAAGGGTACGTGTTGAGTGATCTCCTCCTTGGGAACCGGCGCTGATGGTACTGCAGCTCCAGTAGTCCAAGGACATCACCCCAGCAGCCCTGCATGCAGGTGTCTGCTGGTGGAGCCTGTGCACCAGCTGCACCCGCAGTCGGAAACTCACCCCAGCCTTGTGTCAGGGCAGAACTACATCCATTTCCATTGTCTTGGCACTTGGAAGAGGAAAATACATTTCTTCAGGGCACTGCTAGCATAAAAACACCTGAAAGCAGAGCCCAGCCTGATCTATCTGGTCCTAAGGAGACTTAATTGCAGAGCAGTTTGCTGCAAACTTTCCACAAAATGCTCATCTCCTTTGCTGTGTCATCACGCACTTGGCATTCCTTTTCATCACAATCTCTCTCTTTAATGTCTGTATCTTTTAGAACTGCTTCTCCTGCAGTGTTTTTGCTCTTGAAGTTCACACATCTGGAGAGCTCTGGTTGAGATCCTTCAGCATTGCTCCTTCATGAGCCCTGGGAGAGCCACGGTCCCATTCATCTGGCCAAGAAAGCCACTGTGGATGGGCAGGGAAATGCATTTATCCTCATCTTTTTTAAGATCTTTGGATTCCTGTTGCATATCATACCCTGGCTGGCTTTGTCTCAGTCACAAGTATACACAGTACCTGAGGGCTCATCTCTCTACCCAGCTTTTAAAGCATTGTACTTCTCCCATCACTGGCTCACATCTGCAGGAGCTAGGGCATCAGTGTAATGTGTACTACCTGCCAAGGTGCCTGTTAGTTATCTGCTCCTTCTTCAGTGTCTACAGTCCGCCACACCTTATGCAGTGACAATCTCTGGGAGAGGGAGTAGGGGAGGAACCTCATCCTAGACACCAGTTGCCTGAGGGCTGTTTTAATATCCCTGTGGATCAAGCTGTTTTGCTTTCATTTCTGTCACTGGCAAGGGTAAGGAATCTTGCAGGGAACTGTCACTGGCAGCTTGGTGACAGGGGCATCCTTGCATCCTGTGATGGATCTGCACATGTCCACATGAACATGGCCTTCTCCTTGGTCAGGAGCAGGCAGGGTGGCCAGCTCCCCAGCAGAGTAGCACCCTCCCTGCTGCAAAGCAGTGCCACTCAGTGTGTGCTGGCAATCACCTGCAGCTGCCAGTGCCAGGGAGAAATGGGCCCATATCTGATTTTTGGCCATTCCCAGGTACTCATGCTTGCATGGTGGGCTTTCCACATTTCCTGTGTTCCTACAAGACCACAAGGTAGGTATCTAGTCAGATGTCAGAGACAGGCCAAGGGATGCTGAACCACATCAGTATTTGGAAATCCTCTATCTGCATGTTGGGAACACTGAATCTAAATTTGAACCTTTCTATCACATACATGTGCAGTTAGTGCCATTACCGAATTAACGGAGGCTCGACATAACTGAAGACTTTGGGTACCGAAACCAGTCAGAGCTGCTGACCTCCCCAGTTTGCACTAAAAGAGGGTAAAGGTGTCCAAGCATGCACACTGGAGGGCATATCTGTGCTCATCGCTTATCCATACATCTCATGCTCACCTTAGGCTTATCCATATTGTGCCTGCTCACCCTATGACTTAGGCATATGCATGTATGCTCATCCATTTGAGTGGCTGTTAGGTCTGCTTTTTATTTAAGTGGGAATATTATGAGGATCTCTGGGCTTGTAGGAGGTGTCATGGGCTGGGCAGCAGGCGGGAGAGGGTGAGCTCATGCATGCATCCCTGTGCAAAGTGCCTGACACACCTGTAATGAGGATGATTGAAGGCTGAGTGCAGGATGATACAGAACAATATAAGTAAGTGGTTTTAGTGTCAGCAATCTTCAAACTTGCTGTCAAAGGGAACATTTAAACGATTTTCCTGCTACTCCAACGCATTCAGGTTATATTTATACCCAGAGAAAACTGGTGCTATAAATGTCAGGTTTGGAGAAGGGCTGGCTGCATCCATCAGAGGAGGAATTAGAAAGTAAGGAGGAATGATGTATCATTGCCAGGTGACAGACCTGTCTGGAAAGAAAATCCCTGGGGCCTGACCCATGCCACGGTATGCCCCAGGCTGAGGTGTCTGCCCTGACACCCCATGTTTGCACACAGTGGGTAGAGCAGGCAGGGCCCCAAGCTGGTCAGAGTTTTGAGGGGGGAGTGCCTGAAGCATTTAAAAGCCAGCTTTTAGCAGAGCACAAGAGAACTATAAAAAATTGTGAGAATTCTGTTTTGCTGGAGTGAGAATAAAAATAAAAGAAATTGTAAAGAAGCCTTGCCCTGCCCACTGTCCAGAGGACTTCATGCTTTCTTCTAGTCTTGTTCTCAGTCTAGCAGCTTTCAGTGGTTTCCATCAACCCTCTATGGTGTCCTCTGGATCTCTTGTCCCTGTCCCCAGCCTGGCTAGGCATCTTCTCCCTGCTCCTAGCAGCTAGCCTGCACGTCAGGTCCCTTGCCTGCTGGCTCACTGCCCTTGGCCTGGCACTGCCCTTTGGAAACCCCTGGAAACCCTGATGGTTCTGCTGCCATCCCTGCGGCTGGAGGGTGGGCTTGGTCTTTCTCTGTCCAAGGGGATTGTCTTCTCCAGTTGGGTCTCTGCTAAAAGTGCTTGACTGTGTTCCTAGCCCAAACACTGCCCAGGTTGTCAGGTTTTCCAAAGTACGTGTGGGCAGTAATGGCCCCCTCTCCTAAATTACCCCCTCTCAGGAATTGCCTGAGTAGTGATAGAGTTCCTCCCTTCTCCAGGGTATCTCCATCCAGCTCCAACCACCCTCCATCAGAGTGGATTGCCTGTTTCCCAAAGCAGGGAAAGGTGAGAGACATACACTGGGGAGTCTATCAGAAAGGGAGTATATTGGGGACTGGAGCAGTACAAAGTGTGCAGCTGTTTGGAGAGTGGAGATGGAGGACTAGGCCCTTCTTATCCCTCCAGGGATGGCCCAGCACCTGCTTTCAGGGGAGTCAGACCAAGCAGAGTGGTGCAAAGTGTGAAGGTGTGTGGAGAGGTAAAATACACATGGGGAATTTCAAAAGCTTTATGCAATTCCTGGGATGTCTGCAGAAAGCCAGAGCTTTCAGAAAGTCATTTAGGATCTCAGGTAATGAGGGATGATTCTCCAAGAAACATTTGCTGTTCTGAACCTCTGCCAAAGCAGAGCTATTGGGAAGGTGGACATCCTTGCAGCTGAGAGTTTGGAGACCCCTCTGTGGGAAAGGAGGGTTGGATGCTTTTAGTCTAAGGGCCTTTTCCCAATTCTGACATCTGTTTGATAATTCTGTTCATGCCTAGGCTTTATGATAAAGCCAACAAACTGTAATTTCATTGCACCTGGTGCATGGAGAAGACCTTTTGGTGGTACATATGTTGCAGTATAACAGCATCTAGGAAGTTGCACAGTTCAGATTTTGCTGTTGATGTAAGACGGCTTTGTAAGATGGCAGATCTGATGTCAGTACCCAACCGTGGGCCAAGAGCACTGCTGTTCACAGAGCCCTGATCCAGTACAAACTCTCTCTGATGGTTCAGCTGTTCAAAGCATTCGGTGGAATTTGCTTTTCCCCAGCAAACTTCCTGCCATATCCCATCTTGCCTGCCCTTTAGAGCCAATATGTAGCCACGGTGAAGTTGGAATAAATAGCATGTTGTTTGCTGTTACAAATTTGACAGAAATATGATCATGTATTCAAACATAATCCAGGTCAAATTGGCACTGGCAGGTGAAGCAGTAGCACACAGCTCCTGCTAAATGGAAGGACTCACTGAAATTCATTTAATTGCTGGGCGAAAAATAAAAAATAAACAAGAGAAAAAAATTGACATTCCCAAGAACCTTTCATATATCGGTGGGAAATCATTCCTAGTTCAGTTAACGGGTCATGTTGACAAGTCTAAGAGCAAGAAAAGGTCAGCACTGCAGGGTGTATAGGAGGGCAGGAGGGGATTCCAGTGGCAGATGCAACGGGAGATCATCTCTGCCCTGAAACCTCTTCCAGCTTTGCCTCCCCACAACCATCCCTCCATTGAGCATGTGCTGACACTTGTGCCTCCTGCCTCTGAGCCATCTGCCCTTACAAAATGCTCTGGGAACAAAGCCCATTCACACTGCTGCCAAATCCTGCACTTTGTAAAGGCGAAACACGGGTCTGGGTCAAACTGCATCGCTGCAAGACCCTCACCTTTGGTGCGCACCATGAGGACCACTGGACTCATTCAGCCAGCCTTGTTGCCAGGATGCCTGCAGAGGAATCACCTCTGCCCACCCTGCATGTGTCCTGGGCACCTCAGCCAGCTGTCCTGCCTGCATCCAGTCTGTGCACCACTGCTGAAATAGTAATAGCCTCTCTCCCATCACAGAGGCAGTGCTGCCACACTCCCCCAACCAATCCCTTGTTGCTCAACAAGCTTCACCTGACAAAGTGAGTGTAGCTGAAGTGCATGCAGGTAAATGCTGAATTTGGATGATCAGCTTGGAAAAAAAAAGGAGGTGAAAGGGTAACTTGTTCAGTCTGTAAGAGCTTGCTAGGGAATAAAACTCTGATTATTGGTCTAGGAACCAAAGCAGAAAGAGATCCAGACCCAGAAGTAGTGCACTGGCAAATTCAGAATATATGTATAGGTCTAGAGGGCAATTAACCACCATGCCTCAGGGCTGTGGCGATTTCCATTTCCTGGCATCTTAACTTTTTTTTTCCCCAGAAAAAAACGCGGTTTAGTTCAAACAAAATTTGGTTGAGTGAAATGGCAACACCAGGATATCCTATCAGGCTTTCAATGCTCTGAGTGCATAAAGGCAGCATGGGCAGGAGCACATGCCCTTGGAACATCTCTAGATGGACTGATCATCTCTCTGCATTGATCTGGGGTAAAAAAAAAAATAATTAAAAAAACCAGTCATTGTAGTGACTGTTCCCCACAGTTATGCTGGCACTACCACCTGGCAGTGAAAGGGGCAGGAGGCAGAGTACTGTTTAAGCAGCTGATGAATGGCCCTCATAGGTGCTAGGTCCTCTCACTGCAGCAAGCACTGGGTAGTTTCACAATAGACGTGGTTTGGGGATGATGCATATCCTCACACTTCATCTGCTTCTTCCTCCCAGCACAGGACATTTTTGGGATCCCCCTTCTGTGGTGCTGCCAAGCAGGACACAGGACAGGATGGGTGGCACAGTACCTCTCTCTGACAGAGCCCAAAGCAGATGCCAGGGAAGAGGAAAAAAGACCAAGCAAGCACATAGAATGTTGCACTCCATCGTCCCACAGTCTGCAGCCCAGGGACTTCCTGGGCCAGGCATCATTACAATGTTGTTTATAACCCTCTGTGGACTTCTCTTCCATCCCATCTGCCCTTGAACCTGTGGGGATTTTTAATCTATCATTGTTCTCTACACACTTTGCACTTCCCCTTCACAGGTCGAAATGAACGCACAGCAGGGAAGTCAGGAAAGCCGGCTGCTTCTTTTCTGATGCACCATGGAAATCAGATAGGGGACTGAGAAAGCGGAAGGATTCATGGAGCCTGGGAACATTTGCATAGCATCAGATAGTGGAGGCGGCAGAGGGTGGAGAATGAGGGTTGAAATAAGACCCTGGAGCCTCTTGCCTGGATTCAGTGTCTGTCTGGGTCAGGTTTCTGCTGTAAAAAGCAGAGAAAATTATCCTTATCCCTTCAGGACAAGCTCAGGAGGAATTGCAGCTCCCACGGAGGGGAAAAGCACCATCGTGCCCCATCCTCAGCTCAGCCACTGCTCTCCAGCCATAGTCCAGGCAGAGGGATGCCCCAAGTGATATTGCCCACACCCCTGCCACTGCTCTACACAGCAATGTTCCTCCTGTAATTCGCTTTTGGGTGATCCCAGCAACCCCAACCACCCCATCAGCATAAGGACCTGCAGGGCATCACCCCATCCTACACCTTGGGAGGAACAGGCTCCCCAGGAGCACTGCAATGCTCTGAGTTAACCCACATCAGCACCTAGTTTGCTCCAAAGTGGGAGGGGAAGCTCAGCCCATGTGTGTGCCCACTTCCCAGCTCCCAAGTGGCTGCATGAGATGATCAGGACACCCCCCCCACAGGGTATTCTCCTTTCACTGCTGCAACTTTGTCCTATTCACAGGGCTTTTGCCTTCCCACTGTCGCAGACAGCTGGTGTACTTCCAGCTGCTACCAGGCAGTCCAGGTCTGCCAGACCTCAGCACCAGGATGCTGTAGAGATTAGTGCTTTCTCCTGACCTGAGCAGCTCACTGAGTCTTATTTTTGTTAGAAAGAGAATGGATTAGAAAGTCATATTTCTTGGTTGTAATCCTATTTCAAAAAATGCTCTGAATTCCATGTCCCTAAGCAGAGAGGACCTGCCTCAAGCTTCTTTCTCAAATGATATGCCGGGCACCTCTACCCTTCCCGTGGCTTTTTGCACCAACAAGTATGTGCATGTGATAGTGTGTGTACGCGTGTGGAAAAACCCTCCCTTTCCCTAGGGCTTGCACTGGGAGAAGTCTTCCCACACCATGGCTCAGCTCCAGTGCTAGTTGGACTGTTATTTCAGGCTATGTACAGGCACCTGATTCCTACCCATGTCCAATCTGAATAAGAAATGCTGGTCATGCCTTTGGGATCAGTGAGGTATCTCCCACTATCTCTTCACCTTTGCAAAGCCTCCTGGGTTCAGTCACTTTTTCTTTTTTGTCTTAGTCTTTTGTCCTACACCCTTTGCCTTGCAACAGTTGAAATATCAGAGGAGCAAAGCTGGAGCAGCAGAGCACCATCCCACCCTCTGGACACCTCTCCACTCCCTCTCCATCCCTCCCCATCCACCACCACCATTCTCCAAGCATATGTCTCAAGTTCAGCTACAAGAATACCCAGCATATGGGTCAGCTCAGGTCTTCACCAGTACAATGGTTTGTGGAAGGGCTCAAATTGCCAGTCATTTGCTCTATCCAAAGGGGAGATATTGGGCTGGAATGTAGGAAATTAGAATGTCTTCTCAGCCACAGAACAAACCACAGCATTGTTGGAATTGCAAATCATTAGATGGGGCATGCCTGCAATACATTTTCTTAGGCAGGGGATAGCAGCTCCCAGGATTGTCCCACAAAACCTTTCCTGCCCTGCCCATATTGCTACGCACTTGGAGCTGCAGGCTCAGACCCACAGCTTCAGGGATGCCGTGGCAGATGTGAGGAGCTCAAAACACTTCCATGCCTCTTTCCATGGACTGCAGCTCAGTTGCCATTTTTTTTTCTTTTGGGTGGGGGTGTTAGTACCATTGTTAATCTGTGGGAAGGAGTGTTTTCTTTTCCAGCGATCTCATGGTCTGTACAACTGACTCGGTGATGTGCTGATGCCATTTAGGAGAGGACACTCCTACATGTTTCTCTACTCAGAGAAGCAAGAAAGATGACCTAATGGCTTCACACAGCAGCTCACATGCCAAAAGTCCTGGTGGTCCCCATCATCTGCCAGAAACCCCTGGATCCAGGAAAATTGCCATGGCGAGACTGGTCACCACAAAGAGAATCCCTAAGGACATGTGGAGATGTAGGACCATATGAAGCAGACCTATCCACTCAGATTTTGCTTGAACCCTTGCTTCAGAATGCAAACATGGCAGTACTGGCCCAGAAGCTGTGAAAGCCAGGGAGTTTTCCCCCATCTCAACTGTGCAAAGCCCAGTGGACCTTGCCAGCTAGTCTTGGAAATCTCATTTTTCCACTCCAACTGGGAGTGCCCCAGTGCAGGGTGGGGAACGTGGAGCCTTTGCAAAATGCAGTGGTTTCATTTCTGAATCTCCTAAACCTCCCATTGGGCTCCAAAGCAGATGCGAAATACAGGATGCTCCTCATATGTCCTGGAGCTGGGCAGCATTTAATCGGCACGAGGCTCTGGATGCACATTCCTTATCTCAGCAACAAGATTTATAGAGGCCCTGAGATTTATTCTGCCTGTAAAATTCTGTTAAATGTAGGGATGAGTTGTGCAATGACTATTGTTTGGGAATGTATTGTGTCTGCTGGCAGAAAAATGGTCACGTCTCTACCCAATCTCATGCGACTGCCAGGTGTGCTGGGATGGCGGTGAAGATGTACAGGAGGGATGCAGGGAGCCAGATGCTGCTGCCAGGAGCAGTGGCAAGGTGGTTGGGGACTGCACCATCATCTCACCCTGGTCCTGCTGAAAAGGGACACACAGGCAAGGGGTGGTACCGAGCCAGATAGCCCAAGCAAGGGAGGATGCTGGGGAAAGCAACTCTTTGACCATGGAGGGAGTGAGGGGCTCACGATGAACACAACCCCGCGGTGTGTGAGCTCAATTCTGCAGCACAGTGCTCGCTCAGGGTGGGAGATGGATGAGGACATACATTGCAGGACGAGGGCAGATTGCCACTGGAAATAGCTTCCTGGAGGACAGGCTGCGGGCACCCGGCTCCCCAGGCTGGGCTCATTAGCTGGCAGCCTCGGTGCTGGCTGGGGGAGGTGGTGCTGGGTCTCCCAGCAGAAAGGCTCTTTTGATGGAAACGAAAATTTTTGCTTTTGAAAAACCTGGAGTCTGGGAATGAGCCTTGGGGTTACCATGGAAACCCATCGCCGAGCCTCGCCGCAGCAGGAGACACAGCCACAGTGTCTCTGGGTCTGCAGTAGTGAAGCTGATGTGAGAGCGAGCCGACAGCAGCATGCCTCGGAGACACCCCAGGTGCCCGCAGACGCTGCTGGCTGCATCCCTGGACCCTGCATGAAGGCAACCATGCATCTCACCAGGACTGGGGAGGTAGAAAAAGTGATCAGCTGCTGGGATGTATTTGGTTTGCAATGATGGGAATGGGCTGAGAGTCGGAACACGGCCATGCTCATCAGACATCGGGCCACCAGCCCGGTGCGTAAACAAATCATGCTGAACAGCAACAGCAAGCTGCACGCTGGAGCCTAGCTGCAGATTGGCTCTGAGTTATATCTCAAGGAAGATCAATAGAACAAATTATACCAGCAGAACAATATGAGAGCCCTGAAAACCCCAATTACTGAAAACCTAATTAATATGGTTTTAAACAAACAGTATGGAAATACTTCAAACAATATTAAAACGGCCACCGAAGTTTCACAAGGGCAGCAAAGCAATTCCTTAGCCCATGGCAATAGGGTGGGAAGGAACCCAAAACAAGAGGGAGAGTGGAAAACAATTGCTTCGATACAGCCACAGCTGGGGAAAAGCAAGTGCTCTTTCCAATGCGTAGCACAGGGACTCCCATACGCTACCCCAACACCCTGCAGGGCTGCAGATCAATAGTCCTGTAGAAAAACAGAGTCAGAGAACAAGGAATAGAGAAGAAAAAAGAAATATACATTGCACCAGCTCCCCCAGTCCTTCTAGGAAGAACATAACCAGAAAAAGGGATGTGAAACCCCAGACTTCCTGAAAGGAATCTGACCCAGAAACCTGACCCTCAAACAAAACAGCATCCTTGGAAAAACAATGACACTTAAATACACCACTGATTGCTCCTGGGACTCCTGACATAATGTGGGAGCGAAAGGGAAGTCTTGGCCTATTCCAACACAGGAAACCGTGTATGCTATCTCAGACACAGCTGAGATCCTACATGCAGCCCTGCACACCTCCAGGATATCATCCTCCCCTGTCTAGCAGGACGTTCCCCCAGAGCAGCAGTGAGGTGTCCGGGTGCAGGCAGCTGGAGGAGCCCCCGCATGAGTAACAGCACTGGTGAACAGTCCTGCAGCAGACTACATAATCCATTAAAGTCCAATTGGATCCCTCCCTGAGAGCAAAGCAGAAACCACTATAGCCTACAGATGTTCAATTACAGAGGGAGGTGTTTGCCTGCTTCAGAGATTACAAAAAAAATAAAAATTGCTACATGAAGGAACTGGTAGGAAATCATCTGACAACACTGAACCCATGCACTGATCCATCAGGCATAGGATAAAAATAAACAGCATGCAACCAGGCCCTGGAGCTGGTGGGAGGAGCAGGACCCCAGCCTGGCATACTGCACCAACACTGGCAACCACCTGCCTTGCAGAAACATTGCAGGCCCCCGAGACGAAGGGCTGCTGTTTGCCAGCGAGGCGATGAGATCACTACGTGAACAAGCACTGACCAGACACCTGGAGCAGTGCATCTTACAGAGGATGCTGGAGAAAACAGACTTTTAGTGTGGCTCTTGGAAAGCTTCCAAGCTTTTTGATAGAGTGAGACCTCAGCCTGTATCACATAGCCTGCTCCTTAGGGTGCTTCTGGCTGGCAACGTAACCACTGAAAGGAGTGGCTAGGTCAGAAAGAAGGCAGGGGTTCAGTGTAATCCTCCCCAAGAAGCCTGCTGCAGAAAATATTCATCAGCGCAATATGATGTCTTTTACTGTATGAGCAGAGAAATGTGGAGGGCAATGTATTAATATGGGCAGGAAACAAACTTTGCAATCCTGGCTTATGCAGTGTATGTACTCCTGGCTTGTGCAAGAACCACTGCATGGCATGCAGGCACCAGAGCAAAAAACTACACAGGAGAGGAAGAGCTACATGAAGCTGGACACACATCCACACACATCTGCATGGAGCTTTCAGTGCAACCATTTCACATCAGAAAAAAAAGTTTAATAAAACTGAGCCCACAAGTGGGTATACACAGGATTTCTCATGGATGCTGCTCAGGAAAGTTTCACAGGAGGGTGCAGGAATGGTTAAAGCAGCTGAGACCAAAGGCCCACCTAGCCCAGGTGCTTCGTGGAGGGTATAAACCAAGATCACTACGATTTCCCCCAACCCTTCTGGGTCCTGCTGTGTGGTGCACAGACAACTCCCAGGACGGTGGTTGTGTTTTGTGCTCAATCTGACTTGGCAAATTTTTCTCCCAAGAATTTCTGTAAAGGCTTTTAGCACTGACATGCAATTGAGGGTGGATTCTGCGGTTGGGGAAGGAGTATCCTGGAAGAACACCATGTTGGTGGCCCAGGCTGTCAGCTGAAATGTGGAGATGGCAGTTCAACCCCTGTTGAGAGTTGCCTGTCCCTCTCTAACCCAGTAAGGGCTTATTTATCTCTACAAAACAGAAGCACAGCAGTGGGAAGGTCTCTAAGAGGGACTTCACTGCCCTGTGATTGGGGTACTGGGTCAGATGGGCCACAGACTTAACTGTCCCATGGCCCGGAGGAATGATCTGACTCCTGAGCTATTTGTGGTATCTCATTTCTTTTGGAACCATCTTTAAAGGCTCTGTTTTCATTCTGATGCAGGCTAGTAACTGATTTTTTGGAAGGTGAATGTCTTTTTGTGCAATAAAATTACTATTCCCAGCTAACCTTCACAACCCTGGAGGCAACCTGGCTCTTCCATAAGCCCACTAGAAAGCAATAGCTTTCTTCTAGTTTACCACAGGGGCTGGTTGTGGGCAGCTCTGGTGGGAATGAAAACCAATCAGCCCACAGGCATGACCCATCATTACTGCTGGGAGCCTGGAGGTACTCCGGCAGCTGGAGGTTTTGCTTCCCTGCTCCGCCTGTCCTTCCTCTGCCTGAGGGTGTGTACTGGGGTGCCTGCACCCCTGTTCTTTTAGCATTGTGGTCATTTGGATGAAGCCAAACCAATGCTATACACACAGATTATTTTTAGTCAAGCTAACATGCTGTGTTCTGCTTTTCCTTGTGCTGGGGGTCTTCCCTTTTCCTGTGAACACCTCTGCATGCAGAGCCTGGATGAGAAGGGACATGGGAGCGATGCTGCAGCCAGCTCCTCTCTTGCAGACTGCCCTAAGTCTCTGGCTTGCTTTGATCATCTGGGGTCCCTACTCAAAATCGTGTCACTGTTGCAGGAAACTATGGGTCTTGGCTCCCCTTCCCTCTTGATGGTCTTGGCCTGGTGCATGGGACTGCCCAAGCTCCAGAAATCTCATTTTTTGGGTCATGTCCCCAGTTCCAGGCTCTCTGCCTGGGACCACCTCCCACAGAAGACCAGAGCTAAACTCCCACCTCCAGCTAGCTACCAGCTGCAGGCACCCACCCTCTCCTGAGTCTTGGTACAGCTTCTCCTTGCTCCTGAATCTGTTGGTCCCTGCCGGCCATGGAGTCTCCATCCCACTCATACACCCTCTCTCCGGCACCATGAACCACAGCAGTGCAGGCAGCCCTGGGAGGAGGCAGCCCCAGGCAGGCAGGGAGAGTGCATCACATACCTTGTGCACGAGAGACTCGTGCATGTCCAATACAGAGGAGCTGTCAGGCGGTTAATTAGACCCAGCACTTCACTCCTGCTGAAGTCTATTAGCAGAGTTTTAGCTGACTGCTCCCTGTTTGGGCTAACTGATGTGAGCAGGGTGTGAGAGAGGCAGCAGGAAGCCCCAGAAAGGAGGATTTGTGCTCTGGCTGGTGTGGGAGAGTGAAGTCACATGCTGTTCCTTGCTGGAGTTTCTCAGCAGCAGAGTGTCTTATTCATCCCCTTCCCTCCTGCTCACAGAGAAATGTCCCAGGTGAAGCAGGAAGCAGCTGTGGCCTGGATTACCTGGTCTGATTCAGTGCCCTGGTAAAGCCCAGCTCCTTTGCAGCCTTCAGGGAGGAGGAAGGAAGCAGCACAATAGTGGAGGGCCAGAGGAAGGGTCTGCGCAGGAAGACACCCCTCCCTCCTTTTTATCCCTTGCCTTGCATCTTGGGATGCCCTCTGAGCAGCCCCTTCCCTTGGACGCCTGGAGGAGAGGAATGTGTCTCAGCACAGGGCTGTGAAGCACATTGCTACTCATTTCCCTGGGCTCCAGATGCCTGTAGGAATCAAGCCCTCGAAGCACGTGTGAGCAGATCACCCTCGAGGCACTCCAAGCAGCTGCCATTCCACAGGCAAGCGAGCTGATCATGCAGGAAGGACCTTTGCAGGGGGTCAGGAGCACAGGCAGGCAGCAAGTGCTGCTGGTGCCTGGACAGGCCTGTATGTGATGTGGGGGGGGGTGTGGAGCAGACTGCGACAGCCACCTGGTCTGTCCCACTCAGCCCGTGAAGGGTGACTGAGGAGGAAGTACAAGGCATCACGAGGTGCTCCAGCACTGTGGGACATGTCCCCCTCCTGCAGCCAGGCTGCTGCTCACCCCCTAAAACCCTGCCTGCAGCCTGGCAGACCACACCCAGACCGAAGCCATGGATGGCACTGCAGACCCTACCTGCCTGTCTTGGTCCCATCCCAGGCAGCCTCTTTCACGTGTTCTTCTCCATCTCATCCTCCCTCTTTGTTTCTTCCACTCCTGCCTTGCATGCTCTCATTCATGCAGATCTGCAAGGATCCCTCTCTGCTGCTGAACTGCCTCCAGGGGCCTCTCCCTCTGCTTTGCTGAGATTATTACTTTTCAAATTTTCTCTTAAACAATGGCAAACACTCATGAGAAAGCACAGCACTCCAGGGAGGGAGCCCATTCACCTCTGCACAGGTTTCCTCATGCAGGCTCTATCCCCTCAACCCCCTAGGAGCTGCAGAGGTGGAAATTCAGACACCGCTCTTGCCTCTATAGCTCCCAATGAAGAGTATCAAACAGGAATGAAACACAAAACCCACCTGAGGAAAAATAAAAGCTCTCAACACATTACTAGGAGGGGTGAGATGGGAATGCCACCTGCCTGAACGTGACAAGGAAGGAAAGGGGAAGCAGGAGGATTCACCTGCTCTGCATCTGCACAAGCATGCAGCAGGAAGCAATAAATCAGGAGGTACTCTCCTGCACATCCATGTGAGCAGGCCCCTGCCATGGCCTGCCCCTCCCTTAGGGCACAGATGCAGGCTGTGGTGGAGCAGTGCTGCTGCCTGTGGGAATCCCCAGTTGCTTCCTGAAGTGTGCTCAGATAAATGGCACCATAGGAATTTACAGCAGGAACCCGAGGGCAAGCTCAGCCCAGCTCTCAAAGGCTTGGCTTTCCTGGGAGAGTCTCTGGAGGACTCAGAGGACATGTCATTATCCACTATAGAAAGCTAGCAGACATTTGCTGGGATTCATCCATACATGCAGCCCCATCAGATTCACTTTCCCCTGGGACAGTTCTGGTAAGACTCTTGTTTCCTGTTTGGAGCCAGAGCAGAGGACAGGTGGGGGGTGCGTGCAAAGCATCCCAGCCAGCCGCCCCTGCCTCTGTCCTGCAGCCTTTGCTGGGGGACTGTGGTGGTGCCAGCTGACCTTCCAGGCCCATCATGCCCTGTCAGGATTTATAATCTGAGATAATGAATGTTTACATCCATTTCTTCCTGCAGCATGTGTACAAAAGCACCCTAATCCGGAGCCTGCGGGACAGACTCCTCCAATGAGGCATTCTATGCTACAGGCTATTCACCATCAGCCACAGTCACAGCAGGGGACATGTTCATCCCAGGACATCTGCCCTTAGTCTCAACCTCTTCCACCCCAGTGCCACCCCCAGCCTCTTCCCAACCCATTGCCCTAACCTCCACCATCGCCTCCCCTCTCTTGGCTCCTGGATGGACCAGCTGCTTCTCCTTCTCTCTCCTAGAACATCCCCCACAGCTGTTGCTTGCTCTGATATCCAAGTTATTTAATGTATGTTTTGCTTCTTGTAAATGCAATTTGGTGGCTGGGAATAGGGAGGAAACCACATGAGCGGCAGCCTCCCCATGGACCTCTGGCAAGCATTCAGCCCCTTCCCTGGTGCTCAAGGGACCTCGGTTGTGAGCAAGGCAGCCAGCCGCTTGAAGCATCTCTGCCTTACAGGAGTTAATGTCTGGTGCAGAGTCCCCGTTCCCCACCCTGACAGCATTTTCTGTTAGTCAGCCTGGCCTCTGCCTGGGCAGCACTGCTGCAGAGTGGGTCCCCTCTGGCTGCAGCCACCCTGTGCCTGGCACCTTGTCACCCCACTATCCCACGGCGCCCAGGGTTTGGGAGGGGAAGCAGGGTTAGGACCAAGAGCATTGCTTTTCCCAAACCAACAGCACTGAATTTACAGGCAGATTAATTTAGCATGAACAAACTGCTATTGCAACACAAATGTCCTGCAGCTATAGGGACTAGGCATTTCTCAAGCTCTTTGGTTGTTTTTTTTTTTTTGGCCAGCAAGAATGTTAGTCAAAGCAGAACTGCCATCAGCTTGGAGGTGCCACTGTGCCAAGGAGCACACGGGTCAGCGGGAGAGCTGGGACTGCTTGGGCAGCACAGGGGATGAGGGAGTCAGAAAGCAGCAGAGGGTCACTCAGAGAGCCTGGGAGAGGGTCTGCAGGCAGTCCCTGGTGAGAGCATCATGCGGAAATGAGAGGCAGGCAGGCAGGCAGGCAAGTGATGTTGCCAATAGCTATTACTGCATCTCACAGCACTAACACAGGGTGGAGGGGAACAAAATCCCCGGCTGATCTGGCATGATCTAGTCTGAGTGAGCAGAAGGAGAAGGGTGTAGGCTCTGCCCCAGGGTACATGCCACAGTTTCACCCTGCCACTGGGCATACGCCAGTTCTGGGTTGCTTCTGGGTGGTTGTACAGCTGCATGCAATATTCACTTGCTTCTATAAAATAGTCAACCCACAAAACAGTGCAACACAGACATTGTACACAGTGCAAGCAAAGGATATGACAGTCAAGTAAACAGCACTGCAAAACAACGGCACAGGGCTTCCAAAGCAGCATCCAAGCAGGCTCACACCAGGGCTGAGACAGCCGGCATCTTCACGGTCTGGAAATGGGGCTGACTCAATGTGCTGAACTACAGTTTGCTGACATGAGTTAACTGAGGATAGGCGAAACATAAGCAGCTATAAAGACTCACTGAAGGTCCAGGTATGCGAGGAAGACCAATTCTCCAGTGCACAGCCAGCACACAGCTGTCAGGAAGGAGAGCCAGGGATCAACATGGAGAGTGCTCTCAAAATATCAACCCAGGAGGGGGCAAAACAGCACCTCAGAAGCAAGGGATTATTAGGAAAGGAGTTGAGAACATCACTGCTGTTTCAGCAGACCAGGAGCTGCAGATGCTTTGCCACTCTCCTCCTCCATCCCACAGAGGTGGAACCTATCAAGGGTTTGTCCTGGCAAAGGCACCAAAGGAGCCTAAACTGAGCATGGGGAGGGAGGACACCGGAGGGGACGAGCGTGAGAAAGGGACTGGGAACAGCTATTGAGAGTGCTGGGCCCAGCACACTGGACGAGCACCAGCCCGAGCATACCAATTTATCCGGTGCATAATTAAAACCTGGAACTCGTTGCCCTGGGAGGTGGCAGGGGCCAAAAAAATAAACAGATTTGAAAAGAGATTAGACAAAGCCGCAGCACTGAACATGATGGTCTGGGTGCAACTTCGAGCTCCAAAATCTCCTGAAATGCTGTTTGTGGGGTGCTGGAGGAGGGCTGAGAGGAGAAGGAGCTCTCTAAACCTCTGTTGTTTCTTACACCCTTCCCCTTTGCATCCTGTAACGTCCATCTGGAAGCTGACCACCAGGCTACACAAACCTTTGGCCTGAGCCGGCATGGCCACATTATGCTTTTGTGATCTTTATGCACTTCTCTGTTCTCACGCCTGCTCTGCACGAGAGCTGTTCTCTCGTGGGAGCTTTCCCCTTCAGCCTGCCAACACATGCTGCCTGCTCAACTCTCTCAGTGCTGGGGCTCAGAGGGGGGATTGCATCAGCCCCAGCATGACAAGCGCTGTGCTAAGCATCGCTGCTGCAGCAAGGGCAGTGCCACCAGCAACTGGACTGTGCAAGAGGCCAGGTCCCTCCTAGTCATCCTGTTTGGTCACACACACAGCTACAGCCATGAAGTTATCATGTCTCTCATTAAAAATGAAAATTCAAATGCAGCTAAAAATTTTGGAAGTTGTGAACTACTGGGGTTTGCCAGACCAGCCTATGGGAGAGGAGAGAGCTGTTTTCTGTGAGTAGAGTTACACCCTTCCCAGTCCCCCAGGTATAATTCTGGGGTTCAACCTTCAGGGAAGATATATGCAAGCCTTCCCAAGAGCCAGATAGATACCATGCAGGACCTGGCAACCTTTCCAAAGTGATGAAGACAGATTAGTTTTTGCAAGACATGCATGAGATTGCATTTTTCTGACTCAAATTAGGGGTTAAACTCCCTGAAAGCTGGGAGATGGTGTCCTTCTTGGAGGCAGTCATCTGCTTCATGGCATCCTTCTACAGCAAAAGGCAGGTCCAAGCTGAGTGTGGGGATGCCGCCTCTCACGGAATTGCCAGGTCCTGGGCCAGTTCTGCTTATGCTACATACCATTTTAAAACTTGGCTCTAAAACTCTGACTTCTGGGTAATAATTCCTGCTTGCCTTTCCCATGTCACATGCAAGTTCTCCACCCCATTCAATGCTTCAAAGCTGGCTCCACTTTTAATTTATAAAGCAGCAAACAAAAGTTGTGTATTTTCTTTGCATTTCTTTCATGACAGCTCTCATCATTGCCACCACCATGGATCAATGTGATCTTTTTGCTGGAAGCAGGGGGTATAAATCCAAGATCCCTTCCCTGTGCTCTGCATGTACAGGTGAGATAGTTTTGTTTCCCATACACATCACTTTCCACTGAAGTTGAATGTCACCAGATCATTTTCTGGCCCAGGCACTCAGTCCTATGACAATATTTGGCAGCTCCTCACAGTCAGATTTTGTTTGCCTGCCCAAATTAATTTTATGCCATTGGTGAGTTCTGCAACCTCACTGCTCCCTGCTTTCGCAGACCATTTATGCCTTTACTGAGAACCACAGCCTAGCTCCTCATTTGACTTCATGGACCACCTCTGTTCACCTGTGAAAAAACATTTATTTTTTGTACCTTTATTTTCCTATTTTTAAACCAGAAGAATTACCCATGAGAGGAATTTCCTTTTTGACCCATAACAAGTTAATTTCCTGATGAGTCTCTGATGAGGGGCATTGCCCAAAAGCATTTTGAAAATCCTAACAGATTATATAGACCAGATCACCCCGTGCACATATTGATCCCTTCAGTGAATGCTAATGGATTTCTGATGCATTATTTTCTTCCACAGAAAATGAAGCAACTTTCTCCTATTATATCCTATTTATTAGTTTACACAATAGCTCTATTCTTTGATACAATTTCTACATATTTGCTTGGCACAGAAGTCTGACCTACTGCTCTGTAAGACTCTACATCCCATTTAATACTTTAAAAACCCCACACAAACCCCCTAGTGTCACATTTAATCCCTTTCCTTACTTTGCTACAGAGACTGTTTTAAGCTGTAGGTTATGTATTACAGTTAGTAGATGGGATATATCATCCTTTCTTTCCATACAATTTTTGGGTGAATCTCCCTCGCTCTGACAATTAGTTCCTATTCATGCTGCCAATTTGTTCTAAATTCTCTCTTCTAATGGTACTTCCATTGAATCAATTCCTTTGATTTTCTAATATCAACCTGGAGTGTTACCTGAGGCTAAGCCAGCCTTGGGAACTGAGAAGTCCCATTTTCTCCCTCTTTCCCCTTCTCTTTAATTTCCTTCCTGACTCTATAGCTGAGTTCCTCCCCCGCCCTTTTTCCCTGGGACTGGGCTTTTTCTCCTGCCAGCCCCAGTATCTTCTCTGGATTTATAGCCTGACTGTGTTCTCAATTAGCATGTTCTTTCCAGCTTTTATGGCTTCCAAGTCACAACATTTTCAAGACTGTGGCAACATATTATAGACTGTACAGGTAAAATAGGTATTAACTGCATCTATATCTTCCTAGACTCATAATTTCCAACTTCTCTTGAGCTCTCCAAAGACTACACAAGACTTGGAGGCAGATGTGACTTTAGACAGTGCTCTCTAAATTACCTTCCCTGGTGCATCTTCGTGAAGAAAAGACCTTCCTGCCATTCACCCCCTACCCTCAGTCCTCTTGTGCAACTGCACTGAGTTGGAAATAAATGCAGATGCACTTCCAACACCTTCTCTGCTGCTTGCCTCCTCCTCCTCCAGCTCCTCCAGAGCTGTGCAAGGTTGCAGAGCCCTGGTCAGATCTACCCCTTTCCCCAGGACAACCATTACTGCTCTCCTCCAGGGTAAGGCAGAGTGTGGTGGGAAGCCAATTGGCAAGATTTTAGGATGCCTCTTTAGTAAGAGCAGGAGGGGGTGAGGAATCAGTTTGTGCATGGAGACAGAGCAGCTGCCTGCCGAGCTGGTATGAAATGTCCCAGAGCAATGGATCATTCTCAGTGAGGGGCTCTGCTCTGTGGGATTGCAAGCTGTATGTGTGGGCATCCAGGAAACTTTTTCAAAATCTCCCAGCAGTGTACTGACTGCTGACTTGCAATGTCTCCAAGCATGCTCCCTGGGCTGGACACCATCAGGACTCTTAGCTAGGCTGCTGAGCTGCAGTGGAGAGAGGAAAGGAGGGTGTAGCTTGGAAAGGCATCCCTGTAGCTCTCCTGGCTCCCCACACTGAGAGTTTGATGCAGAACAGCATCAAAAGACAGTTAACAGACACTCTGGATCTCCCTTCAGCCTTTGTCAGGGATCTCTCCTAAACTGCTTGCCTGCTAAGAGCTGATTCGTGAATGCAGCTTTTCTCCTGCTACATCTCCTTCTCTCTCATTGCCCAGCTTTATTAGTTCATGAAATGAAGCTGAACATCCCTTAGGAAATGACTGTAAACCCTGCCTGACTCACTAACTTCCTCCACTGTAAACTGGGGTTGCATGACCTAGCGAGCGTGTGGCTTGATGGACCATTTCAAGACTAAAGAGATAAATGCCTGATAAAATAACAGAGTTGTTTGCTGTGGTGGAGAGAGTTGCATGTGAGACTACATTCATACCTGATGTGAGACTGAGGCTTTTCTGAAATCCTGTTTGTGACCCTAGACTTGGAACACATACAGGATTTAAAGACCTCGCTTTGTTGTCTGAGCAGAGATGCAGTGCAGCAGTAGCTTGGTCAAGCTCTTTCCAGTTCTCTCCTGATGGTGCAATCCACATGAGGACAGATGGCTCAAGCAGTCTAGTGATCAAGAGAAATCCATTCTCCCTACAAGCTCAACTTAAACCCAAACATGACAAAATTCAGAAATCATGAACTATTGAAAAGACAAAGCCACATGCACACCCAATTAATTCAGAGGTCATAAATAAAATTAGAGGGGCATTCATCTATGTAATTCACAGAAAGCCTTAAGAGTGAGCTGCAGACAGTGAGGACATTACAGAAATTGCAGTGAAGCTTTCGGGAGGAGTGCGATGTGCACTTTGGCAAGGTGGATGACAGGATCACTAGGTTGAAGCTAGTGGCTTTTATTAAACCATTTGGACATCAGGAATGTAAGTGAATATCTTTTGGTGTTAGTTCTGCTCCCAAGGCATTTGAAAGAATAATAGCACTGATCTTGGAGGAATTTCAAGAAGCTGGAATTAGAATGAATGCTGGTTTTAATTTGGACTAACGAGCTCAAAGAGCAAAATGAAAGACTCCGAGCAATTTTGCAGAGTCAAGACACTTAACACTAAGCTGAAGAACATCAGAATCTGATCTTTGCAAGTGTTTTCCATCTTCTATACAGAATAAGCAAACAAGACCCAGTGTCTGATCCAGATTAAATGGTTAATTATTACTGCTATTGTTGAACTCTGACAGTGTAGCAAATCAGTGATGTACGAGAGAGAAAAAAAGCCAGCCTTGCTCTGAACAGCTTGCAATTCAAGGGAAAATACAGAGAGCATGAGAGACTCACAGCGCTGCAAGCATATTTATTAGTGTCATCTGAGTTCTGAGATTGACAGAAGATGGGGATCTTTAGCATGGACTTGACTGGAGTGAGGTGATAGCCTGGGGGCCAAGCACTGGGTGAGAGTTAATAAAAAAACCAAACCAAAGTAAAACAAAAAAACAAACCACAAGAAATATCCAGATTTATTGGGGTGGTTACCTGCTCAGCAAAACTCACTCCAAATCTGTCTGTGGTAGATAAAGCCCAAGGGATTTGCTGGACGGTGACATTGGCTCATTCTGAGCAGTCACACTGGTATTAAGTTAAAATTAAAATACCTATTGCCTTGCAACAACAGACTTCAAGGTTTGTTTGGAGAGCATCTGGCCATATTATCTAAAAAAAATATGCAATTATAACTGCAGCAAGATATCTGCAGCGAGGTGCAAAAAAGAAAATAAATGTTCCCAGCTGTGTCAGAAAGTCTGCTTATGTGAAAGCCCTTGTACCAGCTCCCTATTTCTTGAGAACCAGGTCTTGGCAGCTGCTGCTTGAAATCCCTTGCACAATGGAAGTAAAAAAGAGGTCTGTGAGGACTTGGTATGCTTCCCACGGTGTGGACCTCAGGTGGGTGAGCAGTAAGTACAAGATTTGTCTTTCTTCACAGAATCAGCTTCTCGTTCAGACGGACATTGTTGTGCCATGGCCTAAGCCATGTTTCTGGTGCTATTATGTGGCACACACAGCAACAGGGCATGGTGACACACAGGCACAGTCCCTCTTGGGTAGCAAGAACAAACCTGCAGCACTGGATCCCTCAACTCAGCAAGCATCAACATTAGCAGGCTGCTGCTGGCCACATGAAACCAAGCTGTGTAGCTAGCCAACCTCATCTGGAAGAAGCTCATCCTCCTCTTCTCCTCCTGATATCACATATACTGCTGTTCCTCTCATTAGGTGGCTGCTCACTCTTGCTTTTGCATTAGCTTTGCTCCTGCTCCATCTCTCACATGCATGTACAAATCAACATGCACGCAGGTGAAAGTGGCCGGTCCTTCCTCCATCCTGCATGCTCGCTCACCACCATAAACACTGCTTACATGGTATAACTGTCAATGGGCCTCTTTATGGGAATCAACCCCCTTGGACGATGGTTCCATACTGTTCCAGGTGATGCTGTCCAGGGGAAAATTTAATTGTTCTTTCCATGGAGCCTGAGCTAAGTTTGGCAGGAACATCCAACACACTCAACCAGGGCTTGACAGTACCTCTTGCCACCTTTCAGTGGAGGTTTCTAGTTTAATTTGTTGCAAAGAAAATCTTGTGCCTCATTAACATGAACCTCAGTATTTCAGGTGGAAACCAACATGCAATGCATTTTCCAGCTTGCCAGGACAGTGGTGCTGATGTGAGATGCACTTCCAGATGCTGGGGGAGCTCAGATGACTCCTTTCTCACATCCCAAAGGCTGGACTGGTCTAGATTCCTTGGGATACCATGTGTTAACCAGCCTGTGCCTGGCTAACTTGAGGACCACTGCCTCGATCAGTGGGTGCCCTCCACTGAGCTGCCTCCTCAGACCTTGTTTCTTGGTCCATCTGTTGCCCCTAATGACTTACCATGACACACTGAACCCCAATGAGTCTGACTTAAACTGCATAGCCTGAAACTGCAACCCTTGCAACATTAGGACAGAAAGAGACAGAGCCCCTTGCATGGACCAGATTTGTTCTGCTGCAGCTGGAAAGAGCTACAGCCTCCCTTGGTCAAAGTAAGAGAGAGTTACCTGCCAGGGCTCAGCACCGCTCCCAGCTCTTGCCTGGGACAGTACATGTGAGGAGCAAGGTCCTCCCTTCCAGCCTACCCTGCTCTTTGTCCCTACACCTAGCCACTGTCCCCCTCTGACCCAAAGAATCCCCCATCTGGCCTTTGGGGAGGAGGTGCGTCCTGATTTCTCATGATACTACAAGGATTAAAGTGTGGCTGAAAATCACTCTTTCCTCCGAGCTCCATCTGCATCCCTGCTAGTGCTTTCTCCCTCATCCTTCCCTCCTTCCTTAACCCATCGACTCTGCTTCTCTCTTCTAAACACTTACCAGTAACCAGAAAGTTCCTGGGCACAGAGGAGCAGAGGAAAGGACATGCACAGAGCTGCAGGCAGCAAGCTGCACTTCCCACCTTAGGGGGTTGCAGCAGCAGAGATCGGGCTGCAGCTCAGAGCAGGGATAGTGCCTGCTTCAGCTCAGGATGCCAGCACACTGATGCAGAAGCCTCTCCATCTACTCTGGCATCCCTCTTCTCCTCACTCCCAAGCCCTCCACCAGCCAGGAGCATGCACAGTGTGCTGCAGCCTCCCGCTTGCATCCTGCCAGGAGAGGACATCAAGGTGAGGATGGGAAGCCAGGCGGGATCTGCTGGGTTCTCAGGGCCAGCAGGGTGGGGAGGCTTGAAACAATCCAATTTAGCAGGCGCTGCTCACAGGGACATGAATAATGGGAAGTTGATGCTAAACTGGAGCCATAATTTTCATACCAGTGCAAACAGATCCAAATTGTGATAAAAGGTTTTCATCTGCGGAGGCTTGGAGAGGCCCCTGTGCTCTGATTTACTGCGCCTCTTAATGTCGCATCTGACAGCACTTTGCAAACAAAATGTTCTGGCCATAAACTAGCAGGAGACTGAGTTAGTGAGGCTGGGGGAGGGGATGAAAGGAGAGGGTGGGAGAGGGGTGAAAGGGATGCCGTTATTGCACTGTTGATCAGGTATCACTGCAGTGTTTGCCAATTTACCCACAAGGGCAGCATAAGAGCCTGTCAGAAGAGACCAAGGCAGGAGGCAAAAGGAAGATGATGCTGAAGGCAGAGAGGCACCCAGATTTGTGAAGCTCAAAGGAAAGCACTCAGCTCCTCCTGCCAATCTCCATGGGAGCTGCATGTCCAAATGCGAGTCTGGACTATGCCCATCCCTGAGAGCAGCCTAAGGGTATTAGTGCCAGGTCGTGCTCTCCCAAGTGAACAGAGACCCAGGAGCAGGGAATCTGACTGCTTCAGCTGCAAGAGTTCATGGCTTGGCAAGGACACACATCAGCCAGGGCTGCTTCACCCGCCCTTTGCCACCTCCTCTGTGCCTACGGCTGCCTCATCCTCTTGCCCTGCAACCTTCCTCTTCTTCCAGGGAGCCTGACCCCAAGCTGAGACCAGAAAGCCCCGCAGCTCCAGGGAAAAGACCTTCAGACCAAGATAGAGCAAGCAAGAGAGATCACAGGGTCCACCAGGAGAGGTGGACATCATGCCTCTTGCCTGGGAAGGGGCAGTCTTCTGCCATGATCTCCCCTTTCAGTGCCAGATGTGGCCAGATGAGAAGCCCACTGCTGCAATAAAGCTGGTCTCAGCAAATGTGAGATGCTTCAGGTCCTGGGCTGGAGTCTGGCAGGGATGCTGGGTTAGTTGGGAATATGAGCAAAGAAGCAGGAGCTGCAGGCTGATGGATCACAGCCCCCAGGCATCTGAGCATGCAGGCTGCTACGTTTTGCACCAGTGAAAGATTTCTCAGCCTGCTTGGCTCCATTCCCAGATATAATGAGCTGCAGTAATTGAGCCCGGAGGTCAAAAATGTGCAGCTCACTGTTGCCAGTGTGTAGAGGGCAGTCTTCTGCACAGGAAAGGTTTGGCAAAGGTGATGTCTTGTCTCCATGGATATTTGGATGTTGAGCAGCATGGATGGTGCTGAAATGACCAAGAAACCTCCTGGGAACTGTAGCGCCAGGCAAACTGTCCAGGCCCAGAGTCAATGTGCAGGGTAGTGCTCAGCTCTGGCCACAATGCTGCCTGGGCAAGCACCACATTGGAGCAGGGCCAGGAGAACCCCAGTGTCCAGCCTGTCGCTCCAAGGTGGTTGCAGGAGCTGTGGCACCTGGCTGGCAGGAAGCCTGGGTGGCAGGGAGGGCAGGCAGCCCATGCGTACTGTTTCTGTATCCCCTTTTCTCCGTGCGAGCTCTAGGGTGAGATGGGATTTCATCCAGCTTTTGTTGTGTACAATGCTGGGCTAGAGGTCTGCTGGTCACATTTGGCTTTCCAGTCAGCAGAGAGGAGTAGGCAATGGTTTGTCTGACCTACATGAGAACAAGGGATTTGTACACTCACCAAGACTGAGTAGGTCTCCATTGGAGCCAAGTCCATGCTGAAACTCCATCAGATGAGTCACCTGATCCTGGATCATGGCTTATTTTCTCCCCAAACCTTGTGACCAAGTTCAGGATGATTGGTTATGCTCTTCCTTGATCTCTCTATCATCTTTCCCTTTCTCTCTGACCTGGGCAGAACCTCCTGCCCTGTGCACATCATCACTTTTTTAAAACATCTAGATGTTGTCAGTTTATAGTTCAGAGCTGAGGTTTCTGAGCAGATCCCATGGCCCAGACCTGTGAGATACCAGAAAACCTGCAGCACTGTGCTACATGCTCACTTAGCAAGTAACCTATCTAGTAATGCTGACACATTTGTCATCTGAGCTGCCTTCTGTCCCCTGGGAAAAGGAAATTACATTATTGTAACCCAGGTGGTTAATATCAGGCCCTCCTGCCTCCTGCCCCCCCCCCCCATGTGCAATAACCACTTCAGTGCTGAAGGCAGACAAGCATGTTCTTAATGACATTCCCAGCAGCGCATCCTTGCTCCAGAGGGCTAATCCCTGTAGCCATTCATAATGTGGCTGAAAGCAAGCAGGCTGGGATTCTCTTCCCCATCTTTATGTGTCAGGCCCTGCTCATGCTGAAGAAGCATCAAGCTCAGCAGTGAAGGGAAACTGAATGAAAATACGCCAAGCTAGCAGCCTGCCTTGGGTCCCTCTGCCTGGGGCATGCCCCTCTCTCCCTCATGGTGCAGACTAATCAGTGCCAAAAAACATTTCTCCATGTCAGACCCTGTGCCCCCTGCTCTGCAGCATGGCCATGCTCACAGAAGCTGTGTCCCTCCATGCCTGTATCTGCCCTCTCTGTCTAAATTTTGAGGCAGGATCTCCCCTACCCTTCTTGGGGATTTGTCCTCATCTCCACCAGCATACTGAGATGATCCCAAGTTCTTCATGATTCCAAATTCCCACCATGATCCCAAGCTCCTTAGCTTGTCTTATCTGAACTGCTGGAGGTATCTGACTTGGCTGTAGACCTTGTATGGGCCTGGAAAGCCCTTTATAAAATGAAAAGTATATTTTTTGGGTGATAGCTACCATTGTCCCACTGAGGTTGGCCATGAGTTGTGATGTTTGTTGTGGTCAGCTGAAGGTTGCTGATGTTCCAGGTCTTTTCTTGGTCTCCAGTTAGTCTCTCTCAATATGCATTGCCCTGGAGTGAGGCATGGGAATTTCCATGATGTTGGGAATGGTCCCGGAGAAAATCCAGAACATGAAGGAAAGACAATGTTTTGTATGGGAAAAAGGACACCAAAGTCAGGGTTATATGGAGCAGAGAGGAGCACAGCCACGTGCAAGACCTAGGCACAGCCACACCCAAAGTGACTTGGAAACCAAACCCAGGGTGAAACATGTAAAGTCCACAGAAACTGGGGGCAAGTGGCACTGCAAATGGGCACCACACAGAGTATTCCCCAACCCTGGCCACATGGAGGAGATCACCAGGTGTCAAGCCCTGGTGCATAGCTGGGTATAATGGTCACCAGACATCGTGTACTCTATTGCCTGCACCCAAACTTGTTCTTTTATTTGATCCAGGTGGTGAAGGAACGATGGACTTGTATGCTGAGAGTTTTTATGTTTCTTTTCACCAGCTTTTGCCTAGCAAGGGACCCTGGGTTGCAGACAGGAGTCCTCAGACAAAGATATCTGCTCTGGGTTTATGTGGACCTTTACATGGTACCTTCAGACTGATGCAGCACTGTGTGGCTGAGGTGAAAGCTAGACTACCCTGGAAAGCAAGGGCTTTATTTCAGGGACTGGAGCTTTTTAATCTGCCTGACATATGGTTTGCTCCAAAAAGCAGGTGTTCATAAGGCCAGAGATTTTATCATCTGCTGGGGCAAGGAAGGGCATATGCTTGCCTTCAAAGCCAGGCCCATCAGCAGGTACACGAGAGCTGATGGTGCTGGTAGACACACTCGTACAGCTCACACTGAGCTCACATCCTCCTAACCTAGGGGCCGGGCTGCTTTGGCTGTTGTCAAAGCAACAGCGGCTGTTCTGCAGTTTCTCCTGGCAATAAAGTTTTGCACTGAATCTCAATGACAGTTACATGTTCTCCCAGCTCAGATGCTTTCATGATATCTCCTTCTCGTGTTGTTGCACAAAGGAGCCGGCACACATGGCAGCATAAAGCATGTTTTGAATTGCCCCCAGTGAGAAACCTCATGGCAGAGATCATCAGGCCAGTAAAAACAACCCCATTCACCAGTTAATTCCCCCTATAAACCATGCCACAATAACACAGGGCAGATCATACTTTATTGCCAGCTGTGCTCCCCACCTGCATGCTGTTTGAAACTGTGGGAAGTCAGAGGTGATGGGATCAATTCCTTGGAGTCAGGTCTAAGCATCGAGTTTTGTTTCACTGATGAGGGTATGGCGAATGCATGTCTGTGTACAGGTCACTGCTGACAGATAAAATGGAAGGTCCCCATCACACTAGCATCCTACAGCATTGTTAGAGATAGAAGTTAAATGTCCTGTCTTCCCGCCACCACCTGCAAGGAGCTTTTGCTTTTTAAGTGCAACCCTGGGTGTTCAACATCCCTCAGGTGGCAAGGAGAGCCCCCATGACACTGGTGCCTGTGAGGGGATCTGGTCCACTGCAAATAGCCTTTCTGAATACTCTTATACTATAACATTTATAACAGATGTGGACACCTCACCAAAAAAACCCAAACCCCAAGACCCAAACTTGCAGCCCCAAGTAGGAAGGGCAGCCAGTCTTGAAATGTCTTTGGGGTCCTGCTTACCAAACCCAAGCATGCATAGCAGAGGTCCAGGGTGATGGGCTCTCCACTTCCTCCAGTCTGCCATTGGTGTCCTCTGGGGATGGTGCAACAGGCAGCTTGGAGCAGTGCAGAGAGCTGCCAGCCATCATGGCTAAAAGCTTTGCTGTGAGAAAAAGGGCATATGTCTCCAGGGAGCAAAACAAGCATGAGCTTGATTTTGGGGTAAAGCACTGGTTCATGCAGGTTAAACTAGAACAGCTGCCTCCTCTCAGGGTCCTGCTCTGTTCTTTTCTAGTGCTTCTGCCACTCCCTCCAGCCCCTGTCCCCCAGGGTGCCGGTAAAACTGATGGATCAAAACTGCAAACCCACACTGGCGGGCAGCTTTAAGAAAGATGGCAAAGAAGCAGCCTCTATTTCTGCCAACAGGAGTGCTTGGCACTGTCCAGCACAGCGGCTTGATAGGACAAATTGCCCACGTGTGGTTGCTCTGCATCCAAGGAAATTCCTAATCCACCTGCTCCTTGGAGCTGCTGGCCTGAGACGGCTTAACACTCCCAACACAGAAAGCCCTGGAGCCCTGCCATCCGCCTCCCATAGGCTGGTGCCATTGCAGCACCAAGTCCTTCCTGAGCAGCACAATAGCTCTTTACAATAGCTCTTCCTCTGCCCCTCTGAGGACAGGGCTGCAATCTTTCTAATGAGTTTGTTCAAAATGAATTTTCAAGGTTTTTACCACAATTGCTCCCCCCACCCCCTCGTTCTCTCTTTCCAGCTGCCTGACTCCAGCACTCCCCAGCTCACCAGCACCGAGGCTGTTTCTCTCTTCAGTCGCAGTTTAATTATATGAACTGGGGTTTTTTTCTTCCTTTTGGTTGCTATTTGGTGTGTGAATTCAATGTTCATAATGTACCCTGGGAACCCCTGCTCTGCCTGTGCTCCACAGGGTCCCAGCACTGCTGATTAGAAAGAGATCTTTTATCTGTGCCGGAGAGGCTGGTGTGTCACAGCAGCCCAAACTTCATCATTCCCATCTCCCCCTTTCTGAAATGCCTGTGGGTCCCTGCCACACTCAGAGACTCTTTGAAAGTCCCTGCAGTTCGAATAGCCAGACTGGCGCTTTCATTGCTGGGGTCATGGCTCCTACCAAAAGTTATTAGTGTGCCTTTCTCCATGCTTTAAAGCTCGTCCATATCATGTTCTGTCTGTTTGTGTTTAGAAAGGATTTTATATAGATTTGCCACTGATGCAGATCTTCCTGTGTGGAGCTTTCTCTGGGCTGGGGCTGATGATGCCCTTTGCTTCTCCCCCAGCTGGAGGGGTCACTGCCTGCCACGGGCATCCTTCCCGAGGGGCTGTGGGACTGGGGCTGCTTGTCTGGTGACTGTGCTCTGCCAGGGGATCTGTAAGCAGCACCTATTTTTCAGGGTCCCAGAAATCTATGAGGATGTGTCAGGGTTCCTTCCAGAGATAGCAGGCCAAATGGGCACTGATACTGGCAGCTACAAGACATGGGCTCTGCAGCCTGACTTCTGTGCCAGAGGTGTTTCCATCCCCATTTAACTATTGGGGTTTCTTGTCTTTGAGATTTGTAAGCACAGCTGCAGTCTCCTGTCCACATCAGCCTTCCCTCAAAGGGATAAGTATCCCTACACCCCCAAGGCTTTTCCCACCCTGCCCAGAGTCCCCCTGCTTGTGACAGCCACATCCTGCTCAGAAACCAGCTCCTGCTTTTTGTTCCCTCCTCATTTCTACAGTCAGAAGCAGATTCCTGTTCTCCTCTCTCCACATCACATCCAACAAACAGTTTTCCCCAGGAGGAGGGAGCTGGCAGTCCTTGGGATCCCACAGTGAGGATGAGGCATGTAGTGGATCCAAGGAAGTGGTGGTCAGGTTCTGTCTCCAGTGGGACACTCCAGGTTTGCTACTCTTCTCCATGACTGTCTTGTTTCCTTTCCTAGTCTCAACTGCTACCATTGCAACCTGCATCTCTTCTTCAGCCTGTTGTCTGGCCTCATCTCCAGCCTCCAAAGTTCTGCCATATCCCCAGGCAAGGATCCCTTTCCTTGCAGATGCCTGAGAGCATGAGCAAGTGGCTGGTTTATGGCCCAAAGCATACAGGCTTATCTCCTGGCTGAGTCAAATGTGTGATCCTGTCCAAGGGTGGCCACCAGGGACCTCATCTAACCCATTTACAGATCTAACCCTCTTCTGATCCCTGCTAAATCCACATCCTTAGGCATGCCTTGTGGCCATAAGTCCCTCCAGCTAAGCTTTTGCTGTACATATGAAACTGTTTCCTTTTATCTGTTTTAATTAGGTTGCCTTCTGGTTTAATGGTCTGGCACTTTCTTTTTTACTTTGAGAAAAGGCAAGCAGGGGAACAGGCTGTTCATTACATGATACCTGTAATGAACAGGTACCCTGCACCATATCCCCACTCATCATCTCTTCCCCACACAAAGTGATCGCAGCCCTTTCCAATTCCCTGCATGCTAAGTCCCTGAAGTGCAGCACTTCCATCACCTGGTTGTAGGTTGCTTCCTAGCCTGGAAGCATGCTTGCTTCCAGGTAACATGACAAAAAGGAACATATAGCTGTTTCTTACAATTTGAGTGCAAGAAAGCAAACCTGTGAGCTTCACATGTGATCAGCTGTAGCTCAAGGACCTTGCCTGTGGTAGCTTTTCCCCAAGCTCCAGCATGAAGACAAATCCACAACATCTATTATCCCACTTCTTCTGCATCCTGGCATGGTCTCTGGGTCTTTGATCAAAGAGGATGTGAGTGGAGGAGGATGTCCATCATGAACCATGGCCATGGCACATGAATTCACAGTCATGCTCACCTCCTTTCTCAGATGCATGCTCTTTCTCTTGCTGGTGTGCATATTTACACTCTCAGATCATTCTCCTCGTGCTTCTACAGGCCTGACTTGCCTTAATTATTCATGTCATATGCAAGGTCACTGTTGCCCTTTTTCCCATGTTATTAGCTAAGGCTTTGTGCCACAGCTGATACATTGTACCACTAGCAAAGCCTTTCAGATCTTCCCTAGCAAGTAAGAAAACATTTAGCCTTGGGAAGGCAGGTAGTGCCTCTGGAATAAGGGACACGTGGGATGGAGGTAGGTGAGAGCAGGGCATCTATTAGCTAAAAGCCCTGCAGGAAAATCAATTCACTGCTGCTGAGTTCCTCTCTGCAGGTGCTGATATTGTGGTATGGTTCCTGGAAAAAGATATTGCCTTGCCTGATGTAGTGCGTGTATGCATGTGGGTGTGAATGTGCAGAAGGAGTGTGCTCAGATGCCTAGGCAGAGTTCTTCTCACTTGGCTTTAGAAGTCTGTAATGTACATCTCACCAACTGGCCACCCATTTCTATTCCATTTGCACTCACTGCAGAGAAAAATAAACTTCCAGACAAGATATGTCAGATATACTCTGGCCCAAACATGCTGTAAGATGAGCCCAGGCTGATTAACTCAGGTAAAGATGCCTACCTCTGGTCAGATTAGACTGACCCTGTGCCTAGTTTCATCTTTCTGGGAAGCACTTTGCAAGGAGACCCAGTGACAAAAAAAAGAGACTGTACAAACACTGTGTCCCAGGAAGCTCTTATTCCTAAATAGAGAGGAAGCAAATATCTGAAGCATATGAAAAAAATCTAGGAGGGCTGGAAGGAGTTCAAGCTCTGTCTAGAGGTTTTCTAGGAGACACAGAGATGCCCTACAGCTACAAAGAGGTTAAAGCCAATTGCCTGGAAGTAGAAGCTCTGCTGAGGGCTCAGATGTTCAGGCATAGTTTCAAGTGCAGCCTCAAACTGCTCAACCATGGCTGGCAAAGGGGGTTGAGGAGCTGACCCCCAACATGTCTCACTGGAACCATAAGGTTTCATGAAAACAGAAAGAAGCCAGCATGCCCTGGCCTCCCTGGCACTTGCTGAGAAATGAGGGGCCCAGGGAACTGCCTTGTACACAAATCTGAGAGATGACAAAGCACAGACAACCATCCAGCACAGCCACATGCAGAGCCCGGTTAAGGCATGACAACCCCTGCTCTTTCTGCCCTCTCTACATCCCACAGGAGCAGAGTCAGGCTGTTTCTGCTCGGGTGCAGGACACCCTCTTCTCTTCCCACTGCTGCTACCCTCTCCCATGCAATGGTGGCCCAGGTCCATGTTGCAGTTAAAATGGACAAGGCAGGAAGATGAACTAGGCAGGGGCAGGCAGGGAAATTAAGCAGGCAGGGGGCTGAACCAGGCAGGGGGCTGATTCTAGGCTGAGCAGCCAAGCCCTGACACTGCTGCAGAAGTTCCTCTGGACTGACTTATCCAGAGCTGGCAATGATCCTTGCGTGCTGCCTGGGAGTCAATGGAGGTCCAGGTGAGAAGGTTCAGCAGGACCTCTACCTGCATTAGCTAGGGAGCTGAGAAGCACAACAGGGCAGCACAGCCAGGTCCCAGCAAGAAGCCCAGGCTCACACCCTGAGAACAGCCAGGATGGCAGCCAAAGTCAATGGAGAAGAGTGGGCCCATGGGGAGGCTGCAGGACATGCTGCAGAGCTCAAGTCCAGCCATGTGAAGGAGAGGCTGACTTCCATGGGGCTGTGCACATGAATGTGTCTCATGTACAGCGTGGAGCAGGGGCTGCTTATTTGATTAATAGCCCTTTTGAACAGTTAGAAGAATTGTTAGACTCGGCTAGTGAAACAAAAGAGATTGGCAATCATGTGAAAAATAAGGAAAAGGATTCAGTGAAATCCTGGCACTGTGAAATGAATGTTATTAATTCAAAGCAAGCCAGGCCAGTGTGTCACAAACATCAAGGCCAGGCATTGCCCTGCTCAGGAAATGGGCAGACACCGAGCAGAGAGGGCAAAGACCGGTAATGTGGACAGTGGCCCCATGGTCATCCCATAGATCTGGGTAGCTGAACAGCAGGGATGGGAGCTTGGCCACAGCATGCGTGGGAGCTGCAGCCAAAGACTCATGGGTAATGAATGGTAATGAGAGTGGACACGTGAGAAGTGCCAAGGGCCAGGATGCAGAGCACAGGGATGCTTGGGCAGGACAGCAATGAGGCAGAGAACATGGTAAAACAGCACCCTTGATGCTGCAGGGAAGGCATAGTGAGATGGAGGAGAGCTAGGAACTGCCTCAAATTTCATCACAGCTAATTCAACATACGGACAAGGGGAGCACCTGTTTGGCAGGTGACCACCCTTGCCACGAGCAGTCTGTTCCAACCAACACCAGGCACTCTAGCACCAGTGACACACAGTGAGGACACATGTGGGCAGCTGGGTTAGTCTGCGAGCCAAGAGGTGCAGCGGCAGTATTAGCTGCTGCTGTGTTTATAGGCTCAGAGCAGGTCTGGGTTCCTGTCTGGTCATAAAATGATTCAGTTTCACAAGAACTGAAAGAAAAGCCCAAAGCAATAAAACATCCAGGGACGAAGTGTAGTTGTGAGCATTCTGAAAATAAAAAGGAAACCAGCAACAGCCATTTCCCAGGGTGTCTGATGGACTCCTTCTCTAGCACAGATTTGCAACAGCAGCAGGATATCTGGAGGGTTGCACAGATGCTCTGCCCCAGACAGGGATGGGGTATGTTGGAATGAGAGCTGAGGCTGGACACAGATCTGTGTGCTGGAGCATCTCACACACAGCCTCAAAGTCCAGCTCAGCAGGGCCTGAGGGAGCATGGGAAGCTCCTAGCCTGAGTAGGGTGGTATGGTCCCTGCTGAACTTCCATGGGACTTGCCAAAATGCCTCCTTGGATATTAAAATACCCTGTGGCAGCTAGTCAGTTTTCAGCTCACAAATGTTATCCAAACTCTTCACAGTGCAGACCCCACTGCAGACTTGCACAGATCTCATTCCCATCCACGCATGTTTGATTACAAGCCAAGGTTGCTCCTCAGACCATGCCCCGCTGCTGGCAGCTCCTCTGCAAGAACCAGAGCAGGACTTGGCAGGACCCGGTAAGCCCCAGGCTGCATGGTGTGGTGCCTGCAGTACACCTGGGGATGGCTTCATCCCACCAGTGAGGGCACTGCCTTTAGTGTCCTGCCCAAGGGAAGTGACTAGATCGGTCTGCTGGACATGTTGGATTTGCAGTCTGTGATGTAAAGCAGAGAACAGGTTTGAAGAGAAAGGGAAACATTCTGGCCTCCAAACTATGGGGGAATTGAGGCAGAAAGGCACCTTTTGGTGTCCTTCTAAATGCATGAGTCTTTTAAAATGTCTTTTGGACTTGAGATTGTCAGCTTCCACAGGAAGATGGGCAAATTGCTTGGCATGGGGAGTTTCTGGTGGCTTTGGAGGCTCTGGAAAGCAGAGCAAGAGTATGAGGTCAGTTTGCAGAAGCATGCCAACCTGGGTTTAACACACACAGGTTCTCACTCTATCCTTTACTGCTTGTGACGCAGAATGCTTGTCACCCTGAATGGCTCGCTCCTGTTATCTCAGAGCTGGCTCCCCTGTAAGGGGGCTATGCCTCCAACATAAACATTACTACAGCTGCTGACAGATAATATTGTAAAAATCAAGTGTTTAGGATTGATGAGATGAATATGCCCAAAGCATTTCCAAGTAAGAAACTCCAAAGACATTTGTGCCACTTCTGAGACCTAGGACCACCCGAGCAAAACCAAGTTATATGGTTGACAAGGCAGGTGGGACCTGTATGGAACACAGCAGGCAAAGGTGCCTGTAAAATCAAAGTTCCAGGCTGATGGGAAGGAGCAGAGAACAGTGAGTCTCGAGCACCTTAAAATCTCAGATCTGAATCACAAGCAACCCGACAGATACAGGGTTTCTGTGCTGGCATCAGCTTAATTGATTTGAAGGGCTTTATGTTCAGAGTTTGACAGATTGTCATGAGGAAAGTCTATCTAAAATAGCTCGTGGAAGTACATTTGTGCTAATTACAATCACGAGACCTGAAGCAAGGATTGTAGGCACTACTCTCCATGCTCGCCAGTGACAATATTTTGCAATTCTTTAAGTGGACTGTGGGTTTTAGCAATATCTGCCAAGTGAGAATGAGCAAATCCTCCAGAGCTTGTGAGAGCATGCTGGCAGCCTCCTGGGAGGGATGACCAGGTAGTGGCATAGAGTTAGAGGAGCCCTTTGTACCGTACCTCTCTGAGGCATGGCTATTGCCTCCTGGTAGGATTGCTATTTCCAGCCATTGGACTGCAAGGCTCCTCAGCTGCTCTTCATGAGCCAGGGGACTTAGATGTCACAGATAGGCTTTGACAGCCATTCCAGAGGATTTTTCTTTCCAAAATTTGTCTCCAGGACCTATGCTGAGAAATCTTTTCTCTCTCCTGGGAGTTAGTTGCTGCCATGGGATCCTTCCTATGAATCATGGCGCTGGGTCAAATGGGTGTATGGTTCAAGGAGCTTGCTTTTGTTTGAGAAAGAGGCTCCTTTCTTCCCCAGGCCCACAGATCCAGCCATTTTCCCCTGCTGTCCCTGAAACTTTAGTGAAACTGTGCCCTTTTGACAGACAGCAAATAGCTGCAATATCAAGCTTTAAGGCTATATGTTTTTGTTGATCATAATTCATTAGTGAAAAACAGAGAGACAAAGGCACACGGAAAAGGTTATATGAGCAGGCAGCTGCCTGTTGCCACTTGACTGAGGTTAGCATCACAGTTATGCTACTAGTTTTATAATAACCTCATTGGGGATTTTCAACAGGAGTGCCTTGCTGGTACACAAATACCACCACATTATACCAGAAAAACTCCTTGCACAGATGAAGCTGTCCCAGGGAAGAAGCCTTTTATACCCACCATAGGAAACCCAAACCAAGCAAGCAACCCCATCCACACCACAGAAAGCACAACCCTGCCCATTAATTGCTTCTGCAGGAGGGGCTTTGTGTGATCCCACACTGTCCCTTCTCCCAGCAGTACTCCTGCCTGCAGATGCCTGCAGGGTTTATCTGCGTGAGGAGCTCTGTCTCAGTTCAGCTGACAAGCTGCAGCATTGTCATCTAACAATGAGGAGCTCCACAGAAGAGCACTTTTAGTTTGACAAACCCTGCTCCTGTTGCTTGATTGTACAGTGGGCAATTGCACAAGCTGAAAAAGTCCCTGAAAGCTAGGGCTGTGCACAGGCATGCCTGCATGGGGGAATGAGACCTGCTGACACTGCCTGCTAGCTCAGCTGCATGAAAGCACTGGTTCCTGTTTGGAGGTGGCAATGGAGAGCATGAAGGAGTCAGCAGGGGAAGGCTAGAGACTGCAAAGTTGAACGTCCAGGTTTTGAAAGTTGAGAAATGGGAAGTGACAAAAGCCAGGCTCCTTTTGCCGATGGAGGAGATGTTCTTGGCACTAATGGGCCACTCAGCATTTCTCAAGGCTGTAGCTCACTGCTAGAGGCCCTGCCCTGGAGCTGATGCCACTGGGTCACAGGCATAATCAGAGAAAACCTTTTTTTCTTTCCAGCAGATTTGCTTCTGCAGCCAATGAGGCATAGCACGTGTGCGTGGTAGGAGATCCAGGCATTGCTTGCAGGGAAAAGCAGAACTAGACTGATGACTGTAACAGGTTACATGCTGCTCCAACATGTTTTACCAAACAGGTTGCAGAGTTTTCTGTCTTTAGCCCAGAGCATGTGGTTTAGCCCCAGCACGTAGGTCCAAACTCCAGAGACAACCAAATCATCTGGACAAACTCCAGAGATGACCAAGGAGCTGTCTGCGATCTGGACACAGAGGCTAAATTTTCCACCCCTGTCCCACTCCTCCAGTTACCCACACTGGTACATTCCATGCCTTTACCTTCTGTGTTTAAACATGATAGGGGCAAGGAGGCAGAGGAATGGAAGAGGATCCACATGGGGAGTCAGACACCAGCCCACAGATGGAGATGTGCTCCTAAACCGGGGAGCTGCTGCTCCTCATGAGCAGCCTCTGCTTTGGAGATCCCTGTGATCATGGGCTTCAGGGACCAGGGCCTGGTCCAGTTAAAAGGTATTTTCAGGCTTTTATTAGGAAGAGCTGGCAAATTCTTTGTGTCTGAAGAGTGTATATAAGTAATAGGTGTCCAATATTCAGGCTCTGGGGAAGCTCCAGGAACTCCTCTGACTCTTCCATTCCCTAGTTAAAAGATGTGTAATATTTTCAGTACTTCAGGCTGCTTTGGGAACTAACCAAAAATTCCTAGGCTACACTTCATTTGTATATAAACTGCATCTGAGTTTTGCTACAAGATAAATGCAGATTGGCAGGAGGACACAGTTGTTTATACACTGGAGCTGGTAAGCACAGATCTTTGCAAACACAGAGGGAATTTCTGTGTGGGGTGAAGGGGCTGTCAGGGTAGAAATGAAGCTTCCTGAACCTCTGAAAAAAATGTTTGCTCCCCATTTTCCCCTTGGGTCTGCACAGTATGGAAAGAGGGTCAGGCAAAGGCATCCCTTCTTTGGTCACATTCCCATAGGAAACATCTGCTACTAAACATATGTTGCTGAAAAAAAACACATAAGTAACACAGTCTTTTAGTTTGTCTCAGGTTCACAGACACTTCTGTCAATTCAGGATAGGGTTTTCTGAAGCTGGTAGATGACCTGTCGGCTGCACCCTACACAGCAATCTCAGAATCAAGCCTGCTGGGAGCTGGGTGCAGGGTCAGTGGAACCTCTCCATGGATGCATCAGCTGAAGGTCAGGAGCAAGCTCAGACAAACCCCAGCAGAGATGGCATCTATCCCAGCTGTGCCAGCTTCCCAGGCAAATAGAGCAAGAGAGTGCAGGGACAAGGATGAGGGAGATGGAGGAATACGGGCAGGCATGGTACAGGAGTGAGGGAGGAAAAGGGGCTCTCTGAGGGTCTCCAGTCTGGAGTGTGTCTTCTGGGCAAAGGGCTTGTTGTAGCTACTGCCGCAGACATTTGATGCCCTTATCCAACAGTGGGACCAACCAAGAGATAAGAACATATCTTCCATGCAAAGCTCAGGCAGGAGCATACAGGGACATGATTTTGCACCCCCAGTGTCTATAGCATGGTGCCTCATGCTGTCAGGTAACTTGTGCTTGGGAAGAGACCCAAGCCTGCCATCTCATTCCTGTCCTTGTGTGGGGACACTCAGTCTGGGCACAGCAGTGGTATGAGACCCACCTCCAGTCATGCAGAGTCCTTCAGAGTCGAGGTCCTGCCACACCATGTGGGGCACCCCTGTTCTCTCCTCACCCACCACCCATCATCATCACCACAGTGCCTCCTACCAAACCCAAATAGCTCCTTGGGAGTGATTTCTGTCCTCTCCTGGGTGACAGTGCTAGTGGCTCCAACCCTGCTCCTCTCCCACCTCTACCCCTCACTGCTGCACCCACTTGCATTTCAGGGGACCCATTCCCAGAATAGAGTTTAGGAATTTAAAATAATTTTGCTTGTCCTTGATTGAACAGAGGGGCCAGCTTAGAGGAGAGTGGTTTCAGTTGTTGCTAATAGGAAAGAAAAATTTCCCTTTTCTTAAGCAAAGAAAATCAAGAGCTGAATAAATAAAGAAAGTGCAATGTTCAGACATGGTAATTCCAGGAGTGCTGGTCCGCACAAGTCTTTTCCCACCTCTCCAGAGGAAAGCTTTGAGCCCCACAGCAAGGCACAGCACAAGACTCCTGGGACAGTGATGGCATATGAGAAGGGCAGAGAGATAGGGAGGCAACAGGGCATGGTGTAACTCCTCCTGTGTGGACCCCCAGGGTGTGGGATCCTCCCTCCTTGCCCCTGGGAGCAGGGTGACCTGCTCTGAGGCTGTCTTTCATAAACAGTGAAAAGGCTCTAAGCCAACTTCTCCCTGCTCCTCTTGGGAGGCTTTTCCACAGCCACCCTGATCTTCTGATGGCTTCAGCAGTTTTTCCAATTTCTACTCAAAATATATTCATGAATAGTTTATCCCATTTGTTCTTGTGCCAACACTGGCCTATGGTTAAATAACAAGCTGCTGCGCTGATGTTTATCCTTCTCTCGCTCCCTTTCTCCCCAAAATATTTATAGAGAGCTATCACATGTCTTTCAGCCATCATTCTTCTGGGTTAAACATTATGGGGCAGTCCCATGGTTTATACATGAGCTGAGACAGGAGAAGTCTACTGCAGGGCCAGCGGCTCTGGTGAGCGTGTGCACTGAGCAGCCCAAGGTGCATAAGGAGGAAAGAATCCCACACCTGAAGTAGCTCAACAGTCTCATAAAATGCCAACATAAAGGGGGCAGAACACTGTTATCTGCTTTTAATGAGAAGAACCCTGTGGGCACAGTGCATCCTTGCACTGATTTCCAGCAGGTGGGAGGCTTTGACAGGGGCTCAGGCCAGGAGTCTCAGCCAAAAAAAGGGTTATTTCATGGTGTCCCATCTCATATACTGCATAAGTTGCCCTGGTTCCTCCTCCCTTAGGTTCCCTGTCTCAGTATACTGCTAACAGCCTCTCCTCTCTGGGGACCTATCTGTAGGTGTCTGAGCTGGGTTAGACACATGGCTTTCCTTGGCAGGGATCCACCTGGGTGCTGTCCTTACAATTGTCCATGCTTTTTCTCTCCTGGATGCCCATCCATTCTTTTTTTGCAATTTCTTCTCCCTGGGTTTTGAAATCAGATATAGAGATGATATGGGTCCTTCCAGCCTTACTCTGGTGTCATCTGATGACTGATCCTGTCCAACATGCCAAGCGTGATCCCATGAACCCTAAAGCCTTCTGGTGCCCTCTGAAAGCTCTAGCACAGAAACATGTCTGCAGATACGTGATCTTTGCATAAAGCAGCACTAACCGGCACCATCACCTTCTGGGGACATGGGCTGACCTGGATTCTGAAATCCCTGGCTCCCCTGTATGGACACCTTGCTACCTGCACAGCACGTGGTAGGGAACCAGCCCTGGACAAGAGGCTCCCTCCTGGGAAGGTTTAGATATTTGTTTGCAGTGGGTATGTGGGCATCATGGTTCTCTGCCCTAGAGCAGCCATGCACTGGGCTTTGATTGTCTGCTCCTACCAGGCATTGGCCCCTCCCCAGTAAGGTTTCCAGTTCCAACTGCAGAGTGGGACACCACTGTCAGCTGGCTGTGAGTCACAGCTGGCAGTCTTCTCCAAGTTGTCCAACTTTGCCCAGACTGCATTTCCACATTGGTGCTCATGCCACAGGAGTCTTTCACTGGGCTGAAGAGCTGTCTGACCAGAAACAGGAGAAAACAGGATCTGGAGAAAAGACGATTTGCATCCTAACCTGAGCAATAGCCCAGGCTTTAGAATAGACTTTAAAGGAAATTGTAATTAAAAGCATTGAAGTAAATAGAAAACGGGATTAAATACCACATGGATTTACCAAAGGCATACTGTGGCCTGTTGGCTTGATAGCTTTCTTTAAGAAGGTATCTGCTTTCTCAGAAAAAAGAATTGAAGTAGATCTCATCTCCCTGAATCTCAGTCAAGCATTTGATGTAATGCACATGAGAAATTATTAATTAAACTGGTGAAGATGGGGATTAATGGAGAAATGATAAGGAACAAGGGTAAGATGGGAAATGGCTGGAGGGGAAGCAGCAATGGATAGTGTTAAACAGCAAGCACTAAGCTGCAGGCAGGCTACTAATGGAGTTTCTCAAAGATCCATTTGGGGTCTGATTTTGCTTAATATTTCCACTAATGATCTTTGCACAAAAGGTAGGAGACTGCTGATAAAACCTGCTGAGGATTCAAAGGAGGAAGCCAATGCATGGCAGCAGTGGAATATCAAACAGAAATGATTGGATGACCTTAAAGACTGCAGTAAGAGACCTGGAAGGAAATTCAATAGTACAAATGTGAGGTCAGGTACTTAGGAACTGATGCAGGAACTTCAGCTGTAGCTGGAAGTAAATGAAAAGCACAAGGTGCTTGCTGGGGGAGTCAGTCACCAAAGGGCCATAAACTGCCAATTTGGTTCATCAGCAAAACAGGCATGTGTGAGCTAAGCTGCAATATTTCCTGGAGAGAGAAACCCATCAGTGCTGCAGACGGGGCATTAGTGAAGCCTCATCAGGAGCAGTCTTGCCAGTCCTGCTCACTCAAAGACTCTCCCACGGTGGCCCCCTTCCCATCTTTGGAAGGATTTGGCCTGCCTGGCCCCCAGGATGGCTCAGAGGACAGCCCACTCCCCAAAAATGCTCCAGGGAGGGTGATGGAGGAGAATCCTTTGAGCTAATGTGTGATATTGGCACAAAGAAAAATAGGTCTGAACGAGCCACAAGTCCTGGAATAACCTTCTAGCAGCAGGGGGGGATGAAAAGTGACAGCAAAATGTATTGAACGGTTTGTGTGATAGCCTACACATCACACACCATGGTGTAAACACTGGAAGGAGTCTGGGAACCCCTAGGTCTCCAGCTCTGTGACCATGCAGAGCTGCTGCATACCATGCTCCAGGTTTGCATGAATGAGCCAGCTGGTATAATACTGTTGCTCTCACATATCACTTTTCCCTGTGTGTTTCCCAGATGTTTGGCACCAAACTGGGTGAAAAGAATGTCTATCAAAATATGTCACCTGCCACACACTTGGCTTCTTCTCCAAACCTGACAGGACAAGCGACTATATGATGTGGCGGTTCCATCTCACTGGTTCCATCTCTTCCATGGCCACTCATTGAGAGCAGACATATCTTGGCTTCTACTGATGGGCAATAAAACACCAGTGGACCCATGCAGGTGTGAAGCCCAGACATCACCCATCTCCACTGAAAACTCCACTTCCCTGTGCCAAGCCACAGTGCCACCTCCCTTCAAGATGTCATTTCTTTCGGCCTCCCCAAAGCCAACAGGGCTCTGTAACTGGCAAGAGCTGCACACATTGCTGCTGACACACTGCATTCCCCCTGCGACATGACCTGATGAGGCTGACGTGGCACTTCTCCATCTGACCTGACAGCTCAGGAAATGCAGTTGGGCTGGCAGGACACACACACCACTCGCCAAGTGCAGTGGGTCCCAAAACTGGTGCCAGCTGTTTCTGCTTCCACTTCATCACTCCTGTTGGATCAGCTCTTCAGCACTGGCAGCAGCAGCAGCTCCTTGACTTGAGACCCCATGAACGTCAGCTCTTGGAGAAAGCCTGCACATCTGTGTCAGGCAGGTGACAGGGATTGCCAGGCATCCTGCAGTGACATGGCACTTCTGCAGCATAGCAAAGTGGCTGCCTGGGCAGGATGCAAGCCTGGCTGCAGGATGCCTACAGAGAAAACTTTTTTTGGGAGAGGGTTGGAGGTGCTCACAGCTCTTGGAATACCTGGGTCTGTAAAGCCCAGGCCAGAGGGGATGGGGAGCCCCATGGCAGGTTAGAGGAATGAGCACTTTCCCTGGGCAGAAGATAGCTGCTGATGCTGCTGCTTCCAGGTGAACTCCTGGAGAAAAGCCACAAGGAAACCCTAATTCACCTCCTCCCATAAGAGTCTCTCTGAAGCATATTTGCTCCATGTTTTAGAGCTGAAAACACTGCCCCACTCCTGCACTTGTGAGCAGAGAGCGAACCCAAATTACCATCATCCTTGGTCAAAAAAAAGCACTGTGGACTGCCTGGGGTCTGCTCATGGGAGCAGCCAGAGCAGGCACCTGGCAAAGGGAAATGTTTTCAAAGCAGCCTATGGGTCCAGTTTGGTCCTGGGAGGTGCACATCAGCTGGAGGAGGAGCTCCAGGTACCCACTGAGACTCATCCAGTCTCTAAACTGTCCCTATGAGCTTCCAGCTCCCAGCTCAACAATGCCCATCACCCTGCAGAGCAGGGCCATCTTAGCCAGTGTACCCACCATGGGCTGCAGCATCCGCACACAGCCTGAACCCACCTGTGAACAGGCATCTCTCAGCAGCTTGCTGCAGCCACCAGCTCTGCTTCTCATGCTGTTTGCACCAGGGAGAGTTTGGGAATGGGTGTGAGTTGAGGGTTGCTTCTAGCCCATGGTGCTGAGGACACACAGCATCCTTGTTCACTCTGGCAGCTCCCCTGGCACACCTGCCCTGCATCCTCTGTGGGGTGACAAAGCTGCTGCTGCATGTGCAGAGCTCTCTCTTGACACATCAGTAATTTCTCCATATTATTGCTGTTACGATAGTATCCAGAAACCTGATTTGAGATCCTTGAAGCCTGTCTGAGAAGCCAATCCCACACAATATTGGCTTCATTATTTGCTATATATCCCCAAGTACGTGAGAAGAAACAGGGCAGTCACTCAGCGGCTAAGCAATCTCTGCCACCTTGATGTGCCTGCAAGTGCTAGAGAAGCAGGTTTGCAGCTGGGGTGAAAGGATATGCCCTGAGAGCACACAAGAGCTGGGAGCGAGTCCATTAAAGCTTTTAGAGCCCATCCTGCAGAGGTGAACATTTTTCTACAGTGTTAAATACTGATTCGTGGGTTAGGAGGCAATTAAATGATATCTAGCTGCCTGTGCCAGGGCAGGGAAGGGCTGCTTGGCATGAGGCACAGCTGGTGATGCAGGTACCTGCCAGCACTCAGGTGGACTGATGTGACACCTGCTTGTCATCACTGTGTGTGCTCACTCCAGCAGATGAGGACATTTGTTCCTTGGGGTCAAGTGAACCATGAGTCAGCCCAGAGCAGCATTTTCCTGTTTCTTTAGTCCTCCTGCCTTCCCCTCTGCATCTGCTGGTAGAAATATGAATCTTTGCCTGGTTAGATGGCTGCTTTTCTCCTCTCTATAATTAGATCTTCTCATTGTCTGTTCGGTGTTTGTGCGACAGTATCTGAGGTTGGCTTCTGCCGTCAGGCAACCACAAGGCATTCCAGTCCAAGTGCTGTTGATTTCTGCTTTTATCCATCTGAAAAAAAAAAAAAAGAATGAATACACTGACATGCCAGTCTTGGCCCCTGTCCACACTGCAGCCAGATGCCTGTCACTCAGCCCTGCTCAGGAGGAGCACTGGGAGGGGAGGAAGCCAAGCTGCCCTTGCACCACCCAAACCACCTCTGCTGCTGGTTATGGAAATAAGAGATGCTGTGTGTTGCATAGGGTTGTGCGTGAGAGAGGGTCTTTGCGCACAGCCTCTCAGTGCCTGTGCTCATCTCGCTCCCATTTTCCTTTCCAGGGGATGTTCTGGGTATTGGAACTGGTGTCTCTTTGGCTTCACAAGCACGGCAGGAGATTTGCAAGTGCATTGATGGCCGGTAATGAAATTACAACAGCTCACGTGGAAGACAGTCTCCCACTGGCTTTTGACCAGCATTCTGTCTGCTGCAAGGCAAATGATGCTGTCACCAGCTTAGGGCAGGGCAATGCAGGCAGCTACTGGCAGCAGTCAGCAGGCAGGGAGGCATGGTGCTCCTGGCCTGCCATCTTTGGGGATGCCGGGTATGCAGTCCTTTTAGGCAGGGTCTGCATTTTACAGCTCCTAGCGATTTAGATGAAAAATCTCATTGCTGCAGTCAAAACAAGTTGGCTAAATACCATGCAACTTTGAGTGAAAAAAAAAAAGAAGATATTTTAAGTAACATTTTGGTCAACCAATAGAAAACCTGGGGAGCCTGGAGAGAGGAAGATATGGTAGCTGGATGGATGGGGATTTTAAGTGCTCCAGAGCCTGGAGTGCTTGGAGGGTGGCTGAGCCCACAGGGGGGAAGAGAAGACCTGGTGGGTGGCAGTGTGGCTCAAACAGGGAGCAGTCCTGATGGGGAAGGCAGGGATCTAGCACCCTCCACACCAGGGGAATGGGTGCTGGAAATGTGAGGTCTTGTCACTCACATCAAATTTTGCAGCATGGGGAAGGGTAGCTGAATCACAGGGAGAGATCTAACACAATCCTGAGCAAACAACAAGGCGGAGGAGCCCCAGCTGCTGCCGCCCAGACTCCATTTTGCTCATTTCTAGCAATCTGGGAACACAATTTTGCTTTGACAGTTCCAGTTCATGATAATATTTTTTTCTCCTAACTTGATTTTTGCTCTGAAATGAACTGACACAGAAGTTCATCAGTCCTACAAGACTGGAGTCATCCTAGAGAGGCAGCTTTGGGGTGAGACTCCAGATGCTTTCAGGGTGCCCCGCTTTGGGGCAGGCTGCAGGCATGTGAAGGAATATAGCTGGAGTTCTGGTGAAAATCTGGCAAAACACTTCTTGCTCAACAAATCAGCATTTCATGGTGTGTCCCAAAAAGGGACGTTTTTTGGTTAGATTATTTCAGAGATTCTTCAGCAGCACAGCATGCAGTGCCCATGTGGTCACACAGAGCTGCTGCACCTGTGGGATGACACCTTGGGTGCACCCAAGACACCATGGGCAGAGCTGGAACCTCCTGACACAGCATCCTGCAGGAGGAGGGGTGGTGGAGCCCCATAGCTGCTTCCCCTCTCCTGACCCAGTCACTGCTACAGCCCCAAATACCTGCAGCACAGAGCAGGGATCCCATCACTTTGCTTGGAACACACAGTGCTAAATGGCTCTGTCAAAAAGTTTGGGATTTTATCTTTTATGGTGGTTTTGCCTAAATAAAAAAAAAAAGTGGAATGAAATGTGTCTTTTCCCATCTTATTTTATTTTAATAGGATTAACTATTCTGTGGTATCAAAATGCCTGTTTCAACATTTCCAGCCTGAGGAATTTCTCTCTTTGTTCAAAATGACATTTAGGAACAAATTTAATTTAAGTTTCTTTCTAATTCTGTTTGAAAAAGTCCAAATTGCAATGATGTAGTTTGGCTTTGTTGACACTGAACATTTGGACTGATCCAAAAGAAATGCTTCTGGAACTTCATTTCTAGAAAAAAAATCAGACTTTGATGGGCCTCCTTCATTTGCAATGAAGAAAAAAAAAGTCACATCTGCATCATTTCCTGTAAAAATACAGCTCCTTTCCTTCCCCACCATGGTCTCTGAGGCAGCATTGGGCAGACGTGAGATGCTGTTTCCATGGGGTAAACAGCTGCTTCCTGGCTGTGGGTGCCTTTGCAGTGGGAGGTGTTAGTGCCGAGCCCTGTGAGCAATGAGGAGGGTGATGGGGATGCAGGTGCAGGCAACATCTGGGCAGAGCTGAGAGGCTGGGGTACTCCCAGGATCTGGGCTGGCTGGGTCCCCAGCAGTGAGACCTCCCAGTCTGATCCAAGTTGCTTTTCAGCAGAAGCTGCCCCCAGCAGATGCCACCCATCCCTCTCCCAGCTAGCTCTTTGGCAAGACCCATTTCCTACAAGCTTGGTCACCAGTGGATCAGTTATTACCATGTTTCAAGTGATGGGGAGCTTTTGGGGCCCCCTGCTAGCTCCTGGAGCACTTCAGAGGGATTTGCAGCCATACAGGGGACTTCAACCAGTGATGGATTAAGCCTAATATATTTACTGTTGCAGGTCAGTCTTGGCACTTTTCTCCCACTCTTTAAGTGATGTTTGCTTATCAGTTTACTCCATTTATCACCGGTTAGCTGGTGTCTGCTAGCAACTCCAGGTCTTACCTGCAAAGTACAGTTGATTAGGAGAGATTTCTTAAAGTCTAGGGCTGCCTTCCCAGCTCAGGGAGGGATGAACCTTTGCCAGGCTGTAATTAATAAACCAGCAAGATATGGACCCTGCATTGTGCCCCCAGCTTCCCTGCCTGTTGGGGAGAGACATGAGGAGGAAAGGATCTTATTGTTTGGGGTGTCATGGGCAGAGTCTGACATACTGCCTCAACAAGGGGGCAGCTTCCAGCAAGTCACCTAATAAGAAGTATACAAAGAGCAGGCAGCAAAACTGCTGGGAGATCTGATGGGATGGGATGTGACTGTCGAGGAGACAGGGAAGACAGTGACTGACTTCAACCTGCTGGAGACGGGGAGGAAAGGCAGAACAAACTAATCCTGCCAAAGAGGTTAAGGGGAATAAGACGTTTTTTACAAATATACCAGGGGAGTCTCAAATACGGGAGAGAAAGTAGGAGCCATTAATAAATTAGGAAGATTAAATTAATGATGACTCTCAAATGGCTGAACTGCTGCACAGCCTTCTAAAAATCTGCCGTTAACCAAAAAAGAAAAGAAAAGAAAAGAAAAGAAAAGAAAAGAAAAGAAAAGAAAAGAAAAGAAAAGAAAAGAAAAGAAAAG
>JANZLQ010000044.1:1586435-1596457 GCA_026212715.1 Elanus axillaris | reverse complement strand
AAAAGAAAAGAAAAGAAAAGAAAAGAAAAGAAAAGAAAAGAAAAGAAAAGAAAAGAAAAGAAAAGAAGAAAAGGAAAGCTAAAGAGCATCTGCAGACAATAAGAAAACCTTGTCAAATTGTCAAATATAATTCTTGAGCAAAGGCAGGGTGAACCTGTATGGCTCAGCAGGGCTGGGGGCATGCAGCAGGGAACGGGGTGGGACTGAGCTTATGAAATAAAGCAGGGACCGACAATAGAGTTGTTTAAGTTACAGAGAAGCAGGAAATTACCAGAGGATTTGGAAAAAGGAAGTACACCAGCCTTCATGAAAAGACAGTGATCCCAGCAGTGATAACTTTACGGCTCCATCTTCAGCCCAACAATAGAGACAATAGCCAGGGAGACTTCTGGAAAATAGCAAAATTGTGGCAGTGTCCAGTGGGACCATGAGGGCAGAGGGGGCCAGGCACACAACCCACAGTGTCTGCAGGCTGTGCGTGTGGTTTTGCCCCCGTGACTTACCCCCGGCACTTCTGCCCTCTCCCCACACAGTCTTTTGAGCCAGCAATCAGAGGGCTGGTGCAAAGCGCATGCCTGGTAATTGGGGAGATGCTTTTTCTGCTTTCAGGCTCCCTCTTTGTGGGGTGGCTTTGAATGGAGCTACATTGGGCTTCTGGTGCTGGAAATGCATTGACAGCTCTCACAGGGAATCTGGACAGTCAGAGGCAGCCAGAGGAAGGTCCTAATCAGATAGAGAGGTAGAAACAGTAATTGTAGTTACATCTGTTGGGTGACTCTGGGACAGAGACGTTGAATTCTAGGTCATCTGGGCAAAATGTCTTATTGCAAAGGAATGAGAGAAGAGTCCCCAAAGCCCTGACCCAGAGGGGCAGGACAGGTTCCTGCTCTCCAACCTGCAGTCTTGGTCTCTGCAGGATCAGACAAGCCTTGCAGGATCTGTCACACACCTCATCATGAGATTTTTCTCCACAAGTACAAGAAACATCTTTGGGTTTAGCCCAGAGTGGAGATTTTCACCCAAATTTGCAGAGAGAAAACTCTGCACCAGTGAATCCTCACAAAAGCAGAGCCCTGGGTTTGCCCAGAAGAAGGTCTCCAGTGCTCAGTGCTTGGCTGGGGACAGAGTGGACACTGGGCACATGGCAGGCTGTGTCAAGGAGAGGATGCTGTGACACAACAGGTGCCAGCATGGAGAGCTGAGTGATTGCAGCCATGCCCCATGCCTCCTTTTCCTGCCGTGGTGCTGCTGGCTTTAGCAGCTCTTCTCTGCAACACTTGTCAAGGAACAAGGTATAAGGGATCTGACGAGGGCACTGAGAACTTCCCCTCACATCAGAGGGTCTTGGGCTTGAGCAGCATTTGCAAATGAGGCTCCTACAGGCACAGGGAATAGCCAGAGGCAAACAGTGCCTGGCATGCAAGGTGCCCGCAGGCATCCTTAGGGACTCTTGGTTCCTGCAATGGCATGCCACGGGGACAGCCCAGGGACACGGGGTGCCCCGGTGCAGCAGTCGTGCCATGCACACCACAGCTGCCAGGCATCATGCTGGCACCAACAGCCCCTGCCTGTAGCTTGTATGCCTGGGCACAGCTGGAGGCACTGCTGTCCCAAGGAGATACAGACACAATAGAAAGACACAAAGAAAATGATGAAGGGGCTGAAGGATGGGATTTAGGAGGCAGATTAAATGAACTAAATCTGTCTAGCTTTGCTGATCAATCATGCAGGCAGGAGCCGGATAACTGTCTCTGTGTGCCTGAAGGGTGCAAACACTGAGGGAGAAGGAAATTACTTAGGGGACTATGGGGTGTCAGAAGGGGAAGAGGAATGCCAGAGCCGCTGACTCAGTTCTTCATGCTGTTCGTGACAGGTCTTCAGGGACAGGGGATGGGACTGAGCCCCAACCAAACCATGCGTGAGCTGCAAGGGGAGCTTCTGGCCCATGGCTGGCAGGTCAATGAGGTCTGCAGAAACAGTATATGGGATGAGGGGAGGGTGATGGAGCAAGGAGAACATGGTGGAATAATGGGGCTGTGCAAGGAGAGCAGTGGGATTAGGAAGGTGGGATAGGACTGATAACCAACTGCAAAGATTGCATTTTCTGTTGCATCTGTGTTGTTACAGACCTTCACTTTGGCCACAGGGATCCATGGGATGCTGTCATCATGCCTGCATGGAGTTTGTCCAAGCCAGCTGTCTGTCCTGAAGATGTCTGGGCAGAATCTGTGGTGGGAGAGCCCAGCACAGTGGAAGGTGGTCCTCTGCACAGCAGTCCATACACAGACTGTCTTCAAATGCCACAGGGATGGAGGTCACCCAAGTCCGCATTGTCACAGAGAGAGCTCAGCCCAGTTGGTGTTGGGGAGGGATGGTTTTTGGGGGACAGCAGAGAAGACTGTCACTCCTCTCCAGTGGCATTCACAAGATGCATCTCCCAGCATCAAGGACCAGACCTGCCACCCTCCATCCTACCTTCCTCAGCTGCAGATCAGGGAGCAGAGCTGGCTTACAGGACAGATCATTTTAACTTACCCACCCCATGCTGGCCTCCCTGCATCAGCCCAGATTGCTGGTTTATTAGGGCCTCTGGCAGAGCTCTGCCTCATTCAGGCTCTTTATCTGTTTTCATTTTCTATGCACACCTCTGGGGCACTGTACAGATATAAAATAATCAAAATGACAGTCCCCAGATAAAGGCCACTTTTGTTAGGAACACACCAAGTTCTCATGTAAAAGCATATAAATAGCAGTTTATTTTCTATCTCAGCACCTTTTGGGTCTTGCAAGCATTGAACACCTTGCGAGTCCAAAGAAAAATATCCTGGTCAGCTCTTTCACACTTGTGAAACATGGTGCAGTGCATAAAGTTCAGAGCCAGGAGTGAATAACAGCAACTTTCATTAACTGTCAAGTGAAACCAGAGTCAGGCTGAAGTGCTAATTCCAGTTGGGACCCGTTCAATAGCAAATTAACCTGCCAGTGATCTCCCAGTAGGCTACTGAACAGAGCAGAAGGAATAATTTGAAACTGGGTTTGTAGAGGTAGGTAATATCTTTTTTATTAGATCAGCAGATAATTTGTAGCCAGATACTTGTTCAGTGAGACTCTGTGTGCGTGAGTGGCCATCTGCCTCTCCCTCTCCCCCCCCATATCTGAACAAACGATGAAGACCTTTACAGATCTTGCCTTGGACTGTTTGCACGTAGGCAAATCCCGAATGGGGGTTCTGTGATGGACCTCGCACATTGGAAGATGGGGCTGATGACCCATGACAGGAAGGGCACAAGAGCACTTTTGATGCCGACACTGAAGCTGTTTTTTGCAAACCCTTGCTCGCTGCACCCGTAGGAGGGGAGGGAGCAGAAAGCAGATTGAGAAAGGCCAGAGGAATGACTGTAAAGGCTTTTGCATTTTCCCCTCCATCGCTGGCAGGGAGAGACAGGGCAGGCTGGCAATGAGCGGTGCCGGAGGAGCATTACGTCACCAGCACAGAGCCGTGTTGGCTGTGCAGTGCCCGAGGAGGAGGATGCTGTCTCCTGGCAACCCCTGTGCCTGTCACATACATCAGCATCAGCAGCGGATGCAATGCAGAACCCATCGCCTCTTGCAACACCCCTCTGCCGAGAGGGGAGCTCACTGCCATACAGCAAGGGTCCTGGGGTTTTGCTGGGGGCTAATGAGGTCTCCCATCTGATGTGGCTTCCTGGCTGCAACTCAGCTCCCCACCACCCCTCGAAATGGGCTTTTCTGACACTATGGGTAAGAGTAAAAGCAGCTCTGGGGCTGAGTAGTGACAAGGCTTCTCAGCCAGCAACAGGAGCAAGCGCAGTGTTGGGAAATCAGACTCTAGATAGGATGGTTCACACCCAAAATAGAGCACATCCTGCAGAAACCCTGTGCTTGTCCCAGCTGATGGGTCAAGACACCCACCTTTGCCATCCACAGGCAGCAGAGAGGGTGCTGCTGTGTCATTGAGGGTCTTTTCTGCAATACCAGCTCCAATTTGCTCCATGCTGGGAGGCAGGGACAAGGATGCAGAGATCTGCCAGCTGCAGCCAGCACTGGGTCATGTGGGCACCCTCTTCTTCCAGGGGTAGGGGATGGCAGCAGCTGAGCAGACACCATCTCCATGTGGAGTTGCCATCAGTCTGGGCCAACAGATTCCTCTGGCATGACAGTCACTGCCAGCCCATTTCACTGACCTGAGCCCTCCAGCACTCCAGACTTTCACCTTCTGGCCCCCAAAGGGAGGGAGATGGGGCAAAATATTTGTGCCTTCTCTGCTGGGGGATGCAGGGTATGTCTTCATGCCCTGACTTAAACACAATATGCCTTCCAGAGCATCTCTCAATGCTGTGCCTTCTCCCCATGCCCCAAAGCCTGAGGTCCACCAGCAGCTCTGTTCTCTGTTTGGTCTCATAGTCTCTGGCCATGCAACTCCATCACACTCCATGACTGTACCCTTGCTGCGATCTCCCCCATGTGTGGTCGGTGACTGCAGGTCTGTGCAGGCAGAGGCACCCCAGCAGGAGCAGCACAGACACTGGTATAAGAGGCAATAAAGGCTGTGAATCAGCCTGGGGCTGTCAGCCAGGGCCTCTCCTTGCAACTGGCAAGCTGCCTTCAGTCTCACAGATGAGTCCTACAGCACCAGCCTATTCAGGGATTTCTACTACTAGCCTGGAAGGGGAATGGGAATGAGGCATAAGAGGAGTGCTTTCCCTGCTGGAGGATGTATGCTGGGGTGGACTGGAGGAGGAGCAGAAGGATTGGGAAGCAGGAACAAGGCACAAGCATCCAAGGAGATCTGCTCCCTCTCAAAGGAGATGTTGGCTCCTGAGCTGCTTTGAGCCAGGGGCTTAATTTGCAACCGATTCAGCAGCATAGCAGCATCTGTGCTAGTGGGGGGGGTGGGGGGGGGGCGGAGACATCCAGCATCTCTAGGCTGCTCCTGGCAGCTAAGAAAATCCCCAGTGCCTGGCAGCTGGGGCAGCAATGGAGATGGAGCAGGAGTGCTCAAAGGGCCGATAACTGAGCAGCCATCAGCTCCTGGAAAAGAGCCATGATGGTCCCATTCTTCCTGACCAGTCCATGCTCGCAGGCTCACACAGCAGCAGGGGAGATGAGACAGGAGGGACGAAAGCTGTGTGGAGGGGAGATGGAAAGAGGAGGAGAGGGAGAGTGGGGGAGGGCAGGAGAGGGAGCGCCTGATGAAGAATACAGGAATGGGAGGCAGACAGAAAAACTAATCGAGGATGATTGAGGGACTGAAGGAGGATGAGTGAAAGATTGAGACAGTGTGATAAAGAATATGTCAGACGGACAGAAAAACTAATAAAGAATAATAACCGCCCCTGGCTGAATGCAGCACACACACCTGCCTGTGTCTGCATGTGTGAGCACAGGCAGCGTGTGCCCCCCTGCCTTATGTCCAGGGAGGACACATAGGGACACGCTCTGCGGCTGGCCACATGCATGGTTCCCCCTTGGACATATGGTCACCACAGAGCATCTTTGTCAGTGCAGGCTTGCATGCACACAAAACCCTGTTGGTAGCCCCATGGAGTGCTCTCAGCTGTGTGGGTTGGAGGATGGCATGTGTGTGCAAACCCAAGCACTGCTGGCAGCTGCTGCCCACGCACTGATGCTGGTCACTGTCTCCCAGTATGTGCTGTGTGCAGTGTGCTGTGTACCCCCATGGTACCCAGGCTGCTGTGGGTACCCCTTCATCTCAAGACAGGGGAAGGATGAAGGTGCTTGGAAAAAAGTTTGCCCTTAAGGTGTTTGTTTTGCCTGGGCTAGTAGACAAGACCCAGCTGTACAGCCCAGGATGCAGAACCCCACAAAGCCTGTCTTATCCCATTCAACACTGTCTTTCCTTCAGTGGATCTACACTTGCCACCTGGTCTCTGCCAATCTTTGCAGCAGTTATGTACACTGGCTGGTCCTGGCATTTATTGTCTGTTTCTTTTACAACTTGAGATGCCATAGGAGCATGGGCATGCCCTTTCTGCTCCTCCCTCTTCACAGCCATCCTCCTTGTGCTTTCACCACACCCAGCCCTTGCTGGGACACCCTTCCTGCCTGAGGGACGCTATGGGCCAGGGAAGAGAGCTGCTCTGGCTGCACCTCCCCATGCACAGGGCCACGCTACTGAGAGCAATTCTAAAAAGGGCTGCATGCCATGTTTGCTGGTGGGGCCAGCTCAGCCTCCCACTACTTTGCTGGGTCTACTGAGCCTTGCAGGCTGCTAGGTTAAACAAGAGCTGACAGGGTAAGTAAGTGGAGGATTGCTCCCAGAGCAATGTCTCGCCTACATCGATCCCCCCCCACCACCACTGACCTCTGGCCCTGGAAAAATCCCAGAGAGTGTCCAGCTCCAGACAAGGCAGGAGTTGATTAACTGAGTTCAGCTCTGGAGCATGTGGGAGCTCTGTTGTCTCTTATTTTGGCTTGGGGAGGTGGGATGCTGATTCCAGACTGGCTGAGAAAAGTCTGGTGCCACAGGATAGGAATGAGGAAGGACAGACCTTGGGCTGGCCAGGCTCTGGCTGGTGACTCATTCTAGGTCACAAGGATTGGGGACACGCTGCCAAGGTGACCAGGACCTCTTTCCAGGCACAAAGCAGTCTCTGGGGGCCCTCAGAGGCTGGTGCTGGGCTGCCCTGGAGGAAGAGGATGTGAGGACAAACATGAGATATAAAGAAAGACAAGAGGGAGAAAGCTGGACGAGACAGCCCACAGTTTCAGTGTGAGAACTGTGGTATTTGGTGTTTCCTGGTAGCTCCCAGGCAGGGTAGGGATCTCACAGAGCAAGTGCTCAGCTTTGCGAGGAGTGGGGAAAATCAGCTCCCAGAAGGCTCATCTGTGGCTGATTTTATTTCACGTATGTGACCCATTTGGGATCTCACCATGTCCCAAAGGCTGTTTGACAGGCAACATCTGTGAAGGGTTCAAGTGCTGCCTCCGGTGTGCTGCTGCGCTCAGCCGTTGCTGGTGGTTGTGCTGTTGGAGCATATGCCAGCATCGAATCGGGCTGGAGGCAGAGCCCTGGAACAGCAAGGAGGTTTTTATCAGTTCTTCATCTCCTGCAAATTTGAGTCATGAGCATAATTCAGCAGGTTTCAGGCTACAGAGAGCTATGCAAGGCAGGGAAAAACAATCCCTCCTTTGCTCTTTGCTCTTTGGAAATTGTCAGTTCTTCCCCACCTACTTACCCCCACCAAAGCATTTTGGGGTGCAGGTGGTGTCATCAGCATTTTGGATGAGCTTGGCCATGGCAGACCTACTTTGGCAGCCAGAGAGGTCCTGGGAAAGATGCCATCTTTTCCAGCAAGCTTGGAAAGGGCTGGGATGAGCACAGCTTATCCCATGAAAGAAATGTCATGCCCTTGCAGCCATGCTTGGAGGTGGCTGCTGGGCTGTGATATAAATAACACAGGGGGTGTGGTGCTGCCAGGCCTCCCACACGTGAGTGACAGGTCTGCTTGTAGTAGCAAGCATGGCATGTGGGAGCTGCTCAATATGTGCACCAAGTATGCACGGAGGAGTTTCATTTGCCAGGGCCAGAGGAGAAGGTCCTTTTGTGAAACAGAAGACAGCAGAAACACTGGCCAAGACCAGGAGCAGAGCAGTGAGTGGGATGGGATGGACAGCATGAAAGAAAGCTTTAGTCCCAGGTAAGATAAGGTAGGGAAAGAAGGCTCCATCCTTCCTGACACCTTCCCACTCTCCTCACTTTTCTTCATCTCCCTCCTGCCTTATTGCTTCCCCTGGTCATCCGTCCCCTGCACACAAGCCTGGACTCAGCACTTTACGCATTCACCTTCCCCACTGTCCTGCCCAGGCTTGGTACAGTCACAGCTGAGCATTGCTAGCACACAGCCATTAACTTCCTTCAAGGCTTTCCTGCTGGCTTTGATTTTTTTGTTGCAGCAAGGCAGTACATGTGTAGGCACAGGTGGAAGTGGTTGCTTGGAGTGGAGCACACAGGATGTACCATTAGGGTGATGTGTTTAGTGTGTGGGCAAGGCAAGATGACCATTATTATCCATTTCCTAATGACAGACATCCTCCATTTGCAAACCTCCACTGTGCTTGGGTAGAAAGCACTGAGCTTTGAGGGTTTCCCCAGCTTTGTGAGTGTTTTATGTTTGAGTCTGCCTGATGAAGGATGCACCACTGGGCTGTGATATTACCCTGCAGGCAACAAATTGTGAGTGGGCAGAGCAGCCTGCCCCGATGGTTTCTCCAGATCAGATCCACATATTCGCAGGGAAACTGAGGCCTGACCAGCTCCAGCTGACTCCAGAGATGTTGCTCAAAGGCCTCACAAAGTTCTGGGAGAGCCCTTCATCTGCTAAACCAGCAATGAATGGCTGTCCCAGGTCTGTGTGGTCTTTGGAAAAGCCATTTAAGTCACTCACTCCCTGCTACTTTTCTGAGTCTGGAAAGCAGCCTGTGTAGCCCTTTCCTCAGATCTGGAATTATTTCACAGGGCAGAGGAAGTGAAAAGCAGCTAAGGACAAGGCTGGGAGACACAGCAGCAACACATGCATGAATTTCCCCTGCTGACTGCAAAGAGGCTCAAAGCTCATCTCTGATAGGTGCAGAGATGCTGCTGCAGCTCACATCCATGATTTTGCCATGCATCTCCCACAGCCACCTTCTCCTGTGTGGTGGGAGATGCAGGTGCAGCTTCTGCAGCAGCATCCCTCCATCTTTTCCAAGCTGCAGCAGCCAAGAGAGAGTGGCCACGATGGCCTTGTGTGACAGCCACTAGCAACTTTGCCTAATTACAGCACCCCTCCAGCTGGCAGCCATCTTTGTGTCATCACCAAGGGTTAGTCTCATCTGTAGATTTCCAACCCCTGATGCCCAGGTTCAGTCTACACATGCAGCTCTGCTTCCCAGGCAGGGTAGCTGGTGAGGAAGGTGTCTGCTTGGGGTTGTGGTTGCATATGTTGTTAGTCTGCCCACAGCCCAGCATACGCATGTTATAAATCACAATCAGTGTGGCAATGCCAGAGAAGCAAATGCCTCTGTTGTGTTGTTGCATGGTGCCGAGTGTAACACCGCCGTGGTTTATGGTGGGACCCTCAATATTATTGCAATGCTAACTAATCAACAGTATGTGCAGAAAGACAAGCAGAGCATGATGGGGCTCAAGAGCACTCCGGCCCCCTGCAGCACTGGAGCTGTGACAAAGGCTGCTGCAAAGAGAGAACTGAGGAAGGGTTCGATATCCACCCTGACATTACAAACCTCCATTTTAAAGCCTTTTGAAAAAAATTCTCTCTCCAGTCAAGTCTGGTAATTTCACAATTTGGAGCTGTTTCACAAGCAAAAGTGGGACTCATCCGGGTTCTGCAACAGACGCTGGTTGTCCCTAATGAGATCAGGGTGGAAAGACAGGCTCTAGGAGCTAAGATATCTGATGCATTGCATCCATTAGCTTGGAAGAACCCAGGAAAGAGAGTTTTAGCAAGCCGCCTTTTCTGAGCGGTATGGTTGCTGAGATATCTGGTGATTGGCACCCCACTCGGGGTTGATGGACAGGCAGGGAGGGAAAGGCAAGCTTAGGGAGGGAGGGCAGGCGTGCTTCCGTCTCTGCTGGAACAGAGTGTGGCTCCCAATTGCACTAATCACATTAGGTCTGCTTTCACTAAGCCCCTGTGAGCGCTCCCTTGTCGAAAGAGTGTCTGCCTTTGTGTGGGCCAGGCTCAGCTCCACAACTGCCATGAGCAGATGGGGAAGAGCATGGTCCAACCAGCTGTGCCTCCTTGTGTGATTAAAACAGGGTGCTTGGCCACCCTGGCATGGGAGCTCAAAGGTTCACATCAGGCTAAAGGGGGCTTGCAGCACTGCAGAGGGGTTGGGGCTGGGATCAGCTCAAGAAAGGGATGGGCCCAGCAATGTGAGGTGAAAGCTGCTGTGGGCTGATGTATTGGATCTGGCTGAGATGGAATTAATTCTCCCCATAGCAGCCCTCATAGTGCTGTGTTCTGCATTGGTAGCTG
>JANZLQ010000044.1:1568889-1586335 GCA_026212715.1 Elanus axillaris | reverse complement strand
TCCAGCAGCTTCTCACAGAAGCCACCCCTGTAACCCCCCCCCCGCTACCAAAACCTTGCCACAGAAACCCAATACAGCTGATCATCAGGCTGAGGACAAAACTGATAGACCCTCCCTGTTTTGGACAATGCCAATTCCCTACTAGCAGAGAAGGGGAAGCTCCTGCACTTAGATTAGCAGCACCCCAGCCTTCTCTTTATCAGTCTGCCTATGGGAATAAACTGAGCTACATATCCTGCTGGGGCTTCAGTCTGAGAGCCCCCTGGAGAGGGAGCTGGTCTTGCTCTAAATCTCCTAATCCCCTTCATCATACTGCCAGACAACCAGAGACACCACTGCAAACTGCCTGGGGCTGGGCCCCCCTGCCTCTCCTGAGCTGCTTGCAAATCCCAATCATCCTGTGGATGATTACAGGGGCTTCTCCTGTAGCACAATATCCAGTCTCCCCCAGAGGCTACTGCAACATATGCAGGGCTGGGCTCCATGGCCGCCATGAGCAGAAGCAACCCTGCTCATCCTATTAATGGCAGTATACAGGAGTGACCTCCTGCAGCCTAGAGCCAGCCAGGGAAGGAGGGCTTTGCATCTTCCCTGTACCATGGTCCTGCTCCTCCTGCATGGTGGGTTCTGTTCCTCACAGAATCTTACCACAGCGTATGGTTATTGAAGCCCATCACTGCCCTCTCTATGGCCAGCCCTGCTCTTGTGGCTCCACAGCTGTCCACAGCTGCTTGTAGGCATCGTGGCATAAAGCACAACCCCTGCCAGAAGAGATGGTGTCAGCTCTTAAACTGCTTTCATCTCTTTTAGAACCTTTTTTGAACCCCAGCGCCCTGCTCCCATGCCAGGAGTGCATCTGCAGCCACCATCACAGCACTGGCAGACAGCAAAGGCTGTGCTGTCCCATCACTCACCCAAGCAAGAAAGCCACCCTGGTGGGAACTCATTGTCTGGCCACTTCAGCCAGCTCTGTGCAGAGCTCTGCTGGCTCAGTTTGTCCTCCTACCAGATCTGCTTGGCTCACGAACCATCTCAGGATCATTTCATTTCTTTAAAGATTCAGTGAAATTCTGAGATTTCCACCTGGTTCCCTGTTTCTAGCTTGCAGAATTGCCTATTACTCTAGAAGTGAGGAACTGAGACAAGGAACCAAGCAAGCACAGATCTTCTGTGGTTATTGACCATGCTGATTTAAACTTCAAGGTGCTTTTTACTGAGCAAAGCCATACTGGGAGAAAGCCTCAGGAGAGGCAGCCTCCATGAGGAAGATAGTGCTGCTGCACCTGGTCACTCCTGGTTAGAGCCAGGAGATCCCAAACCTCATCCACTTTACCATGCAAGCACTGAAAATAAATCTGCTAGATCTGTGCAGGCAGCTGGACAGCTGAAGCTGCAAGGTCAGGCCCTCAGGAGACATGAAAATTAAGTTTTCCATCAAAATGGATGTCCCTGGCCTGGCACATTCCCAGTTCCTGCTGTAAGCTGAGGACCCTATTAAACCAGATGTACTTGAAAAACCCAGGTCAGAACAAAGTTTATGCAGCAAGCGATTCCTTGCCCAGCCCATCTCCCTTCACACGCCATCCCCACCTGGCAGCCAGTCAGACTATTGCCCCTCTTTGCAGATACCCCCACCCCAGGGGAGGCTGCCAAGAAGGCAGGAAGAGCAGCTTCCCACCTCCTCCATCTTAGGCTGGGAATGATTTTTGTGGAGCTGCAGGCTGTGCAAACCTCCAAGGAATGGTGGACTTGGCAGGGTCACTGAGGCCACGTCACTCAACTCCATTTCAGTTGCTCATGAGGACCAGCCCAGTGAGGCCATCCTGGGCTGGATGATACCCCTTCCACATCCATCTGTGGGGCCCACTGAGCACTGAAACCAATCCCGAGGACAGTAGTGTCTGGGGAGCCTTGTGTCCAAACTTCAAGCCATGCTGGGCAGCCGCAGCATCCTCACAGGCAGCATCTGCAAGTCTCCTTCCCAACGCAGTAATCAATGTGTGCTGCCATGGAAACCAGAGTTTCCAGACCAGCACATAGTTGGCCGGATGTGATACTCAGGGCTGTGCCAGAGGATCGAGAAGGCTTGCTGAACTGGCATGGGGCAAGGGGAGGGGGTGCCCGAGGGGAGCACAGCGGAGTAGGGGAGAGGCAAGGAAGGAACAGAGGAGGTGGGAGATGGGGTGGCAGGGGGGGCAGAGAAGGGTAGAGCAGGGGAGGGGAAAGAGGCATGAATGGGGAGTATAGGGGATCTGCACAGCCTGGGCTCACTGGGGAGGAGGAGGGAGTGTGAGGAGCAACTGTAGGGGCATGGCACAGGGCCAGGCAGGTTCAGCAGAGACAGGGAAGTCCTGGGACTGTGTCTCTGCTTAGGAAGACACTCTTTGGTGATCCTGGTTATCCTGGGGGCATGTGGGTGCTACCTGATCCTCTGTGCCATCTGTGAGAATCTGGCACCATCCTCATCTAGAACCTCTTTCCCTGGGATGGGGCATGAGCAGGCAGCAAGGCCACTTGGTTCCCCAGGACTGCTATAGACAGATGCTTGCTGCCCAGTTGGCATGTGCCTGCAGAGAGGGGCAGCTGAGAGCCCCACACACCCTCACCCATGAGGACATCGGGCATGGGGGGCATTCGTTCCCCTCTGTATGGCCCAGAGAAGAGCCCAGGGAGAAGGGGATGGTAGAAAAGGGGTGTCTACAAAACCACACCAAGGGAACAATGGTCTACATCTTCACTAGGAAACTTTTCCTTCCCAGGGACACTTGCTGGTGTCTTCCAAGCTGGGGGTGAGTCTTGCCTTTGCCTGGTGCTAAGCTCACAGCAAGCCCAGTGCCTGCAGCTCAGCAGAGAGAGGTGCAGTGCTGTGTGTGAGCCCAACACAGCCGAGACATGTAGCACCTGTATGTAACTCGACTAATGAAGGACGCATCTCTACTCTGAGCTAAGGAACTGCTCTGTACAGCTATTGATCTTGCCTAGTGCAGTCCTGTGCAAAGGCAAGCAGGAAAACACAATGGCCACAGCTGAGTAAGCTCCCTGCAGCTGCGGTAGGAAGCAGCCGCAAATGTGCTCTGGTTTGAAGTGGCCCAGCTGTTTCCAAAGGGTCTAAACTACCTAAAAAAAATCAACCATGCTTGGTAAAAGAGACAGCAAAATGGTGGGAAATGGCATTAGGTCTCCAAGGAGCAGTGATGGAGGTGGGAGGGAGTCTGGAGCTGGTTGGTGGGACTTCCCCGGTTCCCACCTTAGTTGGTGATGGGCACGAGTGTAGGCAGCCTTTGGGCTGAAGATGTCTTTTCACTAAAACATTTTGGTTTTAAATAAAAGAGACTGGTCTGTGGCAAACTGCTTTGTGGGGTTATCTTACTTGTATCTGTGCAGAAACATCCTTAAGCTGGAAAACAGGAGCAGGGAGACAAAAGCAGCCATGCCAGGGCTCCTTGCACCTGAAGGAGGGCAGCAGGAGCAGGTATCTTCTCACAGCTACCAAGGTTCTTCACTGCCTTCCATGTGCTTTCTTCCCTGAGGGTACCCAAGCCACCCTCAGGGGTGTGACACATGGGAAGAATCCATCAGGCACAGGCACCCAGGTTTTCACACTTTTATTGTAAAGCTTTAGGAAGGGCTAATTACAATGGAGTTGGTCGTCTGACAGCTCAGCAAACAAACAGAACAGGAGAGAACGGAAAGGGGATCACAACAGTGTCATGCTCACTGCTCTGAACAGAAAGAATTACAAGGGAATCAATTGTGCTCACAGCGCCTGGGGAAAACCAAGCCCAAGGCCCAAAGCCTTCCCAGCACAGGGAAATGCATCACACATCGAGAGCAATACAACCTTAGCAAGAGGCATTGCCTTAGACATAGGTCACCATCATCTGAAAAATAGTTGGGTACTTTACTCTGCCATAGGATTTCTCCTTTAGAAAAGCTACACCTGCATGTACATAAAACTGTACAAAAAACAAGGCATCACAAGCAAGGAAATGAAATCTCGTATAAATAGAACCAACACTGAAGAGCTACAAAGGGGTTGCTTAGATCCTTCCCACGCAGCCCGCCTGCTCCCTGGCTCCCACCTTTGGTTTTACCCCTGGCTTGTCCTAGTGCAGTGTGAGATACAGTGAACCCCTCCACAGAGGCACTGAACCCCCCTCCTCTTCCCTGTGCTTGTCTAGACTGGAGCCCGTGGGGAGCTTCCCCCCTCCCACGTGCACAGAGGCTTTATCCTTCTGGCTTATAATTGTGCAAATGAGCTTCTTTCTGACAGCACCTCTTCTTCACCCTCCCCCAGGACTGATCCCCAGTGACACTGTCAACTTCACCCCGGGACAAATCCCCAGTGCCCTGTCTCCTAGAACCGATGTCCAGTGCCTTCTCCTCCCCAGGGACCCATCCCCGCTGCACCCCACATAGCCTCCCACCCCATTGCACCCCACCAAGGACCCACTCCCACTGCCCCCTCTGTTCTTCCCCACAGACCCACCCTCACCCCCCCCAGTGGTCCCCCAGACACCCATCCCCTCTCCACCCCGCAGATACCCAGGCCTTCTCCCCACTGTGTTCCCCTGCATAGACCCAGTGGCACCATCCCTCTGTGCACCTCTGTGAGACTCATCCCCCTCACCCTCCCTCCCCATGGCACGCATCTCCAGTACCTGTTCCTCCCGTTCCTCCCATCCCTCCGGGACACCCTCTGCACTCCACCCCCGTCCCCCCTCCCCCCTTGCACCATGCTTGCACTGAGAACATCACCAGGTCCTCCAGGAGACAAGACAGCAACTTCAGCCACAGGGCTTCAAGCTTCAGGGTCCCTCTGGTGACCCCAAGCAGAAGGTAGGGATCCCACCCGCAGGCGAGGGGCTGGGGTAAGCTGGTCTTTGACAAGCACCCCTCAAATGTGGCTATGTCGCTCTCCTGGAGGGTCCCCAAGAGGGGCACTGGACACTGCCACTGCCTGAGCCAAGGGGAGGCATGAGCAGTCGAGTTGGCAGTGGAGTTAAAGATCCTGGCCAGCACGGCCAAATTGCACATTCTGCCCAGTTTGGCCCTGAAACTACAGAGCTACAATAAAAACAAGTTCAGGAGTGTGACCTGCTCAGGCAGCCAGACCAGGGGAACGTGGGCCCCGCCGGGTGGCCACCATGGACAAGGGGTAGAGCAGGGATGCCCAGACAGTCGGGCAGACATCCACCAGGAGCATTGTGCCCACCTCAAGGGACCCCTGGCCGGTCGGCGGGGAGCAGCAGCAGGAGGCCGGGAGGAGGGTCCTGCCTCCTCCAGGTGGCACCCTGAGGTGCCTGGGCTGCGGGTGATGCAGTGTGGTGCAGTGCCACCCAGGGAAGGTGAGGAGCAGAGATGGGACACAAGGGAGTGGGTGCGAGCAGGCGCCTTCTGCTGACCTTCCCTTGTCACCCAGGCTCAGCTTGCACCATGTCCCCTCAGGTCAACTGGCACCACACCAGGAAGCTGGCTGCATCTTGCCACCACCACCGAAGCAAAGGGAGAGGAGCTGCTCAGAGAGGGATGCTGGAGCGGGGGGAGGAGGCTGGGCAGGGGGAGCCCCCGGCGCACTGCACCCTGACAGGCACTACAGCTATGGCAGGACAGTCTCTGACCCACAGCGGCTGGGGTGCCCTGTCCCTGTGGCATCACCATGCCAGTCAAGCCTGGCAGAGCCATCCACTAACCCCGTGGAGATGGACCACGTGGACTGAAGATGAGCCGCAGGGGGAACTGTCCTGCAGTTACCACTGGCCTCGCTCCCTAAGGAAGATCCCAGAGATGAAGATGATCGATGTGCACATGAGTATGGGAAGAACAACGGTGCAGCACAGCCCCTCCCTGCATCCTGGCAGGGGAGGACCAGGAAGGGCTACCCAGGAATGAGGCGCAAGTCCCCTGGACCCTTCCTGCCAGGGGTGCATGTGGAGCCCCCAAAAACAGGACTGTGCCCCAGCTCCTGATGGAGCAGACAGGCTCAGGAAAGTACCGAGGCATCCCCCTCCAAGGAGTCCCTTGAGGAGTGAGGGGGTCCTTTCCCCACTGCATGCGCAGCATTGCCCCAGTTGGGTATCCTGCAAGGGAGCAGAGGATGCCAGGGCAGAGGGGACCTGCCAGGGAGACCAGTCAACCTTTGACAATGGAAGAGAAAGCTGGATCCCGTGAGAGTGGCCCTGTGGCCTAAGGGCAGCGGGAGTCCAGCGGGCAGGGGCTTGGTGGCCCCCGGTGTGACCCTGAGACAAAGCTCCTCCTCACAAAGGCAATGGTGGCTTACAGGCGGACAGGATGGAGGTCGAAGGCATGGCACAGCCGGCCTCATGGGAATCCCCTGCCCTGGAGGAGGCACAAGGCGATGGGCTGAGACGCCACAACCAATGACGACCTCCCTGCCAGCAGAGTCAGACTGAGGACTTCTCCAGACCCAGCCAGTCCCTTGACTGGGAGCTTCCCCATCCCTCCTCCACCCGTTGGGTGCAGGGCCACCACCAGGGAACCCTCCCCCAAGCAGACCCCACCTATGGCACCAGGCAGTCTCTAGGGACCCTGCAGCTTGTGGGCACAGTGACAACGTTCAGAAAGAGATCCAGGCTGAAAAATAGCAAGGTCCCTACAGTCCAGCTAGGATGCTGCCCCTTCCCTCCAGCTCCCCAGCTGCTGTGTAAGGGACTGGTCACATCTCTATTTACAATATAGAACATGAGTGTGGGCCGGACACTGCGCTCCCGCGGGCTCTTCCACGCAGCAAACGATTCAAAGCTGGAACTTGCTCCCTGTGGTTTGTTTCTGTTTTCTTTTTTCTTTTTTTTCTTTTTTAGTTTTTGTTTAAACGTCTTTTGTTTCAAGGACAATAAAAAGTTTCAATCAGGCAGGACTTGAATGTCATTCCTAAGATTCGTATTTACAGGAGTCTACAGCAAAGAGACAGGCAGCTCACTCCCTGTGCGTGGGGACACCCCTCATCCTATGCCCCAGGAACTCCACCAGCTCTGCGTGGACCTTTGGTACGTAAGCCCTTCTCCCCAGCCATGCCCTCCGCACCAGGAGCCTGCCCAGCCCTCCCCGGTGACACAGCAGTTCGGAGACATGCACCTGCAAGTGCTTGGAAATTGGGTTTCGGATGCTTTCATCCTTCCCACCCACCCCTGGCCCCAGGAAACAATGGGTTAAAAAGGCGCTCCTCTCATCCCTGCCTTGCCCTGCCCTGCTGTCCGCAGAGCCCACTGCCTGGAGAACCGGCCGGAGCGATAAAGCATTGAAGTTTAAAATGTTCCTCTGGACACTGGCCTCAGAAGCACGTCTGCTCCCTGCCCCTCACACCCAGCCTCACAGGTATATCTCCCTCTTGGTGGTCTGGGACGAGGGGGTGGTGGCTGGCTGGAAGTCCGAGGTCTGGGTGAGAGGAATTTCCTCCATGGGAGAGTCCTTGCAGGGCTCATGGCTACTATTGGAGAAGGCACTGTACGTGGGGAGCAGGCGGAGGTTGGCCATTTTGGTGCTGCGCTCTTCTGAGAGTCTGGGGCTGCCATTCCCGACTTGCTCTTGACTCCCTCTGTCTTGGTAAGGCACAAAAGTGGAGAGTTTGAGGGCGTTCTTGGGCCTGCGGCTGGGGGAGGACTGGCCGGGCATCCAGCAAGTATCGGAGTGGCCAAACTCTGTGCACTCCCGGGTACAGGTCCCAGTCATGGCTACATCGGGCAGAGGCCGGAGATCTGCAGAGAAGCAAGCAAGAGCATCGTTATGCAGGCCCAGGTACCACTGGCTCAGGACGTGAGGATGGAGCACATGGACAAGCAACAGAGCCTGGACGTCTCCATCCTACTCACACCTTCCCATGGTGGGAGAGGACAGCCAGATGCACAGCCACTGAGGGAGCGCAGGCAGAGCTGGGAGGGGAACCCAAGGCTCCTGGCAGCCAAATTCTCCCGTCCAAGCTCACAGCCCCAGCTCCCCTTGGACAAGCATCCTTCCTGCAGCAGGTGCATGCAGAGAAATGGGAGGCAGCTCAGCCCCTTTGGAGATGAGCATTGCACAGGAGGGGCTCCACAGCCTGGATCTGCACAGCAGGAGACAGGCTGCCACCTGACTCATCAGCCCACAGCTGTGGGCACCCCTGGAAACTGATAGGCTCCAGGTGCTCCCTTGGTCCAGCACCTTTGGGCACCACTGACAGCTTCACTGTGCAGAGGCAGGGAACTGTCCTAAACACAGGCAGGCTCTTCACTGCCCAGAGGTACAACCATATTTTCTGAGCACCATCCTTGGGCAGCCCTGCCCTGCTCACCATCAAGCATGCCAGGCCACCTGCAAGCCTCCCCAAGCACTCATCAGCAGGAGCCCCAAGCCCAGCCAGACGTCCTCAGACATTGTCTGGTCTCCCATGGAGCCTGAAAACCCCAAGCACAGCAAAGCACACATGGGCAAACCCACTTCTACCCCCAGAGAGGCTGGACATATCTGATACTCATGAGTCCCTGCCCCAGGAACACCCAAGCCTCCCTGTGTACCAAACACCTGCCCCTGAGAGAGCCAGGTATCTGAGGACATCAATAGCTCCCTGCTCCTGGCATAAGACAGGAAACTCTGATCACCAGCTACACCAGTTCATGGTCTGGTGTCCTCACATACCAGCCACCCTCTACCTCAGACACTACAAGGCTTTCTTGACACTTGGCCATGTGTCCTTTACACAGGGAGGACCTGTCACAAGTTTTCAGAGGCTGAAACTTGGCATTTCCATGCAGAGGTGCGTGTCCCTCCAAGAGCCATCCCAGACACAAGCCATTCCTTGCCATCTAGCCCAACATGGGGCACAACATAGCCCCCTGCCACTGCCTGGGACACATCACTGCCCACTACCACAAGCACCTGCTGGCAGATCAAGCCTGGTGCTGATGCTGGCATGAAAGGGGGTTGCTGCTCAAGACCTTGAGACTGCTCTGACTTGCAGATGTTCCTTCTGGTTCACAGAAGTCCTCTCCATCTCTCCACCCAGGAGCCCACTCCACTGCATTGCTGACAAACAGCCCTGCAGACTGATGGAGGGAGATACTAAGGAGCTCTCTGGACCTGAGACACACAGGGCTTTCATCAGCTTAGGGCATGCTCCTTCCCACCAGATACACACTGGTACACATAATCCCCTCCTCACAAAAAAAGCAGAGACCAGCTGGCACTCCCTCAACCCTAGGAGGAAGCAAACTGGAGCCATTCATACAGTGCTGGGGCCTCTGCCCTCATCAGCACATCCCTCCTGCCACCTGTTTGGGGCTCTTGGATACACGCGTCCCCAAGTCACCCTGGCACAGCTTTCACACAGAGGCAACCCCAGGATGTGAGGAAGGTCTCTGCAGAAGAAGGCTCCATACAATGCCAGCAATGGTTGACAAGGGTCATGAGTGAAAGCTAAAGAGATGGGCATGGAAGAAGGGGCAAAGTTAGCAACAAACCAGTGAGTGAGCATATCTTGCCTTAAAACCAACCCCCAGTGACTGTATCCCAAATTCTCAGCTCCTCTGGGGGCTGAGGCCCCCCAGTTTTTCCCCCTGGTTCCTGCAGAGGCTCTGGCACCCACACTGCTCCCCATGCTGGGAGCCACCTCCTGTGTCCCGTCCTCTGGCACACACGTAAGCTGTGTTATCCTGGCAGAAGCCATAAGGACATACCTCAGCGCAGACCCCCTTCACAGCCTGCTCCGCTCAGGGGACTCTAATGAGGAGCAGAAAAAGGACGAGAGGGTCACATCATTGCACAGCTCCCAGCCTCCACACCCCCCCTCAGAATCTTCCTGGACTCTTCAGCTTCTGCCAGCCCTCCCCATTGCATTGCACCGAGCCCCACAGCATCCCTCTGGTACCCACTGCCTTCAGGAGTCCCTTGGCCTATCCTGGCCCTGCTCCAGCCTCCTTGAGGCTGCTTGGCCACCACTGCTAATGTCTCACTAGTTTCTCCAGCCTTACACTAGCCTCTCTGGAGCCCACTGACCCTTGCAGGACTCACACAGGAACCTGAGGCAAAGCTTGAAGTCAACTGGCTAGCGGCACCCCAAGCCCCTGTGTGCAGAGGGAATGGGGCTGTTCATTACATGGATACAGCCCAGCTGGATGTGCACTGACATGCTCATGCACCACAAACAGGCACACTCAAATGAACTTATGCGCAGGGGATAGGCATGCTCACACTGCAGGGTGCAAAAGCAGAAGCTCGAGCATCGCAGGGGACAAGATGCCAACACAGGCCAGCATGAGACCATAGCTTCCCAGTGCCTGCCTTTGGGGTCATTCTTAGGGCTGGCCACAGCCAACTGTCCTATTTCCTGAGCATGTGGAAAGTTGCCTCATTTCTTTCTCCTAGCTACAGATAGAAAGCAAGATATGAAACCAGAGGCAAGACAGCTCAGTTTTCATCTCTACTTTGTGCAACTCAAAGCAGAGACTGGAGCTTGCGTCCTAGATGATCCACCAGGTCTTCCTCTCAGGACAATAGGATGTCCTGGTGGGCACCGGCTTGGTCAGTTTAAGGTCATGTTACATTGTCTTTCACTTATTCTGTTCAAGAGGCAATATTGGTGTCTCTCTCATCTACTTTCCTGCTGGACAAATGGGATGGCTCATCATCATTTCCACTTCCAGAAATGCCTTGGTACTGCGCGGTCCTGGGGTGGAGGGTGGATGAGTGCCATCACTTCTTGCTCTGACAGAAGATGCTTTGCTGAGTCAATGGAGGGTACTGGCAGGACCAAAATAAAAGCTACCTCTCCAGTGAACAAAGCTATGGTGATTTCCTCATGCCAATGGAGCTTAGAAATCACAGAATCAAGTAGGAACGCTGTGTTCAGGGTCTTTTATTCTGGTTTTCCCATTGTCTGTTTCTGGCACTAAAGTCTTTTTCCAGCGTCCCTTCACTTGCAGTGAGATGCTGGCATCAGAGCTCTGCTGCTAAAGGAGCATATTATGTTCCATGAGCACAACCCGCTCTGCTTTAAGAGCCCAGGAACAGGGCAGGGTGTAATTCCTGAATAGCTGTGATTTAGAGCAAACATGACCCTACGGCCTAATTCTCAGCACATGCCCGTGGTTCAGAGACTTCGATGTGCCACTGCAGAGAAGCAGAAATCTTTCTTTGGGGGTAAACACTGGCAGAAATTTTGCCCAAAAAGTGCTGATTCTGGATGCCCTGCAGTGTGGTGAGAAGGCAGAGCCCAAACCTCACCTTGGGGTCAAGGTGCCCACTTCACCTTACAAAGCGTACTCAGGACTTCAGATTCCTTCTCCACCCCAGGAATGCAGTTTTGTGACTCTGAACCCCTGAAACCTGACAAAGTTTCCAGGTGATGAAGAAGATGACTGTGTCCTCTCCAGCATCTCATTCCTCCATGGCATCCTGGCCGTGCAAAGTAAAAGCTATGCCTGTGCAGCTGCTCTGTTTTCCTGAGCTTTGCCCTCTCACTGCACTCCTTTGGAGGGCTGGCCCATCCTGTTATTGGCATTTCCATGCCAGAAGGCTGTACTTCACAGCCAGGAGGGTTGTGTAGTTGCTTGGGCATTCACAGTCCTCACAGCCTTCTGGGTCCCCGCTTCCTATAACTTTGCGTTTCCCTGGCATCCTCTTGTTAGCTGCCTCGGGGCTGCTCTGCCTCAGCATATTGCATAGGAATGAATCCAGGGTAGTAAAAGTTGCATCCCTTTGAACTTTTCAGATGAAAAGGGGGCACGGTTGGGGCTTTACACTGAGATGCATTGAGAGATGCACCCTGGGCCCTCATTCTGGCTCAAGGAGGGGAAGCTCTCTCGAGCTGTGGCTCTGTTCTTGATGCTGGCGTCTCTGTTCTTGTCTCCTGACATCCAGGGCACCTCTGCTCTTTGTGAAGGAGACTGTGCCAGGCTGTCTCCTCTGGGAAGAGGCACATATTTGTGCCACTAATTATTTCTCTCTATATATCCCCATGCAGGGCAGGAACACATCCTGGTGCTGCCACTTGCAAGGGCTCTTCTAATAGTATTACTGCTCTTAGTGGGGGATTTCAACAGTGCACTTGAGTACTGACAGGAGACAAAAGCAGGCAGCCTCATTCAGCAGGCACATCCACCTCCTGCACTAGATGTGCAGAGGTTCACTCGCCCACTTCAAGCCGGGTAGCTTCAAGCAGAGGCTGAGACCCAGCCTCGACCACTTTTTTTGGCACCATCTGCAACATATGCAGTCTGATTTGGTTCTCCCTGTCTTCCATTTGTGTCAGACATCAGCACCATACACATGGCGTGCAGCGCTGGGTGAGCAGGGATGATGCAGCACAGGAGGCCAGATCTTGCGAGTGAGGGGATATAGTGGAACAGCTCTGGGAAGGAAGACAGTGGAACTGTGGGGATGTGACACAGCAGAGCACAGCAGAGGATGCAGAGAAGCCCAGAAGGGAGGAGGAGGGAAGGACAGCATGCTAGAAGGGACTGGAGAGGTTTAGTGGTATGTAGAAATAGGGAATATGACAGTGGGGGGAGAGCAGCTTGAAGGCAAAGCAGGATGCTTTTCTGAAGCGTTAGATCAGAAAGATACATCTTCCCTATCTGGTGGCATGGAGAAAATCAGCCACTAATTTCAACTAGCTACCTCTGTTCAGATCCCAAAAGCACTGTACCTCTGCTAGTCTCTTGCAGGGGCTAAAAGGGTGGAGCATGACCCATGCTGCAGATTGACGGCTGGGGTGCAAGGTACTTCTTTCAAAATGGCTGTCTTTCAGCCAGGGAAGGATGCAGTGTTTCCAGTACAAGCAGCTTTACCACCTTTATTGCCCTGGTGTGGACACCTGGAAACACCTCTTCTCCCACACTGAGCCCTCAGGGCTCTGCAGACCACTCCTGGGACATCCCTTACAGCAGTGACATCCCATGACATCATATCCCAGCAGCATTGTCCTCCCTGCCTGCCCCTACAGCATCTATGCAATAGGAACAGCCTCCCTGGTGCTGCTCTTTCCAAAAACTCCATTCCCACAGCACAGCTCCTGAGAGTAGGCACCATTCCACTATAGCTTACTGGTGCCATTCTCCTGTACCATCGTTCCCTCCAGGTACCACTCCCTGGAGTGCTCACACCTATAGCTACCCTTGCCTACAGCACTGTTCCCTACAGGCACCACTCCCCGACAGTGGTACTGCTGACAGGTACCATTCTCCCATGCCACTGTTCTCTATAGGTACCACTCCCCTACAGCGCAAGTACTTACAGGTATCGTTCCCCCACAGTGCTGTTCCCTACAGGTACTGTCCCCCACAGCATCGTTACTGAAGGTACCACTCTCCCGCAGCGTTGCTCTCTACAGGTGCCATTCCCCCACAGCGCCATTCCTGGAAAGCACCATTCCCCCATAGCGCTGCTGCCTACAGGTACTGGTCCCCCACAGTGCCACGTCCTCCAGGTGCCATGTTCTGTGCTGCTGCTCCCTTCAGGTATTGCCTCCCTCCCACTGCTGACTTCCCTCCAGGCACTGCTGCTCTAATGGTGCCATTTCCTCCAGGTACCATGTTTTACAGCACTGTTCCCTCCAGATACCACTCCCCTGCAGTGCTGCTTCCTCCAGGCACCATTGCTTTGTGGTCTGTTCCCTCTTCACTATACCCTAATAGTACAGCTATTTGGATAGTGTGCTCCAACATCCTGTTTTCTCATACCAGCAGCCCCATTGCTTTGCTTTGCTATTCTATTGTATTCTATTCTTCACGTCTTTGCATCCTGGCACTGCTGGAATGAGTGCCTTGCACAATCCTGCCCCTTGATTTACGCCTCTCTATGCCTTTGCCCCGCAGCAGCACATCTGACCCAGTAGCCTGGAGGAGTCTCCCCACATCAGCAGCAAGAGATACTGAATAGCCTGTCCATACTTGGGCCAGCTCAGCATGAGCTTCCTTTGGTGTACAGGAGCTCAGTGGCTCCTTTCCAACATGTCTTCCCCCTGCAAGGATTTTTGGGAGAGGGGAGCTGTGCTGTAGGTAGCTGCAGAGCCATTACATCCTTTGCAAAGCCCAGACACCAGGTCCCCCTTCAAGGTCCCCAGATGAGGTGGGCATGGCCAGTGCGTTATCCCCAGCAGGGAATGGCCTCCCTCTGGACACAGGGGACCAGAGCAGCAAGCTCACCTTCTGCAACTCCTCAGTCCATCTCCTTTCTGGCCCCTGATTCCCACATCACATGTGGACGTGACCAGAGCCCTCTACCTCCAGAACAGCACAAGCACAACACCAATTTCACTTTCCAGGCCTTGGGGAAGGCTGCTGGATTGCTGCCCATTTCCACAGCAGTGCTCCAGAGATCAATGAGTACAGAAATATTGGAAGCTGAAAGCACAAGCAGAGAGCTCCCTGCAGTCCACATCAGTCCCTATTTTTCCTAGACTGAGCTAACATCATCCCTACAACACCCAGGCAGACGGTTTGCAGGACCATTCCTAGCACTACAACACCCAGACAGACGGCTTTTGGGACCAATTCTAGCACTACAACACCCAGACAGATGGCTTTCCAAACTTAACACTGACACTACAGCATGCAGACAGATGGCTTCTGGTATCTGAGACCGACCCGACACTGCCCATAAAGGTGGTTACTGCAGTTCAACGCCACACCTACAGTTCTTAGGGCAATAACGAGCAACACCCGCTCTTACAATAAATACTGAGAAAGATCCTCAAAGTGATGCCAGCACACAGATGGATTTCTCCTAGGCACCAAAGTCAAGAGATATAACGCGCACAGCCATCTCCCCCAGACCCTACAGCACTAAGCATCTCTCCCCTCATGCTAAACAATAGTATCTAAACACCAGTACAGACAGCTTGCTCCAAAGTTAATGGCCTGTCAGCCCCCAGATGCATGTGCAGATCAAACCATGGCCTCTGGAGTATATTACAACAACACACACTAACTGCAGCACCGAAGCAAATGACTTCCCAGATCCTGCCAAGGGTATCACAGCAGACCCGGCACGTAATTAATGTGGACAGATGCACCCACCAGCCTCAGCCTCACCAGCACAGGTAGTGCTAAACCACTTTGTCGGCAGCAAGGGCCTGAGCCCAGGCTCCCAGAGGACATGTTCTTCCCTTGCTTGCTGTAACTGGAGCTTGAGGGACCACATCCCCACTGCCGTTATGCCTTCAAACTGCAGGCAGCTGTGCAACAGTGGCTGGCTGGCTGGGAAGCACAGACATCCCATGGCCATATCGCCACAGCAGCGGAAGGTGATCTATACCCTGTGCCAGCAGCAGGAGCACCCAGATGGATGGCTCTGGACACTGGCCGTGTTCCTGCAAGGACCAGGCAGGGCTCGCAGAGCCCAGAGACAGGCTGTGGTTATCTGCAGGATTCCCAAAAGCACCATCTGGCCCCCAGCTTCACTCCAATCCCTGTGATACCCAGCAAAACAAATTCAATCCCCCTATAACAGATTTTGTGCTTGTGATGCCTCTTACATGATCTCCTACCCTGGCACAGTGGGGCTTCAACTTTCACTGGACTATAAAAAGCAGAATTATTATATTAAATTACTGAATAATTATGTTAAGAACTACCTTAATAGGATTACAGGGTTCAAAGGTTAGGAAATGCCAAAATTAGGATTGTCCATACAGCCTTAATTCGTTTCATGAAAATCTGCTTCATGGTACAGACTAGAATTACGCTCTGGTGGAAAATATTTTCCCTGGGGTCCCTTTGTGCCTCTGGGGTAGAGGACAGACCCACCTGGGAGATATACCAGGCTTTTCAGGAAGAAGAGGCTTTGCCAGTGAGACTCTACCCCACAGGCTGCAGAAATTGGGGAAGTTACAATAAAAGGGTCAAGAGATCACAGAAAATTACTTCTCTAAAGCATGGGGCTGGAGGATAGGGTGATTGCTTTACTATTGAGAAAAAACTAGCAATTTCCTTGCCTACCTCTTTCTGGAAGTGAAATATCTGGACAGATTTCACTGCCACTTTTCAAAATATTTGGTAAGTGGCCTTTGTCCATTATGAAAAATTATATCCTTGCAGTTAAAGTTTGCCAAAACTTCAAGCAACTGAAGACAAAGTCAGGTAATGAGCATTACTGGGCATTCTGCTTCACCCATGTTGTATAAAACACAGTAACAAGTCTAGCTCCAAAATGAAATCCTGGTTACTACGATATCCAAACATTGTCCTCTGGACAACTAAGAACTTCTCATGACACATACAGACATTCAACAAATAACCACCAGAAAGGTCGAGGAGTCACACAATAACCAAACCATGCACTAACTAAACCATCTTCCCGGTCTCATTATATGTTCCTGCAATAACCAGCCCAGGTGAGTAACAACTCCTGTAGTACCTTCAGAAGTACACAAAAGTCTTGACAAGAAGTTGTGGGCAGCAGAGCAGCCACCCCTCTTCCCCCTCTGCCCAAGGAGGAGGGGCAGGTCAGAGCACAGGGCTCTTCTGGCTTTTGTGTCCTCTCTAGCAAGGGCTAATGATGGTTATGCAAATAAGCAGAGGAACACCACCTGCTATCCCCAGGGGCTGTCAGCTCATGCATGCCTTGTATGCGCATTCCTGCTACCCAAATACCTACAGAATTACTCCTTCCACATTCCCACCTTGCCTTTGCCATGCCTCCTGTGCATAGATTCCCCCCAGACCCTCCCGGTGGGGGTCCCAGCCTGGTCTTTGGGGCTGAACCTGTCCCTCTGTCCAGCCAGGGGCTCTCCACAGACACATAGATGCATGGCCCAGAGCCTCCTGGCATGCCCCGGTACCATTGTGCTACCTGCTGATGGGAGGGGGGTGACCAGAAGGGGCCAGGCCACCAGGGCCAGGAGCAGTGCCACCCATGCCCGTGAGAGCTCTGGCTACCCATCGACCTAGCTACAGGGTGCCTACAACTGAGGTGCCATTGCCCAGCCCTCCGATGCAACACACTCTCCAGCTGGGGTCTGCTGCAGTTGGGTGAATGGCAGGAGAGCTGAGGTTGTGGCCCATGTGGCACCAGGTCCTGGGGAGCTCCTGGTCCCTACTATTATGGGTTGCTGACATACAGTGGTCCTCTTACCCCATCTCCCTCCTCCTCACTCAGAGCATCACTGAGACACATCATGGCTTCTGGAGAGGACTAGAGGCCTGTCTCATGGCTCCTGCAGGAGGATTGTGCCCTGCGCTCCTGCCACTGCTCCAGAGGCTGGGGACATTTGTCTGCTTGCACTGAAAGCCTTGGGGCAGCAGCAAGGGCAAGTGCAGCAACCCACATGCCCCAGGCCACCCCACAGCTGCCAGTGTTAGGCATGTGTTAAAGGATAGGATGTGTTAAAGCAGCAAATGCTTCTTACAGAAGGAACCTGAGCAGCTAATCCTTGAGCTTTATACCTTGTGCCTCAGCCTGTGAAAGGCAGGGGTCTAATCCCCTCTGACTCAGCCCCTCTGTTCAGGCATGGGGC
>JANZLQ010000044.1:1548983-1568789 GCA_026212715.1 Elanus axillaris | reverse complement strand
CTCAGCCCCTCGGTTCAGGCATGGGGCTGGGGGGGGTGGGGCAGTCCACGGAGGGGTCCCTCCAGCCCACACCCCATATATGCTTCCAAGCAAATTGTAGCCTCCCATCCCTGGGGCTAGCCTCAGCACCGTCTGCTGCAGCCCACTGTTCCAGCCAGCCTCCCTCCACGGGTTAATCTTCCTCTCTAGAGCTTCTCAAAGCTAATTAGAAAGAGCCTGGGCAAGTGTGGTGGCAGACACCACTGCACTTATCTCCCCACTTCCGGGGCTCTGCCCTTATCATTTAATTAAAGCTGCAATCGTGCTTCCCTTCCTGGCAGCAGCTAATCAGGGAGGGCACTGGAGCTTGAGGCAGCCTTTGCCAGTTCGCCAGGGAAGAAGCAGGAGAAGGGCAGGGAACATGCCCCAGGAAGGACAATAAAAGGGAGAAGAAGATAAAGAAAGAGTCCCTTTGTGCTAGCAGCCTGGGGACTGGGAGAGCAGCGAGGGACCAAGCCCCAGCCCCAGTGCCAGTCTGCCAGATGCGGTACTATGTGTGGGGGCACGCAGGGTCCTCTCAGCTCTGGATGGATCTTGGCAATGTCAGCCTGGGAGTGAGCCAAGAAAGCTCTCTCCACGACAGGCAGGCTGGGAGGCACTACAGGCTAGCTCTGTCCTCTGGCAGGAGCAGGACCCTGGACCCCCCACCCTGCCCCAAAGCAGCTCTCCCAGAAAGGCACGCTCAGATGCACCCTGACACCAGAGCTCATGCATGCCATATGCCCCAGCAGCAGAACAAGCCACACTCAGTCCTCCCGTAGGCAAGGAATGACCCATGCCATGCGGTACCCAGCACCCCAAAGAAAACTGGGGACCCCCAGAGTACTGGGGAAGGGGCATGTCCAGGAGGGATGCCCATCAAGCAACAGCAACTGCAGCAAGCTCCTCCACCGGGTCTCTGAGGGAGGGCAAGGATGCACAAGCCCTGAGAAATTCTGTTGTTTGAAGGCCACATAACAGTGTGTGGATGTAGCTACACAGGGATACATGCTGGCATACATTCAATGAGAGACTCAGCCATTTGGGGGCAAACAACCCCCAACTGATGCTGACAGCTTCCGTGCCAAATTCCACACCTCTATTCCAAAGCATGCTTAAGCTAATGGGTCTTGAAAAGAAATTCTTATAACCAGTTTGTTAGCAGGGCTGAGACAGCATGTCTTGTTCTCAGAAAACAGCTGGAACACCTCTGTTAAAACTTAAGAAAAAAAAGAAAAAGAAATCAACCTGAGGGAAACCCAGCATGGAAAATTTAAGCTTTAGTGTTGGAAATCTGCTGAAGTGATAAGCAATCGAAAATAAGTCAGTATAATACAAAATGTCAAGCAGCCTGAGGCTGCGCAGTCTATATAATGATCCTCATTGCAGGTTCCAAAAGCTGCTCTGAAGGCGCAGCCTGCTTGGGAGACGTATGTGTGTGCTCGGCATGCTCCGAGGGGGAGGAATAGAGCAATTGTTTCAGCCTTATGCCAACACTGTACAGTCCTTCGACTGCTCCTGAAAAGGGTGGTCCTCTCCCACCTTTGCTCATCTGCTAGTTCCTCAATCCTCCTAGTGTCCTAATCATATAAGCAAGAATTAATGCACAATATTTTAATTTTTTTAAAATTAATTTTCAGTAAGATCAGTTTTCTCACCTCACTTACAGGCTTGTGTTGGATGGGAATGAGGAGGTAGCCACATGCACAGCCTAGGAGTGCATTGCAAGGTGCGCCAGTTCATGTGCACAGGGACTTAGGAATACTGGTCTGGTTTTATGAGCACTCTGTGTTTGCTCCTTGGTGGCTGCCTTTCATTGTACGCTTGTATTAAAGCTCTTGTGTCAAGGAGAAAAGAACTGGCATACACATGTCTGCCTTTGATCAAAACCATTGTTAAGCTCCATCAACAATTTAATAATCTTTCACTAGCAGGACAATGAACTGGGGAAAATTATTCTTGCAGGGGGGCCAGTAGCCACAGAGCAAAGCACTGTGCAAGGCCTTTGAAGCCATATAGGTGTTTAGCTGACAAAAGAAATCCTGACTTTATGAAAACGGCTTGCATCAATAAGGGGGTCTGGAAACAAAAAAAAACAAGACCACTCGGAGAGAAGCAGAGCAAGGGAGAAGGAATAGCCCTTGGGAAGGAGTCAAGCCAAACCCCAAGGAAACTGAGAGAGGAAATGACAGTATGGATTTTCATGCATATACTTTGCTTGCTTTCCACAGATATTTCCTGGGCTGCTTGAGAGTAAAGTGAGCACCTTCACTTCTCATTTCAGCTTTTTTACAGTCTGTTCTGGCTGTAGAAATGTGCTCGTTGCCTGAACCATAATGCAAACACTGAGGAGGAAGAGGCTAGATCCTTGCCAGAATTTGCAGGGGATATTTGAAGGACCAGGGGACAGGCTCTAAATCCAGGGCTGATGCTTTTTGGCTGCCTTGAGGAGGAAACATCTGTCTGCTGATGGAGGATGCACACATATACCCAAATACCACACTCAGGCCACAGAGAACCAAGTCCACGTGAAATCCAACACACAGCAGTTTTGTGAGCATTGGGCCAGGGGTATGGTCATGAAAATTTGGAGGAATGATCCGACACCAAATGAGGGTGTCTGGCTGCTGATTGCTCAAAGATCAAGAGCAGCCCATGCAGGAGAGCCTGAACCTCTGAACTACCCAGCCCATTTCTCTGCAGTGAAGAGACATGCCATAAACCCAGCTGAAAATGCTTGTTATTGACACCTCAAACACCCACAGACTCAGAGGTTGAAAATCTGCAGTGGAAGCTAAATGGGGAGAGATTTTGCAGCTGGCACATGGCTGAAGCAGCATATGCACTGGTCAAATCCTCCTGTGGTACAGCCAAAATACATGCCAAGAAATCAATCCAGGTGGTTAACATTTCTGAATTGAACCACTTGCCATCTTGCTGGCGTGATTCCCCACCAAGGCATTGAAAGGATTTGCAGCACTGATGGCCATGGCCAGAGAGAAGTCACCTCCTCATGTAAAAATAGGAGGTATCAACGACAATGAAGCTTGCTAAAGGTGCAGCTCTGAGCAAACAGGAAGATATCAGTGTGCTGATGGAAATGGGCAGGTTTAGGAATGGGGCAGACTGCTTATGGTTTGTTTGGGAAGACCCAGGAAAAAAAACCAGATCCTGATGAATACTGCTCTGCTCTATGTTCATTATTAGGATGGCAGAAAGGCGCTCTTGTGGGAGAGTGGGAAGAAGAAAGGTAATCGCTTCCAATAGGGAATATCAACCTTCAGCTACCCCTGGGTGCTGCAATTTACAGACTGCTGGAGGTTAGATGCAATAAAGTTTGCACCACTCAAGGGAGACCTGCCAGAGGCAGTCCTAAAGGCACAGAATGAATAAAACACACTTTAAAGAACAAGCAGGATTAAACCTGCTGCCTAACATCCTTGCAGGACAATGGGCATACATCATTACCTTGCATTAGAGGAGATTGGCAAAGGGGATTTGCCAGCTCTGTCACCCCCAAAGCACAGCACAAGGGAACAGCAGGATGATCACAAGAAGATTTTGATTTCATGGTCCAACAAAGATGTACGAAAACTTCCAGAATCAGTCCAAGGGCACAATTTTTACAGATTACTTTTCAAAAGGCAGAAGACAGCAATAGCAGGTCTGCTTCTTATGCATAGTCCATAACAATAGAAAATATGTGTGTAGCATTGAGCAAAGTAGTAGTGTACCTGTTTGAAAGAGCAGCCCAGAACTGGACAGGTAAAGAGCTCAAAAGGATCTGTGATTTGAGAGGTCTAGGATCAGCAATTGACCCTTTGAAGGAAGCCATTAATCATCATTAAGGACGTTTAAGTCCCAAGGGACCAAAAGGCAAAACAATGCGAGTCCTGTGTCTTATGATGTGGGTTAGCAAACAGAGACAACAGGGCCTGGAGAATGAAAAATAAAAGGCATGTGGGCAGCAGGGTTTACCTGCAGTGGGGAACTGTCTGAACATGGGAAGGGTTCTGTCTGCTGAGGGAAACTGATAGCGTGAACAATAACATCGAAGCAGCACTGTTTTCAGGAAAGGCAAGATATTTGCCTTCTCTCACTGATTTATCTGCATCTCTGTGGGTGCCCCTTCCTGTGTGGCTAATAAGCAGCAAGACACTAGGCACAGAATACACAATTTCTTTTGCTTTTATTCATTTTCTTTCTAGATATAATAAGTCTTGCTTTTGTCAAGATCCCTGTTGTCTGGGTAATTTCATCTAGAGATCCTCAAGGAACAGAGATCTCCATATCCCTCAAAGTTTAATATCTTGGTTTTAGTTGGCATATTTTCAAGCAATAACTTATACAGCTGAAGAAGAAAAAAAAAGATTACTTATGTCTAATTGGCATTATACTAATTACCAGCAAAATACATCAGGCAAATATCACATCTACTCACTCTCTGTCATTTTACATTCCATACTCCATCTTCTTTTTCCTCAGCAGCTATAAAACAACACAACATGCTGTTCTGACACATCCCTGAACAAAGATCATATCCTAACCCTCTCCTCCTTCCTCGTGCTGTTTCCTTGTTTTTTCACTTCCAAGCAAGGTTGTTTTAAAACAGAAACAGACATATAACTGATTGAGAACTGCTGGTTTTATGAACTTGTGCCCATGTACTTCAGAATCCTGCTCTTCTCTGCTGGATCCCTTCCCCAGCCACTCCCAGTGTTTTTTGTACAGAGGGTTTACGGCCATCCGTGTAAGAATGTTTTACCATTTATATCTGAATTTTATATCTGAATAAGTATATACACACAGATAGACTAAAACAGAGGCACACATCCTCTCACACATATGCCATCTGAGCTGATTTATTCCTGGCTCACAGCATTTTTGCTGGTTTACCCTAAATGATTTTAAAAGTTAAATAAGTTATATCTGATAACACCAGTCTTACGCTGGAGTAAGGGTCCTGAGTGTAAATCTAAGCATCTCCAAGACCCACCACAAGCACTGTCCTCATTGTTCAGTTCATTTTGAGGTTAGCCTGCTTTCGCCTGGTTCAGAGCAGCTCTTGACCAGACAAGAGCCCTGGCACAGTTTGGGGGTGAGCACTGTGGAGGAACTCTTCCCAAAGGATAGGATGGATGAAGCAACACTGACTGAAAGAGGTTAGCCTAATAGACATGAGCTGTGCTGGAGCAGTTGGCCTCAAAACCCCAGAACAAGACCTGGCTCTTTGGTTTTAGTGATACAGCAGTAGAAGGAGCACCCATGTAGAACTCCCAATCCATCAGACCCTGGGCAGTCCAATTCTTCTGTCAGTGAGGTGCAGCCCTCCTCTCCCATGAGGAGTAAGGCTGAAGCCCATTGCAGAGATTATCTGGGCAGCCTTGTACCCGGTGCAAAGGCACAGCCCCTTCTCCATCCCACTGTGGTCTCCAGTAACAACACAGAGACCTGACTAGTTGTGCCTGCCTGGGAAAATGGAGCCCACCAGCCACGAAGCACATAAGCTTCCCCCATTTCTGCTTGTTGAAAGATTCTTGTCTGGCTCAGACTGGATAGAGGGCTGACGTGTTGGAAAGGGAGCCCAGGTTCAACCACACTGCCCAAGGAAGAAGGAGCTGACCACCATGTGGCTTCTCTACATTGCTGTTGTGTCAGCACTGGCCCTGAGCAGACTGCATGGTTGCATCAGCTCACATGAAATGAGCCTTGTATCCTGCAGGGGAACCTCAGCTCCCTGAAAGGAAAGGCAAATGCAGGGGCTGATATGGTTAGATAACCTCTGAGTCAAAGCAGCCTATCCTTGGTATCTCTCACCAGATGCCATGACTAATGTTAGATTTATGGAGTGTCCTCTCTGCAAGTAAAGCAAAGAGCTAGCGTTACAACCACTTAATGGAGGTGACTTCAAATCAGGATGGATGAGAGCTTGTGGGAAGGAGACAGGAAGAGAGATTCATTAATAGCGAGAGCACAAAGTATAAAATTCTGGGGAAGAGCAAACAACTGAGACTGACATTTGACCTGTCTCAGTAGCAAAGCTCACATTGATTTCACTGGGGACAGGAATGAATCCCTTATCCTCTATCTTATGCCTACGAGAAGGATTTTCCATCTGAGAGATCTACACCTGACCAATCCTTCAAACTCAGGCACATGCTATTTTTATGGGAAAGAAAATGCAGTGTGAAGTCCTCAAGAAGCTCAAATGGGAGACTTCATAAGCTTCTCCAGCATTAAGTTTAAATCCCACACTAATGCAGGTCCCTTTACATGGGAAGAGGTACTGCCAAGCAGGAAGGTTTATAGAGACATTCAAGAGCATTCAGAGACAGATAAAGGGGAAATAACTGAGTTAGATCACACAGGAGCAGGAAATGGCATGTCAAATTACTTCAAAAGGTGCTTTCTAAGGAAGCAGGTCTTTGAAAACAACAAATAGTCTGGGACTGCTGAGGGATCCTAGTTGTCTATTGCTTTTACACTTGGTTGCTTTTTCTGGTTTAGACGTATTCTAAACCTGAATGCCGACCTCATCTGGCTGCTCACTGCCCTTCTGCAAAATCCCTGCTTTCTGCAACTTCAGCTCTTTGTGGAGCCACAGAGTAGTCAGGTTACGAAAATTGCTCTGACTGTAGAGCAATATGGCAAAAAAAAGTGATCCAGCAAAACTTCAGCCTGATCAGCTCCCCAATCCAGTTTGCCATGCAGCCAGACAAACAGCTGTGTTGGCACAACAGAGCACATGGCACAGGGACAGGGATGAGCAAACCAAGACAGAGAGGAGGGGAGCTGCCTATTTTGGCACTCTTGCTAACAAAACACTGGCTGGCTGTGGTTAACAGGTTCATCAACAGAAATGCTCATAACTCATCTGCTGCCTCTCCCCCATTGGTGTCACATGGACCATCTGCAATTGCTCCAGAGCAATTGTCCAAAGGCAGGACACCAGCTCACAAGCTCTATTCAAATGCATATTTTAGAATGTTACAGAAAATACAAAAGAAGTGTCTGAAGGAGCTTCAGCCAGCTCCTCATTCTGAGGAAATGTCCTCTCTGAAGAGCAACATAGTACAAATGAAGAAAGTACCTACACTCTTGTTCATGTTGTAGGTCTAATTCTGAAAGCTTTAGCAAACTTGAGTTGAACCCATGAATAGTTTGAGGATGACATAAACTACTCTTTGGAAAAGAGACTTTATACCAAAGAAGGGGTGTTTAGATTTGGTCCAGATAAGAATAGCTGTGCATGGCCATTTGCATGGCCATTTGCAACCATTGCTAGGCAAATGCAAAAAAACTAAACCCTGTGCAGACTGAGTGGCAGTAACCTATATCTCACCTTGTAGCCACCTTGTGAAAGTGAAGAGTTCCCTGTTTTAATGTCACTGAGGCTGCAGGAGTGCATGTCCAGTCAAGTGAGAGCTATGACCCAGCCTGCTGAGATGAAATGGTGGTCAAAAGTGTTCTTGCCCTGGATTGGAGGAGGTACATGACATAGCTTGGTCTCCCTGGTCTGGGAGACTGGGAAATCCTCCTTTCCCTGGGACAGTAGAAGTCATCTTCCCTGTGTAAGCTCATTTATAGTTCTTACATAAAAATTATATGCTTCCATGTGTTTGCAGTTGGTTCCTATAAGAAAAATCTCAAAGTTTGCTGTGGAGCTGATGAAGCCTAGTGAACAGGGAAGAGTGGTTCCAAAAACCAAGGTGAGTTTGGGGCTAACTTTCAGCATATTCTCCAAACTTGTGGTGTCTGCAGTATTGCCCAGTAAATCAGCAAATTTAGAGGAGGGTCACCTCCCTGAGATGTGCACTCATGATAGCGCAGGGAGAGGATTGTGTTGGGTAGGACTTCCAAATGGAAGAAACAATAAAGATTAAGAAAAATGACATGATTTTCTCCATCCAGTAGTTTCAGAGCAGGAAGAATGTGAAGGACATAAAAGAAGGGATGTCACATTCACTAATTTCCATAGTCCTGCCACAGACAGCAAGAGGGAATGGAAGATATCACAGCCCAGCCCAGGATCACAAGGAATAGCAGAAAACTCAAAAATTCCAATCTCAAATGCAGGAGGCACACATACAGCCATAGAGGCCTATATATTCTACAAGAGAAGGTACCTTCCTACTGAAATATGAAGCTTTTAATCTCTTGGGCATTGACTCAGAACAACTGTCCTGCTTAGATTTTTCATAATCACATAATGCAACCACAGTTCAGGGACAGAAAGGATGAAAAAAGTAATCAGAATCCAACAGAGAAATTTGGTTCCTTCAAATAACTGCTCTAGAGATGTCCAGGATCTGCCAAGGATCTTTGGAGAACTTGAGGACAATCTTACATGTGCACTACCACATAATCCTGTGAGACAAGAAAGACACTGTCAAATAAATTATTAAAGCTATTTTGGACAACGTCTGAAGCAAGTAGCATCCTTCTTAGAAGGTCTTGAGAGGATTAAAGGCATTCTCTGTAGCTAGTAGCAATGTACTTGTTACTCAGTCTGGGGAAGAAAAAACAGCTGTACCCTGTTTACCCTGGGATCTTCAGTACAATTAAGGAAGCTGACCTGGTTGACATGGCATGCCACAACTGCTCTGACCAGAATGGCTCTTTCGTAAGAGAGAGTTTACCCAGACACAGGTGCTGGAAAATATGGAGAAGAAGAAATAGGGTAAGAACGAGTTTGAAATTACAGCTCAGACAGAAATGGCATGTTGAAACCAAGATGGTGTAATCCATGACCATTTGCAATCTGTCAGATGTTGTCTATCATGATAAAAAACTTTTCCCACATCTCTTTTCAGTAGTGATTAGGAAAATCAGAAGCTGTCTTCAGGGATGAACCAACATTAAGTGAAGAAAGTAGAGAAGCTCACAATTTCTTATGAAGAAATTCAGATGCCTGTAGACCTGAAGATCACTGAGAAACCAGACATAATTTGTAGAAGTACATGAGATACAGAAGATGGTCACAGAGAGTATGCATATCCTAAACAAGAGCAGGATTTGGAAACTACTAGTAATGACAAAACATCTACAATAAGTAATTCCAGCCCTGATGTCGATAGTCAGTGTTAAAATGGAAAGGGCTACAGATTAGTTTAAAAAAAAACCCACAACGTCTCAGCCAGAGAGGACTCCAAGCACCAGCCATACCCAAGCCAATGGTCCTCAGCTGGTCAGATGTGTGACCTGCTGGTTCTCAGTCAGCAAAGGGGAGACCAGTGCACAGTGCCAGCCAGAAACCATCTTTCTTTATTCTGCGGAGAGCAGCATTTGTCCTATCCCATACCATACCCTGTTTTTCTCCTACGAAGTGTGAGATCTTTCAGTAACAGAAGAGGTCTGTGTACCAGACAACCTATCTGGGCTCACAGGCATTTGACCAGGAATGGCACAGAGCTAGCTAGAATCCCTCATCCCAGATGGGAGCCCAGTCAAAAGCATTCCTCAGCACTCTGCAACAAAGCAAGAATGCTGCAGAGTACATTTGAAAAAAAATCCACAGACTGAACATGTGCCTGGAACACTTTCATCAAGACAGAAGAGACATTTAAAGATAATGCAAAAAAAGAATAGGTTTTAAGATCTAGAGACTTCACTCTGCCAGACAAGGAGGCAATAAATTTTTTTGTCCCATCTGCTGGCTGGAAGGAACCAAACGACAATAGCAGTGAGAATCTTAAAAAGAAGCACATGACCGGACTGATGCTAAGCAGGAGATAGGTGATAGTGGCTCCCCAGTACTCCAAATCCAACTCATCACCATGAGCAGTGAGAAGGGACCATTGGCTTGGGAGTCGTCTTCTGAGCAACCTGCCTTCTCAAGGTGCTGTGATACTGCAGGGTGCACGCACAGCCCAGTGCTAGCCAAAAGCAGCTCTGTTTGCATGCAATGGACACACATGGCTGTTGTGAGACTATGAAGAGAAACACTAGCAGTCACATTATCTCTGTGCCTGGTGTTGCTATGGTTGCCACTGAGTGCTGCTGGAGAGCTGTGGGCTATCATGTGGACACATCCACACCACTAAAAGGTTGCTGGCAAACTGGTGATCATGTAGACAAAAAATTATATGAAGGAATGAAAGATGTGAACTATAATCAGAAGTGTAGCAAAGGGGAGCAAGAGGGAAAAATCTCCCCAGGCTGCCTTTGCAAGGATTGCCAAAAAGCAGCACATACACCCAAGATGTGCCAGATGTTGCTGCTGTTGCCCAGGAACGGGGCTGCAGATCTGTGGTGGCATCATGAGCAGATGGCAATGGCTGGGAGGAGCGCATGGAAGGGTGGGAGGAAAGGAAGAGAGATCCGGCTGCCAAAATGTCTTGCCTTGGCTCTGCTCACAGTAAGGGACTTGACTCAGTTTTTGAGCGTATCAAAGAGAACTTTAAATGTTGACTTGCTTGCATGTGATCTACAAGTATGCATCAAGTGAGGCATCTTCTAATACCTTAAGATTCAATTGAAGGAAACAGGAGCTAGAGCAGCTCAAGCAGAATTTAAGTGTAGGCTTGTGAAATTGGGGGCAGAGAGGATCTACCATCAGAAGCACTCACCAGGGGTCTCACACACTTGCCACCATTTGCAACCTGCTATCAAAATGGGATTTTTCCAAAGGAGTGCTCTCGGTCACCCATGGTGAGATGCAGAATCACAGGGTGAAATTTAAGTCCTGTGTCACACAGGAGTTAGCTTGTCACACAAGCTGCTCCTTCTGGCTTTACAATGCATCAATCTACCAGTCTTTCTTGAAACAAAGAAGAATCTGGACTGAAAGGATATTATCAAGTCCAGCAGTCAAACCCTGGAAATGGTATCTCAATTCATTTGCTCAAGCTGTGACAAGGTGTATAGAGGAGGTAGGACACCGTGAAAAAAAGACTGATCTTGTCAGAAAAGCCTATGGCTATGAACCAAGCAAGAAGGTTTTACATCTAGCTCTGCCACAAAGTCCCAAAGCCATGCTACTCATGCCTCATACATCAGCAACAGCCCGGAGGCTGCCGATGCAGCCTTGGCTTTGCCATCCAAGAGCAGCTGGAGACCTGCCTCATGATTCAGGAGCACTGTGATGCTATGGCGGCTCTCGCCTTCCAAAAAGAGCAGACCGAGGAGCTGCCAGCTCATCCAGGGGGTCACCCAAAGCTAACAGACATCTCAGAAATGCAGATTATAATTTTCTATTTCATTCCCCAACACTGGTGGAATTTCTTCCCTGGAAGGAGAGCTGTGAGGATAAACCCATTAACATCTGTGAAGTACAGATACTACTACACTAAGTGCATGGCAAAAGCTCATGAGATGATTGTTAATTACATATGCAGTGTGCAGTTGCAATGGCATGCATTAAAAAAGACATAGGGTCCCCACTTTAAATAATGGGGATAAAATAGATTAAACATTTGCCCCTGTTCTGTGGGCTGAAGAATGCAATTCAGAAATACTTCATCCACTATATCGTCATCTCAGATACCTTTGTACCACACAGGGACAGAATGAAACAGCCTTCATGTAACATTTCCTAAACCGCACATATTTGGTCCTGTAATCTTACTAAATTCTCTCCGTCGTCAATGGAGAGAGACTGGCACTATCATAATCCAAGCTCTACATGCATTATGGCAGGGCAGATCCTCTGCAGAGCAGAATCACTCCCAGGCTTCTTCCAACTAAAGCAAATCTGTGATACAGGGGGAGCAGATGTCTTTAGCAAAAGCAACGGGTGGCCAAGTGGGAGACTAAGCTCAGTTCCCAGCTCAGTGTACCCCACAGAAGAGGATAACAGCACGGCAAAATGTTGGGGAGGAAACAGTGGGCAGCTAGGTAAAATACCAGGGATGACAAATGCCTGGGATGACTGAGGAGCTGGCACATTAGTGCCAAGATACTAGAGAAGTCTTCATCTGAAACATCATAATTCCTCCTGAAAAGGACCTGGCTCAGCCCCTGCAATACAGCGTTTTACTGCAGTCTGCACAGTAAAAAGTGTCCAAAAAAGGAGGACACTGCTATGTGTGTTAATCAAGTGAAGAACCATCTACAAAGAAAAGGCATGGATCTGTCTTCCAGTTGAAAAGCTATAAATAGCCTTGCATACTTGCTTATCAGATTGGTTCGGCTGCAGGGATAATCTCCTGGAGAAAGCAATGGAAGCCCTGTTATGTTGGATATTTATAACTAGATGAAAGCCTAGAAAATGCACAGCCGTGTCAATCCTGCACTCGTGCCGTGAGATAGGGTGAGTGGGATCCAACTCGTCTCTTCAGTTTAATGTATGGTCAAGAATGGCTTAGTCTTCCCAGCTTCACAAAAAAACAAAATCTGATATCTTTCAGGGGCTGGTGCTGCTTGAGCAGCTGCAGAAGCCAAGACAAGGGCATGGTGAGACAGTCCCCAAAAAGGTCATGATGGTCCCACATCACTGGAGACTCTTTGCAGGAAGCAAGACATGACCCTTCTCTGGACAAACAAGACAGAGAGGTCTTGTTTGTGCCACAGGTCTGATGTACCACATCTTGGTCAGGCAGACTGTGGGAAACGCAACTCTGATGAACTGATCTAACATGACCAGTAACTTCTAATCTCCAGATCACCCGGCCTGGTGCCAGGGTTCCCTAATAGTCTTAATGGATCATGACCCTGACCCCAGCCCCTCAAGTTCATTGAACTGTCCTTGCCAGATTATCTGCAGAGCAGCAGGACTGACTAGGGTTAATGCCTGTGGATTCCCCAGAGCCTTGGCCTGCCTTGGCCTCTGCACTGAACCTGGTTTATACAGGTCAGGACAGCTGCTGGAGGCACTGGAGCCTGACTTCCCAACCACTGCCACGTGAAGGGAGCTGAGCCAGGACAGGCTGAGGGATGGCAAGCAGAACAGGGTTATGGTTATCCCCTGGGAGTCTCTGCACATGTCTGTATCACACATGGATTTGTTTGTGGATGGGTGCATGGAGATTTCTGTCCTCATGGGCTGTGAACATACACAGGGTCTCTTGTGCAAAGGGAGGAGGAAGCTGGCTAATTTATAGGGCAGATTGGGTTTTGTGATGCTGTGGGCAGGGAGCCATGCCCCGGTGCTCTGTCCCTGTGAGAGCCACTGCTCTGGGCAGTGTCGTCTAGCCTTTCTCAGGTCTGCTCATCCCCATTGGGCAGACAATGAACATCCCAAGGGCTAGAGGCAGCTCTCTCTGCCCTCCATCTCCTGTTGCAGACACTCCAGGTCCTCTCTCTCTCCTCATTCTACGATTAGCCCTCCTCTTCCCTCATCATCTCTGGGTTGCCCATCACAGTCAGGATCTCAAACTTTCCTCTTCCAGGCCCATCATCATCACAGCCCCACTATATCCTTCAGCACAGCCATGTGGCATCTCCTTGCCCCCATGCCCTTCAAGCCTGCCTTGCAGGCACAGGCTCATACTCGAGGGCACTTGGGAAGTCCAGTACTGTCGTCCTGCACCAGAACTCCAGGAACCTCTCCATACTGCTCTTCCCAGTTGACTGGCTGATACTTTTGGGAAGAAAGTGATCTGCACAACACTCCTAAAGAGGAGAGTGCTTCATATTGCAAAAGCAACAAATGGATTTGGGAACCCTGCCAGACCTGGCACCACCATGCCTTGCTTCAATGGTTGTAGCATAGCAAACTCCACCATTACTCCAGGAACTAACCTGGGAAGAAGGAAGAGATGTTCCGCTAGACCTTCAAGACCACAAATTACCCTGGGCCCCATGTGTTCCTTAACAGGAGGACCCAGCATGTTTGCAGCTCCCTAGACCAGCCGAACACACTCTCAGCCATTTTCACACCACATACAGACCTGTCTCAAAGTCAAGGATGCTCCCAGAAGTAGTGGGAGACTTCAGGAGAACCCACTGTACCTCCTCTTTTTCTCTCCCAGAGGTTTCTTTGAACTTGCCAGCTCCACTGCAACCTCCCCTCAGTACAAGAGCACAGAAGGCAGCAGGTACAGGAAAGTAGATGTTATATGCACAGCCAGAGCCAAGTCCACAGAAGCAACTTAAGCTGGCCAAAGAAGACAGCTTGGGGAGTGGGCTCATTGAGGGTAGTCAGGCAGGCAGCACAGAGGCAGCACAAGAAGCAGAACTGGGATTGAAGCTGCGCCAGGGCAGGGGAAAGCCAGCTCTCCCGCGGTGAGATTGCAGACACCTCCAGTGGCATTCTCAGGTAAAGGTGGACCTGAGCAGGAGGTGACCTGAAGGGCCCAATGAAGGCAGGACACATTGCTCTTGGGCTTGCCACCACCATGCTTTCTGATCCTCCCTTCCACATATCTCCTCACCCCATTCTGTGCCACTAAACCTGCTCTCCCCCTCTGTTCCCCAGGGAACTCCATGGCTCAGACACCCATCACAGCACAGAGAGCTGCATCACACCCCAACCACCCCTACACCCCTGCCCTGACACAGGGGCAGGCACCCATGGGACCACCTGATTGCAGCACGCAAGCTCACCATTGGCTGGGCTAGAGCTCCCTCCCCATGCTGCCATCTCAGACCATCCTTTTGGGTCCCCTGTCTACATCATGCCAAACCCACCTGCCTCCTTGACTATTCCCACTCCCACATCTCCTAGCCCCCACCAGACCTCCTCTCCCTCCCCCACCTCTCCCCTCTTCACCATGTCCTTTCTGCTCTCTTGCTTTAAGCCTCACCTCTTCTCCAGCCTCCCAGCCCCACCAGACTTGAGCATGACAACCCTGTCCCAGCTGAGCTCCTTGCTGCAGCTCACCCGCACCAGGGGAAGTGCAGCATTGAGGATGAAGAGCCTCGGGCACAGGGTCCCTGGGGAGGTGGCAGGCACGCGTGCCGCGAGCACATACCGTTCTCAGGGTGCTCCATCTCCCCGATGCTGCCATCGGGCGTGGTGCGTTCGTAGTGATCCTCAGGCAGGGCTAGTGGCCCAATGCGGGGCCCCGACGATGACTTGCTGCTTGGGGTCTCTGATTCCTCCAGCCCGCTGTCGTAGTAGCTATGCTGGGAGGGATCCTGCAGGTCCTGAGCCTGGCTGGCTGCAGAGAACGTCACTCGGCGATGAGGTAACTGGGAGAGAAGAGAAAAGCTGTTGCATCACGCATCCAGCATATGAAGGCAAAGGGGGGTTCATCAAACCTGATCCCTAAACAGAGGCAGAGCACTCTTGCCCAGTGCTCCTGACACCAGCAAGGTCCATCATCAGCCTCCGCCCCCAGCCAGCCCGACAGACATGGTGCCGGGCTCCACCCCAGCCAAGAGCACCCCATCAGACACCACCCCATGCAGGGAGCACACCTTGCACAGTCTCTGCACTCCCCTGACCCAGCAGCTCCCTCCATGGCTTGTGCCCCAGACTCCTTTTCCATGCAGAGACAACCCTGGGCAGATGCCCTCTCCCATTACAGGCAGGCTCCAGAAAGGTCCCCCGTTAGCACAGCATCCTGAATCATTGTCCCCCACCCTTCATCTGGGGTCTGCACTTTGCACTCAGACTCTGCATGCACGCTTGGTGCTCTCAGAGACCTGTTCTCAGAGACTCACCTGCTAAGCCCACCCGAGAGCCTCTCTAATGGGATCACTGCCCAGCACAGAGCTACAGTGACATCATCCCTCACCTTCCAGCCTCTGGCCTGACACCATCTCTCATCCTAAGAGGTTCTCCATCAAGGGTCACCATCACCTCTTTTGTCTGCTTGTTAAACATTTCAAAGACCCTACTTCACACTTTCTGCCTCCAGCTTTGCCTCATGCTTGGAAGGAGCTCCCTGCAAACAGCCATTAAGCTACATCATTATCCTCCTCCAAATCCTTCCATAAAATCCTTCTTTGTCATGATTACCGAGGAGTGGAAAGGGTAGCACAAGTTCGTAGGGCAAGAGCAGGATGATGAGTACAGAGAATGAAACACAAACACCAAGAGAGAGAAAAAGACACAAAATCACCCATAAATGTAGGCAGGAGCCCAAGAAACGAGCTATTTGATGGGGATCTGAAGGCGATCAGGAGAGAGAGGAACCAACACACCATTTAGGCTGAATACCTTTTTTGCTGATGTCTTTACTACAACTGAGTGGCAATCAGGCATCCCACACAGCTAGCACGGATGAGGAAGGGGTAGGAATTGAGACTAACTGAGGGAAGGAACACACAGGGAACATTTAGATGAGCTAGCTGCTTTTAGGTTGGTTGGACCTGATTAAATTCACCCCAGGTGCTTAGAGACCTGGTTTAAGTAACTTCAGAGCTGTTAGGGCTTTTTTTTTTGCTTTTTTTTTTTTTTTATATTTTTTTAAAAGAATTTGTAGAGACTCAGGGAGCTTCCAGAAGACTGGAAGTGAGCTAAAATAGTGCCTGTCTTTAAAGATGAGAAAAAAGAAGAGCTGGAGAATTATAAAACAGTTAGCTTAATTTCAGTTCCTGGAAAAATACTGAAACAGATAAAAGAACTCTTTGTAAGTACCTACAAGATAACAAGGAAATGAGTAACAGCCACTGTAGGTTTGTCACAAACAAACATGTCAAGCCATTGAACTTCTTCCTTTGAAAAGACATCAGGCCTTGTGGATGGAGGAGGAGCAGTAAATGTTATATCTTGACTTTAGGAAGTCTGAAGTTTTTTTGACACTATTTTAGACAACATTCTCATAAGTAATGCAGAAAAACAGTGTAGGTGCAGCATAGTACTTCTCTGCTTAGGTAATATAGTGCAATTCACTGCAGGGTGGATGCAAAGCATTTAGAAAGTTGTATTTAGAAAGTAATTACTGAAGACAGGCCTTTCAGCTGGGACGATGTATCAAATTAAATTCTTAGGGTTGTGTCCTGCGTCCATCGCTAGCCTGTATTTTCATTAACTGCTTGGATGACAGATGCGGAATATATCTGTCACATTTGCACACTTGGGAAAAATAATCACTGCACAAGCAGCAGGCTGGCTGAAGGATTGGGGGTTACAACAGATCATGGGTTGACTATCCATCAATGGTGTCAATCTCTCACCAAAAAATGCATCTATATTGGGATGCATCAATAGGCGCTTTGTCTTTAAGTCACACAGGGATATGTCTGCTCTGCTGGGCTCAAGTAGAACTTCAGAGGCAGAGCTGTGTCCAGTCTGGGCACCACTTTCAAGAACACGTGCACCAGTTAAGCAGAGGAACAGAAAAAAGTAGCTGTTAGAAATCATAACAAACCACGAAAAGACTGAGGAATCTGGTTTGGGACGAGAAGGCTAAGGGTGGCAAAGCCAGCACTCTTCAAGCTCATAAAAGCCTTCTGCAAAGAGAAAGGTGCTGCTTTTGACCATGGACAAGCAAGAAGAAATGGCCTTCACCTGCAGCAAGGAAAACTGAAGTTAGCCACTATGGAAAGAAAGATAATGGTAGGTTTAGCCAAGTGCAATAGATTGACAAAGCAGAAGGTGCAACCTTTGTCATTAAGGGATAGGCACGCACCTCTCAGGAGATCTTCGTGTACAGGTCTGGAGGAGCTGAGGTCAAGGCAGTCCTGCCCATAGCAGAACTCTGTGCAGATGACTCTCCCAAGGTCATCTCCCAGCCCACTTTGTAAGCTGCGCAGCTGTGTAAAGCCTGCAAAAGCCTTCACTGCCCAGACATCACTGCCCACTATGCCAGGCAATGCTGTCCCACAGCTTCCTCCTGAACCCTGACTGCCTGCCTAAAACTGCTTTCCTCTGTCACTGTGGCTCATCCCTAGCTCAAAGCTTCTACTTTCACTCTGTGCTTGTAAAGCCCCAGACAAACAACTAGGGATCCTTGGGGTGTCTGCAATAATACAAACAAACACCCTGTGACAGCTACTATCCCTCCCCTGAGGGGTCTCCTTCCAAATTGCATCACTTTTACCTAAAAAACACCTCCTTTAAATGTCAGATCCTGCCTGGCAGCCCTTGAAAGGGCTCTTCTCCTCACTGCAGGGCAAGAATAATCCAGACACAACCCTGCTCCCCTCCAACCCTGCACAGCAGCATGGCACTGACAGGGGTCAGTGCCACCTCGTACTCTGTGCAGTCCTAGTACCTAGTAGTAGCTTGTGTCTGGCTGAAGCTCTCCACCCCAAGCGCCTTGTTTTGGAGTCACAGAAAGACTCTGAATCCATTTGTCTGGCACTGACTTACAGAAATTGGGTTTTGTTTGACCTTTCTCTGCTAGGTTAAAGAGCTTTTCAGCACACGGTGTTTTCTACACAAGAAGTTGCTTGTACAGTGCAATCAAGGCATGCCTCAATCTTCTTTTTGAGAAGTTAGACAAACTGGGTTCCTTAAGTCTCAACCTGAAAGCCAGCAAATCAGTTTTGTGGCCCTCACCTTTACTTGCCCCAGTTTTTCCCCACTCCCCATCAGAGGTGTTCCCTGCAGGACTGCTGGTGCCATCTCACCAGGGCTTTCTGCAGAGTCCTTCTTCTCCTACCTCTCAGTTTTTTTCATCTGAGGACTGTATTAGCCCTTTGGCAGGAGAACCATGAGTACTCACACTGAGCTACTCATGCAGTTGTGACCCTTAAATCCATTTTAAAGTCAGTGCTTTCCAGGATATAAACCAGCATTCCCTATTTCTCAGTGTACAGCTTTGCATTTGGCTGTGTTAAAATGCACTTTGTTTAAATGGGCTCAGTTTACCAAGCAATCTGGATTGCTCTGCATGACTGCTCTATCCTCATCATGATCTCCCACTCCACCAATCTCCGTGTCAGCTGCAAATTTTATCAGCAGTGATTTTATATTTACTTCCAGATCATTGATTACAACGTTGAATGGCAGCAGGCACAGTACTGCTGCCGAAGAGCTCCTCCAGGAGAACCTCGTTCCACAGGGACTCCCAACCAACGACTGCTTTTCTTCGCTAAGCTGATAAACCAGATCTTCATCCATCTAACAATGCTTTATTTATAATGAGTAGTGTTAATTCAAAATAATAACAATAATAACATAACACATTATCCATTCAGCGTCTTCATCAAACTCCAAGTTGATCAGCTGCATGCTGTAATCTCACACCAACATAAAACAAGCTCTGCTGCTTCAGACCCACAGGTATGCCTAGAGCAGATCCTGTTCCTCACAGTGGCCAGGAGCAGATGCCTAAAGAAAGGTTTAAGAGCTGGACCTGTCATGTAATGACACTGCCCAGTATCCCTTCCCATCAAACTGTGTTGACTGACGTCAGTGCTATTTCCATCATTGAGTTTCCTGCCTTAGCTATTAATCCAGTTGTTCCCTGGGGCTGGCGAGGACAGTGTGCGGTGTACACAGCATCCCCATCACTATTCCAGTTGGCTCATGGCATCACTGTCCTCCCACTCCTCCTAGCCCACCCTGGCGTCCCCGGCTCCACAACACTCCCAGATCAGAAAGCTCCTACTCCAGACATTTGAAGATTGTTTGGCACAAATTATTTTGATTATTTTAAATATCACTATTTCAAGGGGATTATATTTTTAATGTCTTTGCTGGTTACCAATGCATTGGTATTTATTGAATACTTTTGCCTTTTTCTACATATTAACAATTTTGCAATCTCCATTTGGAAACGACAGTTACTAGATTCTACCTCTTCCTAGCACATTTTTTTAAAGTACTTCTCATTGTGTTTAGCCTGTCAAAATTGATTTTCCCCCAATGTTTTTGGCTTTCCTTGTCAATTTTCTACACTCCATAACTACTCATTTCTACTAATTGCTATATACTCCCTCCCTTTTCCCTTTCTCCCTACCCCCCCCGAATTTATTGTTTTTCTATTTCTAACAGCTGTCTTAAAATTTCCA
>JANZLQ010000044.1:1515329-1548883 GCA_026212715.1 Elanus axillaris | reverse complement strand
CCCCAGAATTTATTGTTTTTCTATTTCTAACTGCTGTCTTCACTTTGCCACTGCACTAGAATGGGATTTGGGGCAAAGCTGTTTATTTTCTTAGCTGAGGAACTGTGGCTCTGAAAAAACTCCTTTCAAGGGCTCCCCAGTGCTCGCTCTTATATTCCTGATGGAGAGACCTGCCTGTGCCAGCCTTTAAATGTGAGAAGCAAACTGAGCCCCCCCCCCCCGACTTTCCACAGGGAGCACCAGCAGTTGCCTCCAGCAACGACGGATGCTCTGATGAAGACATTCATCCCCTGGTAAATCCTGCGGGTTTCTGTTGTGCTGCAGCTCAGGTTTTTTCCTGAGCAAGGAATTGTTTGCAGCTCATACGTTTAATGACCCCCATCCTCTGTGAAGTGCTCTCACGCCTTTTTGAGTCCATGCCTGCTTTTGGCCTCCATGGCATCCTGCAGCAATGAACTCTCTGCCCATGTGCTACGTGGAAAAGCACTTCCTTTTGGTTTTACATCTGCCACCTGGTAATTTTTCCTTGAACTTCTCCTACCTGCAGCGTTATGAGAAAACATGAGTAATTGCTCCTCACTCTACCCCTTTCCAATTTCACAGATCCGCTCTGCATCCTGTTCCACTGTGTCCTCTGTGAGCTGCAGCATGAGAGTACGTGCAGCGTGTCCTCCTGCAGACACCAGGCAGGTCAGGCCAGCTTTGCTGCCCTTCTCTGTGCCTATTCCAGCTCTGCCACAGCCTTTCCACAATGGGGAAGCCAGGGTCACACCCATCGTTCCAGTTTTTGGGGCTTCTCTGACAGTAGCTGGGACTTCTTTTGATGAGAAATTTTCTCGGGCTCTCCCCGACAGCCTTCCCCAGCCTGCCTAGTCCTGGCTGCACACACCAAAACACCCCAACACCAGTCCCTGCCAAGGGGCTCCTCCGTCCTGATGCCCTCTACCATGAGAATCCCCACCCACAGATGCTGGAGAGGGACTAAGGGGACCCCCTCCCTCCTCAGCACCACTCTGCTCCCTCCTGCCTCTTCCCTTCATCACAAACATCTCCAGCTCTCATCTGGACCCACACCAAGATGATTCTCCTTGCCAAACCCAGGGAAAACAAACTCAGCCAAAATGAGAGCAGTGCTACAAGGGAACAGGGCTGCAGGGTGTCACACTGGCTCCCCACAAGTGCACGGCATCACTCTCTGTGCAGACAGCATGAACCAAGTGGCAGGAGATGCAGTCCCATCTGACGGACCAGAAATTGTGCTGTTCACAAAGAAAACCTTAAAATCTGCCCTGTGCAGCCTTTTCCTGCTGCTAGGAATGGTGTGGTGCAACAGCCCCCACAGAGGTGAGCCACCCTGCTCCCCCCCCGCAAGCACCGATTAATGCTCAAGTGGTAGAAATATCAAAATTGTTAACTACCTCACTGCTGATCCAAAAGCAGGATCCGTGGTGAATGGGCTCATCTGGCAGCCTCCAATTGCTCCTGCACCTCCCCACATGCCAGAAGCCTCAACGGCCTTTCAGCCAGCTGCCAAAGGAGCTTGCTTCCCCAACAGCCGCCACAATGCAGCAACTCACAGGGCTGAAACTGAAAGGCAATGTCAGAACCAATGCCCAGAATATAAAAATAAGTGACAAGGGAGCCATTGTAGCACATGAGTTAGTCAACTTCAGATTAATTCATGAACCCCTGTCTTTTACAAACCAACCTGGAGCTATGCAACATCCCTGGTTACTGAAAAAAAAAAAAAAAAAAAAAGCCCAGGGACCATGCCCCAAACTACACAGATGCAGCTTTTCATGTATGGAGACTTTGCTGCATGTGGGAATTATTTTATTTGCTAGTGTCATGTCTGGTGAGGAGCACAGCTCCAGTGCAATGCAACACAGGCTGCAGAGCAGGAGGCTGAGGGGAATATTATGACCATGGAAACCAGAGCAAGCCTCGAGGAAAGCTGGAGGTGAATTGCCAAGAACCATCCAGGGAAATGCTTTAGCTCTAGGAAAGAGGACACAAGCTCAGCTCTTGGCCATAAGCAGTCGACCATTTTACAGCTCATCTGAGCAACAGCATGTGCTTCTGGTGTTTTAGGGTGAGGACGGAGTCAGAGCAGAAAGCTCTTCCACACCTTTTCCTGTGCTACCCCAGCAGCACACTGGCCACTGCACTGACTTTTGGAGAAGAAACGCCCCAAGAGCATCCCCCACTCCTCATGCCCGGGGCTGCCTACCTGCACATGATGTGAAGAGCTCACAATGTTACGTGGCACCAGGCAGAGCAGCATGATGAAGGAGAGTGTTTGCATACAAGCAGCAAAGGCAAATGCTGCCTTGGCTTGGTGTCAGCCTCCTGGCACCTTTGGTAACCCTCTGCTTCTCAAGGAGTGCATTTCTCCCTCCTGTGCCCCTCTGGTCCCCTTTGTGGTCTCAGGATCCTGTCTGCCCCAGAGGTTCCTCCCTTCCCTGCCACAGCATCTCCAGGTCCAGATTTTCAGACGCACAAGGGCTAACTACCACTTTGTAAAATGGACTGAACCACGCCAGAGTTGCAGTTCCTAGCAGTACTGGATTGCTCCCTTTTAGCATAACACAAAGGAATTGAGGAAAGAACTGGTGCAGAGCAAGGGAACAGGTCCTGGGGGCTCTGTCTGCTTTGGACAAGGGAGGTATTGAGCAACTAGGCAGGACAACTGCCTGCCTGGAGCTCCAGCCACCACAAACAAGGGAAGGTGATAGATGGACCCAGCTCTAAGCAAAGATGTGGTCTACGCACACCTGTAAGACCCCTCCTGCATTCAAAAAAACTGTTCAGGCCTCCCCAGATTTTTGATATTGAAGGTGGTGTCTCCAAATGAGCACTGACAATTCTGACAATTCTAGGACTACTAGCAGACTTAAAGGCCCAGTTTTCTGATCTACCAGTCTGACAATTTGCTGGGATCACCTCCATGACAGCTACTGTGGTTGCACGAGGCACATTAGCAACAGGGCTGACAGTTCCGGCACATCTGACATTCATAATGTCTTGTTTGATGGCTGTGCTCTGCCCACAAATCCTTGTCTCCATCCCCATCCCAGTGTCTGAAGTAAGGGTTGTTCCCAATAACCTTTTACCTTTTTCAGTGTTGACAAATGAATCTACAGAAGGAATCCACAACGGGAGTAAAGACGCACAGGAATCCATGTGAATCACACCTCTCCAAACCGGGTATTATCTGAAAAGCAACTGCTCACTCTTCTAAGTGGCTGTTTGCGTGGCTTCCATTGCTGACAATTAGCAACTGCTGACCTTGCAGTCAGAAGAGAGGTGCTACAAGTCCTGCTGAAATAATGATAGCAGAGCAGAACAGCCATCCTAAAATGGACATCAGATCCCGAGGCACTATTTAATGAATAAATCTGGGTAAAATGTGGGCTGACGCCACATAGGTGCCCTGAAGCCTCCTGAAATTTGCATGACACTCAAAGAAGCCGCCAAAGCCCAGTGCCAACCTGCCTGGTCAGATCGAATTTATCTAACTCATAGCAAGATCTAACACAATTAGAAACCCATTTAGACAGCCTCAGGACAGAGATTGCCTAACCTCTCAGCCTATCAGAGCCCATCAAGGATGTGCAATTTGGCTTTTCTTTGGTTAAAATTAAGACTGGAAAGGAAAATATGGAAATAAATCATCTGAAGGATAAATCATAAAATCTAAAGGGGTCATAATCTTTATGGAATAACGTCTAAATTGGAATGACCGTGGTGTCCTGAAATGTCTATCACCTTCAAGCTGATAATAGAGCCATTTTGTATATAGTTGGTATAGAGTGGAAATTGCTCAGGACACAGAAGGAGGTCTCATAATCATGTTAAAACCATCTGAAGATCCCAGGCAGAAAAAGGTTCCAGGACTGGGAGTAACACTTTAATGAAGCCCTCGAGAAATCCAACAGCTGTAGAGTGGGAAAATAACGCTGGCAAAATAATGAGCTAATCTGGCTCCCAGTCACACCCAGTGGAGGTGACAGATAGTATTGAAAGCTCTGGGGAGAGCAGGGGGTCCCAAGCCTTAGACTGAGGACTCTAAAAAAAGAGAGATAACCAGGGATGCTTCAATGGAAGACTCTGCATGGAAAAAAAATGTCAATTTGTTGAAATCAGATCATTTTTCAAGTGAGTTTCTTGTTTCAAAGCTGGGGCAGGGGGGATATGTTTGCTGACATGCAAAAACGAAAAAATGATGCTCTTGCAAAGGTAACTTTCACTTCAGAATTCAAGCCAAGTATTAATTATGAAGTTAAATTCAAAAAGGTCAGTCAGAATCATGCCTTTAGAAATTACTAGGAAAAAATTATATATATACATCTATATCCATTGATTAACTTGAGCCAAAATAGAAAAAAAAAATTGTCAATTCTTGCTGATTTGTTTTCAAATTGAAAATTTTCCTCTGATAGCAACCCTGTTTTCTAACCACCTCTATTTCCATAGGCAAAGGGCAGAAGATTTTCCTGCTTGGTCAAGTAATTGTGTCTGTTCTCTAAGTCTGTGCACCAACACGCTGTAGACATCAGCAGAACCCTCACTTTAGTGCTCTGCAACCAACCTACACCTAATGATGAATGATGATACTGGGTAAGACAAGCCTTCATTTGGAGAAATCAAACAGGTAAGACAACTAATATTGTAAGGCTTGTTAAGGCCACTTATCTTGCCTGCACTGATCTGGCACTGCCACTCTTACTGGCACAGGAACCCTAGTAAGGATGAGCTGAGGACAGCTTTCTTTTACCTTATCCTCAAATCCTGGGTGAGCTGTCAAGTCCTTGGGCCAGAACTTGCAGATTGTGGCTCAAGAAAAGTTTCCTGAACATCAGAGAAGGTTTCTGAGCTCTATTCTCTGGGCAAGAGAAGTCCTGATAGTCCCTAATAAACTGTGATCTACTTGAAATCCTTGGAAAAAACAACCCAAGCTTCTTCCTCTTGAATCACACCACCTTGCCCAGCCTGAATAATAATGAAGGGCTCTTCAAACATCTGAAATACTGATTTTGCTTTCTACTGGGCTTGAGTGCTTTTGATGAAGAAGCAGAAAGATTAACAGATTAGTATAAGAGGAACATCAGACATCACATTAGCAAGACATTTAGAGCACGAGCTCAGTCCCAAGCTCAGACAAGAAGTCATCCCCCGCCCCGCCACAGCAAGGATGGATATCTGTCAGAGTCTCCCTGGGATTCCTGCCTCCCTGGCAGCAGCTTTGCAGCTGCTCAAGAGCATTGGGGAGTTTGGAGCACGTGAAAACCAGGCCACATGGGAGCTAAATAGCTCCAGGCTTTCAAGTTGCTCAGGCCTTTAGAGATGTCTCAGAGGAGCTGAATCAGGGCACTCTGCTCCAAGAACTTCACTACAGGAGCAGGATCAGTTCCAAGGGAGAGGTGGCAATTCACTGCGCTCCTGAAATGATGGCTCTAAAGACAGCTTTGATGAAAGTTGCCAAGATTGCCAGTCGTGTGGTGCTATGTTTAGATAGTAGATCAGGAGGCAGGTATTTTGCAAGTGAAGAGGTGCTCAGAAGGATGTTTACCTACTGGGGCAGGGGCATCTTTAGGGATCTTTGGACAGGATCTACAAGGCATGGCTGTGAATGCCAAAATGGATGTAAATGATGAGATAACACATGAGCTTTCCCCTGCCCTCCTAGCAGGTCACTGCCACAAACCTACTCTCCCACCCACTCTTTCCTGTGAGCATCTGAAGGACAGATGCAGTAAACAGCTTACACCATGGGAAGACATTAATGCAAAACAACTAGGAGACACTTTTAAGGGATCTTGGGGAGTTGTTTTCTTTCTGTTCCTTTGTCTGACCTCCTCTTTGTCTTGTGCTTTCAACCCCAGGGTTGAGTCAGGAACCCCACTAGGAAAAGAAACCTATACTACTGGTGGAATAGGGAAAGCAGGTCCTTAAGGGTGCAGACTGAGACCTCCAGAAAAGTCCAGAAAGTCAGAGAGAAGACAGTCAACAGAGGACTTACTGGGGGGTGGCTCAGTGGGTCTGTTGCAGGTGACCCTGGCTCCCACAAGCAAAACCAAGACCAAGCTTCTTCCACGTTGGACTGATGGACACTGCAGCTAGCATCAGAGGTGACAAGAAGAGGGGGAACAAGTGCCAGAGGTGGCCTGTGCCCTTGCAGCCAGGCTCCTCCCCACCCATGTTCAATCCTTTCCCGCAGCCAAGCAGACTGTGTGCTTCCTGGGCTCCTGAAGGAGCAGGGAACTGTGTATTACTCCCTTTTGGAGTAATATCTACATCAACCATCTTGGTTTCTCCCAAGAGCAGTGCTTGGGTTGTGTAACTGAGCTTGGATGGACCGGCTTGCAGGGCAGTACGTAGGAGCACAGCTCTCCCATGGAGATGGGCTGTGCCTGGGGTTTCAGGGGCAGGTGCTCTCACACAACAGGTATGCATGGGGATGGAGGGTGGAGGGGGAAGAAGGTGCTTTGGGCTTGGCACAGAGCTCAGCTCTAGGGGCACCGTTCAGAAGAACATGCCAGCAAGAGAGAGATTTGACAGGGTACCACAGGGGCTGAATGTCCAAGACCCCACAGACCATGAAAGGGAGCTCCTGCTCTTTGCCAGCCACCCCTGCACAGCCTCACATGAGTCAGTCCATGCACAGCTGCATGGCTTTTGCACATGATTCATGCTGGGGCTCCTGGGTGGACACCAGCTCCAGAGACACAAGTGCACAGCATCCACCTCTTGGCTGCTGCCTCACACCCTCCTGGGGCTGCCCTCCCCACCCTGAGCTGATACAGTTCCCAGGGACAGAGCCGCTCTGTGACCCTTTGCTCCACACATCCTTTAGCCCTTGCTCTCCTCCGCAACACCCCACCCAATCCTGCCCTACATCACACCCCCTCTCATTACTGCAGCCTCCTCTCCATCCTGTCCCAGAACATCCCAGCTCTGTCCTCACCCAGCAGCACCCCACCCTCCACCCCCTTCAGCTGCATCCCCCCCTCCATCCTTCACCCCATCCCTGGCCTGCTGGCTGCTCTCTGGGCGGAGGGACCACAAAGTGCCCGGGGATGCACCCCGTCGCAGCATCGGGTTTTGCCCCAGGATTTGGGTGACTGATTAAGCAGGCTGCAGGGCTGGGCCCTGCTCCAGGCTGGTCTGTGCGTGCAGGGAACAGCACTGCAGCTGAGAGCCTGGCCGAGCAGGCAGAGCAGTGCTGGGAATATCAATCAGTGCAGCTTGGACCAGGCGGCTGCCCACACAGCCAGCGCTTTCATCGCACAGAGGTTCCACAGCTCGGCTGTCAGAGCCAGCCAGGGACTCAGCCCTGTGCTGTGGAGGGCTCAGCATCACTCTGTACTGGGGCCAGCAGACAGCGGGTCAGGAGAGACTACTCGGGAGCAGAAAGCAACAGGGAAGGGCGAGGTCACTGCCCAAGCAGAGCACGGGGAGAGATCAGGAGGAGGGATGCAGAAGACCAGATACAATTGTGAAAGAAAAGAGGGGAGGATAAAGGAAAAAAAAGGATAAGTCCCCCAGATCCAAGCTAGGAGAGCCCATGTTCACCATAGACCAAGACTGGCTCCAAGTGCATCAGGCAGGGAAGAGCCTGGGGGTGGGAGAATTGAGAACAGGAAGGAATGAGTAGCATCTGGCTCAGCAGGGTGGGAAGAGGGAACCTGGCCAGAGCTGCAAGCCACCCAGGCAGCCCAGCCTGATATGAGGAGCCCCAGGCAGGTAGCACAGGCTGGGTGAGCCTTCAAGGGAGTAAAGGACAAGGTCCCAAATCCTGGTGGGGCCAGGGACTGTCAGGCAGGAGAGACTTGATGCTCTCCTCAATGGCATAGGGACAGTCAGTGCCACTGCCTCCTTGCAGGCACACTGCTTATAAAGGAGTCATCTCCTGCCCAAGGCTGCCCACTACAAACACCCTGCTGTCACCTCCCACCACAGACAGGCTATGCACACCCCACTGCCACTGCTCCACATAGTAGAGCTTGTGCATAACCCTGTGCCTCCTCCCGCTGCAGTATAGGCTGTTCACACCACACTGCCACCTCCTCTGGGGACAGGGGTTGTACCCCTCCCTGTGCCACCTCCTCCCAGAGGAGACACGGGCTGCACCCCCCTGTATCACCCACCCCTGCCACACAACCTGTGCACGTGCCTCCGCTACCCCCTGCCACAGAGACTTGCACACACCTCTGTGCCACCCCTCTGTGGGGTACAGGCTGTGAGCACCTTGCTGTCACCTCCCACACACGGAGTGCAGGCTGAGCACACCCGGTTGTCACCTCCCCCTGCAGCACAGCCTGCACACACCCACACTGTCTTTGGCTGTACAGGCCAGGCTGTATCATGGAGTTGCTTGTCTCCCATGGCTGAAGCTCTTCATTTTGAAGTCCCAAATGTCCCACGGAGCTCTCCCAGGCACAGGCACCCCTCCCTGCCATAAACTGAAATGCCCCAGCACAGACCTGCCAGGAGCCATGACACATTCCTGCCTTGTTCATGGGGCTCAGCATCCTCACTAGCTCCCCAGCAGCCAGCATGGCGTATGACCCACTCCTCACCCCCCTCTTGTGCTCCCCCAGCTCCCACAAGTACCCCATTGATGCTCACAAGCTGCTGTGCATTCGTAGCTGTTTTACAGAGCCCAGACATTCCTCCCAGCAGTTAGGGCTCAGCCCCCGCACTGGAGCCCCCGGGACCTCACCAACACACTCCCTCATTCAGTCTCTGCACATCAGAGCCAAATCTGAACCAAGTGCAATTGATCCCGGGAGCAGGAGCTGATTTTGCAGTGCCTGGGAACTGCTCCCAGTACAGTGTCTTTCTGAAACTGGGGAAAAACAGGGCAGGTCCCCCATGAAACCTCAGCTCCATCTGCAGCTCGTTGCTGGATCCATTTATCAGCTCATTCCACGTGAACGACCTTGAGAAAATCCACTGACCCAGGACCGTAGGAGACTTTTCCAGACATCTGCCAACATCTAAACCTGCAATTTATGGAGACTCTAAGCTAAATTCTAAAACAAGACAATTTCATTTCTGTCCATTACAGTTACAATATTCCTCTTATCCCGCCCCGCAGAGAGTAATTAATACTGCACCGTGTGCCTAAGCCTGCAGGCAGGTGCAGGCACCTCTGCTGAGCTTGCAGTAGCATGCTGAAGTTAACACCACTGCAGCCAGCTTCTCAGATGGTGGGGGGCTGTAGGGATCCAGGGCAGTCTTGGGTTTGTGCAGCCAGGAAAGCATGTAGCATAGCCCTCCTGGTATAAAAAAGCCCTAAATGATGGAGCCTGGGAAAGAGATGCTCCCCACGCCGGTGTCTGAGAGGTTGAGGTTGCGTTCTCACCCCAGGTTCATCAAAGAGCTGCTGAGGACAAGGAAAGAAGGGAAACTTCTCTCAGAAAGTTCCCAAAGGGAAGCAGATAGCAACGCTGAGCCAAGCCCCCAGACTGCCCTGCCCAGCCCTGCAGGAACTAGTTATTTAGGTGGTTGCTGGTGTCTCCTTTCTTCCTCTGCAGCCATTGCATCTCCCCGCAGGTCCCAGCTCTGCCTGCCTAGGAGGCCCAGACACTTCCTGGACGGTTCAAGATAAAACCTTATGCTGTTAGCAAAACAAACTAGGAGGCTGTGAGAGCCAAGGCTGGCACAGGGATGAAACCACCGAAGCCAGAACCACTGGTTTCCCCAGATGATCTAATCTCTCCCAGCACCAGAGCTCCTCTTCTTCAGCAGCCTGGTGCAGCCGGTTGGAGCCCCTGGGGAAGAGGTGAAGCTGGTGTGATGGGTGCAGGGATGTCTGCCCCAGTTTGAAATAAAAACCTTGAGAAAGAGGAAGAGGTGGCCCCAGAGGGTGTCCCTGAGATGTGAAGTTTGGCTGGAGGGAGGGGCTGTAGGGCAGCTCCATCCAGGGCCTGGGGAAAGGATGCTGCACTGCTCCTGCCTACCAGGATCCATCCTCCCTCCAGTCCGCTGGAGACAAGAGCCTGAGCGAGCCCCAGGGCAGCAGCATTGCCCCCAACCTGGCTGCCAGGAGGGGAAGAGCCATTTTTATGGGGAGCATGGCCACCTGGCTCCACCGCCCTCCCGCATGCTCACTGCCACCAGCAAGCTTGCCTGGGAGGACCTCTCCTTCACTGCAAGGGTGCCCATTGCATCCCAGGGTGGGGGGAGCACCTTGCTTTGGGTGCTTCCCACCAGCACTGCTGACGCACTCAGACTCCATCTGCAACCACGTGCGTCCTCATTCCAGCACTGCAGCAGGAGAGTTGCAGGCGTCTTCCAGCCCTCACCAGCAGGATTTGGGTCATGCTAGCCAGGCACCACATGGCAGGGTTCTGCTCCTCCATGCACTGGCTTTGGGACATGGGTGGGTCTCAAAAGGACGCAAGTATGAACCAGGAGAAGCTATGCAGGGGGATGTTGGGGTGGAAGAAAGCTGGGCTGGCTGGTCCGTGGCTCAGACTGCCTCCACATCCACACATGTACATGTGTGTGTATGTACATGCATGCATTGTGAACCAGGTCCTGGAGGAACCTGTCTCCTTAGAGGGCCAGGCAGTGACTAGAGATGGGAGTTGTCAATCTGGGAAGAGGGGTCAGTACCATGAGGCTGCTGGACTGGCCATGCTGGGACATGGTGGAGGGCTTGTGGAGATGGCTGGCCCACGTGAGCATCACTTCTGGGCACTGCGGGGCCTGGGTGCTCCGGTGGCCGAGGGCATGGAAAAGATGCCTGGAAAATTACTGGGAGCAAGAGCATCTTCAGGGGCAGCAGGGAAAATAAGGCACAACCGGTCAAAAATAGAAAACTTTATTGAATTCAAATCCAACAGGGCAGTTGAGCTCAGCCCCACGGCAGGAGCCCAGCCTGCCGCTCACTGGGATACAAAGAAGGGAGCAGGGGTCTCCATAGGGCACAAAGGGTACAGCACAGTGGGGGAGTGGGTGGTCCTCACTCACGGGAACCGCAGGAAGAAGGCAAAGCCACAGGCATTCATCCCCCCTCTCCCTCCCTAGCTAGTTAAGAATAGACCCGACAGGCGCCAAAGCAGAAACGTGGTGCAAGCTAACTGGCCAGACAGCCCAAGGAAATAGGGTCCTGCAAGCTCCAGGCTCATCCCATGACCTCCTGGGACAGATCCAAGCTCCAGTGCACACCAGTGAGCAGCCCTTCCCAGTCCGCAGCCAAGACCTACCTCCGCCTTGCCCCGCACGCAGCAGAAACCCCCGGCTGGACCAAGAGCAGTGACCTGACCACAGCACGCAGCAGAGACCCCAGTGCCCCGCTCCTCCAGCCCTGAGCACGAGACCCAGCCCCAGCCCCAGCACACAGCCAGACCCATGCCGCCTGAAGGAAGCACCCTGGCCACCAGGATCTGCTCTCCCCCTCCACAGTGGCTGCAGCATGGCTGCCGCAGAGCCATAGCTCCAGGCCCGATGCTCGCACTAAGGGAAGCCTGGTTTTCACCATGCCGACTGTGGCAGAGGGCCCAAGCCTGGGGGAGCCTGAGCTTAAGCCTGGGAAAACAGGCCGAGCTTTGTTCCTCCACCCAGCCTCACCTGCCTGGGCAGCCACAGCAGGTGCAAAACTCCCTTTTGGGTGGTTTTGTGCAGGGATGGTGAAAGGTTCAGCCGCACCAGCAGAGCCGGGCTGGCAACAGCAAGGCTAGTGCCTTCCTCACTACTCCCTGGACAGGGTCAGGGCTGGAAACTGGCTGCCCAGAGCTGTGGCAGAAGCTGGACCAGTCTCTCCTCCCCACAAGTCAGTCCAAGCAGAGAGATGGATGGGAGGGTGAGCACTGCCCTCCCTGATGCTCTTAGAGCTGGTCCCCAAAGGGGACCTGGGCGAGTGGTATTCCCTCCCCAGAGCTCCACATGCAGAGGCACACGCATGCAGCACCCTTGGCATCACCGTCACCCAGGCAGCGCCGCCAGGACCCAGCCCCGGGCGCTCTGACAAGGGGTCTGACAGTTTTTGGACTCCCACTCCCACCATCCCCATCCCCTCCCCATCCCACAACCAGGCTCGGTGGCTCAGCTCCAGGGTAGTTCTCTGCCAGCTCCCCAGGCCACACATGCAGGGCTGGGGGCCAGTCCATGCTCACTCCCAAACCTCTGTCCAGATGGCTCCCCGATGCAGGGGGGGGGCCGCTGCCGGCCTCAGGATGAGCTCTCCTACCTGCTTGTTGGTGTATTTCTGGGGATTGGTGCGGTAGCTGTAGTCCGAGTACTGCTCGGAGCCCGTCGAGTTGTTGTCCCCGGTGCCAACAAAGGTGTTGGTGGCTGGCAGGTCCTGCACCACTTGGTGCTTCTTGGAAGCAGAAGGCGACTGAGGCTGCAGCTGGATGGAGGGCAGCGGCGAGTTGGAGCGGTAATGGCGACCCAGGTCTGGGCTGCCTGGTGGGTAGTTGAGAGGCAGGTGGATTCGGGGGCTGTCACTAACAGAGTCGTTCATGAGGTTGAACTTGAGCGATTTCTGCAGCCCCGTCTCCTCCTCATCCTCCGTGGGCTTGGGCGGCTTTGGAGACTTGCTCTTCTTCACCTTGCTCTTGCTCTTACCACTCTTGCTGGCCTGCTTGGGTGCATACAGGTCCTTGGTCTCCTTCTTGCCTGCCTGGTAGCCACTCTTGGCCTCCCGCTGCCGGCAGTAGCGGACCAGGACAACCAGCACAATGACCAGGGTGACGGCCACAATGCCAGCGATGACTCCAAAGAGAATGTTGCTTCGCTGCTTGCTGCGCTCATATTCAGGGTCCCCGGCGATGTCTATGTCAAGCGGCGTATCCAGGCTGTGCCCCACCAGCGTGTCCAGCAGTGTGCGGTTGGCTAGTGTCTCGTTGACGTAGAAGTGCACCAGGGCCGTGCCGTGCCGTGAGGGCTTTCCCTTGTCATTGACACGCACTACCAAGCGGTGCAGGCCATGGTGTTTGCGGAGGATCTCCTTCTCCAGGGTGATGTCTCCACTGTGCGGGGAGATCTGGAAGAGCTCAAAGGGGTTGCCTCCTGTGATGCTGTAGGTCAGCTCTGCATTGACACCAGAGTCAATGTCCTCTGCCTTGACCTTGCTCACCTGCTGGCCAGGGCTCGTGTGGGGCAGGATGTGTTTATAGGTGGCATTGGAGGGTGAAGTGATGAAGGGGGCATTATCATTCTCATCCAAGACGTTGATGGTCACCCCCACGTAGGCAGACCTGGGAGGATCCCCACTGTCCACTGCCTTGAGTCGGAAAGTGTATGTGCTCTGCTGCTCCCGGTCAAAAGAGATGCTGGAGAGGATGGTGCCGGTGCCATTCTGGATGACAAAATCCCCGTTGTCTTGCTCCACCGACAGCTGGATGCGGGCGTTTTCTCCTTTGTCAGCATCGATCACTGTCACCATGCCCACAGGGCTGAGGGGCGGCATGTTCTCCATCACTGAGAAGTTGTAGCCGCTCAGCATGAACTTGGGGTCGTTGTCATTCCTATCCATGACGTTGATGGCCACAGATGCTGTGCCCTTGAGGCTGGGGCTGCCCTTGTCTGCCGCTACCACCAAGAACTCGTAGCGCTCCCGCTGCTCTCTGTCCAGCACTGCCTTCACCCGGATCTCCCCGGAGTCAGGGTCAATGGTGAAGGAGCCCTTGGAGGAGGGGTCTGTCACCAGGGAGTAAACCAGCTTCGCATTGGAGCCACTGTCAGCATCGCTGGCGCTCACCTCCATCACCAGATCATCGGGCTCATTGTTCTCAGGGAAGGCCACCTCGGTGAAGCTCTGGCTGAAGACAGGCGCATTGTCATTCACGTCCACTACTTGCACCTTCAAAGAGTTGGTGCTGGAGAGGGGCGGGTTCCCCGAGTCCACTGCCACAATCTCAATAGTGTACTCCTTCACTGACTCATAGTCCAGTGGTGTGGTGGTCTGTAGGAAGTATTTCTTCTTGGTGTCACTCCCTGTTTCACTAGCCTGCCGCAGCTGGAACGGGACATCACCAGCTACCACACAGGTCACCACGGCATTTTCACCCTCGTCTCGGTCGGACACCTGCACCAGAGCCACTGCTGTCTCTACTGGCACATCCTCCGAGATGTTCGCCATGCCATCCTGGTGGGTGACGAGCCCAATGCCCCGGATTTCTATGGAGGGCGCGTTGTCGTTCATGTCCTTGATGGTGACCACCACCTGGGTGCGGGCACTCTTTGGGTTGGCCCCCTTGTCCTTGGCCATGACGGAGAACTTGAGGATGTTGATGTCCTCGCGGTCGATGGGTCCCTGCACGGTGATGAGCCCCGTGGTGCGGTCCAGGCGCAGCAGCCGGCGCACCATGTCTGAGGCTTGGTGGAAGGAGTAGTCAATTTCAGCGTTGGCACCCTGGTCCGAGTCATTGGCTTTCACCTGCAGGATGGAGGGAGAAACGATGAGCAGGAGGGCAAGCCAGTGCGAGCCCCTCCACAAACCGCTGCACTGCCCACTGCGGCCTCCTCTGGGGATAGCTAGGGGGAAAAAAACAGGATTTCCTCATCTGCAGCCAAGGACTATGGGGCAAAGAGCCTGGGACCGTCAGAGCAGCTGGGAGCGGCCCTCCGGCACAGAGGCTTTTCTTTGCTCTTCCGGCAAAACCGGCTAGGCCGGTTGGCTGCGCTCCTCTCCCGGCCAGCTCCGGCACGCAGGGAATCCTCCAGAACCCGTGCCTCTTCGACCCAAGCATCGGGGAGGGATATCTCCAGCTGTGCCCGCTCCGCAAAACCCTCCCCAAAGAGGGGCTCGAGCAGCTGCCTGGCCGATGTAAGGATGAGGAGGATGGAGGCAAGGATGTGCAAAGCTGCAGCAGCTCCATCCCAGCATTCAGGGATTCAGCCAAGTGGGGACTAGGGCTGCCTAAGCTCTGCACAGCACCAGCCATCCCTGCCCACCCGTCAGGAGCTCTGCATTCACATAAACCTGCCTCTACGCCTATTATTTGCTTTCTAAAGAAGATGAGGTTTGTCTAACATTTGCCTCCCTAATCGGCTCTCCGAGCAGCCTCTTCTCTGCACCATTTGCTGCTCTGCCGTTATCTTGCTCAGCAGATTTGGATGGAGAACGAAAGTTGTTAAATGTAAATTCCACCTTTTACCTCCACTCACAAAAAAGGCGGAAGTCATTTTCCCCCTGAAAGATAAAAGCTGAGCAATGGCAGCAGTGGCGTCTCAGCCCATTCTCCTCCCGGCCGTGCAGCTCCCTTATCTGCTTCCAACTTCTATTCTCTTAACAGTGAAAAATGAATTCTTAAAAAATTCACATCAGAATTAGCAAGCAGATGAGAGCTGGCCGCGCTCCGCTTATTAAGATGGCAGCTGCAGATAAACAGATGTCGGCTACTATAATCTCAATGCCCCCTCCAAGCCAAATCCACTGAGATTCATCCCTTCAGGCTCCCCAGTCCAGTTTGCACTGCTGCCTGAGATGGGGCAGAACCCCTGGCCCCTGCAGACAGCCAGGCACCCCTGGAGTCATGGGCAGCCCCCCCAGATGGGCAGTAGGGATGCTGCCTGCTCCCCCGCCCAAAGCCTGATTTTCCATGGAGTGGCCAAGGGAATGCAATTTATGAAAGGGTCTATGTCTTGTCTGCGGGCAGCATTGAGACAGGTCTGGCATGAAGCCAGACTCCCCATGGACCTCAGGTACCAGCCCTCCCCGTAACCCAGCCCTTCTCCCACAGACCCACGAGCCCTGCTGCTGACCCTCAGTCACGTCCTGCAGCCCCTGCTCTGACTGCACCTTCCCATGCATCCTTTCCATCCTTGTTTTAGCAGATGTGATATCCCAGGGACCTGCCTGCCCACTGGCCCCAGGGTGACACTGCGGGGTCCTATGGCTTGCAACCCTTCTAGGTTCCCTCCTCCCTTGAAGAACTGTGGCAGGAAGCGGTTGTATAAATGCTCCCCAGGCTGTACTTGCTGCAGCCAGGTAGGAGGACAGAGCTGGGGAGAAGAAAGCCCCTGCACTTACCTGGAGGACAGAGTGCCCCACAGGGCTGTTTTCAGAGAGCTCCGCCTCATACAGGGCCTTCTCGAACTTGGGCGCGTTGTCATTCATGTCCAGGATGGTGATGCGAAGTAGGGCACTGCTCGCCCGTGGCGGGTTGCCTCCGTCCTGCACCTTAATGGTCAGATCGTAGGAGTCCCACTGCTCCCGGTCCAGGTTCCCCATGACAATCAGCTGTGGCTGCTTCTCGTCCTGATCCTCCGCCACCTGCAGCCCAAAGAGCTCCTGCGCCTCTGGACCAGCCATCAGCTCATAGGAGGCAACGCCATTGGGGCCAGAGTCCCGGTCCATGGCCAGGGGGATGGGGAAAAGTGTCCCGATGTTGGTGTTTTCAGGGATGGAGAGGGTGAGAACAGGTGAGGCGAAGTTGGGGGTGTTGTCATTGATATCAAGCACCTCTATCTGCCCCTCGAGCAGGCGTGGGCTGCTGCTCAAGATCAGGTCAGTGATGGACACTTCAAACTCCAGGAAGCAGGGCTGTCCAGGCAGGAGGTGCTGGCACTCACGCAAGCTTTCCCGGTCGATGGAGGTCTCTGTGGTGTAGATGTCGCCAGTCTTGCCATCCACACGAAGGTACGGGGCCCCCACTTCCAGCTTGTAGAGGTGCCCCACGTCTGGGAAGCCATAGTCGGAGGCCAGGCTCCCTATGAGGGTGTTGGGGGGTTGTTCCTCCTGCACTTTGTAGACCACACGCGTCCCAGAGACTAGGGTGGGGAGCTGGAAGAGGAGCCACAGGCCCAGGCAGGATGCCAGCGGTTTCATCCTGCGCTGCAGGGGAGCTGCAAGGAGATACAGACAACAGAGGTTAGGCAGCCACAGGCCCCCGGGACCGCTCCGCCCCAGCCCACTTCCCTGGCGTATCCTTTTGGGTGCACCTCCTGTGCCATGCAGGATTGTACATGGTCCCAAAGCAGCCCCCCCCCGAAGGGAAGGGGCTGAAGGGGCTCTCCTGGCAGAGCTGGCCCTAGCCGTGGTCTACTGGCAGCCTCCGCAAGCAACTGCCCGGGAAGACAGGTCCCGGCTTCCAAAGTTCCTGCAACGCCCTGCTCGAGTGAGCAACCCAGTCATTGAAACCTCAGCCCTGGCTTTCTGTCACTTGCAGGAAGCCAATCCTGCCACTGTCCACCCTCTTCATCACCACACAAACTGTAATTAGACCCAACGAGGCACACTAACAGGGTGGACTGCATGCAGCCTGCTGCCAGCAACCCGATGGAGCCGGCCAGGCTCAGAGACAGCTTCTCACCACAGAAACACAGGAGCATTGTGTGCCACGCACTGCAGGGGCACTGCCTGCCACACACGGCAGGGACACAGAGGCACTGCATGAATCTGCCAGCCCTGCAGAAACAGGAGCACCAAAGGGGGGGCAGGGGCTCTGCCTGCTCTGCAGGGATGCAGGGCTGCCACTGATCCAGCACTGCAAGGACATGGGGCACTGCCAGGATACAGAGCTACCTCCCATCCATCACCGCAGGGACACAGAACTGCCATGGCAGGGACAGAGCAGCACTGCCCTCCTTGCACTGCCAACACAGCAGCACTGCCAGCCTCGTGCTGCGAGATACGAAGGCACCACCCATCCAGCACTGCAGGGATGCAGGAGCCCCGTGCATCATCCATCCTGCACTGCATGCGAGACACTGCCATCCACCTGTGCCCCTCACAGAACGAGGGGCATTGCCCACCCTTCTATTAAGAGTGACTCACTGCCCACCCTGCACTGCAGGCAGTGCAGGCATACCCCACAGGGCAGAGCCCGTGCCTCCCCACGGAGCAGCAGCACTGCACAGCCCTAGCGCACTGCAATGGGAGGCACAGCATCTCCCCTCTGCTGCACAGTCACTAGGCAACCCCACACCCTGCACCAGCAAATACTGTTCCCTCCACTCACTGCAGACACTGTTCCTTCCCATTCCCTCCCACTCCCAGACTGGGACACTGCATGCAAGCACTGGGTGCCCACTCTACCCCACAGGCAGGACCCTGCCAGTGCCAATGTCCACCCCACCCACTGCAGAGGCAGTGACAGAAGTATTGCCCCCCCCCCGCCCCCCGCATTGCAGAGACACACTGCACACGCTGCACCGCAGGCACCCAGCCACTGGAAACCTCCCTCCAGTATACACACACTGCAGAGGCAGTGCCAGGCACACTGCCAACCCCACAGAGACTGACCCCTTCTGCTCCAAGCCACATGCCCTGTCACCAAGCCTCTGCCTGCTGCTGTGCTTGGCCACCAGCTTTCTCGTCCCCCGCTTTCTGTTCTGGGAACACACCTTCCTCCTCCAGGGCCCAGGCGCACCCAAACAGTTTCTGCCGAGCCGTAAGCATGAAGGGGTTCAGCCCAGCTCACCAGCACCCAAAAAGCTCAGTGGTCAGATGCCCTAAAATCAACAGCCACAAGCATCTGCCATGGCCAGCAGCAACCCACTTGCCACTCCCATCACTCACTTTCTCCATACTCTGCACCCAGCCTGTGGGATGGGTGAGCATTCGTCCACCATCTCCCCTCCATGGTGCCACACAGCAAGTGCCTAATTCCTGGTTATCCTGGCATCATACAGGCCCTCAACAAGTGGAGCATCCGTCACTGCCCACCCTGGTACTTCCTGCAAGCCAGCAGCTCCCAGTCCTTCCACCCCTCTTCTTCCCCACAGACAAGTGCCTCATCAGTGGCACAGAAGAGAGGAGCTCTGCCTCCGCAGGTGAAAATTCATCTCTATTTCTGAAAATGAAACTATGGTCCTGAAGCCTAGCTTGACTCTGATCCCTTGTCCTGCAAGCATCCTTCACGCAGAGAAGAGGTATTTCCAACCTTGCTGAGGGCATGCATAACTGTCCAGACCAGCACCGTGTGCAGATACCTCTGAGATGTATGTCCCCAGGAGGAAGGGAAGAGGCAAACAAGACTTCTTCCATCCCTGCACAGGGCTGAGGGTGGAGGAGGTAAGAAGCTGAGCAGAAACACAATGCATCTCTGCATCAATACAGGCAAAACCCAGCGATGCGTGTACACACACGTGTGCCTGCACTGAGTGTGCATGTATCTGTGTGTGCACTGTGAGCATTTGGGTGTATGTCCACCTGCCCAGAGCGCGACTATGTGCCTGTAGGGAAAAGTGGACATGCGCACACATATGCACTAGCAGGGTGTGCAGGCGTGCCACGTGTGTACACACACTGCAAGGAGCACATCCGTGCCTGCACCAGGAAAACCTGTGCACCAGACAGGAGTTTGCAACCCTGCAGTGAGTCTGTGTGTGAGTGCACCAAGCAATGTGCATGCCTGTGTGGGGAGAACCACGTACACATGTCCCTGTTGCCACCAGGTGTGCATTTCTGTGATGTCACCCCATGCGGGGTGACACACTTGCACCGTGTGTGTGTGCACACCCTGACTGGGCCACATGCATGTCTGCCTGCACCATGCGTGTGCTCTCACACCAGACCCCACCCCCACCATGTCCACCTGCCTTCACGGGTGTCCGAACCCACACAGAGCTTCATAACCTTGTTGCCCTGTGCTCCCTTTGGAAATGGCTGTGCAGCAAGGACAGGGAGAAGGGAAAAATGGGCAGCCCCAGCCACTGGGAAAGGGCTCCTGGAGGATGCCCCAGCTGGGAGAGGCACCCACGCCCGCTGCTGGACTGTTTGCACAAGCCTGTTTACACTAGGCTGGGCTATGACTGCTGATGATGTAGCACTGTCCTGACTAAGCCTTGGTGTGACGTGAAAGATCGCAGGTAAAGGTGATAGTCCCAAAGTGGTGCAATGCCTCACATAGCCCTAACTAAGCTGGGAGGGAGGACCCCAGGAGCTGGAAATGCCAGGAGCCCTGTGCCAGCCTGGAGGAGGAAGGGAGTCACCCGTGCCAGCACCCATGCTTTCTGCTCCAAAGAAGGAGCTGGAGCCTAAACCCAAGCCCAATTCCTGCAGGTGAAGGAAACCTCCAAAGCAGGGACGATGGAGGAAGAGAGAGGCTGGGAACCCAAGTGGGACCATCATCCCACAAGGGACTGCCAACAGGCATGAGGGGCCCCGGGTTCGCCAGGTTAACAAATCCTGCTTGGCGCCTACGAGTGCGAATGACACAGCACAGACGTGAAAGCCCAGAGCTGGGCGTAAGGAGGAGGAGGAAGCCTCCACCACCGGGGAAAAGCACGTCTGTGCAAGAGACAGAGGCTTCCCAGGGGCCAGTCCAACACATCGGGCTATTTTCCCATGGGATCTAAGGACCATCCCATACTTTCTTCTCAGGTGCCAGGCACCTTCTTCCGACCTGCTGGCAGAGCACAGAGCACTTAAAAATAAAAACCCCTCCCAAAACAACTATTCCTCCACACACACAATTCTCCCTACGGCGAGAGTGTGAGAGACTGAACCACATGAGAGAGGCGTTAGTCACGCTGCTTAATGCATGACTGGGAAGCTCTCAGAGGACAGTGGCATGCAAAATCCTACAGAATTCCACCACCCCCCCAAAAAAAAAACCCAAGCCCTAATGACAGAGAGGTTATAAAGCACTGAGAATTTAAGCAACTGCTTGAACAAGCCTGTGCTCCCTGTGATTCCCACAGCCCCTTGGCCCCATTCCACAGAAGGCAGCACCACTTCGGGAACGGGCACCAAAGTCCACCCTCTTACTGCTCCCAACGTCTGACTGCGTGGCTGGGAGCCATGCTTACAAGTCTATCCAAACCCTGCACTGAGCACACAAATACTAATCCCACCCGCTGCCCCGAAAGCTCTACTCTGATGCTCGGAGCTGGAGCAACATCCGAGCAAGCAGCAAATGCTAATCACAGCTCCATGGGCTACAGTCCACGCGAGGGCCTGAGATCAAGGACCATATTGTCCAAAAAGCAGCCACTGACGTTCAGTCCTGCATCGAAGGCATGGATGGCGTGAATCCTGGGCATTTTGTGGCACGTCCCATGGTTTCTCTGGGCTCCGGCTGCCACTGCAGCTGCTCAGCATTTATGTAGACTGGGCCCAAGCGCCCCAAAGCCGGAGGACCACATAACAAGGAACCCCACTTGCTTGTGAACAGCTTTACCCCAAAATCATCTCTTAGGAGCTGCACAGCTATGAAAAGAGGGCGCAGCCTGGGGCCCTCCCTCCTTCTGCCTCTTTCTCCACATCCCTTCCAACTCCTGCAGCCAGCGAGGCAGAGACCTGTCAGAGCCTCCCTTAGGGCGGCAGCCCCCATTCTCCTACCTCGGGGGTCCCCCACAGACCGTCCGGGGTCTTGCGGGCTCACGTCCCCTCCTGACACCATCCCACCCTCCATCCCGGCCTGGAAGGAGGTCCTGGGGGAAGGCAAAAACGTGGCGGGCCTGAAACACCCCACCCCGGCAGGGCCGTAGAGAGCCGGCAGCAGCGGCTCTCCTACGGAACTGCAGCCCGGAGGGGCTGGGGGGGGCCCTTTGGGGACGGGGCGGGTAGGAAACCCCCTACCTCGCAGGGCGCCGGGGAGAGCCGCGGCTCCCGGCGCCCACCGGCGGGGAGGGAGGATGGAGGCCGGGCTCCGCTCCCCGGCTGCTGCGGCCGAGGGTCCCCGGGCTGAGGCTCTGGGCACGGAGCGCTCCGCTCCGCCGCTCCCCGGCGAGCCCCGGGGGGGTGAAAGGGGCGCTTCCCGCCAGCCCCTCACATACACACGCACACGCATACACACCCGCGGAAAACACACGGGAGCCGCTCTCCCGGCACCGGCTGCACACTCAGCCTGGCGTACAGGCAGGGAAACGGGGGTTTTCTGAGGCGCAGGCACGCACACCCCGCTGACACCCTCACTCGCACGCACACCCCGCTCCTGTAACACACACACACACACGCGCGCGCACACAAACGCAGCCCGCTCCTCGACACGCACACCACTCCTGCAACCCACACCCCACTGGTACACGCACACACACGCAGAGACACCCCGCCACGGACACAGGCGTGCAAACCTGCCAGACCCCTTCACCCCGCTCCTCTCGCACATGCACACACACACACGCACAGCCCCGCTCCCAGTCGGCTTCCACCGGCAACTTCTCTCCCTCCCACGCACCAGCGCACCCCGATCCGCGCTCACACCCCGAGCGCACACACTTGGGGGGGGACGTCCAAGGGGGGACGCACACCCAGAGCCACCCCCGACGGGAAAAACAAACAAACAAACAAACAAAAAAAAAAACCAAGAACCAAAAAACAACCCACACGCACTCACCCCGACACAGCCTCACATCCATTGCCACCCCACGCCAACCCACGCTGCCCGGGACCGGGCTGGCCCCGCTCCCCGCCGCACAACAAGTGGCAGCGCCGGGCGGTACCGGTAACCGGGAGCCGCCCACCGAGCCCCGCGCCCCGGTGCCGCCGCCCGCGCACCCCGGCGCGGAGAGGCGCGGAGGGGGAGCGGGATGCTCGCCAGCGCCTCTCCCGCCGCCGCCCGGCCCCGCGCTCCCCTCACGCACAGCGGCGGGCTCCCGCCCGGGGCATCCCGCACCGCTCCGCACCGTTCCGCAGCTCTCCGCGGCCGCGGGCGGGGACTCCCGGTCCTGCCGCAGCTCTTACTTGGATGCGGACGTCGCTGCGCTCCGTGCTGGCCCTTTGCGCGCTGATCCAGCGGCGTCTGCATCGCCTCCTCCCCGCCGGGACCGGGCTCCCCCCACCCCCCCGGCTCCTCGCGATCGTTATCCCAGGATGAAACCCAAATTCACAAAAAACAAAACGAAAAAAGGGGAGGGGGGGAGGAAAAAAAAAAAAGTCCCGTGGGAACCGCCCCCCTCCCCCGGGCCGGGGCTGCGGCTCCTCCGGCGGAGCGGCGGCGGCAGGGCTGGCGGCAGCCCCGGTGGGCAGCTCCGTCCGTGCCCGCCTCCGTTCCTCGGTGTGTGTGAGGATGTGCAAGAGAAGCGCAGCGCAGGCACGGCCCCTTCCCCCCCCCATCACCCTCCCCCCACCTCCTTCCCCGCTGCCTCCGCCTCTCGCCGCCACCATGGGGAGGTGGAGCTCCGGGTCCTTAGCAGATCCCCAGCCCAGCCGGGCCGGGACGAGCAGGCATCGGCTGCTGGGCAGAGCCGTCCGCCCATCGCGCCGCGTACCGCCCGGCTCCGGGCTGCGAACACAGCGCCAAGCCCCCGGGCCGGTGGAGAAGGGGGAGTCCCCTATATCCCCCCCGGGAGTCCCTCACCCCGGAGACCCCTTGGCTCACGTGTGGGACGGGTGTCCCCTTTCGCTCCCCTCCCAGTGCTCCTGTTTATTCATTCGTTCATTTATTTTTACACCCGGCGCCTCACATTCCCGCAGCCCTGCTGCACGGGGAAAGGGGGCTCGGCCGGCAGTGCACCCCGCTGTGCTAAGGTGATGGCCCCTCCATGGGAACGAGCCCACAGGCCGGCTGTGCCCACCCTCTTCGGATCCCCCCAGCTGAGCAAGGTTCCTGGCAGGCTGCAAGCAATGGCTCCTGCAGCCCTGCCTGGGTGAGGCACTGGGGCCTAGAAAAGCAACTGTCCCTTCCTGTCACACCTTGGTGAATCATGCTTTTATTGCAGGGTGTTGGGACTCGGGAGCAGAGAGCACCTGCAAGCTTCCAAAAGCACCTGCAAGCTCTTGGCTGTCCTTGCAATGTCTTCACAAGCTGCGCTACCTCAGCTGGGTTCTCACTCACCTGCTGAGACCCCGTGGGACCTCAGATGGGTGAGTGCAAGTCCCAGGGCGCCTGCGGACAGTGTACTCCAGGGGTGCCCCTTCCCTCGATGCCTCCACTGGCCTCTGTGTTCCTGCAAGGAGAGCCAGTGCTCACTGCCAGTGGGCTGGATCTGCAGCCTGGCCCTCCCAGAGGCCTCAATTCTCCAGTGGAGATGCTGGGGTGGCTCTCGGCACCCTGCAAGGGCCAGGCACCTCACGGGGCTGCAGGGCCCCTCACCAAGCAGCACCCGCCTTCTTGGCCGGTTGCAGTGCGTATTTGTCGCCAGGATGCTGGAAAGTCGCTTTCTGCTTCCCTGCAGCGTGAGGATGGGAGCCTCGCTCTCTCCGCTGAGCTACGCCAACCTGTTGCGCAGCTCTCTTGGCTGCACACATGCTCAGCTCGGCTGCGATGACTGCACCATCTAGAGGCTGTACCGGCCTGCTCGGAGGAGCCCTGGTTCTGGCTCAGCCCAAATCACCCCACTTTCTCCCCCACAAGATGGAAGCTCAGCTGCTAGCCGAGCTTCTTCCTGCTGGGCAGGAGAAAGGGGCTGGAGAGTCATCCTCTCTGGGTGGAAAACCCTGCTCTCCACTGAGACTTTCCTGTAGCAGGGCCATCTCTGCTCGTACCAGGATGTTGGCTTCTTCACGTCTGTGTGTTGGGTTTTTTTCTGGGTGTCAATTGTCATGAAGCCAATTTAGCAGAAGATGTGAAGTGAAAAGCCAGGGAATATCAAAGCCCACCGTGGAAGGGCAGGGAAAGGAGCTGTGGGGTTTGTCAGGGTTTACCCTGCTGATACAGCATAAGTGGGGATCTGGACAGAGAGAGGGAATTAAGCTCTCTGGAGACAGCATGAGATTTAATTTATCGATCACTGGCAGCCCTCCTGGGAGGGCTGGAGAGCTGTAGCAAAGGGAAGAACTGAGGAAGTGACCCTGTGGATCCAAGGCTGTCTGTGGAGTGCTGAAGGCAAACTTAAGACATTGCTAGTGACCAAAGGTTTCCATTTCACAAGAGGCACAGGTAGTCGATAGGCAAACTGTGCGGGAAGCAGCTGGGGAAGCTATGCATGCACACAGTTTACTAGATGCCTCCTATCTGTTAGGGACTGGTGCCTGCCATCTGCAGCCTCTGTTCAGGCATGTTTCTGAGAGGCAGGTCCAGGCTCTAAGAGTGTAGGGAAAAAAAATGTCCCAGCCTCAGGAGTCACCTCTCTGCAGCCCAAGGGAGCTGCCTGGCAAAACCCTCTGCAGTGCCAGCAGCACCTGACGGCCAGGAGAGCTGGAAGGATGCTATGTCCAAACCACCAAAGGCCTGGCATCCCAGGGGTGATTTCTCTGTCTCTACCTTCCTCCTCTGCCCACTGCCTTTGAAAGCAGACGAGCTCCTCCCAGAGTGCTCCTTGCCCTCTGACAGCAAGGAAAACCTGATTGGCATTGCCATTCTCTGTCCTCCCTTTGCTTGGGCGTTACAGTATGCATCGCTGGTCCTCACCTTGTCTTTGCCATTTCCCAGAAAGCCGTGCCAGTCTAAGCAATGGGAAACCATCAGACTGCAGCTTTGGCTGCAGAGTTATTTCCTGAGACCCTCCAGATCCTTCCCACACACCTGCCCCAGTGCTGGCAGTGCCACCGACCCTGGAGATACTGCTGGAGGCGCTGGCTCACCCCACACAGCAGGTACCCCATGCCGAGATGCTCTGGTGTCATGCAGACAGCTGCTTCATGGTGCCAGTGGGGCCTTGTCAGAAGAACAAAGCCTGCAAGAGAAGAGCATCCAGCTAAATCTCTGGGAAAGTGAGAAGAAAGGGAAACACGGAGAGCAAATGAACCTTACAAGAGAATAAATACCCCCTCCCCAACACACACACGCAGCAACCTGGCTGCCGTCTGCTGCAAGGAGTTCAAAGGCTCTTCTGTTCTCTCTCTCTTATCAGCTCTCGGCTCCACAGGAGAAGCAGTAGCACGGATTTGGGCAGCAAATGCTAATAACACAGATGTTCTGACAATTTGCTTGTTTCTACAATTAAAAACAAAAAGATCCTCAAAACCCAAATGCAAGGAAATGAGCACATTAAAGAACTTCTCCTCCGCATGCCTACCACGTAATGAAGGGCTGCAGGTTTGCAGGGGAAGGGACTGAGCAGTTTTGGCCTGATCTGGAGTATAAGTGGGATGCTGCGGGAAAGGTGCATCCGTCGGACCACGCTGCACTGGCACGCGCAGATGGGAGATGTGCTGGCCACAGGATGTGGGCGGCTGACCCCCACGCTGGGATCGATGGAGGGGCTGAACAGCTCGGATAGTCGCTGCCTGTCTTGCCTGTGGGACTTCGACTTGCTGCCAAATTATTGGGAGATTGTTTTTATTACTATTTTAACTCTTTTTTTAACCTTGTTTTTCTCTCGGCTGCACTTTCACTCACTCATTAATTTTGGTATTTTTCTCACGGTATATAACCCCTGTCACGGCTGCCATGGCAACAGGAGGGAATGTGCTCAGCGCTAAAATATCCTCTCAAAAATAACAAAAATAAGACAACAGAGGCAGCTTCTGTGGGCTGCTGCAAATGTAGATCTGGCCCGGCTTTGTGGTGACGGAGGATGAAAGATCCTGCAAGCTGGGGAAGCCCCTGAGCTCTGGTCCTCCCACGGCTCTCAGCCCACCTCGCATCTCAGGGCTGCACAGGCTCCACCACTGCCACACTGGAAGCTCCTCCTGGGACAGACCCTTGGGGCTGAGCTTCACAGACCTTCTTGTCTAGCCTTGGAAGCTCATCCCCTTCCTCAGGGACCACTGTCCCCAAAATATCACTGTGAAGGAGGAGGAAACATGGGTATAAACTAGGAGAAGGGGATGAGGCTCTTGCTCAGAGGGTTTCACTGGTCTCTGGTGGGTTTTGGTCCACATGTGGAACCCTAGGTTGAGGAACAAATGGTGATGTGAGGTCCCCAGAACCAGGAGCTGCAGCCAGCATGGTGGCATGGATGGCAGGGCTTGTCACACAAACCTGTTGTCTTTTTCTGACAGGATTACTGGTCTGGTTGAGAAAGGCGATTGTGTTGATATAGTACAGTCAGATCTCTCCGAGGCATTTGACTTACTTCCACCTGACATTTTGATTAAAACTTGCATTATAAGGAATTAACAGGGCACATATTAGATGGATTAAAAATGCTTCCCTGGCAGATCTCAGAGGTAGTTGCTAATGGGTAGATATCAGTAAGTAGCGCTATTTCCACCTACCTCCCCCCAGGGACCCGTTCTTCGTCCACTGCTATTAACATTTTTATCAATGATGTAGAAGAAGATATGAAATCTTTGCTGGTAGTGCTTGAAAATGACACTGAGAGTGATGAGACAAAAAGGAACGAGGACGGTTTCATGCTGAATCACCTGGTTAAATGGTCAGGATGCATTTGAATACAGATAAACACAGGAATATGTATATCTGGAAATCAAGCTTGCATGTTAAGCCTGCAGGCTAGATCTTGGAAAGCAATGACTCTAGGCATGCCTATACAGGGCAGAGATATGAACACTGGCTTTTAACCAGCAACCAAGGGAGCTCATTTGAAACCCTCCGAGGAGTATCTGCCTCATCCAGCGATGCAGATATTTCCATGGAAGAGGAGTTAGGTACCCCAAAATGAACTTGGTGTGCCCTGCTGTGGGTGTCTGAAAGGGGAGTGCTAGTAAGTAGCTCACAGCTGGAGCTCTGTGTCTGGCACCCACACTTGGAGGAAGGCAAGGAAATATGAGGACAGCTTGAAGAAGCACCACAGACCTGACCACAGGCTGGAAAGCCAGGCCTAGTGATGTGATGCTTGTTAAAAAGCATGTTGTCAGGTGATCTGAGGACCTGGCCTATGTCCTCCCACTTGGAAAAGATAGTGGGGAACCGTTAAATCCCACAGAAAGGTGTAACATGAGCAGGGCTGGAACTGAAGAGAGGCAGATTCAGCCTTGAACTGAAAGCTAGTGTCCTAGTGGTGAAAGCATTTGAAGTTTGGAAGAGCTTTTCTCAGGGAGATGATGGGCTCACAGCATTGCTCAAGCTTTTTTGAAGAGATTAGATCTCTTTTTTAAAAAGAAACCATTTAATCCAGCAACCCTGAGGCTGATGTGCGAATGGCCTGGGGTGAGTGACCTCCCTTGGCCTTGCAGGGGCCCAATTGTCCACCTCATCCTTTTCCTTCACAGGCCATTGGGAACAGATTGTCTGCAGTGCCCTGCAATTATTCAAGCAATGATTAATCAATCTCTTGCTTCAGGGTTCAGACGGACTTCTGCAGAGAATGTTTCTCCAATCTCCACCCATCCTCTGCAGCACCAGAGATTTCTTGAAGTAGAAACAGCAGAGCACCAAAAAAATGAAATCCTGCTGGCAAATTGAGCTTTGTTGAGCCAGAGCTGATCTTGGGATTCAGACTTGAGGGGAGCTTACCAGACACTATCAGACTATTGGAAGCCCATGGGGATGCTCAGCTTCTCCTGGCTGTGAGCTACCCCCAAGGGGCAGCTCCTGCTGTTCCCAGCACCATGCCCTATGCCAGGGACTTGGGCTGTGGGGGCCTCCCTCCTATCCCTGCCTCTGGTACTCTGTTTATTCCCCTAGAGACTCAAATTCTTTCTCCTGGGGCTTAGCACAGGGACTCCTGGGCAGGAAGCAGTGAGCTGTGCTATGCATGAGGTGTGTGGGCTCCTTTGGCCCCCTTCGCTGCCTGCCCACCCCTACAGTCCTGGACCTGGCAGTGTGCAAGTCTAGCAGCAGGCACCCTCAGCTATGGCCACCTTAGGCCAGGACACTGGTGGGTTCATGTCCTGCTAGTGCAGGAACTGCTGAGGGTCTGGCAGAGCTGGCCCAAAGGGAGGAGAGGATGGAAAGGAGCAGGAAGAGGGAGGTTCTCTGGAAACACAGCTTTGCAAGGAATCAGCTGAATCTACCACGGCCCTGCTGCTTTCTAAGCTGGCCTCACCTTCTCTGGGGGATCTGCTATCCATACCTCCTCTGCAAGGAGAATTACCCCCTTGTCCTGCTTTTGTTAGAGTCCAATGGTCTTCTGCTTGTAAGCCTATCTCCAGCCAGCCCCCAGCTGCTGCTGGGAGATGGTCCAGCCCTGGAGACAGTCTCTGCAAGCAGGCACCAGTGAATGGAGTTTTCCACATCCTCAGAATGGGAGCTGTTGGCTGTCAGAGCAACCGTGACCTCTCCCCACAAGATCCTGCCTTTTGGCTGCAGTCTAAGGGAGGCAGGAGGAAGCTTGTGGAGAGGAGACCAGATTAGACCTGCCCTGCCTGGCGTGACTTACACAGGGGACGGGAGACACAACAGCAGGAAACTCAGCTCATGCTCTGACTTGCCCATGGAGACTGGGCTGGGCCGGAGAGAAGATGCTCTGTACGGAGAAAGGGAGAAGCCCGGGTCTCCTCAGCCCCTCTTCTGGCAGGGCAGACATGTCTCAGGGAGGCCTGGCCAGCCGTGCTGTCAAGCGTGCTTCTGCAGGACTCAGGGTGGCATCAGGGGCAGGCACCATGGCAAGGAGGGTGCTGGATACTAACCATAATGCAGGGACCATGGCAGGGGCAGACAGACCATATGCATGGAAACCAGAAGATGGAGAACTCAGGGTAAGCATGGACCTGGCAGAAGATAGCAGGGACAGACTGAGAGGTGGGGGCCCAAGACAAGGTTAGTGGATTGAAACAGCAAAGGAGAAGGGAGGTAGAGGACAGGGATCGACCCCAAGGTGCCATGAGCATCAGCAGGGTAGAAACAAGATCACTGTGGACATGGAAGGCAGGAACAAGCAGCCCTGGCACTGGGACCTCATGGATGGTGGAGACCAGGGCAGCATGGACTGGGAATGGGGAAGCACTGAGGCCATGTGGGCAGTATCTGGTGGGATGTCAGTGTGCTGCCTGCTGGAGCTGGCACGTGGCCTCCCTGCACCACCAGGTAGGAGCACAGGCAGAGGCTTGGGGCCAGCAAGGGGCTATGGTGGGAGGTGACAGCAGTGGTGGACCTGCGTGGCCTTTGTAATTGCTGCATTGGAGGTTGGAGAGTTGTGTTTGCTCTGAAAGGATGATGCTGTCCCTTTATCTCTGCTCTTTGTTTGCTCTGCAATATCCTAGAGCCAACACTCTTCTAGGGCAAAATCCAGAGACACTTGAGTGAGACTCCAAGGGGAATGCAGTGCTAAACAAGTGATAAACAAGCTGGGCTCTGCTGTAAAGGCCAACCGAGACCCTCTTACAAGGGATGCAGTTTCCAGCAGTGGGAGCCCTGCACATCCAGGCTGGCCACAGTGGCCCTGATCCAGCCACATGCAGAAATAGTATATCCCTAGGGAGAGAATGAGCCTGAACTGGGCGGTCTGGAGGCCTGGAGTTTGGGATCCTTGTATCAGGATCTTCATGCAGGGCTAGGGCACATGAGGATGATGGATGTGCCAGGGTGCCTGTGCTGGTGGAGGCATCAGCTGGACCTGGGATTCAGTGGGTGGCATACTGGCGATCACATGCATGTGGTAAGCATCGCTATGCTCTGTAGGCTCCCTGTTTGTGCCCAGGTGCCAGGATGATGGACATATCACTGACACAGAGCACACAGCATATCCTGCTCGCCCTTGTTCCTGAGCATCATCGCCCCAGGCTAGGATCCAGTGTGGACCTTCAACCCTCCTGCCCCTTGACAAAGTCTTTCTGTCCCCAAAACACAAGAGACCCCCTAGATCGTGCAGCAGTATGTCAATCAGTTTGCTTGGTGCCATGCAGGTGAGTATGCTCTCCCCACAAGGGAGGCAGAGGAGAGGTGGCAGGGTTGTGTTGGCAGGGTGGCGAGACAGCTTTGGGGCAGGTTCATGAGGAGCTGTGAGCCAGATGATTCCAGGGAGACTAGACTTTGCCCATCCTGGTAAACAAATAGCATCGATTGCTCCAAAGCAATAACTGAGTCAGTCATCCGTTTCTCTTGCTAACAGACACAACCTGCAGGGCCCTGAACTTTTGTATATTTATTTTAGGACAAAAGCATTAAAGGGAAAATATCAAACAACAAATAATCTACATGCATACTGGCTTCCCGGACATTCTCTGCTCCCCAGGGCATGCTGGCAGGTACAGCCTGTGCTAGTGAGTCCCAGATCACATAAGCATGTCTGCCTGTCCCCAAGACCACAGCAAGATTGTCTCTAGTCCCTCCACATCTACCATTCATCCAGCATCTCAAAGCAGAACAATGCAGTCTGGGTAGTTTCCTCCAGGAGGTGAGACTTTCTTGAGCCTCATTTCCTGCACTGGCCCTTGCATTTATTTTTCCCCTCCAGAGGGGCCCTGCGGGTCCTGAGGACTTGAGGATTTGTACAGGACCTTATTGCACAGGGTGCCCTTTGAACATCTGTATTATCTCCACATAATCCTCTAAAATGTTCCTTTGTTGGCTGTCTTTCATGCCACACAATTGCCAGTATGCAGCCAGTTAGAAATGAATTAAAAAAGCCCTGTGTTGGTGGGCTTTGTCTGAGGGGGAGGTTTCAGCCTGGAGGATGGCTATTTTGGCCTCAAGCCTGCTGAGGACACCAAAGAGCCCAGCTTGAGGCAGCCCCAGGACCACTGATCCAGTCTAGTGCTCACCAGCAGCCCAGTCGCTGTCCCACCAGGAGCCCCAGTTTCAGCAGCAATCACTCACGCTTGCAAACAGCTTTATTTCATCTCCAGAGGAAACTCTTCAAAGCCACCCAAGCACTTTGATTTGGGAAAGGTTTTCATTCCTGTGAAGATAAGAAAACTCCCTTGGCATGGTGCAAGGGCCCCCTGAGAGAGGCACTGCAGCCCACGTGCATGTGAGCCTGGCAAGTGAGGGGGTGAGAGAGCAAGGCAGGCAAACAAGTCCATGGCCGCCGCCTGCGTCACTGGTGGCCTGGTGCAGGACAGGAACTGGTCCTGCACTGCTGGAACCGGACCATGCCCTGTGACAGGGCCAGCGATGATGTGCGGTGACCCTGAGACAGGCTGTCTTAGCCCCTGGGAAATGGGGTGGCCACCTCCAGGCACTCAGGACAGAGCTTGCAATGGGTGACAGGGAGGTGTCTCCTTGCCAGGGTCTGGGTGGGAGGCGAGCAGCACGCCTAATGTGGCTTCTTGCAGGGATGACAGTGCGGTGGTCCAGGTGCCATGCCCAGCTCTGGACTCCGCTGCTCCACGGCTTGTTTTGGGAATGGGTGGAGTGTGTCTGGATTTGAGAGCTGTGAAATGAGAAAGTGCAAGAGGAACAGATTGATGGGAGTGATGGGGTGTAAAGAGCCACACAGGGACTGGAGAGAATAAGGACCAGGCTCTCAGGACAGTCTATCTCTAGGGAACGATGGGGACAACCACCACCATGGGGAGGGATGTTCTTCCTGTTACCCCTCCTGTGGCAAGGACAAGGCTCTCCAACCTCATCCTGGCCCAGAGTAATCAAGGCTTTAATCATAAGGGGCTTTGAGCTGCAGGATCTAGGGGCCAAGAAGAAAAAGCAATCTTGGTGTCTGGGTCTTCACAGCAGGAAGTAAAACTAATGTCCTTAGACAATTTGGAGGGGAGGTTTGGATAATGAGATCTCATCCATCCAGCTGAGGTCCCTGGCAAAACTACCATGAACTGGCCAACAGGCAACAAGGAAAGCCTTTTGGAAATCAAGACATCCCAAGCCTGAGTATGGAGATGGCCCTGTGAGTCAGAGGGTTGTCACAGGGGGCTGCAGCCTTTGGTAAGAGCTGGAGGAAAGTGAATCTGGTGCTGCATGGCAAGAAACAGTGGCCTATCCCACCCAGCAAATTCAATGGTTCTGTGCATGAGAAAAGAAAGCAAGGCAAGTGGAGCCAAGCGTGGGAAGTGCCACTGGGGTTAGAGAGGGCTGTGCATGCCAGATACACATTTTCAAGCAAAAGGTTAGATGAGTAGAGAAAGGAAAAAAACTGGAGAGTGTTGGCCTGGCTTGCAGCAAGACATTTTTAGTGAGCCTGATCACATTACATTTCGCTCACAAAATTAAATATCTTGGCCTGATTACAGCCGTGTCACTTGGACCTGGAGGGGGATGAAAAGCTGCATGTAAAGGACATTGTGAAGTGGTGCAGGGAGCTGCTCGGCCCCCTGTGAGTGGTGAAGAAGGTGAAGGGGGCAGCATGCCGATGGCACCGGGGTGCTGCATGATGGGAGGTGGCAGCATGGGGAGGGAGGATGCAAGGCACAGCCGGCACACAGACTGCTAAAATGCAAGGGGGAAGGGGACCCTGTGCTCCCCTTTCTGCTCTCCTACTCTGTGTAGGGGCTGCCCTGTGGGTTCAAAGCCCATCAAGCTAAAGCAAGGCTGGTCCCAAGGGGAAGCTCAGCTGTTGGCCCTTGGACAAAACCCACTCCACTTCAGTGCAGCCCCACAGACAGTTGTGATGGTGCAACTCCAGAAGGCATAGGAGATGTGGGGAGGACAGGGCAATTGTGACACCATCACTGCCACGTCAACCCTGCGGGGACATTGGAACCAGATCCACTGCTGATGTGCATGGTGCTCATCACGTTCTGGTCCATCTTGGGGATGCCAGAGAGTGCAAGTGCTTCATAGAGCACCAAGAGGCTCCTGAGCTTCCTGCAGTGGCAGTTTTACCTGGGCTGAAGGGGCAGTTCCCAGGCTGGGCAACATGTTCCCCTTCTCTGCCCTTCTTTTGCTCTTTGTGACTCCATGCCTGTGGTATTAGTATCCTGTGAGACACCAGACAGCCCTGTCTCAAAGCAGGTGCAGTTAAATCGGGGACACTATAGAGTTTGAGGATTAGATTGGTGGTGCAAGAGAGGGCAGGATTAGGCA
>JANZLQ010000044.1:1456837-1515277 GCA_026212715.1 Elanus axillaris | reverse complement strand
GGAGACCTGTCCTACTTTTTCAACAGTTAAGGGGGGGGGGCGGGGAGGGTCCCTCCTGATTTCTTGTCCTCAGGCCCCTTGGCATATGCTGTGGGAAGCTGCAGTAGGGATTTCCAGACCAGCATCCCTCCAGACTAGCCTGCAGTCTCTGTGGTGCCCCTTGCAAATGCTCTAGAGAAAGGTGCACAAACGCCTCGGGGCACAAGGCAGGCAGAGGAGGCCCTTGAGGGAGGTGCTTGCTCTTCTTTCTGCCAAGAAAAGCCCAGGGCAGAAACAGTCATCTGTGCCAGCTGCCTGCCTGTACCCCCATCTTGTAAAAATGCAGGGCTCAGTGGGGCTGGTTTGGGGGCACAGTGAGCTCCACAGGACTGAAGCAGGCAAAGAGGTACACTCCGAGCATCAGGACCTCTGCTGATGGGTCCCAAGGGCCTGAGGTTCCTTTCAGGGGGCTTTGTCACAAAAGGTATTATAGAAAAGTCTTTCTCAGCTGTTTTTTGGGGTGGTGTTTTTTTTAGCAGTGTGAGTCAGGTATTTAAAACCCTGTGGACCTTTCCATGCCCCTCCACCTATTTAGGAAAGTAGGAGGGGAAGAAGTGATACAACAGATCCCATAATAAATTTTTGGTTTGCAGTCCTATTGTTAGGACTGAAAAAAATATAACCCAAACCAGTATCAATGGAAGGCATCACGCCCAATCCCTGCTGCTGAAACCAGCCCACCCAGAGACATCCTGGCTGGCTGCATGGGATTGATGGCTATTTGGTCATTTGGGTGTTTGGTTTATATTCCTTATATTTCAGCCTGGTTTTCTAAGGAAATGAAGCAATTTTTGCTCTTGGCTGATTTTACCAATGGGAGTGAGTTGTGCAGGATTTTCCTTCCTTGAGGTGTCCCCAGAATTGGTGGCTGGATATGGGGAGGTACGAAAGGTACCCTGAAGGAGGAAAAGACACAGCATGAGCAAATGGCAATTTCTTGCATGGCTGCCAGTGTCTTCCTGGCATTGCAGTACCCCTGAGCCATGGTGCTCATGGCAGGGGCCAATTCTCAGTCAGGGGCCAGATTCTGATGTGTAGACATGCAGAAACACTGAGATGGAGCTGCTCAGTGCTCCCACGGCTTCTTCCTTGTCTGTGCATGAACAGCAGGTTCCAATCTGTGCTTGAATGTGCTCTTTCCTCCCAGCAAGCACCTCCTTGTTTGTGCAGAGCATCCATGCTGGGTGCAGCATCTTGGCAAAATGGAGAGGGAAGTGGCCTTTAGGAGTGCAGGAGCAAAGCTGCATGCCCTGGGCTATGCTGGGTCTGACCTGCTGCTGTTAGCGTGAGTGCCAGCAGCTTGGCAGAGCCTAAACCACTGCATCTGATAAGGGTCCTGCTGGTCCTGAGCCCCTGGGGTCTGCTCACAGCTTTGGTGGTGGCTCCTCCATCCTGGCCCCAAACTGTGTCTCCTGTTGCACAGGCAGTACTGTGTGTCCATGAGGGGACCAGACCTACCAATAACCTGGCCTAGAAAAGAGGAGCTGCTCGGGCAATGTGCACTCATTTGAAGTGGCTGGATATGGCAGCTCAGGAACCCCTGCTCTACAAGATTTCTAATTACGTTTCTGCATAATTGTTTCAACCGTTTCCTCGCGCTGAAGCAAAGCTTATTGGTTTGTAATCCCTAGCACACCCCGGGGCCTTTTTTAAAATGTAGGCCCAGCATTTACTGCCCCCGGTCCAATAGTTGGAGGATGTGAATTTGTGTGTTATTGCTAAGAGCTTAGTCACTTGGTTTTTAGCTCTTTGAGGACTCCAGATGCGTCATCTGGGCTCAGGGGTTTGCTACCTTTTGTGCATTCCAGCATCGTAGCTTTGAATCCCCCATCTCTGCCTTTTGCTTCCCCGCCTGAGGAGGATGAGTCTGGGGACATGGGTCCTCACTCCTGCACAAGGATTTCATTTCAGGCTGCCCCCCTGTTTGGCCATGTGGTCCCGCAGCTTCACCACATTTCTTCCATGCCCCCATCCCCAGCAGGCTCCCCTGTGCATGCATTGCATTGACTGTGTGTGCTCTCAGCCATCTCTGCCTCCCAATTTCCATCCCACGTTTTAGCCACTGCATTTTCTCTTTCTTTCTGTTAGGTCTCTGGAGGTTAATATCTATTTTCTCAACAGCGTTTGGCTCAAACAATCTCATGCTTCTGCCATAACAGCAATATGAACCTTCCCTGTTTCTCTTCCCAGTTGTCCCCAAAGCACTGCTAAGCAGGCTTGAGCCTGAGTCCCATCACAATGCACACTGCCATATTCAGGTCTCTGCCTTTCCCACAGCTGCAGGGCCAGGCTTGAGCCTCCTTCATCTCCATCCACCACTCCTAGGAGATGTGTCAGAGTGAGAACTGCCCTTCCTTCAATCCCAGACATGGCAGCTTTAATCACCTGCCTCCGTGTCTCTGGGATTGCTATGTGGGAATCACAGCACCCCTGAGAGGCAGGATCAGAGGTGAAGTCACAAGCAGGGACTGATACTAAACTTGACTCTGGGTTAATGCCAGCTCCCTGGCTGTACCAGACTTACAGGGCAGGACAGCCTAAATGGGAACCTCCATGGGAAGGGAAAAGGCATGCCACCCTGCTCAGGGAGAGTGCTTGGGCTGGTGCTAGGGCAAGCATGAGCTTTGGGGATGCATAAATGACATGCCCTGTGTGGCCTTCCAGCTGAGGTGGCACGGTGAGGCTTGGGAAGCTGGTGTGAAGGGGTGCACAGGCAGGGAAGGTGGTATCACCAGCATGGACAGTACTGGAGCAGCAAGCTGATACCCTGGCAAGAACAGCTTCCGCAATTGCTGTTCACCTGCAGCCTCCTCTCATTTCACGGGCACTGCCAGAGCCTGCCTGCCTCCTGCTCCACGTGCCCCTCTGCAGAGACCATGCCACGTGCCCAGGGGACTGCTCCCAGCAGGATTTTGTCATATTTCCCCATGACATTCCTGTTTCCAAAACTCTTTGTGGAGGGATGTGAAGTGCTGAGCTTCACAACAGTCTGCCAGCAGGCAGGAACCTGTGCAAGGGTGGAGGGCTCCCAGGAAAGGAGGCTGACTGTTCAGCACAGACAGATTGCTTGCAGAGTAGCAGAGTCTTCAGCCAGAGGAGAGGGATATTGGGGACCATCAGAGTCTTGACATGATTTCTGCTGATGTGCCAGCCTGAGGGCCTGGAGCCACCTGCACAGTCCAGGTCAGTGATAAGCTGTTGAACACACAAGCTTCTCGCACCCTCCCAGACTGTCAGGAGTTAGGAAAGCATCCCTGGCCAGACCCCTGTGCCCTGTGGGGTCATGCCTGGGGAGACAAAATATGTGATGGAGTAACAGAAAACTGGGAACGTGTCTCCACCAAAGTCCCAATGAGGTTTGGGAATGTGGTGCCAAGACACCACCTGTGAAGTCCTGCATGCTTAGAACCACTGGGAGCATGGGCATGCGTCTTCCAAATGGCTTCTTCCACATGCCCCCAAACCCTGGTGCTGCTGTCCACATTGGGATGAAGAAAGGCTATCTTGTGTTAGACCTGCTATGACTCTTGAGAAAACGGAAGAGAGCAGTTTTGGTGTCCAAGCAGCAGCAGATCCAATGGGGCAGCAGCACCAAGGGGAGATGTGTGCCAACAGCAACAGCAACAGCTTCCCCCTGCTCCAGAGATGCTTCATGCTGCTTGGTCTGGTGATCCAGCTACCCAGGCTGGAGCTTCCAGTGCTCTCCTACATGAACAAAGCCTTTTTAGTGGCTCTGAAGTTGCCGATTTCTCCAGAGGAGCCCTGAGCACCTTGGCTAGGATGCAGCCTCCCTTCGGTTGTGCACGTAGCATCTCCAGACAGGGATCTCTTCTAAGACACAAGGCCACCACAGGGTTTCTGCAGAACTCACAGGGCAGGACACACACAGCTGTGCCATGATGCTGCCCAGGCAGCAAAGAATAGCAGCAGCAGGCCTGCGCACAGTTATGCAGTAATATCCAAATCTGCTTACTGTCTGCCGCTGTGATTGAAGGAGTTTCTGTAATAATGTATTAGCTAAAGCTTCCAGATTATCCCAAAAACATCAGCTTTAACAAAGGGGTAATGCCTCTTTAATCCCCGCATGATCCCGGTTCCCAGTCTCTGCAGGACATTAATTCATGGCTAATACACAGACTCCAGGCAGGCTGCTGTGGGCTGCATCTGAGGCTGGGGCCAGCCGGCCACACAATGCTTCTGCCTCGCCAGGCCACCACTTTGTTTCCCCTGCTCTCTGGGAGCAGCTAAGATCTCCAGCCTCGCTTCGGTTTCTGAGCAGAGTTCCTGGCTTTGTCTGGCTGTGGTAGGTCTCAGTGCAACATGGGATGCTCCTCTCTTCCCTGCACCATGAGACAGCCAGGCACTCGACACTGGGTGTTGGACATTTGTTCCTCACCCTCATGTCCCCAAAGGAGGACAAGCTGGTGTAATTGCCTGCGGCTGGTTTTGTTGCACTTTGCAAACAGCTTCCTTGAGGCTTACTGGCTGGCAATACCATGGCCAGGACTGACAGGACTACTGGACGAGCATGGAAAGATGCATCCCTTGCGAGCACCAAGACCTGAGGGGAGCTTCACCCTGGCCCCATCCCTTGTCGCAGAGAACCTGTCCTGGGAGCTGTTTTTTTGAAAAGGACAGTGCAGGCTGCTGGCAGTCAACAGCCTCCTGAGACCCCCAGCAAAGGCAGGTCTGCAGGTCCAAAACCTAGTGTGTGTGGAGACTAGCCGGGAAACAAGACAAGACAGGAAGTGGATGGACAAATGTATTAGCACATGGGGATGACACAATGCCTGTCCCCTTCAGCTGGACCTCAAGAGCCAGTCTGCCCGATTGCCAGGTTGTAAAACACCACAGAAAATGCTGTTGTCATCCTGGAGTGCTGCAGCCAGAGCTTCTGAGCCTAGGCCTGCAGCTGAGCCTCCACTCCCGCCCGTTAACAGCTTAGCCATGTACAGGATGAAGACGGTTCAAGGAGAGGTCCCTTGTGAAACAGCTTCTCAGCCTTCTCTTTCTGTACCCAATTCTTCTTCTCCTCCAGACCCAACCCCATCAGCAGATGAAGGAGCTATATCTGATGATGGTTCTCTGCTTTATCTGAGAAGATATTTTGAGCTGTAAAACTATGGTGGCAACATCTGGCTGGTTCCAGCCAACCCTTCAGAAAGCTTTTTTCTCCATGGCTCAGAAAGCAGTCCCCTCCATCCTGATCTGCTAGGGGTGTGCACATGGTGCCAGCTCTCTTGAAAATGTTTGACAGTGGGAGGGAAAGAGGGGAACCGTGGGGTTTTGTAGGTATGAGCCCTGAGTGGGGAATGCTCCTTCCACTGCCTATCCTTCTGTGGAGCCTGGCACAAGGCCATGGTGCAAAGCATGAGACAAAAGGCTGAGGAAAACAACCCCTACCACGGCAGCTAAGGCATCAGAGGTGGTGGCTGTCCGGTCACACGTGTGGGATCCCTGGCCATGAAAGCTTTGCAGTGGTGCTTTCCAGCCCACCAGTCATTCTTTCACATAGCCAAGCCCTGACATCCGCATCCACAGGCTGCTCCAGAAGCAGTCTCAAGTCCTGTCTTGGAGCTACCTGAGAATGTCACAAATTGTCTTCCAGAGGGGTCTATCTCCCCCACAGCCTATAAAGGGACAACTCAGAGCAGACTCAACAGGGAGGCAGTTTGAGCTGAGAGGAATGCATCCTACCCCATCTGCTGAGGCCAGTAACCATCTGGGTGAGGACCTGAGCACAGTTCAACTGCAACCTTTGGGCAGGCTTTTCTCAGTTTCCTCTTCTGATGTGTAAATCGGCAGCTACCTCAAAGAGCTTCTAGATGCCTGAATTCAGCAGCAGGTGCCTTTTTCAGATTTTTCCTTTCTCACCAATTACCTTTCTGGTATCCACGGTTACTGCATCATCCTGCATCAGGAAGGTTTCTCTGCCTGCTTGTCCATCACCCAGCACCTGTGAGGTGTTGCTCCAGATCCAGTGCTGCAAACACCCAGTTGCAACAAGAGCAGGAGGCTTGAGGGTCCTCAGGGAGAGGATATTCCCTGGTTGCTCATGATGCCTGACAATCCTGAGATGCAGCCTGGCTTGCTGGGAACGTGCAGGCACCCGCCCTGACCATGCCTCTTCTTCTGTCTCTCCACTGTGTGTATACAGACAGTGGTGTTGTTGAGGCACCGGCATTGGCTGAGTTCCTGAGGAAACACACACATGGATCCATATGAAGGCGTAAGCTCCCACCCATATGGGGATATCGTTTGGACATGCAGAGGCCAAATGCACTACCATTTGGCAGAAATTTTGCCCTCAATTCTTCCTAGGCAACATGAAGGCTTTCAGGTGGAGTCACACACAAGCAGTGCAACTGTGAGATACCACGTTTGAACCCAGGTTCCTGCTACAGCTGGTGGTGTAGGCACAAGTCAGGAGCCATCACTGGTCATACTGGGGGCCTAGTGGAGCCAGGACCTGAAACCAGCCCTCCCACAGTGTCTGACCCTGCAGTGAGTCAGTCACCTCCTGTCTGCTCTCTGCTATGCAGGCACTGGAGAGGCTGATGCAACAGGTCCTTTCTAAGGTGGTTGCCCATGCCTGGACATTCCCCAGAGCTGTCACTGCAGGGAAGACACCTGTGATCTTGCACAGACAGACACATGCACATGCATGCAAACAGAAGTGCACAGAGTATGTGCAAGCGTGCATCTTATCGTGGGGTAAGCAACAGAGGGTCTGAGGCAGCAAAACAGCCAGAACACCTTCCTGTTCAGCTCTGGGAGATGTCTCCAATTTTGGCATCTTCTTTCCCAGCCTCTGTTTTCTCCCCTGCACTCAGTTCCTGCAGCCAGTACTCTTGCGAACGCCGTTTAATGGTCCCGCTGCGTCTGATCTGGCTTTCTAATGCCAGCACAAGGAGCTGCAGCAGCAAACCTGGGCCAGTGCCAGCTTCTGAAAGTCTGGCTTTCACCGCACCTCAGCACACTCACAGGGATTCAGCCCCTGCAATCAGGTGGAGGGAGAGGGGACAGAGGGGGAGCAGCACGTGTTGATCCGGTCAATGGATCCAGAGGTGTGACACCCATGCAAGAAGGAGCTAAGGCTGGCAGAGAAGCTGGACTCGCCCTCCCACCATGCTGCAGAGTGTAGGGCTTGCCTGCAGTCCAGCAGCCTGGCCCCACACCAGGACAGGGCCGGTGCAGCCAGTAGCCTGCATGCACTCCACATGCAGGCACAGTGCTCGAGTTCCCAGCAAGTGTGACGCTATGCCTGGCCCCGTGCCCCGGTGCTGCCTCCAGCAGGGCTCTCCCCCCATGCCAGGGAATGCGTGATCCTTGCAGCAAGGACTTCATGTGCCAGGGAGGCTCCAGCAGCCTGAGGAGGTTTGGGAAAGGCACGGGGCTCCCTGCCGAGACCTACCCCAACAGGTTGGATAGCATTTTCCTGCAGGGCACTGTTTCACAGCTACAAGGTGTTTTCTCCCCAGAGACACGTGTGCAGGAGGTGCACAGGCAGGCACAGAGGGGCAGGAGAGGCATGCAGGAAACTTGGATGCAGGCCTGGGAATACCAGGAGCAGAGCCAATGGCCTGGCATGAGAAAAAGTGGGACCAACCTGGGCATGGACACAGGGAGGCTGGAAAGCGGAGGCAGCTCTTGTCTGATTAGAGATGGCATCTCCCAGGAGTGTGGGGAGGCAAGACACCCAAATGCTTTCACACAGAGCCTGAGCATGGCTTCAACAGTGGTGCCTGTGTAAACACAAATAGATTTGTGACCCTGAAAGTTTGCCTGTGCTTCTACCTACAGCTTATGACCAACTGACTTGAGTCTCTTGCATTTCTAACCAAGCCATCCAGCTTCCCTCTGACATGGGGAGAGTCAACTGGACCTTTGGGCACAGGAGCAGGGAAAGCATGCAGGACCGCTGGCCCAGCACCCAGGGGCTTGGAGGTTAGTGATGGTACCTTTAGCACGTTTCAGCTCTGGGCCATCACTCCTGCCATGTAAGCAGCCTGCCACCCTAATTACAAATACTTTAGCGACAAATAAATGCCACATACCGCCCACAGCAAGAAGGAGTGGAAAGCTAAAAATACCCTCCTCTTACGGCTGCTAGCAAACCCCAGCGGGCCACCTGCTAGCAGAGAGCCAGAACCACCCAGAGCAGAGACAGGCACCCACCACACTCTAAGGAATATAAATGAGTCTTGCAGCATGACCTAGTGCTGCTGGCGTGGGCTCCGTGGCACAGCTCTCACAGCAGAGATGAGTTCCCAGGCAGCTCAGCCCAGCTGGCAGCTCCCTGCACTGCCTCCAGATGCAGTGTGAGGTGCAGCTTGTGGTGGGACAGGCCTGGAAAATACCAGGGGGGTTTATATCCTTCCCTGCCTCCTCCTCAGAGTGGCGGAGAGGAACCACCAGGCCAGGGGGAAATGCATCAGCAAGGGCATCAGGGGTGATGGCAGAGGGGATGGGGAGCTGCGGGGGACACACACTGCTGTAGTGGGGGGACATTGTGGTGGGACAGAGGCATTGCTGTGGGATTGAGGTAGGTATGTTTGCTCTCTCGGTGCAGCCTGTTCTGCACTGGAGGCAGATGAATACAGCACTAGCAGTGATGGAGGTGTAGGGATGAGGAGTGGGGAGATGCCTGTGACCCTGCAATGCCCTGGACGATGTAACCCCAGGTCTAGATGGTGGAGATAGCACCTTCCTACCAGTGGCCACAGGGAAGGGCATCGGTGGCCTGCGGAGACAACAAAGCAGGGAGGCATGGGCCTCACAGGGACACATGGAGATGCATGGAGGCACAGATGGAGCTGCTGGTTCCAGCTCTGTGTGGCACTCCCATCCCCAGAAAGATCCTGCAAACTCAACTCCTCCCCACCCTCCTCTGACCAGCACCCATCAAAGTGCCCATAAAGAGCAAGGTTTGGTCCCCACTTTGAAAGCTCCTGGACTTTCAGGGATGGCTGATACAGACTGAAATACCTCTCATCTCTGGGTAGGCAGCACCTCATGAGCTGCAGGAAGCACAGGGGCTGGGTATGCCAGAGCTGCTCCCTTCAGCTCCCTTTGCTCAGGTAAACACCTGGGACCTCAGGGAATGGATCTGAAGGGGAGCAGTGGGCCACATGCTGCATCTCATCCAACAAAATGGAAGCAAGAGGTCCTGGAGGACCCATCACAGTGTAAAGAGCATGAAACTAGAAAACATCTTGTAGCTCCCTGCCTGCCTAGCTTTGGAGTGATCTGCCCACTCAGCCCGAATGATGAGAGATGGAAAAGGAGCAAACCAGAAGAGCTTTGTCTCTGTTCCAACCCATTGGAGATTTGAAACTTGACAACAATACAGGAGAGATTTTCACCCTATTGTTACAGATTATCAGTGCATGAAAATGCCTGCCACACTTTGCACCAGACCCACGAAGCAAACCTGCTCTGAATGCCCACATTGAGAAAATGCAAGCAAGCCCCAGCAAGCACTGAGTGTCCCATCAGCACCAGAAAGCCCATGACTTCCTGCAGCAGCACCAGACCACTGGATGAGCAGGACCCAGAGCCACTCAGAAAGCTGCAGGCAGTCTCTTGCTCAGGATGGCTTTGCTTGGGCTGCATTTCAATCCCTAAGTGTGACCCCTGTTCCCCCATACATCCTCCATGGATTCAGACTTTCGTGTCCTGCTGCCTGCATTTGCAAGACCTGGGGGCCTACGCAAGCTGACCCCATCCTCCAGCAGGACAGGCAATTTGCCCAGGGGAAGTCAAGCCTGGAGGACCCCATGTTTCCCACAGAAGAGGAATTTAGCTAGAAAAACAAAAGCAACGTAGCGACCCTCAGCTGATGGCAGTCCTCAAGACACAGGAAGCAACAGAGGAGCTGCATTGTGAAGAACTGAGTTATACCGTCTTGCTTACTGTCTCATGTCGAACATAATGGACACGAAAAAAAAAAAAGCAAGGACTACATTTTCCCTTTTCACGCAGTGATGATGCTGAAGTGTGTGCTGGTGGCATGGTAGGGACCAGCCTGACTCCTTCTGGGGCAAGGTTCAACCCTGCAAAGCCTGTAAGAGTCTCATCTTGGTGTCTGGAGGTTTTTTCACCTGCAAACCTAAGGGTTTCCTTACCAGGTACAGAGCAGGCAAGATGCTTTCTGCCAGTATCTGCCCCAGGATCAGGGCACTCACACATAATGGGTGCCACATTACAGGTTATGAGCTGTTATTATGGCATGTTTATTCAATCAATCAGTAGTTGAATAGCCAGGGTTAGGAAAGGCTCTGATTCACCGGCCGGGTGGGCTAATTTGAGGGCAGTGTTTCCTGCCCCTGCTCCACCCTCTGCCTGGGTTGCCAGACTGGTTGTGCAGCTGGTGAAGCAGCCACTGAACCTCCATGGCAGAAGACAGCCACTGCAAAGACATCTTGGGTCTCCTCCACACACCAGGTGGTAATTTATGGCCATGCAGCAGCTCTGTGCAGGCAGCAGGGTCACCCCCCAGTGGGAGCACCCACAGGACCAGGCAGGGTGGTAGCGGCAGGGGATGTCATGCCCACCAGTCTGACATGGTCCCCTTCACTCGTGAATCCACCCCACACCCTAAAATGCTCACACTGGAAACTTCTCCAGAGGATGTGGAGACAAGCAAAAGTGCTGTTCATTGTTATGCCACATTTTCATCAGTGGTCTGGAAGTAAATCTAAAATCTTGCTGCTAATATTTGCAGCTGACACATGAGCCTGGCAAAGCAGTAAATAGTGATGAAGAGATGGCAGTCTTCAGACCAGCACAGGCCGATCCAACCATCCTATTTAATACAACAAGCTGAGAGTTATAACTAGGAACAAGCAGTGCAGGCTGTTCCTGCCAAACTGAGGTTGGTGTTTTGAGAAGAAATATGCAGGAGCCATAGCAAGTGAGCATTAGCATCCCTGCAAGCACTGAGAAAAGGGCAGCTGTGGTCCTGAGCAAAAGAGGGGAGAGCTGCTACTGGTGGCTCATGCAGCAAGCTATCCAGCTAGGAAGTGATACAGCAATGGAAAAAAAGAGAAAAGGAGCATTTTTCCACCAAACTGACTCATGTCTGCATTGTCATGAGTTGGGGTGGCAGGACCATTCACCTAGGGATGGGGTGGCAGAGCAGCTCTGCCCCTTCTGGTGCTCCAGACAGCTTGGGCAGGCTGCAGCCTGGTGTAAACGTTGCTGGGAGGTGACCCTGTGTCCTGGTGTATGTCCTGCCTACATTGGCACCGATGCCAGGTCAGGGTATCCCATCCCACATCCCCTTTCTCCTGCCCCAGTGCCACCCAGCACTTTTGGCACAGCCATGCAGACTGCGGTGGGGGGGGGGGGGGAAGGCACAGATCCAGGTCCAGGAACTAATTCAGGCTAAAAATAGCCCTTTCTTTTGCCATATATATACATGTATTTTAAACTGGCTCAGTTCTGAGAGGTAGTTCCCTGCACAATGCCCAGTCAAGTGGGCTGGTGTGCTCTGGCAGCCCACAGCCAGGAGCAGGAGAGCTCAACACTGTCCCACTGCTGCCCCAGTTGCCCCCACTACCCAGTATGCCACCACTGCCAGCAGAGCGAGCAAGGCTGGCAGTGGGGAAAGACCCCCTCCAACACAGGGGACCCGCAAAATCGCAAAGCCGCTGTAGCCAAAGTAGGAATCCCCCTTGCAGTCAGTTGCTTGGTCTCCTCCAGCCAGCACTCAGTGATGGAGGTGAGCTGCATTCAGCCCAGGAGCACATCCCTACGGTCACTTGCACACAGGTTTAAAGAGGGTGACAAACAGCCTCTGCTTTCTCACATTTGCCTTTGGGAGAGCAGGCGTGTGCACAGAGCCATGTAGGAGAGTTAAGAAGAGCGGGTGAACAGGGCTGAAGCAATTTGCATCTGCTAACGCGTCTGAGTTCTGCACAGCCTCCGGAGGCGGACTCCCGCCCTGCACCAAGTGGGGCTCCCACCTCACCCACCGCTCCTGCCTGGCACCCTTCTTTGCTTTCCCACCCTGCTTTCTGCCCACCCTGGCCTTCTGCCCTCTCCTGCTGCAGCTGGCTCCCAGGGCTGCATCCCTGCAAGAGCATCCTCCTCCCCACACCCCAGCCCCTGGCTGGCCTCCTGCCGAGCCATGGCAGCTCCTCACCCCGCTACCAGTAAAGCAGAGAGTGCTGGGATCTCTGCCAGACCCCCGTCTCCTGCACTTCAGCTTCCAGCTAAATGCCAGAAACGTGATCTCCGGAGCCTGCCAGGCTACAGGGAGGGATGTTTTCTCCTGCCACCCCACACCGCCACCCACAGCTATGGCAGCGGGGCAGCTGATACGGTCCATGCCTTGGTATGGGGTGCATCACCAGTGGTCCCACTGCTGTGAGCACCTGGGTCTCCCCTCTTCCCCTGCCTGGGAACTTTCTGGTGAATCAAAACCCAGTGGAGCCTGCTGAGTTTCAGAGCTGCTTGCAAGAAAACCCCTTGATGGGCACCAGCAGGTCGGGGATGCAGAGGAAGGCAGCTCAAACTTCAGAGTCATTGGGGGGAATGGGGCAGCACCTTAAAAAACCTGAAGAGAGCTGAGGTTATACGCAAGCCAGGAGAGTCTCCTGCTCCTCATCTAACCCTTCTCTGGGCAAGTTGATAGTGGTCAGCCCCCTCCATGGAAAATCACCAGCTGGACAAGTAACACCCAGGACATGGGTGATTTGGTTGGGTACATGGAGCACAGGAACTGTGGTGTGCTCAGACCCCATCCCCACAGCCCCACAGCCCCCCACTGCCTCTCAGGCTGTGGGCCCAGGGAACCCAATCAGAAGTTGGATGCTGCGCGGACCTAGGGATGGAGCACAGCATCACTCCTACCACAGTGCCAATGTGTCTGAAGGTGCCATGCTATGGGAGCTCCTCCGGATGGCATCCTCTTCCTCAGCCAACATGGAAGAGGCAGCAGTGTGAAGCAAAGGACCAGTTGCCACCAGCCACAGTCTGGCAGGGAGCTCCATCAGGCTTTGTCATGGAAACCTTCACCCAAAGGGCATCTCCTCCTCTTGCCAACCTGCTGTGCCAAGGGTTTTTCTTTTTTTTTCCCCATTTTTTTCTTGTTCTCACCATTCCTTATGTGCTTCCTACAAGCTAGCCCTTATTACTGCCCATCAAGGGATTGTAAGTCATGGCATAAGTTCTGGGGTGCTTCTCTGCCCATTCCCCGGTGCACAGACCTGCACAAACCACCCCACAGGCAAGGCCCTCTGTGCCATATGTGCTCCTGCTGTCTGAGCAGTGCTAGGCTCTGCAGCTCAGCAGGGTTTGACCAGCCTCCAGCAATGTTTCAGTGATGTCCCCTCCCAATCCTGATGCCACCTGCCACTGACGTACCCAGCAGCAGGCTCCGCAAGGGCATGGGACAACTGTCACCCACCATTTCTGCACTGGGGGACAAAGCAACAGGAGGGATGAGCATGAATGGTCCCTGGGTGTTAACTGCAGTGTGTACACTCACCAACATGAGAGTCTTTCATCATAAAGCATGCAAAAAGCAGCATGAAGCATACAAAAACATTGCAAAATGTCCTGTTTTCAAAAACAACCCTGAAAGACAAGAAATGCCATGTTAGGGTTCCGCTTTCTAATCTCCTTCCTCCACCTGGGAATAGGAAAGCAAGGGTTACTACAAGCTGCTCTGGTCTGACCCTTGCACATGCCAGGCTAAGCCACTGTTTTTGGCAAGGCAGAGTGGCATTGAAAGCTGGGCACACCTTGCTTGACATTGCCCGAAAGGGCTGTGTAACCCCTCCAGAGGCCAGAGGAGACAAGCTCCTGCCCTGTGGCCACACCTTGGATGTAACATTGCAGCTAGGCTGTATGTACGTGCTGCTGGTTTCACAATGTGGCCTATCACCTGGCTTGATGCTCAGAAAGCAGTGGGATTCAGGATTGTTGCCAAAAGCTGCATCTTCCTCTGCTTGATGAAGGACACAAAGCCCACATGAGCGCTGGTCAGCTCCCCACAGCACATGGCCCTTGATCCCCTTCATTCATAGCCAGCAGAGCCAGAGCTGCTTGGGGTGGGAGCAGCATTATCTGAATGCCAAGGCAGCATTGGCAGCACTTGCTGAGTCCCTGGAGCACCCAGTTCCCAGCTCTGCTCGTGGGAGCAGACATGTCACCTCCTGCATGCCTGGCCACCATGCTCTGCACGGCCATGCCACGTGGGTCCAGGCCGTGGGATGTACAGGGCCCCAGTATTTTTATCCTCTGCATGTGTGCGTGAGTCACTCATTTGTCTTTCTTCAATATTAAACCATTTCAGCACAGCGCAAGCTCGGGGGGGAGTGAACAGAGGAAAAGGATTTAAAATAAAGCTCTCCTTACAGGCTGGAGGAGGGGAAAGGATGAAAGCCATCTCTGCTTACCCCAGCCCCCAGGCAGTAGCCCCCTGACCCTGACCTACACAACCCTTCCTCCTCTGCAGATCCTCTCCAGCCCAACTCCAGACCTGCAAATTGTCTTTCTCCAGGCATGGCTGGCCCCTAGCACAGCCCAGTCCTCTCCCAAAGAAATGGCTAGGAATGGCCTGGCCCTTGGCAGGAGGCAGGCACTAATATGTCGCCAGGGGAGACCTGAAATCCTGGTTTGCTGGGACTCCCCTGGGGTCTGAGTGTGGCTGTGCCCAAAGCAGCATTTACACATTTTATTGGCAAAGGAGAAAATTTCCCTGAATGCAACTTATCCCTCTGCAAAATGTCAGTGGCTGGGGGACTCACAGCAAAGTGACACATTGGCAATTGCATGCATGTGCTTCCCAGTGTGTTTGGTGGTGTATGCCTCCTTGGCATGTAAAATTCTGTCTCTGCAAGTGTGAATTTACACCTGCAACTTCCCTGGGGGTGCACACCTGCATGCACATGTGTACTGGGGGTGTGCTGCCTGTGTGTATTAGCGCACAGTACTATTGCCAGCAACCAGGCAAGGTCAGCCCTGGCTCTTCCTGGCCAAACTTCCAAGGAGGCAGATCCTCCCTCCTCTTTAACAACCTGTGCCAGGGGAAGAAGCTTTTCCTTACATCCAGCACAAGTTGCCAAGGTGCAACCTCTGTCTGCCTGGGCTACCATCTGCCACCACGAAGATGTTTGTCTCCAGCATCTTTGCCACTCTTCTTTAGGTGGTTGCATGCTGCTGTTAGCTGCCTCCTAGCCAGCTAAACCAGCCCAAATCCCACAGCCTCACCTCGTGCAATATGGGTCATGGACCAATAAGAGTTTGTAACCCCCTCACAGGGGGTTGGTTACCTGTGAGGCAGTGAGGGGAGAAAAGAGAGTGGTGGGACTTGAGCAAAGAGCTCTGTGTCCGTCTGACCTGGTAAGGGCAGATGTGACTCTGGGATTTTGACTGCAGGCAAGGAGCAGAGGGCTGGGTGTTCTCTGCTCCCTGCAGCCCCCCAAGCTCTGATGCTGCTAGCTCAGGAGCATCAGACATCAGCATCTCTAGGGTGGGGGTCCCACTGCCCCTCTCGCCTGCCCTCAGCCATACTGCTGGTAGGGCTTTGCCAGGAATGGAGCCAAGTCCTTTGTAGCTGGATCAGTTTGGTGATCTGGGCTGCAGTATAACGCAGCAAGCAGATATATTGGCAGAGGATGAGGGCTAAGATGTGGGAGCCCAGAAACCATCCCTGGCACTGACAACACCACGTAGGGCTGCCTGCTGTTGCACATGGAGCATCTCACCCAGCTGAAGAGCCAGGGCCGAAGTCTCCTGCTGCCACTCCTTGGCTTTTCCAGCTTCTAACTTGGGTGGGTTTTGCAATTTTAGCTTCACTCCTGCACTGATAGACTGGGGAGAGCTGTTCTTCTGGTTCTGCTTTCAGGCCCACTGAGCTCCTTGTGGTGGGCTCCAGCAGTTCCAACCCCAGAGCAATGTTTCAGAGAGGGAGCTGGGGTCCTGAGGACAGTTTGGGGAGCAAGGGACACACAGGAGCATCTCATCTTACTGGGAAACCAGGCAGAGCACCTCATGAGCCCAGCAACCTCAAGTAGCAGGAGGTGAGCATGGGATGAAGGTGCCAGCTCTGCTTGCTGCAGCATCCTCGCCATGCAGGGCCATGTGGGGCCAGCCAGGAGCTGCTGCACTGACACACAGCCTGTACCCCAGGTCTGCTTGTTGGTGGTGCCAGGGCGACACAAAGGGTACCAGGGCTAGAAGCTGCTGGCTGATGTGTCAGGGATGAGAGGTTCCTGCTGGGTGTGGGGACTTGGGGACAGCTCATAATATTCTTTTTTCACATTTCCTGCCCTCCAAGGCCTTCCCACACGTTGCCTTTACTCCCTGCCTGCTGCATGGATCTCTGGGCCAGGTCTCTGGGCCAAGTTGTACAGGAATGGGGTAAAAGGCAGATGAGCTGTGTGGATGGGGAAGACAGGGTCAGGCCAGGCTTGGGCTCGGTTGGCATGGTACAGGGTGGGTTTGCATCTCACCAAGGAGGCTAGGCAGAGTGCATCTCCTGCAGCTCTGTGCCTGGCCCTGCTGGCCTGGGCATGGACCCATGAGGGACCAGCAGCCATCAGAGATGGGAGCATGAGTTCAGGGCATCTCCAGAGCCCTCCCAGCCAGTCCAAGGACTGAGTCCTTTTGACTCAATGCCAGTTTGCTGTGTAGCACCAGTAAGCAACCCTGCATCCTGCAGCACCCCCCACAACACTCCTAATCGCCCTAATCCTTTGAAACAAAGTATTAATCCCACAGAGCTCAGTAAAGCAGAGCCGGGTTACTGCGCCCTGCTATGGCTAAACAGTGCTCTAATCCCAGAACAAACCGCTCTAATCCTGGCACAAGGCTCCCTGCCCCCCGCCTGCCAGCAGATCTGTAACTGATCTGCACCCTGGGTCAGGGATGTGGCTTGGGCCACTCATAGACCAGGGCTGCCCTCGGCTGTCACTCCAGGGATGTTGTGGCTATGGGGGAAGGCTCAGGATGATGGGATACCCCATGCAGCTGTGCGGATGCACTGGCTGAGGGGAACGGGGCTGGGGACATCCGAGGTGATGCTTGCTGGGGCTGTGGCTGAGGCAGCTGGGCAACTGAGCCCTCTCACCTCCACACCGGACAGATCTTGGCAAGGGCCACACTGGGCTCCTGCCCACCCCATCGATTGGCTTCAGCAATATTTAAAGCTCCCGTTTAATTTCCAAATGGAGAGGAGTGGTTTCCACTTGTCTGGCTGGCTGCAAGCGTTTCCAGGTCTGCTGGGCTCCAGCATGCATGCCTGCACCAGCACCGATGGGGAGGCAGGCAGGGATGGGGGGACAGAGTGCCTGGTGGGGGGTGATGGAGATGTCAGGGTGCCCAAAACCAGCTCCCTGCTTTCACAGCATGGCTGGCTGTGTCTTGCTGGGACACACAGCAGCTCAGAGCAGCACAGGGTGTAAGCGATGCTGATGCCGGGAGCTGCAGAGCCCAAGCTGGCCAAGCCACGCATGCCTGGCAGCCTGCCCATGGGGCCATTTCAGTGCACAGGCGGATGGGGAGGGCTCTGTAAGCTGTAATTGCCTCCCTCTCCCCACCAGGTGGGAGGAAGATGACTCCAGGAGGGCTTCACGCCCTCCCCTGCCTCTGCTCAGCTCATTTCTGCAGCACCACTGAGCACTGCAGCAGCAGCGGGTCCTGGCCCTCCCAGTGCCTCAGCTCCCACAGCCTCACAGCAGTACCCAGGTCTCCCCATCACTTGGCAGCAGGTTCCGAAGGAGCCTGCAGATATCAGTCACAACAGCTTCTTTCCTTACAGAGAGCACCACCTTCGCTGGGGTCAGAACTAGGGCTCACACTGTGTGTTGCAAATCCCCAGCTCAGCATCCTCCCCAGTGAGTGATGTCCACTGGCGTTTCCAGGGTGCAAGTCCCAGGTCCCATCCCTACCAGTTTTAGGTGTTCTTTTATCCAAACTGGACAGTGGCAAGAACAGCTCCCTTGGGAGCAGTCTTCATACCTCGGTCCGTAATGTGCTCTGGCCAATGCAAGTCAGTGCCTGTTTGTATAAATCTGTTCCTCTAATAGCCTTTGAAGCCCGCGCATGCAGTTAAAATACCGGCTGAAATATTTATTGAGTCAATTTTCAACTAATATAAACTCTGTGCTTACTAAGTAAAAAAAAAAAATCACTCTCATTTTCCGTGAATCCCAGAAATGCAAATACAGCAGTCAGTGCCAGGCAAGCTGGGCCACCATCTGCCCCAGGGCTGCTGCTGACCATGGAGCCAGCCCCAAGCCCACCCCATCCCTCGGGCTGTGGGGTGCAAAGGGGAGATGCTCTGCACTTTTGCACTGCCTCTCACAGCTTCTGGCATCCGCTGGTGCCCGTGGCCTTGACGGGCTGCACGTGTTCTCCGGCGTTCCCACTTTCTGCTTGGGTACATCTGCTCCTTGCACAAAGGAGCTTTCTTTGCTCCCCCAGTGCTGGTTTAGCAGCTGCTTTGGACCTGTCCTTTGCAAACATCCAGGCCATATGTCTGCAGCCTGCTCAGCCTGGGCTCGGCCCCGGCAGCCTTGCTGGTCCCTGGGAGCTGAGCATCCTTAGCCAGAGCAGCTTTGCTAGGACTCGGCAGTGAGTAGCCTTTGTCTGCCTCGCGGGGGTGGGGGGAAGATTTGCAATGGAAATGGAGTGGTTGCTATTTGAATACCCCCAGCAAAAGAGCCATTAGCGCTAATAACAGCTTTCAGCACAGTGCAGAGGGCACTTCCCATCCGCAGCCTCAGAGCACTTTGCACAGAGCTGTTTCCCCATCGCATGAGATACAAGGAGTGCAGCAGCACCTTAACCAGGAGCGCTGGCTGGTGCAGGGATGCCAAGGCTGCCCCTTCCACTGCCCTCCCAGCGCTGCCAGGGGCTGGAACGGGAGGGCATAGGGGATGGGACCCAATTCCCTGGCTTGTGGCCATGGGTCTGGGGCAGACAGTGCCCTGGCATGGGTGGCACTTCGCTTGTCTTCTCCACCGATGACTTTCTGTCACCCCTTGAAGGTATCTCAGGGACTTTGGGGTTGGAGATGGATTGCAGAGCTCATCCCTCAAGGGCTTCCTCCAGGTCCTAGATGTGACCTGGCCTGTGGACAGAGAGGGTGTGATGAGCTGAGCAGATAGACACCTGCCAGCCCGGAGATGCCAGCAGAGTCTGGCAAGGGCCAGGATCTCATCTCACCTAGTGCCAAGGGACACAAGGAGTGGACAGGGACAGGCAGGGAGTTGATGTGGTGTAAGCTTCCCTCACCACAGTGCAAGCTGGGGCAGGGGCTTGTGGGGAGATTTCCCAGGCAAAAACCGCAGGTCTGAAGATGAGATCTTCCTGTAACGGAGCTGAGCTGAGAGCACCACACTGAGAGGGGCTGGGGAGACAAGCTCAGACAGGCTCCAGCAATAAGCAGGAATTAGAAATGCATTAGAAGCCGCTTCAAAGCCCTGCAGATCAGAGCAGCACATCTGATGCCGCAAATGCTCTCTGCTGAAAGGCAGGCAAAGCAGGCAGTCACATGGGCGCTCCCAGCTCTGTGTCCCCAGGGTGACACAGGCTCACTGGCCAGCCTGCTGCCAGCTGGCTGGTTCCAAGTGCCATGTCCTGGGAAAGGGTGCCAAGGGATCAGAGCCACCTCTGCACCCAGCTTCTTGCAGACCCCAGCCGCTGGCACATTTGCTTGGATGCAGGTCTGGTGTGGATGCTCCTGGTAAGTCATTCCTGGGTGTAGGGGGCAGATCAGGTCTGGGGGTTGCACACAGGGTTTGTGACCTGAGGTTGCAGCTAGGAGCAGGTCAGTTCTGGGTATGCTGCCATCAAGGCAGTGGGACCCCAATGGGGAGGTGACAGATGATGCTGCCATGCTACCCTGAGTGGCTGGTGCTGGCCTCTCACCATGCACAGCCAGGCTTGCTCATGGGTTGAATTTCTGTCTAGCTTTCTGACATGCAGAGTGCATAGAGCCCAGCTTTGCTGGGCTGGACTCACTAGCCCTGCTCTTCCAGCCAGATGTTGAGTGGATGTTAGGCAATACTCCCACTGGCCCTGGGAGAGGATGTGTTCCACTGGCATATGCCCCCCCTCTCCCGAGCAGACATCCCTCCCTCCTCAGAGCACGACATTTTCCTTGGGTCTATTTTATAAACCTTGCCAGGGGAGAAAATATGCCAGCTTTGAGTCCTACGGGGCAATGCAGATGCCCAGGCACAGCAGTGGGATCTCAGCCAAGGACACTTCCACCAGGGAATCTTGTAGGGGGAAGATGCCAGCCCTTGGGCCTCATCCTGCACAGGGCTGATCCCTCCTGTATGTAAGGGGACTGAGGATGCTCAGTGAAGCCCTGTGAAGCACTAAGCCGCAGGCCTGAGGGCAAAGAGAGGGTGCTGTGTCAGGGTGTGAGGTTAACGCTGGGGTCCTGCTCCTCCTGCCAGCCCTAGGGCCTGTTTGCATGCTGTTTATTTTTATCCTGCACTTGATGGATCGGTGCATGGCTTCAATGTTGCCAGATGATTTTCCACTAGTTCCATCACATAGCAATTTAAGGTTAGTCCTGACTGCCAGAATGAGTCAAAAGCTTTTAAAAAGCCTATAAAACAGGCATCTATCTTGCCCTGGTTTTATCCCACTTCTTTGTTTATTGCTGAGGTCACCGGCTTGTGTCTCAGGGAGGAATCCAGGTCACCAGTGGTGGTGACGTGGGGTGAGGGAGGTGCTCCCTGCCTGGCTCTTGGTGGAGCTGGGACACCTCTGCTTTTTCATACAAGTCCATATGATGGCCGTTTGCCTCTTGATGCACACAGTGCAGGGCTGCACACCTAGGAACAGACCATGCAGGACAGGCAGACTGGAAGGGCCCCATGTTTTCAGAGAGCAGTGATGCTGAAAGGCAGTGAGCATCAGGAAGCTGCAGGAGCCAGGCCTGAAAATACTTACCCAGAGAGAAGATTTCTCCTTGCAGAGTTCAGCAGGTAGCAGAGAGACCCAAGCAGTGGCTGGGAAGGATTCAAGGGAGCAGGAGGTTTGTCCCCATCAGGGCAGGGGCTAACCTGGGGGCACCAGGTAGAGGATGCTAGAGATGTTGTCCTGTTGGGTTTTGGGAGGCACTTTCGGGAGCACTCTGGAGGTCACACAGAGGCATACAGACACCCACCATGCTTTACAGACGTTCAGGCAATAGCTTAGGATCAGCATGGCCAAAACACATCCTCAATCCTCCTCCCAGCCCTCTCTCCTCCAGCTCAGGCAGTTGCCATGGAGAGCACCACAGAGCACTTCTCACCCCCTACCCTGGGTGAGACCCTCCTCCTAGCCCTCTCTCTCAATTTTCCCATTCCAAGTGTAAATCCAGCTGGTTTTCCCAGTGCAGCATCTCTGCAAAAGACTTTTCCAGCCTGGCTTTCATCATCTGCCTCCCTTCCTCCTGGCTGGGACAGTCCTCATCTGCCCATGCCCCCACCCAAATCTGCCACAGCCACCTCCCACCCAGCCAGCATCCTCAGCCAGCCCTGCCTGCGCAGACACCCACCACGCTGCTGCCAAATCCCACCTCCTGCCAGGCTGGCACGTGTCCTTCCTGCATCCCTCCCTGTTTTTCCCCGGGGATGGGGACCTTAGGAGAGGTGTCACCCTAGCATCAATGTGGCTACGTGGCCCCAGTGCCATCATTGTGGGGAGGAAATGGCAGCTCCATGACCGTGTGGTGCAGAAAGCAGAGGCTATATATAAGTGCATAGTTCCACGGGCGAGTGCACACACCCATCAGGGCAGCCAAGAGGGCACAGGGGTTCAGAGGCTGCCGCTCACTGAGCTGCATTCTGGCTCCTTCTGCACATTCCCAGCCCTGGGCTGTGCATGCGCCAAGCCAGGCTGGGGTTTTCAGAGAGTTATTTTTCAGACAGCTGATTTTAGGATGTGGCTGGCAGTGAAGATCCACAGGGCCAGTGCAATTTAAGGGACAACAGACTGCAGTTTGGAGAGGGGAAGGAGCAGGCAGATGGGCGGGATCATTTTATCTGGAGTCTCTGATATTTCCAGGGGATCACGGCCCACTTCACAGTCAGGGGAGGGCATTAGGGAATGGCAGGGCACTCAGGCTATGTCAGGAGGAGAGGACACATGCCCACACATCACCTTTCTGCTCACCTCCAGTGAACCCCAGGCTGCAGAGCAGCTTTGCCTGCGCTTCACTTGATGGTCCCTGTGGAGGATGCAGCAAAGTGGTGCCAGCAGCATGCTCAGCCCTGACAAGGAGGAGGAGATGCCCTCTGAGGTCTGGGCTAGGTGCATGACAATTGTGGCTGGTACCCTCACAGACTGGGGTGCTGTGGGTGTTTAGGGGTGTGATGTGGCGAAGTTGTTGTAATTCCCTCCTGGCCTCACAGCTCAGCTGGTGATCTGTGCCCTCATATGGAGCATGGACTCCTGAAATCCAGCCCAGCCCCAAGATTTTGGTCTCTCTGTTGCCCCCTGTTTGGCCTCTCCAAGGGAACAAGGGGAAGGCACAGCCACCCCAACACTATGCAACACAGAGATGCCCAAACTACATCTGCATGACCCAGTTCTTCCTTCCAATGCTGCACAGACCCAAGCCTGCTTCCTGCACCCCACATGCCAGCCTGCAATAGCTGTCCAGGACGTACTGGGATGGGAAGGCTGGTGCCAGAGTGAGCAGGACATCCTTTCAGCTATCTGGAAGGCTGCTGGTTGCTGCCTGCTGCCCACCTTCGGAGGGGCATTTCGTGGCTGGGATGGTATTGCAGATAATTCCAGTAGCCAACAAATGGCTTTTGATAAAAGCTTTGCAGGAAGAGACATTATAACCTGCTGCTGCCCATCTGCCTCCCCAGGGAGGCACCCGTCTGGGAGCAGCAGTCTGTGCAGGGAAGGGCCCTGGCACAGCTGTGGTCGCTGGTGCCAGCTGTCTGCTAGACCCTGTAGCCTGAGCACTGCTTACTGCAGCCTCCAGAACATCCAAAGGTTGTGTGCAAAATGCCTGCATGCCCATTCCCACTCTCCCTCAAGCACACAAGTGGCCCCAAGGGAAAGCAAGTGAGAAATCATCAGCTATTGGTTGCTTGCAAAAGCAAACTTGTGCAAGTTTGCCTTCAAAAAGTGTGGCTCTAAAGCAGGCAGCCCCTGCTGGAGCAGGGGCTGGGGAGCTGGCTGATGTCCCAGAGCTCAAAGGTGAACACAGGACGACAATAGCTGCTTTCTAAACCAGCCCAGCATCAAAAGCTAGGCCTGGAGCTCAGACAGTTTCCTTGTGTGATGGGAAGAGTGATAGACACATCTGCCCGTGCCCCAGGCCAAAAAGCTGCCCTGGGCATGCTCTTGACACCAGCATCAGAGAAGAGGCAGTCTGCACAGGCTCCAGCAGTGCCAGAGCAAAGCTGGGCTGTGGAGGAGGGGTCCCCATCTGGCTGTTCCCCTGGTTTCCCCACCTCCAATGCTTGCACACCACTCCCTCTAAGGATGTAGATTTTATAGCCAGCCATCCTGTCCCCCCTGCCCTCTCTGCAGCCAGCTGGCAGGACATGGCTATCCATCACACTGCAGATGGACAAATTGGGGCTCTGGAAATGCACAGGCACTGGGATGCTGGAGTGTCCAGTTTGGGCCAACATCTTTGATTTTGGGTAAAGACAGTGGCCATCTGTCTGCACAATGAGATTCAAGCCCACAAAGCTGCCTCTCTGTTGGCACACTGGGGAAGAACAGGGTCCATTCCAGGATCCTTTGGTTTGACCCCAGCAAAGGGCTGAGCATTTCCTTGTTCCCTTGCCATCATGAGCCACAGGACCCCAAGGAGTGGCAAAAGAGGTCAAGGTTGACTGTGGTCCATGGCTGTGGTCCGGCAAGCATTTAGGGAGGGCATGGAGGCTTGAACACCTTGCAGCAGGGTCTGGGAGCCTCCGGGGGAAGGAGGAGGTGCTCCATCCATGTCACCTCATGTACTCACAAGAGTTTGACCCACCTTGCCAAGACCCCAGTCTTAAAAGTGGGGGCTCCTACACCCAGCTTCACAGTGCAAAAAGCTGGCAGTGCCAGGTCTGCATCTCTGCTGCTCAAAGGTACCTGTTTAGGCCCCAGGTGCCCACCACCCCCAGCATCCCCTGTCCTAGCTGCCCCGGGAACCCCCACAGCTCAGGCAGCCCTAGTCTGGCCACGGACTCCTCTGGAGGTGAGGCAGAGCTGGACTGGCAGGAAGCACCGGGAGCTAGTAATGACAACATGTCCACCCATTTGTCTGTAATTAAAAGTTGTGTGTAGAGATTTCCTGTGACATGTCCCGTGAGTCCAGCTGCAGACACGGTGCTGCTGAAACCAGGAGATGCTAATGAGTGCTTCTGCATATTAAATACCTTGTTTACACTAAGACAACAGCCGGTGTAGCTGGGAGAGGGAGAGGACGTGGCTGTAATCTTCACTCATGCTTTCTGCCCCAGCAGCTTGCTGCCTGCCAGCCCCTCAGAAAGCTGCTGAACCAGGTTTTGGCCAGGGTCTGGCTGCAGGGATAGACTGGGGCTCTCAGCAGTGATGCTACCACCTTGTCTCGAGCCCTGTGTGTTGCCTTCATCATCCACCTCTGCTGTGGTCTTCCTCTCTGCTGTGGGCCAGTGAGGGCAGGATGCTCTGCAACACTCAAGTCTGCCGAGGGGTTCCCCTGCATGGTGCTGAGGCTAGGGGGTTCTGGGGGACAAGAATCTGCCTTAAGCCTGCTGGTGTCCACTCTTCAAAAGAGCTGGTCTTGACTACTCCCTGGGCATGGGGCCCTGGAGGGAAGCGGTAAAGGGGAATCTCTACCCAGGAGAAGGATCAGGGTCAGGGCTACAACAGGACTCACCATGATCAAGACCTGGCCACAGTGCTGTTCCCCACTGCCTAACATCTCCCGTTTACAAGAGATGCAGCAAAGGTGCACAGCCCTTCACTGCCCCATGTCCCAGGGCTGGAGATCACTGCACCCTGGGCACAAGACAGGCAGGATCTCACCATGCCAAGAGGGAGAGCACTGCCACTGGGATCCAGCTGGGGTGGGGGATTTCCTAGCACAACTGGCCCTTACTCACCAGTGTGGAGCTCTGGAAGGTGAGGGGTTGCAGGGTCTGTCCTTGCTGATGGTGGCCTTGGGCTGCTTTGGAGACACAGGCCCTGTCCCCTTACCACCCGGGTGCCCCTCATTGCACTGCTGCAACAACAGGCACCCTACGCCCACCGGCCCCTTCGTGGCCCCAGGACAGCCGCTGGTGTCCCTGCACAACAGCTGGCAGGGCAGATTCAAGGGAAACAGCTCCAGCCCTGGTGACCCCCAGGCTTGCCAGGGTGAGGGAAAGCTCTCAGCAGGGCTGGACACAGGCAGCTCCCTCCATCAGCATGCAAAGAGCTGGACAAACCTGGAGGGAAACAGTTCCAAGGACATCAAACAGCCTCAGAACCACAGTCCTGTCCCCAGTCTGAGAACAAGGTCCCTGGCCAGGCTGTGGGTTCCCCTTCCCCAAGCGGCTGCCACATCCCCTACCAGTAGCCATCCTGTACCCTGCAAGCTCCTGCACCCCATGCCACCCCAGCTACCAGGACATCTTGGGCTGGTGGAGCCCTGCCTGCTTGCCCATCACTGGGTCACCCTCAGGGGACTCCTGAGTTCCCATCACCCTGAAACCACAGCTTCAGCTCTGATGCTTATTTCTGCTGCCTTTGGGAGAGCATCTTGCTGCCCTGCTGCTGGGGTGACACGCACGCGGGCCTCACATGTGCTGCTTGACATCCTTGCCCAGCATTATTCCAGATCCTCCTGCTAAACACATCCCGTGAGGCCAGGCTTGGCTGAATGATTGATGTGATCACTGACAGGTTGCCTGAGCTGGGCACTGTGGAAGTGTTTCTTCCTCCAGCTTCCTCCAGGGACAGGTAAGCATCAGTGCCAGGAGCTGCAGGAGCAGCCTGAGAAGGGCTCCACTTTGCAAAGGCAGACCTGTTGTCGAGGGAAAGCTGAGCCCAGGATCCCAGGGGCCGCAAATCCCAGCGGCAGCAGCTGGACCAAAGCATCATTGGCGTTTTCTTTTCCCCTTGTTCCCTGTAGTGCCTGGAGCAACCTCTTGGATTGTGGTCCCTTGCCGCACATGCCTGAGCAAGCCAAGCAAGGGTAAAGCCTGTGAACAGGGCCGCAGATGCCTCCAGTGGAGGAAAGACCACAGGCAGATGCAAGACCAGTAGGAACGTGGGGCTGCAATAGCTCGTGTTGGGCTGCTGAGGAGTCAGGGCAAGCAGGCAGTCTCTGCAATGCAGAGGAAAAGGCGGGGGGCCACAGGACCCCATCATGTGCAGGGTGACAACAGCAGGTCTCCTCTGCAGCTGTATTTAACCCTGCTCTGCTCCCCACACCTCCAGAGCCCCAGACCTGTGCTGCCCACACTCTAAGACACTGCAGAAGCCTGCCCAGAGCCCCCAACCCCTTACTCTGCCAGCTGCAGCTGTACCCTGGGTGAGAAGGACCCTTGGAGATAAGAGATGCACCATGGGGTGAGCTTGGAGGGGCTGGGTCAGAAAGGCTTGCTGGTCTGGGGAGCATTCCTCATGTGTGCCCACAGGTGATGGATGATCTGCACATAGACTGCACCAGCCAGAGCCTGCTCAACCCTGCTCTGCATCCCAGGGCACTGTCTCTTCCCACACCCATGACAAAGCCCCTTTATCTATCTTCAGGGCACCACCACTTCTTCCCCAGTCAGTCTTACAACTTATGTGAAGGACATGTTTGCATCTGTGCCTGGTCCCTTTCAGGGTCTTCCCCATCTTCTGCAGGGCTGTTTGGGCAGAGGTGTGCTGGGGCTGGACAGGTCTACCTGGAGGGAGGGGCACTGGGGTCTTCTGTGGGGCACACAGTTGGGTGTAGGACTGAGACAGGCTTGACCCCAACACTCATGGTCTTCAGATTCTATGGTGCAGTAGGAAGTCTGTAGCAAAGCTTTTTGGGGGAGTGGAGGCTTTCTGGGGTTCAAGAGAGTCTTGGGGAAGTAGGGTGAGCCTCTGGGACATGTCCTCTTCTCCTCGTGCCCTTTGTGCGTAGCATGGGGCACAGTGACCTGCTGTGCTTGGCACGTAGGTGCCCTTGCCTAGGGGTGCATCACTGCCTGGATGATGGGTGTCCCCCGCCGTGAGTCTGCCTGCCCACACAGGTCTCCAAAGGCTGCAGCTTACATGCCACTGTGAGAAGCCAAGGTGCCACCAGGTGCCAGGTGCTGGTTCCTGCCCACACTCACCAAAGTGCCTGGGTGATGCATTTCCCTGCCATCTACCCCTGTGATGGGCTGGGGACTAGCTGGAGTGGAGCTCAGGGCCATGGTGTGGGGGTGACTGGCCTTGACCCTCACTAGTGGGTTCCCCATCCCACCTGCACCCCTGAGCCTTGCCCACCCCTCCCACAGCTCCCCACAGCCCACCCAGGCCTTGCTTTATATGGAGTTGCCAATAGCAAGCATTTTAAATGTTAATGACGACATTTCAGATTTGTAGTGGAAACTAATTAAAATTGTTATTGTTAGTGGGTTTGAATTGCCCAGGTGTGAATCATTATCCTCATTAAAATAATCAGGGAGACGGGGATGTGACAGGAGAGCAGATGGATGAGAAGCAGCCTGAGCCAGCAACCTGGGTGGCTGGGGAGCCCCAATGCCTGTGGGGAGCGGGGGCAACCCTGCCCAAGGTGGCATGTCCCCCAAATCCAGTCAGAAGCTTCCAGCAGCTTCTCACAGAAGCCGCCCCTGTAACCCTCCCTGCTACCAAAACCTTGCCACAGAAACCCAATACAGAAGCCCAGCATCCCCTGAATGGAGGATGCCCCATGGAAGGTGCCCAACTCATGGCCCCATGTGCCAGGGGCTGCAGGGTGCTGCAAGTTGGGTGCTAGGATTTGCCAGAGCAGGAACAACAGTGGGGAGAGGCTGCAAGACAGGATGGGGTCATCACTTCATTAGCCCCCCAGCATCCCTCCTGCTTCCACCTGAGACAGCCTGCAGCACTTTCTCACTGTGCTGTTCCATGTCCACCCAGCATGGCATGTGCCAGGGGAAGGGGACAGTCTCCTGGCTGCCTGGATTTAATGGAGCAGTGGGGTCTGGTCCCTGCTCAGTGCATCAGGAATGGGACTGTATGTCCCAGCACAGCCTGCCCAGCCTCAGAAGATAAGTAGGTGCTGGAGGCTGCAGAGCCCTGCCTGCACCCCTGCCCGCGGCTGCCAGAAGTGGGAAACATCGCATAGCTCATCGGCCAGCCCTACTGGAGCCAGCCGGGCTGCAAAGCGCCTGGGGCTGGTCCTGGCCTGGGTGGACCCATGCTGCTGCAGCTGGCCAGCCCCTGCAGCCTGTCTGCAGGGAACAAGGGCCCCTTTCTAGTGGATGAATGGGCTCAGTGTGTGCAGCCCCCCACAAGACCCCGCAGCCCCAGACCGGCTGCTGTTGGGTAGCAGGGCCAGGGTCAGGGGTACCCTGTGGGCATGGCGTGGCGGGGCAGCTATTCAGGGAAAGAGCGTGGCCCTCCCAGTGCTCAAGGTCGCCTTTGTGCCATGCATCCCAGAGCAGGGGCTCCCCTGGGGTTGGCGGTGACACCAAACAGAGGAATGATGGCATGTGGCCAGCATCAGGGCTCTTTACCCCAGCCTCTCCCCACTGCAGCCGATTGTGTCCCACCCCTTGTCCCCCTGTGGGGCCAGCTGTGTGGAGTGGCCCTGGAAATGCTCTTGCTGGTCCCTTGCCACTGGCCACCAAGACTCCAGCCCAGAATGGTGGCACTGGGAGCTGTGGGGCAGCTATTTTGCCAAAGCAAGTTGGAGCCCATCTCTCCGGCACTGGCCACGGATGACTGTGGGGATGTGCTGGCCAGGTGGCACTCAAGGCTAGCTTATCTGATGATGTTTTCATCTATTGACAAATCTATTATTGATGATACACTTTCCTGGACTTGGCAGAGCTCTGTCCATGCTCCAATCATATCCATCAAATAAATCTCAGCCAGGCTTTGCCATCGCTGCTGAATTAATTATCCCCAGATTGTTTTTTCATAAATATTTGACAAGCACTAACAATTCAAGGCGTGAAGCCCCCTGGTAATTCTGTGGCTCCAAATTACCCTTAAAAGGTAGCTGTCACCTCCAGCACTGCAGGGCTAGGGCTGCTTCAGGGGAGATGTAAATGCTGGGGCAGGACCTCCACTGAGGACTGGCTGCTCCCCCCTGGGCTTTTGGGATGTCACACAATTAGGTGTAAATGGGGCACAGCACTGAAACCTATCTAATTCACGCATTAAAGGCAGCCTGAAGCAAACAAGGACAGCAAACTGGTCCCAAATGGATGGATGCATGGTGTATGGGATAGGGATCCTTCCTGCAAGGATGCAGTGTTCCTGTGGCTCTGCACAGAGGTAATGTTTGACCCTCTTTGCAATAGCACAGCCAGGCTGTGGAGCGGTGGGGCATATGCTTGGGACGTTCGGATGTTATTCAGCAGAAAGTCTTGGCATGATGCTTGCTTAGTGTCTTTCAGCTGTGATTAGGCATGGGGTGGAGCCCATGGAATGGGTAACCTGGTACGGAGGCATGTCTGCTTCTGCCCCCCAAGACTCTCTTCACACTGATGCCTTCGAACTGTCATTGCCCTTCCTAGAGGCCCCACAAGCACTATTCAGGGCACAGAGGCACAGCCTTCATGCCAGGTCACTGAAAAAGCTATGGGGCTCAGCCATGGGGGTGGGCTTCAGGCATCCAGCCTGCACAGTGCCTGGATGGAGGGCTTGCCACACCTGGGACAGGCACCTGGAAGCAGGATGCAACCCTGTTCCAGGAGGCTGGCACCCTGCAAAGGAGGTCCAGGTCTGCATGGCTCAGGGGCTGTGCACCCTTGCACATGCCCACCATGCACACTCACCCTAGCTGTGCTCCACCGTGAGGGAATGGGCACACGAAAGCAGTCACACAAATCCCCAGTAGCCAGAGGGCTGGCAGAACCAAAATAAAACCAAAGCAATAACTAGAGGCATTACAAGTCCAGCTAAAATTCAATCTAGGAGAAAAACTGGAAGCTTCCCAGAAAAGCTTGCGAAGCAGCCTTCAGTCAGGAGGGAAATCTTTGTTGGAGCAGAACCCACCATGAAGCAGCCCGAGCAGCCGGTCTGCAGATCTCCCTGCTGGGCCAGACTGAGGATGCAACCAGCAGCCAGGATGATGTTGGCTCAGCAGTGTAGGACAGCAGATACCAAAAGAGTCATCAGAGACTTCTGAATAGCTCACAGAAATGAGCAAACATGAAGACTTCAGGAGCTAAACTGAAAAATGGTCTCATTGTGTTGCACCCTGGTCCAAGACCCATTGTCAGCCTCAGAGCACAGGCTGGACCACTCTTCTGGAAGGACCATGCTGTCCCAACACAACAGCATTCTTCCTCCTCTTTCTTACTCACCTCACAGCCCAAATGCAGGCAGATAGCGGATGCCATGGAGCTACCCCCACCAGGGGCTGTTCACACCTGGCAGAAGTCCTGGCATCTGCTTTGGGACAGGCATGAGCTGAGGACACAGCTGAGAGCAAACTTCTGTAGGATTATGCTGCCTTTGCTGGCAGGAGCAAGACCTCTGGGTGGACCCACACACACACCACAAGGACTCTCAGGATAAACTGGTAATGGACCAAAGTATGGATGCTGAGCTAGGCTGGGACTGGCAAATTAAAATGAGAGAAAGGAGGCCAAAAGGACCCAAGAGATGCTGAGACTGGCTTTGAGGCTGGAATCTTCTTTGCATATATGTGCTAGAAGGGGACTAAGTCAAGTGCTGAGGATGAGAGCATGAAGTCTGCACACTGAGAACTGGGCTGGCATAGGGAAGGGTGACTCTAAGCTGGTTCTAGGAGTTATCAAACAATTAAAGATGTGATAAATTTAGGCTGTGGAACAGGAAATTGGCAATAATGCAAAAATGAAAGGAAGCAGTTGAGCTAACAGCTGGGCACTCTACAAAATTGGCTATAAAAAAGGACTGCCATAAATATAAGGGTGGCCAGGACAGGACATTGCTGGTAATGAAACCCCTGCTCCCCTTGCAGGAAATGGGGAGACACAGAGCTGAAGCTATGAAGATATCAACTGTGGCTGTACTCATTCAGGATGCACAGCTGAACAGCAATAACAGAAGGCCAGAAGCAAAGTGTGTGCTGGGTTCACGCACTCCTCCTTTGAATTGATGGTATTAGACCAAGATGCTTCAAAAATTAAAAAAAAACACCCCACCGTGCTAAGGGTGCTGACCAGAATGTTGGCCTGGGCTCCCATGGAAAGAGTCCCCAAGGAAAGGTACCTGTGCACAAGCTGGGAAAGTGCCACTCTGGTATTTGGACAGGCATCAGGATAATGGGTGAGCTAATTGCCTTGGATTGCATTGCATCAAACAAGCACATAATAAATGCCAGGGTTGGGGTCAGGCAAGTGCAGCCTGTGGAAATTGCCTTTGAAGCTAGAGCCCTAGTGAACAACAGTCTGTAGGGAAGCTCTCAGCAGCAAACGCAGTGCTCTGCCACCACTGGAGCCATTGTCTTCCTGTGCAAGCAACAGCAACAACAGTATCACGACCAAACTGAGCTAATGAATTGTTAAGATTGACTGGAGCTATTTTCAGCTGATCCAGGACAAAACATTCAGGAAAATTCAAGCTACAGGAGGAAAAAAAAACCCAGATGCTTTGTGTTCAAGAGGCAGGAAACAAGACTCTCATGGGATGCACTCACACGAAGGGCCCCTTGAGCTGGTGCCCAAGACTTGACCCCTGCTTTCCCTCTGCCTTTGTACAGAGATGGCTGGGGGGCATTTGTTCTGCTCTGCTGCCAAGTGCTGAGCCTGGGAGGGGGTTTGGCTTTCTTGGCCCACCAACAGACAGCTCCTCTGGGCTGGTGGCTGTCCCCAGCAGGGCACAGCTAATCATCCTCTGCGCTCCACCATTTGCTGCTGGCTGGGAGCTGGAGCCTGGCCGAGCTCCACACTATGGAAGAGCTTCACACCAGAGGACATGGCATTGGTCACCATGGATGTCCTTGTGCCTGAGAAGCTGTGTTTCACTAAGGCATGGCGACTTCTGGGGATGTGGCCCAAGCAAAAAGTTAGTCTGGGGAAGTGCTTTGCAATATCCACTGCAGAGAGGTGGTCTCTGTCACTGCAGCCACCTGGGGTTGCTGGGCTGCCCTACAGGCCACCCAACCCCTAAACAGGTGGGGTGGGGACAGCAGATGAGGAGGAGTCTGGAGAGGTCTCTGAGAAATCATGGGGAGCTTAAGGGTCCGCAGACATGTTGGCTCTGGGTAGCTGCTGTAGCAGACCTGCTCAAGACCCTTGTGGTGGCCTCCACCCAGGGCACTCTCTGAGCCTGCTTTCAGCCCACTCCTGGCTCATCCTCCAGGATGGTGGCATGGATGCCAGCCCACACCTGCAGCCTGGCTACCCTGCTGTCCTGCAGCCATCCTTCAGCCCTGTCCTGCCCTGCAGCACCCAGGCAGTGGGTCTGACCACGTCTGTGACCAAGAGAGCCATCTAAACTTTCATGCCAGGCTTCATTTCAACAGAAATAAGGTTGGCTTCAGGCACAGAGACCTAAGGGAGAGGCAGAACAGAGTAAATACTGTTCTATAAAGCGCCCCTGACTCTGTCTGCTGTGGTCCTGTACCTCCATCTCAACAAATCTCAATTCCCCTGCACCAGGGCAGACCCCCCCCAGCTCCCTGCTGGCTCCCTGCCCCTCTGAGCAGCCTTCAGCCCTGCAATCCCACAGGTTCCCCCAGACTGAGCGATCCTGCCCTATCCCTTCCCTGTGCGTGGCTCACCACTGTGGTCTGAATGCTTAGCTGAGACCATGGTCTGCTGCAGGCTGGATGGTTGCAGAGAGGTTGTTGTGATCCTGGCTGTGCTCAGACCTCCCCCAGCATCTCTGCAGCCACCTGTACCACGCTTTGCCCTGTGTGCCTGCATGAAACACTGGAGTGAGCATGGTGAGGGGTACAGACTTTGGGGCAAACCTCTCAGAGCCTAAGGAGCAGCAGCATGGCAGGCTCCTGCTGTTTGCAGGGCTCCTGGCTCAAAGAGGATGTTCCTTTGGGGACCTCTACAGTCTTCAACACCCCGACACAGCCAGAGGAAAGCCCTAACCACGGGAGAGTGACCTGGTGCTACATGAGACCCACAGCATAGGCTGCTGCCTTTGCTGAGAAATTGGTCCATGACTAAAAATACTCTCACCTTTCAGTGCAGACTCAGGCAGCAAAGCAACAGGCTCATCATGTGGCAGCAGCCAGGGCTGGGAAGGGAATTTGCATCAGGCACTCAGTAGTGCAGTCCACAGGGGAGTGAGTGGTGGGCACGTGCGAGCTGCTCTGCAGAGGTTCCTTGGGTGCAGGGGGGCGGCTGAGGCTAACGAAGTTACAACAGAAAGTCTGCAGCAAAGAAGAGGGGATGGATGAGTCACCTGATCTGTGGAGAGCTGGAGCTCACATTCACCCCATCTCCCACCACTAATTAATGCCAACACTAAATAGAAACACATCCACGTTACTCACTAATGGGATATGGACAGGCTGAAATGCAGAGCCTTCACCAGCAGTTGCTTTAAAAGCAAACCAAACTCCCACATGGAAACTTCCAGCTCCACTTGAAGCTGGTAATTTATTCCCTTTCCTGCTGCTCAGCCTGCAGACATGCCCCAGCATGTGTGATGAGCCCCAGCAGCCACCTCTGGAGCTGCCCATGCCTACCCTTAACTCTGCTGTGCACTGTGAAAAGAGCAGCCCTGATACCAAGAGAGCATGATAAGAAGGGGCAGCGGAAAAGGGGAGAGCATGGAAAGAGCTGAAGGCCTGTGAAGGGTTGCAGGACAGGACGCAGCTCTAAGACAGAGGGTTACCTGATGGAGAGGTGCCTGGAGAAGACCTGTGGAAGAACAGTCCCTGGCTAAACCACACAGGGCTTGGGCAGGCATGTGGAGCCATTGCTGCACCACTGCAGCCCCAGACTTTCCTGGATCATGAATCCAGCTGTGGCACCCACAGGAGTTCTTATGGAGTGCAGCTCTGCTCTCACAGCAAGCAGCTGGCTGGCCATGTTTCATTAATGCACAGCATTTAATGCAGCTGGTCGCCATGACCCTACAGTTGGTAGGCAAAGGAAATCAATATCTTCTCACAAGGCACTGTATAATCTGTGTGGTAGCGTGTGCACTGCTGACTTACTGGAAAGGCCATCCTGCTCCACCAGGATCAGCCTGGAACAGGGCAGCACAAACCATTTGCCCCCACTGCTCTCAAGAGACTGGGCATCAGCATTGGCTGGTGACATGTGGTCATTTGGGGGGAGCATGCACTATAGTTTAATTTAAATAATGAGGCTGAATCTCCACTTTGAACTCACATGGGTTTATGAAGCCCCTTGTTATGGGGTTTGTGTGGCATGGGATTTTTGGTAGCAAGGGAGGGGCCACAGGGGTGGCTCCTGTAAGAAGCTGCTAGAAGTTCCCATGGCTCCAAGCCAGACCCACCTCTGGCCTAGGCCGAGCCCATCAGTGATGGTAGTAGCACCTGTGGGGGAACGTATTTAAGAAGGGGAACCTGCAGTGAGTGTGGGGATTGGAATGTGAGAGGAATGCTTCTGCAGATTCTGGGGTCAGTGAAGGAGGGGCACAGAGGTTGATGCCTTTGCAGCCCACCCCAGCCCATGGAGGGGAGCGGGGAAGCAGATGCCCCTGAAGATGGCTGTGACTCTGTGGGAAAGCCTGCACTGAAGCAATGTGTGGCTGAAGATTGGCCTGTGGAAAGGACCCATGCCAGGGAAGTTTGTGGGGAACTGCAGCTCGTGGAAAGGACTCACGTTGGAGAAGTTCTTGAAGGACTGTCTCCCATGGGAGGGACCCCACGGTGGAGCAGGGGACAAGTGAGGGGTCCTCCCCCTGAGGCGGAAGGCAGAGACAAGGTATGACGGGCTGACCCCAGCCCCCATCCACTGTTCCTGGGCACCACTGGAGTGGGGGGGAGAACCAGGAGTGGAGTTGAGGTGGGAAGGAGGCAGGGTATGGGGGAAGGTGTTCTAAGGTTTGGTTTTACTTCTCAGTATCCTTGTTTTGATTTGATTCATAGTAAATTAAATTGGTTTTGTTTCTTCCCCAAGCTGAGCCTGTCTTTTGCCCATGGCAGTAAGTGGGGAGTGATCCCTCCCTGTCCTTGTCTCGACCCACGAGCCTGCCTTTATATTTTCTCCTCTTCCCACTGTGGCCAGAGAGCAGGAGTGAGCGAGCGGCTGCGCAGTGCTTTGTTACTGGCTGGGCTTAAACCATGACACGTCTAGACCAGCATCCTTGAATAAGTGGAGGTGGCCAGCCACTGGCCACGGAGTACCATCCTGCTGCCGTGGTGCTCCCAGGTTTGCAAGTGATGCCTGTGGACTGCTACTCCTGCTCCCAGATGGGGGTCTTCCTGCCATCTCCAGGCCAAGCTCTGCCTTGTGCAGAAGCAAAGAAGGGAGAATTGCACTGCAGCACAGACCCAGCTGTCCCAAACAGACTCACAGATGCCATGGGGCAATGAAGCCCAGCAATCCCCCACACCATGACTCCCAGCGATGGGGATGCCTGTCTTGCTGCCTGCTCATTTGACCACGAAGGGCTCAAGAGAGATATTGGTACCAGCATCGCTGCCACAGGCTGCTGCACTGGGTGCATGAGCAAAGACAGAGTGCCCCAGCACCCCCTCTATCTCTGGGCTCCAGCAAAGCTCCTGAAATACTGTGGGGCCTTGGGTACATCAGGGAGAAGTGGGTGATGTGTCTGCCTCACTAGCAGCCCCCACGCACCTCTCTATGAGCTGGGCCCAGCTGCCTGGGCACCTGTGGATAATCCATCTGCTGAACATGCTACAGGCCATTAGCTTTAACTAGAGGGAGTTGCGGGGAGAATCATTAAAGGAAAAGTTCACAACACAATTAATAAAGCACCTCATTAGGTCTCTTTCCTATACGAGCATGCAGCTCCTGCTACTGGCTCTTGAAGTTCTGGTGCTCTTGCTCCCCATGAGACATTAATTTTCTTCTCAGGAGCAGCTGATGGCTGGAAATGGCACTGACAAGGTGCTGCTCTGGGACTGTGACTTGTGGCTGGATGGTATTTATCCCACCCCTGTCCTGCCCAAGAGCCCTACAGCACTGGGCTCCTGCAGGACAGCTCTCCATGCCCAGGGTACAGAGAGGGTATAAGCATGATGCAAGCCCAGTACTGTGTGGTGGGGATGCAGAAGGCATCTGCCCTGATGCAGACACCAGGTCCAGCGTTAGCCCCTGCCCATCACCTGCCCTGCTTTGCCCACATGGTCCCACTTGCTGTGGGGGAACCAGCAGCATCTTCAGAGCTGCTGGCACTTCGATCTTGCACTCCTGGGGCTTCATTACAACTAAAACAGGACTCTTACCCCCTCTGTCTCTTTTTGTCCTCCTCCACATGCTCATGGGAGCCCTGCTGCGAGGCAGTGCCAGTGCACCAGGGCAAGGGGATTCACCACCCTCCAGGAGCCCTAGGGAGTCCAAAAGGAGGTCAAGGGCTGCACTCGGGCATTTGCCACCCAGAGCCTCCTATAGTGGCACACTGGGGCCTCCTGTGTTGGTTCCTACCTTTCCAGTGTTTGCAAGGGTGGGTCCAGGCTGTCTCTTGGCTGTGCTTGGCTGGCGATGGTGGCTATATGCAGGGCTGTGTTGCCACCCTTGGCCACTGCCAGGCATGGGAGCTGCTTTCAGAGACCAATTTTTTATCTCCTTTCTAGGCTACCTCTTGCAGCTATGCAAGGTCCCTTTTGCTTTCCTTTCCCAGCACCCACAGGAAGTTGCTGTGTGCTCCTGGTGCCTGGGACTCACTCCCAGTAGTGTCTGCAGAGCAACCTGGGGGGACATTGCTTGGAAGCACCACAGAAGGGAAAGCACCAGGAATTGTCATTACTGACTGCTCTCTTTGCTTCCAGCGGCTGTGTTACATCACTGGCTCTTTCTAGGTTTCCTTCATCTTACCCTCACCTTTGAAAATCTCCAGGGTCTTGCCACCCATTGGCATGGGGGCACCCACCAGACCTAGCTCTGCTCTGAAGCTGGCAGGGTGCCGTACTGTCCCCCAGTAGCCAAATGCCAAGGCACAGAGTGCAGCAGCACCCAGGTCCCAGCAGAGAGCCAGTGCTGTGGGGCTGAGGGCTTCAGAAGCAACAGCTGGCTATGCAACCAGGTGAGAGGAGAACAGAGGTTCCTGGAAAACAGTGGCAACCCTAGACAGCAGAGCATCCCAGGGCTCCCGGCTGGATTCAGTGCTGTCCTTGCAGGCAGTATTTCAAGGCAATAAGTGAACTGGACCCTATCAGAGCAGGGAAACATCCTGGGCAAGAGGGAAGCAGACATGGAGATGACCCTTTCTTGGACAGGGCTGGAGAAGTGAAAGCTGTGGCACTACTGGTGATGGATCCTTGTGGGAAAGGAAAGGAGTAAATGCCAATTATTTGCATCCCTCTCCATCTGCAGGCCTGGCAAGGGGTTTGCGCAGAGGGGAGAGGGCAGGGCAGAGGGGAGGCAGGACACAGTGGGCAGACATTAAGACCAATGCTGTATCAGAGAAAGGATTGCTGAGGATGGCATTACAGGCAGGGAACACTTCTAACCACTCACAGGAGCCCTAGAGAGGACAAAGGGGACCCTCCAGGTCCCACTCCTGCCCTTTGAGCTATGTTGTTTTGGGACAAACTGTTGCCTTCCTGCACCACGAGATGCCAGAGTGTGTGGGCAGAGCTTAGAGGAGGTGGCAGCAGACTTCACATCTAAATCAGACTCCTTCTCTGCCTAATCTCAGCCAGTACAAGTGGCTTAACCCATCGGACAAGCTCCAAGTCCTCCTCTGCTCCTCCTGATCCCACCTAAGCCCCGAGTTTTCCCCCCTTGATAATCTCTGATTCACTGGGATCATGGGATTGCTCTGGCAGCTGCACAAATCCAGACTCTTTGCTGCTGCGTGGGGACCCAAATGGGTATGGATGCAGATGGTGAATCTTAAAGACATCTTCCTGCTCTCCACCACTGCCACTCCCCTCCTGTGGACACAAGAGCACAGCAAAGAGCCCAGGAAAGCAAAGCCATGGCACTTCACAGGCAGAGATGCCCACATCCCATGAAATCCCCAGGCTCCTGTGGTCCAGCACAGGACCCAGACATCCCTCTGGGGACCAGGATGGGATGCAGGCCCTCCTGGACAGAGCTGGTCCACGCTGATGTACATATAGAGGATGGGTGATCTTGGACACAGGCTGTGCATGGGCTCCAGTACATCCCCAGCCAGCTAGCCGGTCATCCCCAGTATGCAAGATGGAAAACAGGCCCAGGCAGCTCCACTGAGCCCCAGTCCCAACACCAAGGGCAGAGGATGCTCTACTCTGCCAGCAATGTCCTTCAGGGTCTGTGCAACACCCTCTGTGCATGGCATCTTGCTTCTGGGATGGCTTCACCCATGCAGCTGTGGGCACCAGAAAGGCAGGCAACGAGCTGAAAGCATTTCCAGGCTGCTGAAAGCTGAACCCTAAAGCACATGCTTTCTGCAGTGGGATGCCTTGACCCCAACAAACACACTAATCCCACTTCATCCCTTTTGCTGCTGCCCCAGCACTTACAGGGCAGGACATGTCTTTGCACAAAAGCAGGTGACAGGCTGAAAAGACCCTGCCTAGCTCATGGCATGTTTGAGTCACGTCTTCCCTCTCTGGACACTGTGTCCAAGGGTAAAATCCTCAGGGGTCGGGCTGATTGCTTTAGTCTCCACATGGCACATGGGGAGCCAGCAGTGCCTTGCCACCAAGCACGGGTGGGCAGTGCCCAGCCATGGCAGCAGCACACATCCCCACACCACCTTTTCTTGTAGGGAAATGTACTTGTCATTGCCACTCTCCCAAATTTTCCTCTATAAAATCTCCTCTAATCTGTGAAAACCCTGCCTGCCAGGAATTAGCCTTAGCATTGCTATCTTGCAGCCATTTTGAAGGCATTTTCTTCACGTTTTTCTATTTGCTTTTTTTTTTTTTTTTTTAGCCTGGATTCCCCATAACATTTTTCACTCCCAAGAGTGGTCTCTGTGTGCTTTTTATCTTTGGAAATATGGGCAAAGTGCCCCATAGCATCACATCTAAGGAGGGATGGAGGAATAAGCGATTGGTGTTGGAGCACAGTGGGCTTGGCTCTGATTTCATATAGGGGTTTCCTTCATCTCTCCTACAATAGCCTTATGTCTAATGATATTTGTCTAATTAGAAACATGCACAATTGTTTTACACAGTAGGAAAATGGGCTGTTTGGCAATGCTGATGTATATCACAGTGATGAGGGGTATGCAGAGCCCTGAAATAGATGAGATCTAGACGAGGGAGAAAGATTATATTCAGGTGCTCTGTTCTGTCAGAGAGCCTTTGATTTGGTGGATTGTGTAGCATGAAAGGCCAGGCTTGTTACAGCCTTTGTGTGACTAAGAGTAAGATATTAAAGTTTGATGCACTGCTCTGGGAGATGCTACGTGATGGATAGAGAAGACTTGCTGGGCATTGTAGGAGCTGTGTAGGGCCTTTAGGATCTTTGGGGGCTGTTTGTTATATATTTCCTTGCCTAATGGTTTGCACGTGAGCAGAGTGCTAAGGTCGGAGTCCGAATTGCTTATGTGACCTTGGCATATGATTTTCATACGCAGGAACATTTGGTTCTGCGCAGTGAGCAGCTTCTCATGAATTGCAGGCAGTGACCCTGGGTGTCAGCAAGCAACCTTAGTTATTTCATTTCTTACACTTTAAAAAGAGTTATGGCTCATATTACTGGGATGTTTTCTCTGCACAGAATCCTGCAACATTGGGTGGGAAGGCTCCTTGGAGGTACCTGGTCCTTTCTTGGTACTATATCCAATACTAGCTCAGGCCATGGATACACCTAGCTGAGCCTTGAAAGTCTCCAAGGACAGAGACACCTTCATATCTCTCAGTGAACTGCTGTGTCTGGGGGAGACATGCAGCAGGGTTTGGGCTTGGACTGGGTTTGCAGCAGCTCATCTCACCTGGGAGCCCCCTGCCCATTTGGCACATCTCCCCTTCCCTTCTCCACAGACTGGACGGATAGAGCAGGACTGTGGCCACCTGTGATAGGACCTGCTGTTGCACACCCAAGCCCTTGGTCCTGTGGAGCCATGCACAGCTGTGAGCAGGGCACTGGTCCCCATGGAGAAGCCAGCGAGCCCATGATGTTGAATCCACCTGAGGCTTCCTGAATGGAGTGAGGAATTGTGGACAACTGCAAGTCAAACATAGCCAGAGAGGCCTCTTCAGGCAAACCTTGGGGGCTCAGAGCCTACTGGGCAGTGTGTCCTTCCCAGAGTTGTCCGGGTCACATCCCTGGAGCATCCCCGGGGGTGTTGCTACAGGTACGTGCTTGCATTTGGCTGTCAATGTATGGGGCCAAGCCTCTTTCCAGCCCCTCACCAGTGCAGGGCAGAAGGAATAGGTGTAGTGCAACTGCTTCTTTTGGTGTGCCCACTGTGACCATCACACCTGCACAGGGTAGTCTTTCCAACACCAAGCACTGTGGCAGGTCCATCCCAAGGATGCTCCGAGGACTGCAGGCTCCAGACCTAAAGCCAGCTTGGATGCACGGAGGAAGTGATCAGTCCTGAGGACAGCTTGGCTGTGACACATTTCCTAGGACTAAGTCTTCCATTCTTGCTTTAACCTTTTCTGGTGACTTGTGGTGGCTGTGTTAAACAATGATATGCCTGCAACATGACAGTGATTTGTTTAAAGAGCCCACACTTGTCCTTGTTAGCTCTCACTTGGTGCTCTGACAGTCCTGTCAAACGCTTTTGCATATTTTTCAGTTCTTTCCCTCATTTGCTCCTGTCACCATGGGGAAACATCCAGATAACAATGGCCCTGGTGGCATTTGAGCAGCTAAGGGGCCTTGGCTTGGTTGCATCATCCCTGCCTGGCACACCAGGTGGTTGCTGGTGAGTCTGGGGATGCATGGCTGCATCCTGAGCCCAGTGCAGATCACCTGGCTGCCCCACTGCCCTGGCCTAGCCTCATGCAGCAGCAGCATCAATGAGCCTGCGGGTATCAAAGGGCTTCCCAGCACTTGAGACCAGAGCATAATGCTGGCCCTGTGCCCTGCTGTCACTTCACAACCTGGACTTCGCATGGCCAGATCCTGGGGATGGGCTGGGCAAGGAGCGGGCGCTGATTCCTGTTCAGATGTAGGCATTTGGTGGAGCTGGTAGTTTGGGCATTTGACAGCTGTCCCCAAAAGAGGGCTTTCCAGCTAAAAAAGAATGGCAAGGAGCTCAGGTCCCCACTGCCCTTTCAGCAGCAGATGACTGTGCAGAAAGGGGATGCTGCTGTCACCAGCTCTGGCTGCCAGGCTTCAGACTGAATGTAACCAGTGTAAGCAGTGCATTAGGCATGCAGAAACTGGTCCTCTCTGGGGACATGGCTGGGAGCGAGGTGCCTTTCAGAGCATTTAAGAGCTAATGCTTCAGTGTCCAGGGAACTCCCACATGGATGAACTTCGGGGCTGAGCACAGCATCAGAGAGAATAGGTAGATTTATGCTGAGGTTTGGGTAAATTGTAGTGAGCTTGAAGGTTGTTTGACAGGGCTGAGAGCACCAAGCAGCAGAGTCAGTATGCAAACGGAGCAGCCTGCTCCGAGAGCTGAGCCTTCTCTGAGAGTTTCTGGCCTGGACCATGCAGTTAATGTTGGGTAATTCAAGTGGTTCCTCTGCTGTAACATCTTCAGATATCCCAGAGGAGGAAGTGGGGGGGGGGGTGCTGGCAGGGAAGGCAGTGGAAATTAAACTTGAAGACAGGTACCTGCAAATATCTGCAACACTGCACTGGGCTGAGCAGCCCTTCCCAACCCATGCAATCTCCTCCCCTTGGGTACGAGCAATGGCTTCTCCATCTCAGCCTCCTCACACACAGACAGCCCCTGCACCCTTCCCAGGGACATCCTGTCCTGTCTGCTCTCCCTGTGCACCAATAAGGGTGCATGGGTGCCATCTCCAACACCACTGTCTCACCTGGCACCCAGCCATCCCACTCTGCCCCTTCTGTGATGCCAGCCCACCCCAGCACATCAGCAACTGGCCTGGATTCACTGAGCCTCAGGGAGATGACAATCCCAGAGAAACCCATTTCCCAGAGATAATGTTGTATTTTCAGAGTGCATGTAGTCAAATATGGCCAAACGTTCCCCTCCCTGAAGCCATCAAAGTACCAATGACTCCGTAATATTTAATGGCATGTTTTGCTCCCTAAATGATACAATGAAAAGGATTATTAATGTTAATAGCATTCTTATCATATTTTAATAGCATCATGTATAACCAAAATGTCATCTCAGCACATATTTCTCTTGCTCTCACCCAGGGCGCGGAGTAATCATGCTCTAGAGATGCGGTGAAGGAAGAGACATTGGGCAACAGGGTGGAAAGGGGGGGGCTGGGGCCCAAGCTGAGCTGGACTCTGCTGACTAGAGAGAGGGGGTGCAAAGCCACGCGAAGAACCACTCCCCTCTAGGCAGGGGAAGGAGGGGAAACCAAAGGGCCATGAGGGGTGATGGGCAGGGGAAGGGTGCACAAGGCAGCTCCAGCCAGGCTCCAGAGCATGCATAGAAATCCTGGGCATTGAAGGGGCCACTCACATCGAGGGTGTGAAAATGGCAGCCATCCCTTGCAGTCACCAGGTCCAGTTGATCCCTCAGGCCCAGAAAGGGCTGGATATCACAGATGAGGCAGGTCAGGCCATAACTCCCCAAGAAACAGGGTGCGATCCCCCCAGAGCCTGCCAAACCTGCTATCGCTACCACTTTTCTTCCTGACACATTGGACTCCATCAAGAGCAACTGTCAGTGATATATTCCAATTTTCAGTGTATCATTTCGCAGTCCAGTGAGCATTTGCCTTTTTTTTCCTCCGTCCAATCCATCTTATAGATTAGTTTAACTAGGCTGAAAACCCACATTTTTCATGTGGGGTTTGGTTTCCCTTGCATTCAGCCCTCATATCCTTGCCAGGTAGGGACTGTGGTGGCCGGAGGCTGAGTGCACAGGGGCCCCTTCAGGTAGAGCCAAGCTCAAGGACAATGTCATTTCATTTTCCCAATCCCCAACACAAGTCATTGCATTTTCACAAAGGAATTGCAAAAAGAAGACCCAGAAAGATTCAAGGAGCAGCCATGAATTGCTAAAGCTGCCAGAAAAGCTCTGCATCTGTAAGAGCTTTGGATCTCTGAAAGTTTGCACTATGGTATATATGGGTATGGGTCTTCCTCATTGTCCCATGGCCAAGTGTTTTGCACAGCCTGACCTCTGCACTTGTCCATGTGCAGCATCCTGCCTTCACTGGTACCTGTATACCCACACTTATTCCTCATCCTCTCCCACAGACACACAAGCACTGCTTGTATACAACCACATATGCATCTACACTCAGGACCTGGGAACCTCCTCCACAGATGTGCACGCATATGTGCACGCACGTGCGCGGACATCCCTCCCCAAGCCAGCCTGCTTTTGTGTTGTGAGATGAAAGGGGGCAGCTCGACTCTGACCTGCTCATATTTCACTAAAATGTTATTTTAACACTTAAAAGGGTAGAAAATACCATCGGCAGCTCTTCATTTATCAGATCGATGCATGGGAAGCAGGGCACGCATGCTCTCCACGTTAATAAGCCCAGAAGCCAGCTTGCAGCTTCCCAGCACTTCCCTGGCACTCAGGCTGCAGGACTGAGGGGAAGCAGGGATGGGGTGCTGTCACGCCAGGGGATAGACCCCCCTCTTTTCCCCTCTAGAGAAGGCTGTGGGTGTTCAGCAACTCCCGTGGTGGCTGGGGAACCTGAGCAGGCAAGAGATGGCAAATCCACCAGGAGGACAGCAATGGCAGAGACCTGATGGAGGTCCCCAGCCTCCAGCCCACAGCAAACACACCAGGAATGTGGAACAACAAGCACATCCTGGATTTCCCTTCCTGCTCCCAAGGTCACAACTGTTTGCTAGAGCCAGGGACTCCTGCAGAGAGCTGCAGCCTGGGCTGGGAAGGTGCTGGCTCTCCTTCCCAGCTGGGAAGAGTCTTACCAGCCAGCCTAGCCAGGGACCACACCATGGGACTGCAGTTGGGTTTGTCTTCCAGGCTTCTGGTGCATCCTTACAACTGCTTGACTTCTCTCAGTGCCAGGGGACCTCAAGCTTGGTTCCTCTATGCCCCAGAGCTGCTGTAGAGAGACACTTTCAGGATGGGACCTCCTTCACTCCCCCTCACCTGCTGCCCCACTCCATGTGGCATCATCTCCCTATATCCTGCATGGATGCATGTGGAGGAAGGGCAGATGTAGGTCTTGTCTTCCCACAGGACACAGCAACATGATGACTCCACTCAGCAGAGAGATCCAGAAAGGTGCCACACAGACACAGCCCTATAGACAATGACAGTGCTCTCCTTCAGACAGCCCCAGGGATGAAGACACTGGTACAGGGACGGTCATCCTACCCAGCAAAGCCACAGTCACCGCAGGAAATTTGTCCATATTGTAGCAATAAAATCTCCATCTCCGCTGGGAAGTCTTTACTTGTGAACTTGTCGGTACCACTGTGTCGGCAAGGTGCTCTAACCATCCTCAAATCTGAGGACAAAGGACAATTATAAAGATCAGGCAGTGTCGGGGGAACTACAGGGACCAGTGATAGGTTTGCTTGTTTAACACCTTCGTTAATAATCTTGGCAGAGAGAGTAAACAGAAGAACCAACTGTGAGGGCTTCACAGGTACTTTCCAGTGTGAAAGCAATATTTTGCTGGGTTTGAAATTTTCACAGCCCTCAGGGTACTTGCAAAAATGGCTTTGAGTCCTAAAGGTCTCACAGTTTTAGGACAACGATTTTACTCATTACTTTTCCTTCTCTGACTTAGAAGACTTCACCAGAAGGCTTCTTGAAGGGCCCTGGAGGCCATGGACACACACAAAGGTCAGGCCTCCTGTGCACATGGGGAACAACTCCCATTGCCAACAGACTCCTTGCACAAAGAGTGGTTCTGCAGACACCCAGATGGGCACATCTGCACTGAGCCCAACCTGCCTTAAACTGGACCTGTGCTGGGGTCTGCAGCACCCTGGACCATGGAGCCCACAGTTGATATTTGCTGTGAAACGATAAAAGGTGTCATGCCCTATCTGCTTTCATACAGGACATGGAGAAGTCATATAATAGTGAAAAACTTTTTTACATGAGATGTCCGGCAATGCTTTCAGTGGCTGTTGGGTCTTAGGGTCATCCTCTGTTGGGTCTTAAAGCATCCCATGATGAAGCAAAGCAAAATCACCCCATGAACAACCTGTTCACATAACATGCACTATGATTAGTGTTGTATGAAATGTTTTCACCCAATTTAGCTGAAAAAAATAATCAGAAAAGATCAGGAGTTTTGCAGAAAGCTAGAGAAAATTATTTAAAAACAGAAAGAAGAGCAATATTACCAAGCAGCATTCAATGAAATGAGTAAGACATACAGCTCTCCTAAATAACACGTTCCTGAAATTTGCAGATGAAACTAAATTGGAGAAGAGATCAAAATACCAAGGAGGACAGAGGACACACCAAGTGGGTCCCGCTGAGACTGCAGGCAGTCGGAAGCAGAATGCGATCCACTTGGAAAAACACAGCCAGGCCATTTAGGAGAAAATGATCCGAATCATGGTCTGAGTCACTGGGAGGGGGAGCCCCGTGGTGCAGTGAGGCTGAGCAAGACTTATCACTGCTGTTGAGGGCGGTCTTGCCGCACCACTGTTTTTTTTTTCTCACCATCCATCCTATCTTTTCAGAGGATCAGAGTTTGGCTTGAAAATCTTTCTGCTGTTCACAGAGTATTTTAATTCAGGCTGGCTACCCATGAGCCCTGGGGATGCTGCCACCCCAGGGGAGGGTGGCAACTGCTTGCGGGAAGATAAGCTAGGATGAATGCCTAACCAGGATCTTTATTAAGTACACACAGCCCAAAATGTAGCCTCTATCCCACTGCCCTGGGCTCCCAGCTCTGGGTGTGCATCAGCAGCCCCAGCTGCCCAGTCGTTGCATGCCCAGCCTGGCAGCAGCCGGGGTGCACACACCTTACACATCCTTGCCGTGCTGATCCCAGTCTCAGAACCATGTACCGTGCTGCTGGACTGTCAGCCCACAGGTTGCTGCTTAGTCTTGGTCTCCCTTGAGAGTCTCTAAATGGCTCTTGTGCCCACTCTGGCAGGCATTTCCTGCAGCAAACAGCCATAGCAGCCAGCAATGGGGGCTGAACATAGTGGAGACCTGAACTGGTGATGGGACCTCTTCTCAAACAGCAGCTCTGACATGATCCATGTTATAGCTGTATCACTCAGTCAGTGGGCATATGGCAAGTCATTCACTAAATAAAAAAATTAAATTACCCAAGACTATAAAACAGTCAATTTAGAGCTATATCCTGACTGTAATAGGGCAATAGCATTTCATTTACTGCTACAACAGCAATCTTGCAAAGGAATGGAGGTTTCTGGGGGGTGGCATGGGGCACCCCAAACACATGCGTGTTTAGGTGTGGGGTGAGGCTGCCACAAACAAGGGGTGTCCCTGGGCTGCCAGCTGGCAGCCCATCAGCTTCCATCCATGATCGAGGCCTGCTGTGGCAGTCCCTCCTCTCAGCCCTGCTGCTCTCAGGTTGCAGTCTCACCGCAGGCTCTCCAGTCTCCACGACGTGGAGCATTAATGTCACATTAGCCTAATGGGCAGTTTTCTCATTTCCAGGTTCCACATCCTCATTTTCCAGGCGCAGATAAGATGTTTGTGCCATGGACAGCATTGCCTATCAGCATGAAATGCTGTTGCTCTTCCCTCTCCTTGTTGGAGTGTGGTAAATGGAAGAATACTTTGTAATCTGGTTATAAGTACCCTGCACATCTTACACCTCCCACTTTTCTTGTAGCTGCTGTTTCTATTCAATGGGTTGAAGCCTGGCCTGGATGTAAGGGATGGGAGGTCCAGGGTCTTTTGCAACCCCTTGTTTCTCCAGAAGCATTGTTCCTCCGGGAACATCACAGCATCCCTGCAACGGCCACCTGTCTGGCGATGTGGAGGCAGCAAACACCAGGCCTGAGCATTTAGCGATTAACTCCCTGGAGTGATAGACCAAAAAGCTGTTTAAAAAGAGATATGGAGGAGGGGGCTGTGATCATTCCCGAGGCACCAAAACAAGCAGGGCAGGACAGAGAGGTTGCTGAGAAGAGCTTAGGCCACCCTTTGATGCTGCAAAGTACTCAGCAGCCTTGACAGTCACCCTTCAGCCCTTTTTTTCTTCAAACCACATCAATTCAGCAGTTCAGCTTGCATCCCCATTGCAGGGTTCCAGGAACGGTGCACCAGTGCTGTGGGTTATCTGGGGAAGTTGTGTGAACAGCAGGCAGGAAAGCAGCCTGCCTTGAGCACAGACCTGGAGCAGCCTTGCTGCCTGCGTGCTGCCCTGCTGCTGTCTCTCCCCATGCTGGTCAGACCTGCTCACCCTGCCTCACTTCAAAAGTGTGGCAGAGCAGGGCTGGCTGCACAACACACATCCCTTTCTTTGCCCTTTGGGCTGCTTGTCTGCCTCCACAGCTGCCAGCTGCCCCGCTGCACGGACGTGAGCCTCGCCGGGTGCTGGCAGAGCTGCGGGGGCATCCCTGGGGTCCTCTCCTCAGCTGCTTGTATTGCAGGGTGCAGGCAGGAGTTGTGGGTGGAGCAAGGGCAGCCTCTCTAGCAGCTTGTTTGTATGGCCGAGGACAAATATAGGTGTTCTGCAACACCCATGCATGCAGGTGTAACCTAGGATGGTTACAGAAGATCCATTCCCACCAGTGACCTGTGATTCTGGTTCTTTCTGCCCTGTGTATGCTGGCTTTTGAATGCACTCTGCTGAGTAGGCGGCTTGGGGAGGGGACAGGAGAGACATGCTGGTTCTGCAGTGCTCCTGGGAGTAAGTTACCTCAGGGTAAGTGATTTGGAAACCGGCTGGCCTGGTCATGCAGAATTTCTCTAAAGGAAGGAGAATTTTAAAACACAATAACTGAAGATGCCACTTGCCACTCCACCCCTCTGACTGATTTCCCAGAGGCATAGCAGGCTTAGACAAAGCCAGTGAAACAGTCGCCTCTGACACTCTCCCTCTCTCCATGCTGCTGCCTTGCTGCACAAAGCTGATGGGTACAAGCTCCAGAGCTTTCCAGAAGCTGTGTGAGATGCTCCTGTCAGCTGTAGAGGTTCTGCTTGACAGGTTCAAACAACACGATGTTCAGGTCTTCATTCCACCAAGATGTTAGCATTTCACCTCCACTGTGATTTTTATGTATTTTGCATTTTCTAGGTGATGCCCGTTTTCTGACTTGCTTTACCCATCCTGCAGTCTATCTTTACCCAAACACAACCAGTATTTCAGTGCTGACACAGGAGTGCTCATACTGTCTCTTCCCATGCACCCCCTTGCTTATGCTGGGCTGTGAAAATCCTCATGGAAGACACTTAGCAATTGCTGTAGCACTCTTTCAAGCTGCCAACATCTTCCCATGGAATAGGCTATGGAGTAGACTTTGCACACAAGTATTTTCTTGTCAACTGACAGCAATGGCTGCTAACCAAGGTATCTTGCTGTCTCCTTCTGTAGGCAATGACTGGAAGACTGCGTTAATATTCCCTCTGCAGTGTATCCTTGTGATTTTTCCATATCAAAGAGCACTCTGGACAGAGCACCTGTCCCCACATTAGTTTTCCCCAAATGCTACTTAACTGGGACATTAAAGCCAGCTAAGCCTATAACCCATCAGCGCACCGTGCTGCAGCACTTAGCTTTGCAGGGGTGAAAACGTAGGTCGGTGGGTTGTTATTGCTGCAAACCATGAAGGATCACGTGTAGCAGAGGAAGTCACAACATTTATCAGTTACAGTCTGCTTTGGAGTGAGAAACCCCAGCTTCTCTGACACTGGGTTTCATTCTTCTCAGCCACTGCTAGTGCTGCTGACCCATAGCCACTAACACTTCAATTAGTTTCCTATCATCCGTGCAAGACTCTCTTTTATCCTACAGCCCGTATCCAAGCCAAACTCCCATTAACACCTGCACCTGGAGAGGAGCTGGTTTAACACTTCAGATCCAGGGATATCCCTTATTTCCTCCTTGTGCCAGGACACACATCATTGCCCCATGGTTCCTCACCAGGTCCACCACTGTCCTGGCAGACACCTGTCATGCACTCCCCTGGATGCTCCCTCCCTAAACCTGCTTGCTCATTCGGTCAAAGGCAACCAGAGCTCATTTGTGGCAGTGCCGTAACGTGGCAAAGACCAGGAAGGTCCCATCCACCTTCACCCTGACTTCTACCCTTCCCCAAGAAGGGGATGGAGGGGGGCTGAGGTGCTGTGGCTGTCCCACACACAGCCTTCATCCTCTGGCTCCGATCTGCAGGCTTCTAGTCTGAGGACCCTGCCCTCGCTGGTGGGACACAGGGTGGTGGGACAGAGGGACACATGCCTAGTCTCAGGAATGCACCCAGACAGCTTTCACTGCCTGTCTTTGTATGGACACGTGTGTGTTAGCCTGAGGATGTCTGGAGGAGCATTTCCTTTGCAAACTCTTCCAGACGGCAGTTTGGGGCACTCCTGACTGCGGTCAAGCCCCAGGATGAAAGCCTTTGGATTCTGACTCATTGCACCAATTATGTAAACTTCAAATTTCAAATTCACCCATAATCTAGAGACAGCTTTGGGTTGATTTGGGAGTAACTCCAGGGCTTTGCTGTGCTCCTTTGCATGGCAGATGAAGGGCTGGGGCTCCCTGCAGGGCCAGCAGATCCTTATCCTCCTGGGGACAAGTTGTCTTGGGACTTGGTACACAGTCACTCAGTGCTCCTGCAACGCTGATGCCACCTGTGGCAGTTTTATGTGCCAAATATCCCCTAGAATTTCAAGTTTAATCTTCTGTAAACTCCTCGGCATGATTTGTCCCTTCAAAATAATGCTGTGTTTTGATGGGTTAGTGACAAGGACATTTAATCCTGCAAGATGATCTTTCCGTTCATTTGACTGGTGTCCCTTTCATGTCAAAGTCTTCTAGCCACTGAGTAAGACCTCAAACAGTGCTGTTAAATTGTCAGTCCACCACGCTCCGAAACAGGCCCAACATGTTGCACTGGTGTTTTTCCCCAGGGGCTAATCGCATCCCTTCTCCCTTGCTTGCGCATGCACAGGGGGGTGGGATTGTTATTTCTGATGAACTTCAAGAGGCCTCTTGCCAGAGAAATAACATTTCTGTTTTATTTATTTATTGATCTGCTCCTTTCCAAAGTAAAGGGAGAAAAGAGAAAAGAAGAAAAGCCAGAAGAGAGGGAGATGAAGAAGTAGGAGGGGGTGGGAGGCCAGGGAGATGAGCACCAGCTCAATCCCAGCTGCCACAGTTTAATCAAAGGTTTCTACAAAAGGAGACCAAATCTTTTAAAATTTGTTCTTAGCCCTGTCCTCTGAAGCTCTACCCCCCGTTTGCCAGAAGGCCAGCCAAGCTGCAGTGCCAAAGCATCTGTCCCCAGAGGCCAAGTACCCTTCTGTCTAGTGATAGAAGCTTTTTAGCTACAAGCACTGTGACAGAGAAACAAGCTTCCTGGGAGTGGAAGTGGATGTCTTATCGCTCACAAGGTGAGGGGTGGGTGCTGCCCCAGGTGAACTGCAGCCTCTGGGTATGACAGCGCAGCTGGTGATTGCACTCCCTGATTTGCGAAGGCTGGCCAGCCAGGGAGGAAATGCAGCAGCACTGCCTTTGCTTAATTGCAAATGGATTTCAATTCACCCTCTGCAAAGGATCTGATTTCTCCTGGCAGCCTTAAGACCAAGACATCTTCTGTTCCAGTAATGCCCTATGCTTTCCAAAGCACAGGTCCCTCAGAGATCCCAGAACCTGCTGGTGTGATGGGCTACCCCTCCAGCATACCCTCCAAGCTCCTGGATTTCCTCCAACTCTTTCATTTGCTACCAAAGGCCTTGATGGCAAACAGGGTCACCTCTTCAATACAGATTCAGAGGTCATAACTTTCTGCCTGCCCCTTCTCACTGCCCTGTGTGATGCCACTATTGACTTCAGGATTCTGAAGCTCTACCAGTTGTGCCCACCTGTGCCAGGGGCACCTCCAACAGATCCTGCAAGCCAACAGGACGCTCCAACACCTGCCACGCTCATGGCCTCATCATCTCCTGCCACATGGGACACAGTGGCCACACAACTCTGCCACATCAAGGGCTAGAGCAGTCTCCAAGGTGTGTGCCACCCCACGCCCCCCCCAAGCCCACCCCCACCCGGCCTTGTTGCAGGTTCCCTAAGACTTGTGACCTTCCCACAGAGCAAAGCCCTCCCCACAGAGTGACAAGGGCAATCAGCCCTGCTTTCAGCCGCCAGCCATTCACACAAAGGCTGGCAGCAGTCTCAGCCTGGGCTGCAGCCACTCTGCATCCTGTTCCCTGCCAGCTGCCAGGCTGCCCACCCTTTATCTCCATCGAGCATCTATTGCTGCACTCCACAGACCAAATGCCTTTGAGTGGAAGAGCTCTGATGTTTATTCATCCAGGGCAGACCCCAGATACCAACAGACTGATAACAAACACAACAGGCTGCTTGAAAAAGCAGATAGGATCTCAAAGATTGCTGCACACACAAGGCATTAGCCACTATGTAATGCACTGCCTTCATGAATATGCAGCTCCATTGTGCAGCTGACTAGGACAACAGGACATGTTTTAATGCTGATCTCAATCCAGCCCTTGTCTGGAAAAACTCAGCCTGGGGGATAACTGCAGAGAGAGGTGCACATCCATCCCACAGAAGAACTAGCCCTGAGACCCACATGCCTGTCAGAACGTGGGCCATGTCCCCTGCTGCTTGTCCAGGAGTGATGCTGAGAGGGTGCCACAGGAGTGGAAGCTGGGAAAGACAGTGGTGGTCACTACTGAACCAGGATCTAGCAGGAAGGGAAAGGGGCAAGCTGTCACAAAACCAGTCCTTTGCAGCAAGACTTTACCAGACATTGCTGTGCAGGGGCTGAACTTCTCCATGCCTGGGTGTTGACTCAGGAGGGGTTTGCAGGGCAGGGGAAAATTGCCCAGGCAAAGATTAAGATATGGCAGGTGCTGGAAGCTGGAAAGGACCTGAATTAAGCCCTGCACAGGGAGCAGCCCCATAGGCAGCAGCAAGAGATAATGCACCCATGCGCACCTCCGGCAAGCCACCTCCTGCCCTGCCACGTTGGATGCACCCACACCGGCATCAGTGCCCAGAGGGATTCCACCCCACAGCCCAACTCAGTGGCTCAATGGCACTGGGCGCATGGCTGGATGGATGTCTCTGCCATGAAACCAATGGCACTGGAGGCATGGCTGGGTGGGACATCTCTGCCATGAAACCATGCTGCACGCAAGGTCAGCGCTGCCCTGAGCGCTGGCACACTGTGAGCCCCACTAGAGACACCCCCCTTGCCACTCTGCTGCTTGCTGGTGATTTGCACCACTGAGCCTGTTGGCTCGGAGCTGGGAATGAAGTATTTGTGAAATTAATTAAGACAACAGAGGCCCGAAGAAAGGGAAAGTTAATTAGTCACGGCAATCAGTTAGATTTGATCCAAAAGAACAAACAAAGAGTTAGAAGCGTGTCACTGGCGGGCTGCTTCTCTGGAAAAGGGATTACGCGGAGATTTCCACCAAAGGAAATGGCTTTGTGCTGCTGCTCCTTATGTAATTGGGGATTTAGAAGCAGCACAAAGAGTCATTACCACAAAATTTCTTTGTCAGAGAAAAAAGTTGACATTTATGAAGCACAGGAGGGAGCAGCAAAACAAGACAAATCAATAGGCATGCACGTGGGAAGGGGACTTCCCTGTGCAATGGGGCCAGGCACTGGGAGGGCAGCGGGGGGCTGCTGGCAAGGAGGAAGAGGAGGAGGAGGAGGAAGAGCGATGGCAGCAGCTACCCAGGCAGGTACCTGTGGGGGTACAGGCAGATGGGACAAGCTTGCAAGAGCGCCAGAAGGAAACCACAGTGTGAAAACCGGTGGCCAAGGTGTGAAAACCGGTGGCCAAGGTGTGAAAACGGGTGGGAGAGGGCAAAGCTGTGCTCGGGGAGGTGGGGATGATGAGAAGGCAGCAGGGACAGCATCCAGGGAGGCTGGGCACAGGGTAGCAGGGCAATGGGGTGACTGTGCCCAGGAGAGCTGGCAGCAGCAAATCCCACGTTTTCTGCTTGAGCTGTTATCTCTGCTTTCTCCTCTGCAGTTAACAACTTCAATTATTTACTCTGACTCTGGCAGCTCCACTTCCCTCCGAATGGGCACAAAGTTGCCTGCTTGTTGCTAAGGCCCCCCCCCCTCCTTGGACCTGCTGTGCTGGCGCTGAGAGCGGCAGCGGAGTCCCGAAGTGGCTCCAGCAGGCTCCAAGCACAGCACCCTGCTTCTGCGGTGGGACCTCTACACTGCAGCGGATGGCAAGGCATTGCCCCAGAAAGGGGCATGAGGAGAATTCAGGCTCCTGGGACTCCCATCAGGATGGCCCCTGCAGCTGGAATGAGTGCCCACAGGGGTGTCACAGATGTGGGCTGTCCCCAGCTTGTGCAAGGCACAGACACACACTCACACACTGAGCTGCTTCCCAGACCTGCACTGGCACTCAGACGTGCTTCTGCATCCTCTGCCATGCCCAAGTGTGTGCCCAGGACACCTGCAATACTCCATGCTCTGTCTGCTGCTTGGCACCCACCCATGGCCATGGGCACTCATCCACAGCTGCTGATCCCCAAAAGCACTGCTTCCCCCAATATGTCCCACTGGTCCCCAAAACCATTGCAAACCTCCCCAGCCCAGAAGAGCCCTGAAGGACTTTCTGCGTGAAGAGCACAGTGCTTCTGCACTGGGGACAGCAGGCTCAGAGGAATTGTCCCCTAGTAAGGAGGTGACAGCAGAGCAGCCCCAAATTTATCAGCATCACAGCCTTTTGGGGAGGGTTGGCTCTTGGGTCTGCATTGCTGGAAAGCCTTCCCACAAACCTATGCCTCAGGGGCTGCCAGAGCTGCCCCTGGGATGAAAACAAGGCAACCAAGGCTGGTGGTGCCCATGGAGGCTGTGCCCTATGCCAGGGGTGGACCCCAGAGGTGCTGTCAGCTGGGGACAAGCTGGCTGTCACTTCCAAGGGGCCTGGATCCAGCATCAGGGTTTGAGCCATTCCCATCGCAGATGCAGGCACCTCACCCACCTGCCAGTATTGATTTTACATCAGCAAGGCTCTGCCTGGAAATAAATAAACAAATCAAACCCCACACCCAAGCTTAGCCATGCTCTTTCCACTCCTGTAAAGGGGTCAGGTACTGGCAGGAGACCCAATGAGCACACTGCAGAACCCAAGCCACAGGATGAGCCTGGTCTCCCCACAGTGATGCTGGTGATGTTGGGCACAGGACAGGTTTGGGTACCCCTGGGCCACCACAGGCTTGGTGGGAGAAGATCCTTCATGCTAGTTCCCAGGACACCCTGCCTCGCTGGTTTTGTGGAGCAGGCTTTTCCCCCGAGATGTGTGATGGGCACACACTGGGGCTGGCACAAGGCAGATGAATCACTCACTGCTGGCTCTATGGCTCTGTTACCTATTTAACATTGAAATACCTATTCAGATATCACTTTCAATGAAGAAGAGTGAGGCAGGGCAAAGTCACTCCACACTCTCCAGAGACCCCTCTGGTCAAGTTGCAAACTCAGACCATAGCCAAGTCCCTATTTAAACACCACCAGCCCCTCAGCAGCACCCCATCCCCACCCCGCCCTCTGTCCCAGAGGCACCCAGTCCCATCCACCCAGGAGGTCTCCATCATGCCCATGGAGACCTATGCTCAAAACTCCTCTTCTGCAGGAAAAAATAAACCACCAGGTCCCTTCCCAGGCTCCCAGGACTTCACTTCAGGCTCCTGCAGCATTTCCAGAAGTCGTTAGGGAACCTGCTCATTAGTTTCTGAGTCAAAAAGCTTTTGACTCCAGCTCTGGACAAACAGGGGGTGTGCTGCAAGGTCTCTTCAGGTCCCTCTCGCAAATGCATTCAGCTTCTGTGCTTTGATATGTGCTCCCGTCTAGACGGCACCAAAATCAAAGACTTGGAGGCTTGTGAATGTGATGGTTACTCACAACTGCTGGCCTTGCTGCACTGTGCTCGGCCACCGCTGCACTCGCCACCGGCTCCAGAGGGATGGTCCTGGATGGTCAGTGCTGCTGGGAAAAGGTACGGCTGGAGACTTCTGCAAAGCTCTGCTGATCTGGAGAGACCCAGCCTGGGCTGGGGGACAGCTCTGGGACCCAGCTGCATCTGCACTGGGGCTGGGAGGATGACAGCAGGGTCCATCTGTGCCTTGGCCAGTGATGCCCACCCCAGAGGTGCACACTGTACCCCCTCCGCCCGTGCCCTCTGGCATGGTGAAACAGAGGAGCATCCATGAGCCATCTGGCAGCCCGGCCGCTCCTGGGTTTATACTTTTCCACAACGTCTTTTGGGAGATGATCATTGGATTTTAATTAATTGTGTTTAAAAGAAAAAAAAAAAAAACCAGCAACAAGTAATGCAGCTCTTCCCGCTGGGCAACCCAGCCTGGCTCTGGAGCTCGTCTGGGGGGACTGGGCAGTGAGGGGAGGAGAGTGTCAAGCAGAGGGATGTGTCGTTGGCTTTTGATGTGTGCGTTGGTGTCAGTGGCCCCACTGCATCCCTGGGGAGCCCAGTGTGCCTGCTGCTGTTGGCTGCCGGTGTGAAAAGCTGGCTGGAGGCTGGGGAGCAAGGACAGATCCTGTCAGTGGATCACAGGAACATGATGGTCTGTCAAATCTTCTCCTCGCTCATTTGCTTAGTGACCGTGACAGGCAGCAGCAGCCGAATACACACCCGGCTATCCCCTGGTTTGGAAAAGACTTGTTTTGTTTGCAGTCATCTGGCTCATGAAAAATGCAGCCGCCCATTGCTTTGTACATGGAATTGGTTTTAGCTCTGAATTCTCAGGTTTGGTGCCAGGATAGGGACAGATCCATCCTTAGCCAGTTCCGTGTGAAGGCAGAGGGAGTTAGGTCCGCCCAGCTGAGCCCCTTGCCCCATCTCCCATCCTCATGCCCTCCACCGTGCCCCAGCCCTGCTAGGGCTGCTGGAGGACACACAGGGGACAAGCCTCATGCCTTATCCCATTTCCAGCCTCCTCCCAGGCAGGGGTGCAATGCTGCCAGAGGAGCCCTCATAAATAACAGAAAAGGCACTTTTCTGGAGCTGTGCCAGCCCCATCACATAGGGATATGCATGTGCACACAGTGCCATGCCAGGCTGCCCTTCTCAGCCCCTGCACACCCCAGTGTTTTGGGAAAGGGATGGCAGCAGCCCCCGCAGCTCCTGGCAGGATGTTAAAGCCCCCAGGAGGGTCTTCAGGCAGTGCCCATGGCATAGGGCAGTGCTGGCTTGAGGAGGCGGGGGCCAAGACAAATAGCTGCAGCATGTGGAGAACTTCAGCCTGGGAGAACAGGGATGGATTTGCAAAAGGAAAGAAAAAAAACAAGCTGAAGATAGCAGAGTGGGAATCTGACAGTAACCACAGGCAATGGGAAGCTCATGGAGCTGGAGGAAGGGAGGACCAGTGCAGGGCAGAGTCAGCACTGGGAAGGCAAAGAAGTTCAGCTTGCTAAGCCAGGTCTGACCCAAAGCAGGCAACCAGTAGTCGGGGTATCCTGACCCAAATGCCAACTGGGGCCTGATGGCTGTTATATCTTCCTGGTCTGGGGAACCTCAAGGAGCTGCAAAGCCCCCAGGCAGAGCTGGAACAAGCCTGCATGCTGGTTTGGCCCAGATCTGGTGCATGTGTGGACAAACCACACCAGTGAACAGCTTTTCTGGACTGGCCGGAATGAGGGCTGGGGAAATGGGAGCCCCAGCGTGGTCTCAAGTGGGTGGCTGTGAGTGCACTGGGGGCATGAGTGCCCTCTCCTCCCATGATGGCACAGTGTGTCCCTGATCCTTCTCCTGGAGACATGGTCCTTGGGCTGGTGCTGGTGCCAGACACCCCAGATTGGGTCCAAAACCAGGTAACTCTCCTAGATCAACACATCCCAGGGCTGGGAGCTCTGTGCATTGGCAAGACAGGCCGAGCTTCATGCTAATGAAGCTATACGGCACCCTCTGCTCTCTGGGCCATGCCCAAACATGGGTGGGGTCTCAACACTGGGTGCCTTGAGATGGGATGGGAAGGGCAGGAGAAAACAGTGACCTGCTTGATGCTTGGAACAGAGAGGAGAGCCGTGCGGTGTGAGGTAGTCTTTATTCCCAGGTGCCCTGGGACTGTGCAGCCATGGGTGCTGACCCATGGGGCAAACAAGCCAGTGCCACAGTCCCTGGAGCGAGGAAGGACAGTGCTTGCACCTGCTCAGCTTACCTGGCATAGGGTCAGCAGTTCCCATCTGGATGCACAGGCACATGTGCCCATTGCTAGCGCCTCTGGGCATCAATAAAACAACAGTCTCAGGAGAAGCAGCTACTGCCAGCTGCAGCATCAACTGGACACTTCTGAATGCCTGGTGGGTGGGGAAGGGCTGTGTAGGCACAGCCCTCAGACACTGGGTTCAGGAGGTGGCACCAGCTGCCAGACCCCTCTCCCCAGGTTTTGGGGTAATGTTACCTGCCAGACACCATTGGCGCTGCAGGATGGACGCATGCCATCCCACGGCTGAAAGCCCCAAGGGCAGCACAGCAGGCAGGGCTGGTCAAGCCTCCCATCACTGACCTTCACAGGTCTGAAGAGTACAGGCAGAAGCACCACTCCCTCAGGCATGGGCCGCACTGTGGGACCACAGACAGCCCACGCTCAGTCCCAGCTGGGTGCTGCACCGTATGTTCCCCCTGCTTTTGACTGGCTGGTCTGCACTGAGTGCAGGGAGTAGAGCACCCAGCTGTACCCAGTGGACCAGGCTGCACCAGGCAGCAAAGCTGGGTGCATTGGGAGTGGAAAGACCCGCTCCTTAAATGTTTCTTGCACAGTAGGGGAAGGACAGCATGAGAGTACTTAAAATCTAGTGTCCTGTAAGCATCTCACACTTGCTGGTATCCAAAGGGGCCACAGATTCATAAATCAATATCTTCAATAAAAAAGTTTCATGCAGCATAGGGAAGCCTGTATCAGACCGATCTTGGCAGATAAAGAGGAATTGATCTCCTGAGCTAAAAAGTAGTCGTTGCTTAGGTGTGAGCAACCACGATGTGGCTTGAATCAAGCCCCCCCCCC
>JANZLQ010000044.1:1444740-1456737 GCA_026212715.1 Elanus axillaris | reverse complement strand
AACCACGATGGGGCTTTAATCAAGCCCCCCCCCCCCCATGCCGAACATGCCTGCGGCATCAAGCAGACCAGTTCCACAAAGCTGAAAACAATTATGAGCTGAATCAGCTGGAAGAGCACATTTAATCTGAAAAATTTGAATCATAATTCTGAGCTGTGAAGAATACTTTACCAGCTACCCAAAGAGACAATCCCTCAATCAGGAGAGCAGAGGCCTGTTAAGAAAAGCGGGCAGCGTTAGACAAAAGTGAAACCAGCTGTAGAGAATGAAAGGAGCAATACACAGCAATCGGGGGAACAGGAAGCCGATCATTTCCAACCTTGCAAAGTGACAAAACAACTGTGGGAGACAATGGGAAGTGGGATTTGGACACCTGCAGCATCCTGCACATCCAGCATCCAGCATCAGCAGTGGGACCGGGGGGGGGGGGTCGGCTGGGGTGGCTCAGGACCTGCAGTGCCCTTCCACAGGTGTTCAGCTGGGTGAAATGAGGAACCATTTTCTGCTGGTGGGGGGTTACAGAATGGGGAGGCTGGAAAGAGCTGGATGTGGAGCTCTGCATCCCGACATGCCACTGCTCCATGAGCAGTGAGTAGCAGGGAGGTTTCGGGTGAGTGGAAGCAGGTTGATGTCGTGCTGGTGTTTGAAAAGGTCGGCCTGACATCCGTCCTGGGCAGTGCAGGGCTACAGGATGGCTTGTACAGGGCTTGATGACGGAGGAGCCAGAGGAAGGTGGCATAACCAGAACCAGGCAATGCGAGTTTGTCAGAAATGTGGTGTCAGCTTGACAGGATCATTTCAGGGTATGAGACAGGTTTGATGACCAAAGGGAACAGTACAGACCTCTTTTAGGGGTTACTTCTCCTTGTTTATGAGGCAGACAGCCACACCCATCCTTCCTCTAGCCCTCTGTGCCCCCAGCAGCTGCGGCACAAGCCCAGATCCTTTCTCCCTGAAGGGTACACAGGGGCTTTGCAGAGAGCCCCCACACCACTGCAGCTACCCCAGGAGATGCTGAAATCCCTGATCTGAAGGGCTGATCCTGTCAGGGTCCACAGCCATACAGCCTGCTCTCATGCAGGGATGGCTACTGCAAACCCAGCCAGCACAGAGACCTGTGGATCAAAACCCTGTGATGAGGTCTGGAAGGGTGAGAACAGCAATGGATTTGGGTGCAGGATGCCCAGGAAGAGAGGTCAGATAATCAGATGGAGTAGAAAGGCTGGAGTCCCAGGCTTAGCTACCATGCTGGGCTGCAGCATGCCAGGCTCAGCCCCATTCTCTGTGGGGCCAGTGGGCAGAGAGCACCCCACTGCAGCTAGGCCGTCCCCAAATTCAAAGCAGCTCATAAACTGCTCAGCTAATGTTGATTTATCACCACCTGGAGCCACAGCACATCCCGCCCGCACAGCGTCACTGAGCCAGCTCCAGCTCATCCCCATCTCTGCCTGCAAGGAGGGTCAGTCCCCTGCCCATTGCGGGGATGGGCTTCCCTGCCAGTGTCCTGCCTGCCTCCTCCTCCAAAGGCAGCTGAATTTTGTCCTTGCAAATGGTATTAATAAATGCATGGAGGGGCCGCTGGAATTGGTTGCAGCTGTATTATGTCTCAAGGTCTGCTCTCCCCTCACAGGCAAGGGGTTGCACACAGACCTTCTGGACGGAGCCGCTCTGGCCTCATTAACTGGATGGATGGAGCGGGGAGGGGAGGAGGATGCAAGAGCAACGGGTGAATCAGAGCTTTGAGACCTTGAAGAAACCTTATTTTATTCTGAGAGAGGCTGGGGCTGAGGGGCTGTGGCCTTGGGTGGATATTAAGGATGCAGGCACAGAGCCGGCGAGAGGAGTGAAGTTGCAAGCTGCCAGGTGTTGACAAGCAAATGGCAGCTCCTCCAGGAGCGCATTTCAGGAGGACCTGCACCATGGCCTGCAGTGGGCATGCTGCTGGTCCCCCTCGCACATGACAGAAAGGGCAATGGCATCAGAGCGCTGCAGGCTTTTGCAGGGACTGAAAAATTGATGAGAGCCTCTAATCTGTAAACCCTTCTGGCAGAGGAGGAACGGTGGAGCATTTGGCATGGGGAACGCTTGTGTTCCTGCACGCTGACAAATGCTGGCACACCACTCCCACCCTGCTCACCACGGGTGCTGAGGGGGACATGCCAATGGCACCCTGATGAGCACGTGCATTGGGAGAGGCACTGGCAAAAGTGCACCACGGAGCACAGCCGGGGAGGCAGGCACCATGTGCAAACCCAGCCTGGTGCTCATTGAGAAACCCAGCGGCTCACTGGCACGTCAGCACGCAGCAAGCAGCGTGGCAGTGCGAGGATGGGAGTGCATATCCCAGAGCTCCAGTCCCTGGTGTGTTTTTTCTCTCTTCCCCTCATTTCTGTTCATAAAGGTCTGAGCTTAAGTAATGAGGTTTTTTTTTTCTTCTGCAGGAAGATACACAAGTGTGCCAATGTAAATTGCTCCATTTGGAGGGCTAATTGCACTAAAAGGCAGCCTGATCTGTGGTTTTTCTCTATTTTACATTAGCAGCTGAGCTGTCAGATCTGAAATGGAAACTCATTTTTAAGACTTTGCATTTACAGTGGCTTCAACAATGAAAAATGTTCCCTGACAGTAATAGAAGGCAAACCTCATTAGAGAAACTTAAACCAAAGCGGCACAGTGCTAAAGCCCTCAGGCTGCTTCCAAGCATCTTAAGAGGGAACAAGAGCATTTTTCACATGACTCTCTCTGCCCGTGGAGTGCTCTGGCTCTTCTTGACTATTGCTGTGCCCGCAGGAGCAGTACATCTGACATGCACAGTGTTTCAACAGAGATGGCAAATGGCTTTTTCTCAGTGGTGCAGGCTGCTGAGGCATTTCAGGGTGGAGAACCCGGCTTGCTCGAAACAGCTGCTTTGCCCACTCCTGGGGTGGCATTTTTGGGATGGTCAAATTGCCCTGGGGGGTCATGATGGTGGCAGCTGCAATGTGCAGTGTGGCACATGTGGCACCCAGAAACACAACCTAGGGCTCTGTTATTTACCCATCCCTGTGCTGGTGGTTTCAGGTGTGCCAACTGCCAGCACACAAAGGAACCGATGCTGGGAAGGGTGATCAGCCCTCCCCAAACCCATCTCCTTCCCTTTGCCTCATGGGAGCTTTCCCAACCACCGGCTGAGCCCAAGGCAGTGGTGATCCATAGGGGACCTGCAGCCCCTCACTGCTCTCACTGACACCCGGGCTTTATTTCTGAGCCTCTGCCACCCAGTGTAACAAATCACCTCTAGCAGCAGATGTTAAAAGCCTGTATGTTGCAAAGTCAAGGTAAGAATGGCTAGGCAGGGTGTCTCTGCCAGCTTTGCCAGGACCTATTTGCAATCCGCATAAATATCTAGCCAGTGATTTGCATGGTCATGAGCTATTTTTAACCTGGGAGCTCAGCTCATTCAGCACAGAGCTTAGCCTGCTCTGGGGTCAGGGATCAGACCGTACTGTGCCACGCCAGGGATGCACAGGGTTTAAAGAGGAGGAGGCTCCTCATGGCCACAAAGCTTCTGGGACAACATTAGGAGCAATGGGAAATGTGGCATGGATGCAGAGGTCCCAAACCACAGCCCACAACAGGCTCGGCCAGGCTGCAAACTCTCTACCCCCAGCATCTTCATGCTGCCTCCTGGTCTGTGTTTGTCGACCACAGGCTTCTAGCCTGACTGCCAAATACTTTAACCCTGTTCAGCTGCCCCATATTTTCTGGACATCCAAGATGAGGTGCAGCTGAAATGTCATAGTCCTATGGCAGGGTGGCACAGGGTCCCCAGGGCATGGCACAGCCCCATGATGGGATGGTGCAGGGTCCCCAGCACACAGCATAGCCACCCAGCCTGACTGTACCACTTCTGCCAGATGCAGCATGCTCAGTCTGAGAACCTCCTCCCTTCACTATGGCCTAAAGGTGACATTTTGGGGAAAATGGGAATAAAATCTGTGCAGTCTTTTTCCAGTTAAGTGAGGGCAAAAGCAAGACCCGCTGTCCCAGGGCTGGTGTCGTGCTCCCAGGGCCGAGCACCCGTGGGGCTGCTGGGACCTGCTCCCCAGGGTGCTCTTATGGGGTGATGCCTTCAGCATGGAGCATCCTTCCATCAGCGGTGCTAAGAAATTTATTTTCCCTGTAGCTGTTTTCCCTTGGAAAAATACATTTAAATTTGCACTGCGAATTTTATACAATGGTTTCACTCCATGTTTTCTGGGGATTTTTACTGGAAACAATTTTGACCAGCCAAAATATTTCACTTATTTGGTTTCCAAAAATCTCCAGCTCTTTCAATTGCTTGATAAAAACCCTGACAAATGTAATCAGTCACAGTCATTCCCTGCAGAAATGTTTTCGTTTGACCAAAAAAAAGGAAGGGAAAAGAACAAATATTCATAGGAAAATACACTCGGCTTCTGCATTACACTGCCTCTCATCCCAGACTGGAGGAGACAGTGCTTGGATATGGGCATCCAGCTCAAGGCATCGCAGCCCAGGGGACCATGCAAGGACCTGTCTGAGTTGAACACACCACGTGGCAGCTCTGGGGCCCTGGTGGGGTCCCTGTTCTAGAGGCAGCAAGCACATGGTTGGAGGGCAGTGCCCCAGAGCAAGCAATGCTGATGGAGGGCTGAGGTGCCCTGACATCCCAAAGGGGAAGCATCTTGCTCCAGGGTCCCTAGGATGCTGGGACCTGGCACAGCTGCTGCATTATTGCTGTACCCAGGGGAAGCTTGGCTTCCTGTCAGGCCTTAAAATAAACTCACTTGGCACCTTGGGGAAAAAGGAGGTGATTTCAGTGACAGGGCTGCCTAAACACATCTCCCCATGCTGGCTGCTTGTGGCCTTTGCAAGGTTGCTTCTGCTCAAGATTTCACACTAAAGGAAGAGTTTGCAGAGGGCATATGCAATGTTTTTTACCTCTCTTGTCCCCAGACACTTCTTGAGCTAAAAAGCAACCACAGAGCTACAACTCCTGGGCTGCAGGTATGGTAGGTTGGCTGGACTGGAGGACCTTGCACTGTGCCCCATGACTGTCACCATTGCCTCTACTGAGGTGCCCAGGGTGGGAGGTCTTCTCCCTACCCTCATGGAAAAGTGATGGGAGATGAAGGCTGAGGTCTGGCCATTATGGCTACCTCTCCCCTGCTCGTCCTGGCCATGGCAGGGTTAAGTGCACCCTGTGCATCGTGCTGTGCCACTGCATCTGCACTCCCAGGATAGTCTGTTCTCTCCTCCACACTGCCAGGGAGAGCAGGGAGACGTCTGCCTTTCCTCCCACTCCCTTATTAATCACCAGAGCCGATCTGGACTCCAGATGGGCCGGAACTGGTTTTCCTCACAGGAGGTTTGGGGGAAGGTGGCAGGGGGCCAGGAGCCTGGTCTAGCCTTCCACAGGTCTGACACACTCTGGGAACTCCCAGACCAGCTCCCTTGGCTCCATCCTCAACTGCCAGGAGCTGGGGTGCTCCTCAGTCCCCAGGGTTTCTGGAGGGCAGAGGCAGAGGGTGGAGGAGGAGCAGTCCTGCTTAGGGAGAGTAGAGTACAGGGCTGTGAACCCCACACAGCACCCATACACCTGGGGCCGGGCTCAGAATGGGGCTCCAGGAACAAACTCTTGCCTTTCTGGCTTTATTCAAATGGAGAATTTATCCAGGCAGGCATCTCCTATGCATACCCAGCTCTCTTTGCTCTTATAAAAAACACTCAGACTCTGCTTTTGATGGCAGGTGCTGTACCCCAAAGAGGTCTCCAATCTCCCAGCATCTCAGGTCCCTTTCCTTTCAACATTTCTTGCTCATGCACCTGCTGCCGTGACCATCCTCTCTGCTTCCCTGTGTCCGTACCAGTAGCATCCCCTCTTGACCCACCAGTGGCTGTCCAGGCTGAGCAGGAGTCCTCACCCTCAGTCTGAGCAGCCTTATGCCAGGAGGGACAGCAGGAGCTAAGAGGCACAGAAGTCCTGCCCAGGTCTGCCAGAACTGTGCCCGTGGCAGGGGACGCTGAGCCAGGCCTGGATGCAGCTGTGCCAAAGGTTTTGATGCACATTTTGACTTGGGAACCTGCAAGCTCTGCTGTGCATGGCAGGTATCTGCAGTCAAAGCCCAATTCCCTGGCTCAGCTGAGACAGGAGCTGGGGCTGTCTCGGTTGCAGAGCCCTGCTCCTGTGCAACACCTGACATGGCCTGTTCTTTTGGGCATTTCCACCCAGGGTGGCAGACTTAATAGACAACTAAGGAGGGGGACTGGGCTCATCTTTTCCCTTCCTGTAGACCCCTCCATCCCTACAGCACACAGCTCCGAGCCACCAGAGCATCCCAGAAGGGACTTCCCAAGGAGCTCAGCCAAGATGAAGCAATATATATCCCGGTTGCCTTTGTGCCTTCGTCACACGCCTGTATGCACACCCAGGTGACTGCTGGTGCATTGGAGAGGGTGTTGCTGGTGCAGGCTTGTGGCTGACACCACAACAGAGAGCTGCTGGACTCTGGGACCCAGGCAGGAAGGAGGTGAAGCTTCAGGTGTAGCTTGGATAAAGACAAACCCAAGCACCAGGAGCTATAAGGGACTTGCAGCTGCTCCAGCCCAGCATGTACAAGTTCCAGGCTCTGCCCCAGGCTAGGAGATGTTCCCTTTACCCCACAGCAATTACTAAGATACTGAAGCACAGGACATCAATCCCAATGACCTATGTCCCCAGCCTCTGGCCTCTCCCTTGGGGATGCTGCTGCCATCTCCCTGGCCTGGTTGTCATCTCTCCATGTACGGGACAACATGTGAAGAAGTGCTGGATTGCCCAGTGCTTCTGCTGAGCTGAATTCCTGAGCAGGGAGAGGGGCTGCCTTACCACTGCAGCCCATGAAGCACTGCCCTGAGAGAGGTCCAGGGGGTGAGGATCAGCCCCAGCAGTGTGTGTGCCTGCGCTGCAACGTGTGTGTGTGTGTGTGTGTGTGTGCGCCTGGGGGCTGGCAATGCCTCGTATCCCTCCACAGCTCCCCAGATGGTCTGTGGGTGGTAATCTCGGCAGGTTGGTGGTGGCAACTTGATGAATGGGCTGTAGAATTTGGTGAGATAATTAAAGAACCTGACTCTCACAATGCACCTGATAACAAATGAGGTGTCTCTTTTCCTTTTCTGTTTTGCACAGTGAATTGTATTTCTAAAGATTAATGGATTTACCATTTCTATTTCAACAATGGTCCCACTCCCCGCTCCTCCCCGTTACCATGAGGTGTATCCTCCTGCCTCCATCCCCAAGGTCTCTCAGCCAATGGCACAGTCCTGCTTTACAGAGACATGGGGAGGCTTTGGGGTCTAGCAGCCCTTGGCCTCCGCTCTGACTGGCCCCAGCTCCAGGCTGCAGTTGGGAGCAGCCATGGAGAAAACAGAGGCCCTGCTGTCCATCCACAGGGGATCTGCCCCTCTGGGAGCCAGGGCTAAGGGCTGCAAGGTGTTGTATAGACATGTTTCCAGGCTGGTGGCATCAGGCCACTTGTTGGGATGCCAAGGAGTCTGCATACAGACCCATCTGCCTCACAGACCATGCCTGGATGTAGCACAGGCAAGGGATAGGAAGGATGGATGATTTGGAGGAGAACAGGGATGCTCTGAACCACACGGAGCAGGAGCAAAGAGCCTGGCTCAGTTGGCTGTACATGCTGGTTAATGTCAACTAAAATCTGTGTCCAGCTGAGGAGTGATCACTGCTCCAAGTTGCAAAAGCCCCTGCCCAGCATCCTGGGGGCCAAGAGGCCAGTCTGACTCCAGTTCCAGACTGTGCTAGGTGGCCACTCCAGCCTGTTTCTGCCTGAGTCAGGCACAGGCGCTTTGTCCAGGAGATGGCACCCCCCTCTGTCCCAGTGGCTCCTTTCCATTTGGGTCAGACCTTCCCGGGTGAGAAATACTGGCAAGGGAGACACTTGGCAAGCACAGCTGTGGCCACAGAGCAAACATGGTGGGATCCCTGGGGCAAACAGCCCCCCATGTTCCTAGAGCTGGCGGGAGGCACAAGATACTCCAGCACAATAATGGCACTGGCTCGCCAAGGAGTGATCCAACACCAACTGCACACACATCCGAGCACCTAGGGACTGAACCGAGCCATTGAAGCATCTCCAAAATGTGCTTATATATTATATAGACATTTAAATTAGGTACCTGTGCAAATCAGCAGGTCATTAATCACCCACTCATTTAATTGGTTTTCCTGCCAAATTGGTTACAGATAAATAATTAAAGCTAAAAAGTGGGTTTGGATGCATTCCTCTGGAAAGTCGGGTCAGCAGCTGGAAAGAAAATCTTTTAACTCCTTGGCTGGCGCAGTCCATCCCCAGTGGGCAGGGACTTGGGATGGTGGCAGAGCTGGGCACTCCCAGCCAAGGGGCAAGGTGGTGGTGCCAGGGGTCCCTGCCCATTCTAGCACTAAGCTCATCTCTGTATGCTGTCCTCTGGAGTGGCTTTTCCAGGGAGAAGGTGCCTGCTCGGGGGTGCATCTCCAGAGTGAGGAGCCACAGGCAGGCCAGGCGAGCGTCCTGCTCCAGCGTGCTGCGAGTGTGGGTTTTTCAGTGCACTTGGCTGCTAATCATGCATAATAATCGCATTTGCAGAACACAAATGTCACTTGGCTGAGTGCTTTAATTTACTGCCCCGTAAACACACCCTGGGGATGCCTGGGCCCATAAAACATTGACAAGAGCCCTCGTTTCCCGGACATTGTCCCCCACAGACCCCTTTGTCAGATGGCGCATCCATGGGCCATGTGGCCAAGGACGGGCACCGCCACAATGCAGCCCTGCCTCCTGGTGTGATGGGCAAAGAGATGGTTCATCTTTCACCCCCCAAGAGTGCAGTCCCTGTGCAGCCCGAGGGTGCTTGCACCAGCACAACAGTTCAAGGCAGGGGTAGGAGGGACTGCATGGAGCTGTGCTGAGCCCCCAGGTCTCAGGAGTGTGGGTCCTGCTCCGCATCTCTGCCCAGCCCTGCTGAGGGATATGCCCCCATCCCATCCCATCCCATCCCATCCCATCCCATCCTTCAGGACCCAGCCTAGGCTTCCCAGGTGCACACTAGACACCTTTCACTCTGTATGGGATGTGCACCACACATATGGGAACAAGTCCCACATGTGGGACACACTTTTCAGCCATTGCTCAGGTTGCATCAGCTCCTGCTCCCCCAGCAGCAGGCACAGCCTGGGGCACTAAGCCACACTGGCTCCCACAGAGCCCAGGGGATGGACAAGCAGGGGTCAGTGCTGCCTTGATTTCATCCTGGGAGCCCAACCAGCCCTTTCCAGCTAGCAGCAGCTGAAGGGTCTTTGGGGATTTCTCAGGCTTCCCAGAGGGACAAAAAAATCTCATTCCCAGAGCTTTTCCTCTCAGTGGAGGAGAGCTGGGTACAGGAGCAACCTTGGGCTTAGCAGACACTATTTGATTCAGTGCAGATAAATGGGAGAATAAACAGAGGCAGGTCAGTGGCAGAGGCTCTTATTTTACAAGGACAACTTTAATGAACTAAGAGGACTGAGGCCCAGCTAACTGGACCTCTTTCTCCTTTTAAATACAGGCTCTGTACTTGCTATTCCACAGCTGCCCCAAAGCCTCCCAACTGGTACTGGATCTGTGCAACATGGGCTGCACTCCCAAGCCTGGGCAGCACCTGAGGCTCTCTGGACTCTCCCTTCCAGCTCCTCTGTGGTCCTGTCCTGCTCAAAGGCAAGAAGCCATGTTCCACCCTGGACCCCTTATTTGCTCTGAGCCTTTTGCGAAGCATTGGTCTGCTCCAGACACTGCAGCTCATCATAGAGCTCATTCCTTCTGCTCATGCCAGGGAAGAGACCGATGGCATGGGCTCTGCTAGCACTGCTTACCTCCAGGCACTCACCGGCCAGGGCGTCCTCTTCCCCTTGTTCCATCTAGGACAATTTCAGCATCCTCTGTTGCTTTCTGATTGTCTCAGCCACTTTCACTTGTTCTTGTTAAAGGCAGATCTCAATAAGTAGTTCACTAACTCAGCCATTTGAGAATCATCATTAATTTAATATCCTTCCTCATTTATTAATGGGCCTACTTTGTCTTGACTCTCCAGTATTTCCTTTTCCCCTTGATATATTTGTAAAAGCCCTTCCTATTCCCCTTAGCCTCATGGCTACCACTAATGTTTGCTTTTCCTGCTGTCTTTAACATTTCCTTTCAACCTTAAATCATTTGGGCTCCTCCAACTTCTCTCAGCTTCCATTCAGGGCTTTCTCCTCCACACCAGAGATGTCCTGCTGTGGGGCAGCCTCTGCCCAGGGAGGCAGCAGTCGCCTGCCTGCAGCACACTCCTCTGGCAGCTCCTGGCTGGAGCCTGAGGGAGCTCCAGAATTGTTCTTGCCCTGACAGAGGGTCCTGATGGAGTCAGCAGGACAGGATATCTGGTCATTGCATTGCAAGAGCTTCCAGAGAAACTAGCCAAACTGGAATAGGGCAGGCATCTCTGAACCCCTCCCCAGCCATCCATCACCTCTCCCTGCCCTGGCCCACACCACACCCCATACATCTCAGCTGGACCCTGGGATGAGTGGCTGCCCACCCCCATTTGACCCACAGCACAATGTGAGCCCAGCTTTGGCTTTTGCAGCATTGCAGTGGGTCTGGCTGGCCCTAGTCATGATGCCTGTAGCCAGCACTCATCCTCTTGGACTGTGTTCACGAGGTCCTGGCCATGCACCAGCCTGGTGGACAGCAGCCGTGTCGTCCCTGTAATGCTGCTTCTTCCCCACTCCTAGCCTCAGCAGGTGCTGGAGATTGGGAAGTCCAGGATCCAATGCTGGGCAAGAGGCACTTGCTGAAGACAAAGGCACTCAAGTCATTCAAGCCCTGTGGGATGGAAAGGAGTGGGAGTGAAGGGAGCAGGCAGAAAGTTACAGGCAGGGTTGTGGAGCTAGTGGGAGCCCAGAGCACACCCTAAGAGGAGGGTAGGCTCTGCTGTGCTGTTGCCAGGGTGATGGGAAGCAGAGGGTTGGGGATGTGTCTGTTTACATAAGAATTGTTGATTAATGAACATACAGGCAAGATAATGAACCAAGGGCCTGGAGGCACCTGCGTTATCTCTCCATCGCAAGGCAGGCAGTTTAGTGATTTGGCTGCAGAGCCTTCCTGGAGCACCTCACTCTGCACCCCAGCTTGCATGTCCTTACAAAGCCAGGTCCAAGACAGCATGCAGTAGACAGTGCAGGGACCCAAATCCATGGAAGAAGAGAACCCCCACGTGATGGACTTCAACTACCTGTATCCCTCTAGAGCCACACCAAGGTGTCCAGGCAGTGACAGCACTGGGATGCTCCTGCTGGCATCTGCTGAGAGAAGGAATGCAGCCCAAGCTCCCGCCCAGCAAACTCACAAGAGCACAGGCCTCCCCACTTGCCACCAGTGCTGATGGAGCTGTCCAATTCTGGGGTGTATAGTGGAGCCTGGGCATCTCCCAGGTGCCCTGCATGGGTATTGAGTAGCCAAGTGAGACTCCTAGGCAAGCTCTGCTACCCACCACCCTTCCAGGTCATCATCTCCCCTGGGTCTGCAATGAAATGAGATGGTCTGTGTCCTACTCACCACCCTTCCAGGTCACTCTCTTCTTCTGGGTCTACCCAGGTATGGTTTGATCCTAAAGCCTGTCATGAGCAAGATGTGTCAGCCTCTGCTCACTTGGACTGCTGAATCAGTTGGCCACACCACTGGTGTCTCCCAGGTCAGCTACCAGAAACAACTCATGCAGAAGGGCTTCTTGCACTCCCACATTGCTGATCATGTGTGGGGACACCCTCCATGGGGTTACAGATGGCAAGGATGTGCAAGCACCCAAGTACCCTCCCTGGGATGGAGGGAAGGCAGGTGAGCTGGCTACAATCAGTCATAGAACGGTTTGGGTTGGAAGGGACCTTAAAGACCATCTAGTTCCACCCCACACCCCACCCCCCCCCCCCACCATGGGCAG
>JANZLQ010000044.1:1424241-1444640 GCA_026212715.1 Elanus axillaris | reverse complement strand
GGCAGGGACACCTTCCACTATACCAGGTTGCTCAAAGCCCCATCCAACCTGGCCTTGAACACTTCCAGGGATGGGGCTTCTACTGTGTCTCTGGGCAACTTGTTCTGGTGCCTCACCACCCTCACAGTAAGGAACTTCTTCCTTACATCTAACCTAAATCTACTCTCCTTCAGTTTAAAGCTATTACCCCTTGTCCTATGACTACCTGCCCTTGCAAAAAGTCCCTCTCTGGCTTTCTTGTAAGTCCCCCTTGAGGTACTGAAAGGCTGCTATAAGGTCTCCCCAGAGCCTTCTCTTCTCCAGGCTGAACAAACCAAACTCTCAGCCTGTCTTCATAGAAGAGGTGCTCCAGCCCTCTGATCGTCTTCCTGGCCCTCCTCTGGACTCACTCTAACAAGTCTGTGTCCTTCTTATGTTGGGGGCCCCAGAGCTGAACACAGTACTGCAGGTGGGGTCTCACGAGAGTGAATCAGAGAAGCAGAATCATCTCCTTCAACCTGCTGCACATGCTGGTTTGCGCCCCTTCCCCAGGATCCTTTCACTGGCCAACACAGGCAGTGGGAAGGGAGAAGGTGGCAGTCCCCAGGATTCTCTGCCTGGCCTGCCCTCCCTGCCAGCACCCTCACCCCTGCCTACAGCTCCAGACAGGCACCTGGCTACCATGTCCACCATCTCAGCCCCATGGGGTTCCTGTAGCATGGGGAAGAATTGGGGCACCTACCCCAGGTACATCATGTCTCACAGCACAGAAGTGAGTCTGCAGGAATCAGCGATCACCCAGTACCCAGATGGGCATGATGGGTGCCTGATAACCTGCCAGGCTCCTCCCTGGATGCAGGTCCTGAGGCCATGTGGAAGCTCACAGGCAGAGCTTGCCACAGGGCAAACTTGCCAGCACAAAGCTCGTGGCCAAGGGGCAGCTACCCACATCTGGATGGAGGCTGAGGACTTGAGACAGGTTTGGAACACATGCAGGTGGTACAGCAAGGTCATGTGTGACAGGAGCAGGAGGAGGGCAGCACATCAGGGTATCAGGGGAGGAACATTGTATGCATTGCCAGTCCCCAAATTCCTATGCCAAGTCTCTTTCCCAGCTACTGTATCAAAGCCCCAGTGCCCTGTATTTCAGTGGAAAGGGACTGTCCTCTCAGAGCTGAAATATCTCTTGAAAAATGAAAAAATACTGTGTGTTCCCAAGCAGGAACCAGGGGCTGGAGTAGAGGGGCAGGAGAAGAGAGGTTATACTGGAGAGTAGAGAGGGGCTGGGAGCAGGGTTACTGTGCTGGGAAAGCAGAATGGTGTGGTGGGAAGGGATGCAAGTAGGCAGCAGGCTGGGCAGGGTGACATGCAGAGGAGAAGGGGAAGGGCTGGTGGCAGAACCCGAGCAGTGGAGCCACCAGCAGAGCCAGGCGTGGGAAGTGCAGCCCCAAATGGGTACTGGGAGCCTGTCTTCTGGCCCTGGGTGCAGCGCTGGGGTGGTTTCCTTGGCACTTTCCAGCTGCTGCTCTGCCTGCTCCAAAGGCTGTGATTAAGTGCACACAGACCCACAATTACTGTGGGGCCACTGCTGGTGGGCACGCCAGCTCTGCGGAAGTGCTCGGGGCCCTGCCTCTCTGCACCTGCCTGTCCAGCATGCCAAGGGGGATGTGAGCTGCTGCTGTGATGCCTCTGCTGCCTGCACTGCCTCCAGGCAGGGCACAGATCAGAGTCCTCATGTCTGTCCCACATGCCCCAGGCAGGGCAGGGATCAGCATCTCTCCGTGGCCCCAGGCAGGACAGGGATCAGTGGCCCCAGGGACCCCCAGGACATGCAGAGACCTGCATCAGGGCAGGGAGAAGAAAGAGGTGTCTGTCCCCTCAGGGAACGCTCCTTGCTCAATCCCACAGCCTCCCATGTCCCCCATCTTTCTCTCCACGTGTCCCATCCCTGTGGGGTGATCCCCCTCCATGACACCCAGGTGGGGTGCATGTTCCCAAGTGGGGAGCACACCAGGGTGGCTGCCTGTGCAACTGGAGCAGAGTAAATGCTGTAACTTTGAACGTGTCCAGAAATAATGACTTTAAAAATGTATCATTCTGCAAACTAATTAAGGCGCGCACTCGCATCCCCAGCAGCAGGGGAAGTGAATTGTGAGTAACTCTCGAAGACCTGGAAGCCCGCTTGATCTTTACAAAATGTGCACAGTGACTGGTCCTGAATATTTAACCCCAAAGACTCCCCAGGTGCTAGGGAGGCTGGGGGGGGGCACAGAGGGGAGCCTAGAAAAGGGAATGTGAGGACCTTGGCAGAGGGGCAGGCCTCTTCTCCTTGCCCCCCTCCACAGATGGGCACCTGAACATCAGCAGTCATGCTGGGCTGGCAGGATTGGTGCTGAGCTCCCTGACCCAGAGCCATGCCTGCATGGGGCAGGCTGGCTCCCAAGCCTTGGTGACACTTTGGTTTGGGCTGGGATATCCCTCCCAAGCCTGATCAGGTTCCGTTTTGGCAGCGCTGGGATGGCAGCAGGCACAGGAATGCCGCTCCACTCCTGGTAATGCCTGTGCCAGGAGCCAAGGCTCTGCCAGGTCCATCCCTGGGAACACAGGCACCAATGGCACTGCCACCCATCCAGGAAATGCTATATTGGGTCATCCTTAATTCCCAGCTGCAGGCAAGCCAGGAGTGTAGGGCTGGGGTTTGGTACTGCCTGTGGCTCTCCTTGTCCCACAGTAACCCATGACGCCACATCCTGTAGTACCCCATGGTGCTCCATCCCATGGTAACCCACAGTACCCCATGATCCCACATGATGCCCCATGTGCTGTCCCTCACCCCAGGGTGCCCCACAGTGCTGCACCCCACTGTCATGCCATTGCATGCTTGGTGCCTGGTGTGTGCCGGCGCCTGGTTTGCCTGCAGCACTGTGCCCAGCCGCAACGTCTGCCTGCAGCCAGGCTCAGCCACCCACATCCACCCTGGAGGGCTCATCCCCAGCAACACACTGGTCCATCATGAGATTAATTCTCAAGAAGGGGCTGTAATTACCTTCCATCTCCCCCTTCATAAATATGTAGAAATAAAAGCAGCGCACTCTGCTGAGCCCACCAACACTCGGCGGTGACCTTTCTGAAACAATATGTGCTGCGAGGCACATTCACGCGCCAGGCAAGCGTTGCCATGGCAAAGCGGGAGTGCAGCAAACACACCGCAATTATGGGGGGAAAGCTCCCTGGCAGCACCTCGATGTTCGCTGCAGAGTCGTGCACCCGCCTTTATTGATACAGCCTTTTGCGCAGTGTAAATGTCACCAGGCTCTCACCTGCCTTGTGCTGCCTGCCGGGTACCGTCACCCACGGGGCCAGATGAGGTGGAAGGTGGATGCTGAGCTGGGTGGTGGTCCTAGATGAGGGAGGACAGCACCACTGTCCTGCCTGGACAGGTCACCTGCAGGCCCTCTCCTGTATTGCTCAGCTCCATCCCCATCCTGCCCAGCCCATGGCTCCCAGCCAGCTCCAGGAGCTGATCCCTGTCTCCAGCTTCAGCTTAGGGAAGCTGTCATTCCTAGTCCCTTCTCCCTCCTCTCTGCTGGGGACACTTGCTTTCTCCATACAGTGTGGCTCAGCTGCAGATACGAGAAGCATCCATACCCCCACTCCTGCATATAAATCCTCAACCCCTCCTTCCCACCCCCTCTCTCCTCTCTTCTATCCATGCCAGGGAGCAGCCTGCTTTGCAGGTCATGCCAGCCCACTCAGGTGCCAGTGCAGAAGTCCCACAAGTCCCCCGACCCCTGACTGCCACCTCCGCAGGTGCCAGAGGGTTTTGCATGCATGACAGCGGGTGCGGAGTCCCTGCTCATGGAGCAAGAGCAGGTGGCTGCCGGCACAGCGCAGCACAAAATCAATCGACCGCGCTCACTCCCAGGGATGGATTTATACAAAGAACAAAAGGTCTAAAAATCAGCCAGCGCTCCCAGCCTGATGGGAAAGCTCTTCATGCACAGCCAGCAGAGATGCTTGCTGGGCCTCCGGAGCTGGCTCAGAGGTGCACACTGCAGCGTGCTGCCCTCCTCCTTCCCCCTCCAGCAACCTGCTGATGTGCAGCTGCACCAGCCTGGCTTTCTGCCCTGCATGCCCTTCTGCTCAGGCTGGCATCTCCCCAGGGCAGCTTTTGCTTCATTTGGGACTGCTCCTATGGGTGCTTCAGGTCCCTCTGGCAGGCACATGCTGGTGTTCCCCTGCCAGGGCTAGGGGCTGGCTAGAGCTGGCCAACCTGATCCAGAGACAGGGATTTCAAGGGTTCCCCTCCTCCCCTCAAATCCCCCCCCCACCTCTGGCAATGCTGCTGCAGGGCTGGGATGCTCTGTAAAGCCCCCACCATACAGGCAATTTCCTTTTCTCACAAAATCTTGCTGCTGCAGCCCCCAGCATGGAGCAGGCAGCGACAGTGCTGCGTAACACCAGGCAGGGTTGAGCAGCCGATGGTTTGCAGAGGCATGTCAACCCCAGCTGCATCCTTCCCTGTGTCCTTCCACTCCATCCCTATTTGGATGGGACAGCACTGGGGCCATCACCACCCCATCCCCAGGAAATGTGTCTGGAACCAGAGCCAGAGCTGGGAGCCACTGCTGCCATGCACTGTGCCATGCCGCTGCTCAGCTCTTTGCCCCCGGGACACCAGCCAGCATCTTGCCTCAGGCAGAACAGCTTCATCGTAGTGGCTCTATGTCTCCGACATTACATTCAACATGTAGGATCTTTTCAGATGCTTTTCAGTCATCCTATAACATCTCCATCCACTGCTGATCCAGATGCTTACAGGGCTTTCACCAGAGCATCACTACTGGTCTTTTAAAAGAAGCCAAAGGTGAGCACACTGGGCTGCTGCTGCCTGCATGTGGGCACAGGGGGAACTGGGGGACCCCTGCCACCTGCACAGGGTACAGGGTGCCCGTGTGACTGGGGCTGTCACTGTGTGTACGGGCATCACTGTGGGTCCAGGTGCACCGCTGTGCATACATCCCTGCATGTACACATCACTGGGGGGTTGAAGTGACACTGGATGTGGTTTTGTGTGCCACCATGTCACTGCAAGTGTGGCACAAGGCGAATGTCGCTCCGCCCGTGTGTGTGTGCTGTAGGATTACTAAGCGCTCCTATTAGCTATTTATTTAACCTTGTTTTGGAGGCGGGTGAATTCCCTTTGCAGTGAAGCGAAGCTTTATTGCCACCAACCCATAAATCAGGGAGTTTTGCTCCTCTCAGAAGCCAGAGGACTGCAATTAGCAGCTCTCCTGCTCTGTTCCTGACCCTGCACAGGATGCCCTCCCCATCCCAGGGTGGGGATTTAGGGCTGGCAGGAGCCTCCTGCACCCTAGGGGAGACTGGAAGGAGGTACTGGGAGAGCCCCCAAAATCTAGAGGCTTGGCTGGAGGGGTGAGGCTGGGAAAAGCCTCTCATTGCAGCATGTCAGAGGGCTGGTGAAGCCATGGCCACCCTCTGCCCTGCACCAGCACTGCCCACAAGTACAGCCAATGCACCCTGAATGAATGGGGGGGTGTCTCCATTTGTGTTTTGTGACCTGAACCGAGAGCGGGAGAGATTTTTCCCCACTCTGTGAAGACTGTCACTGAGGGTCCCAGGGCAGAGGAGGCTGGTTCTCATGTTTGTAGGCAGCACTGGCCCCCCAGAGAAGGCAAGGGTCTCTGTGCCAGCAGAGCTGGCATCTGCCAAATCCAGTTTCCTGGAGAGTCAAAATTTCCTTCTTGCTGAAGAGGGAGATGGTGTTTCAGCAGAAACAGCCCTGTCAGGGACTTGGAGCTAAAGGGGAACTTAGGGACATAGTTGGCCAGCCCCAAAGGTGCCTGCACCAAAGCAGAGCCAAAGCCACAACAAGCAGCAGCAACCTGTCCACACCTTGTCAGTGTGTGCTTGGTGGCTCTGCAAAGACCACTGGGCTTTGCAAAGAGAAAGGTAAGGCTTTCATGGATAGCATCCAGGCTCAGCAAAATCCCCCCTGCACCTCAGGAGAGGGAAGGTGGAGGATTTCCCGCTGCAAGGACATGGCTTCCAGTCAGCCCTGCAGCGGGGAGGCTGCCCAACACATGGCGGTGTGTGCAAGGCACATCCAGGGTCTGCTGCACAGCCTCTGCACTGCACCACGGACAGTGCACCCAGAACACATCAGATACCATTCCCATGCTCAGGTGTGGGTGACAGCACTGGAGGCACTCCTGGTAGAAAATTTCCTCTTCATGGCACTCCAGGGACAAGGATGGCCACTACCACATGGCACAGCCAGCAGGAAATGGGCCATGGCCAAGGCAGAGAGCGGCACATGGCAGGCAGGGAGCGACGCCTCGCCTCCCGGGGCTGCCCCCACGCTGCCTTTGGAGGGAGCAGGAGGTGGCTCCATTTCCAGCTCAGCAACCCGCAGCGAGCTCCCATTTTCCACTTTGTTAGCCTTGCTGCTGGAGCGGCAGCCAGGCTGACAGCACAGGCCATGGCTTCCCCAGCCAGCCAGCACACAGCTGCGTGTTTCCCAGCTCGCTGTGGAGCCCAGGGCTGATCGCCACAACCAAGGGACAAGAGCAAGAGGGGACCACGGCACAGCGAGCACTGAGATGCAGCAGGGATGCTTGTTTGTGGATACAGACACATCCAGCCAGGCATCACTCCAAGGATGGAAGAAACGTCTGGGTTGCACCGTGGCATCCTTTTCACCCTGTGCCAGGAGGCTGAGCAGCATGGGAGACAAGGAGCAAGGCTGGTGGGATTGGCGGGGGGTAGCGTGGCTTCTCCCAGCCATGAGCCCTTCCCCACTGCAGGGATAGCTGCAATGGGGCTGAGCTTAGTGCCTGCAAAGCGCTGAGCAGAGTGGGGAGCAAGCTGCAGTGAGCTGGAGCTGGTGATCACATCAGACTTCAAAGGGGGATGTGGTGTAAATATTTCACCAGGCCCTGTGCAGAGCAAAGAGGCAGCAGCAATTAGAGCTGGGCACGTCCACTTGGAGCAGACAGGGGAGGGAGATCAAAGCCGCCCGGCAGGAGCCTGGCCAGGAGCTCACCTGGGCAGTGTACCCAACTGCCCTCCCTAGGGAAGGCTGCACTGACCTGGGCACAGCTCGTGCCCATCTTCAGCCCATCTGTCCAGGGGCTGGCACTGTCTGCCCACAGCTGGGGACACTGAGGAGCTGCAATCTGTGTCCCCAGCCCCACAGGGAGTTGCTGCCCAGCTGAACACCCATGGGTGGGCATGGGGCTGCCTGCTTGAAGCTGACCCCTTGCAGCACTCTGTTCCTCCCCAGGACGGCTGGGCAAAAGGCTTGACTCCACCTCCTGTCCTGCCCTGCTTTGCACCCACGCAGCCATCATCACAGCCCAGAGGAGTGGCAGGCCCCACAGGCACAGACAGACTCTTTGCAGCATGCACTGACCCTGAGCCCCATGAACAGGGTGCCGCGGGCCACAGGGCCCCACGGAGACGGGAGCTGCTGTGCTAGGAGAGGCAGCACTGCCACCTGTGCTGCTGCTCATGCCCCCAAATTAAATGGAATAATTCATTTGTTTTGGGTTCAAAAAAATGTTTGCTGGAAGTCCTGTGAAGCGTGCCTGGGCCTGCTGCCATGCTGTTTCCTGGCATGGCTGGCATGGACAGGAGGGCTGTCACTAGAATATGGTTGCTTGGCCTCAGGATCCTAAGGGACTGTTCCCACCAGAGCAGTGGGGCTCAGTGGGGATGTGCGGCTGCCCCCTGATGCCCCGTGCCCAGGCCCACCCTGGGTGGAGGGGCAGGGAAGAAGCACTATGTGTGCCAGCAGCTTGCTCTGCCCATCCCCATGGCCATGAGGAGGTAGCACCAGGCACCCAGTGCTTACATTTCAGTATTCCCACTAACAGGACAAAGCTGTTGGCTCCCTCATCTTCTTAGCCAGGAGGAGAGAGACCGGAAAAGTCCCAGCAGTGCTCTGGGACATGCTGAGCCTCACTGGCACCTGACAGTGCTGCATGGTCCCACCCGCACTGACCCAAAAGGGCTGTGGCTGAGATATTTGGTCACATCTGCAGTGGCATGCTTGCACAGCATCCCTGGCATGCACGAGCTCTCCCTTGTACCAGGGACCTAGTGCCAACAGGGCTGCTGAGCACCCTCAGCCCTTGGTGCCACCATGCTCTCCCTATCCCTCTGCTCCTAGGGTTCTCATGTGGCCCATGGAGTCTCACCTGATGAAGCCAGAAGGTGGGTGGTACAAGGGGGTTGGGTGGGCACAGTGTGCTGGGGGGCAGTGGCAGGGTGACACGGGCTATGCATGCACACACCTTTGTGCTGCTGTGTGTTTCCAGGGGTGCTTGGGGGGGGGGGCATGTGCACTGGGGCTGTAGTGTACACAGCAGGGCTGTGTGTGTGCAGTGGGGCTGTACGTGCAGTGGGACTGTGTATGCAGCAGGGCAGCACACATGCAGTGGAGTGTGTGTCAGCACTGGGCCAGGCAGCAGCACAAGGGGACAGCAGACCCCCATGGGCAGGGAGGGCTGTGCTGGGGACCCTGCTTTCTGGGGCCTCCCTTGCTCCCAGGGGTGGGTTACTGCAGCCCCCAGTAGCCAACTGCAACCCTGAGCTACTGCCCCTTCAGGTTTTGGTTCACTTGAAAGTTCTCCTTTAAAATATGCTCCAGCTCTAGTGATGCTACCGAGATGGTCAGAGCAGAACTGGGCTCCCCACCGAGGCACCCAGCCCTTTCTGGGGCACCCATGTTCCCCAGTACCCATGCCACAGGGGGTCCTGCACAACAGGAACCACAAGCAAGCTGAGGGGGGTAGCACCCTGCAATGTGCCATGGTCCCAGGGCAAAGTCTATCCCCACACCCCAGGGAATTGGGACAAGTGCCCTCTCAGAGCAGTGGGTACATGAGGGGGGCCCCCCAGCACCCTGCCCTACAGCACAGGGAGGGGATGCTGCCTCAGCAGAATTAGCCTACAAGCAGAGACCTGAAGCTGGCGGCAGGTTTCTCATCACCAGCCCGGCAGCACACACCATGCAGAGTGATGGGGTCCCGCACCCTTCCCCCTTGCCCCGAACAGGTTTCGCTCATCAGCGCAGCTGCTGCTTCCAGATGTTGCCAGTATTGAGGGAGGCAGGCTGCTCAGCCCACAGCTGCTCCTTGCTTCGCTTGCAATTGCTTTGGAAATATTGTGTATGCTCAGCTCTTTAGAGCTAATCTCCATCCTGCAGCCGGGGCTGGGGGAGCTGCCCACACCAGCCAGGCCAGCAAGGAGGCTGAGGAAGGGGAGGGGGCCCCACCAGCAGACCCTGTGTGGGCCAGGGCCGGGGCGGCCATGATACTGTGGCAGGGAGTGGGCCGGGTACCACCCCAGCGATTCCTTCCCACTTGATTGGGGCCATTAATCCTGCGCTCTCCACCAACCTGACAGAGTCTGTAAGTGTCAGCGTGTGAGCGATCCACTCGCTCGGCACCATCCATCAGGCCCCTGGCAAATGCCATGCGACACCCCCTCCCTGATTTATCTGAGGCCAATAGAGTCATGAAAAACAGCTGGTAAATCCTTCCCCATCAGCCGGCTGATTATTAATGCAGCCAAGTGTGGAGGCAGCAAGCGATTTGGAAACATGGGCCTGGCCAGTGCTGGTGAAAGGCAGCATATGGCCCAGTCCAGCTGCCCCTCTGGTGAGGTCCCTTCCTGCAAGATGCTGCCTGCTCCCTGCCATGGTAGGAGCAGAGCCCTGCCTGCCCCTCGTGCAGGCAGGCAGCAATGCAGTGGCTGCAGAAGTGCCCTGTGCTGCTGCCTGAACGTGCAGCTCCCAGCTGGAGTGTAGAGGACACCTTCTTCCCCGGGATGCCCAGGCTGGGGTCTCAGCACCCCCAGGAAGAACAAGTCGTGCTGCTCCTGCTGGGTAAAATGGCCCATGGACAGGGGCAGCCAGCACAGAGACACGCCAGGGCTTTTCCAGGCTGAGGGCAGGCACACAATGTGGCTCTGGTGCAGGGGCACAGGGATGCCCAAAGGAAGGAGGGAGAAGCCAGCATCAGCACTTCAGGCAGTCGTAGAGTGGGGCCAGGTGCCGAGCGAAAGCACAGAGCCCAGATTTGGCCTGGTGACACTGGCTGCAGTGTCTGGGCATGGGCACGTGCACAGCCTCTGTGCACATGTGCAGGATACCCTGGTCCCTGCCAGCCTGTGCAGCCCGTTGCATCCCCCCTGCACTGCCCCATAGGGCAACACAGTCCGGGGGCGCCTGAAACTGGTGGGCACCAGCACTGTGGCCACCCTGAGATGCAGAATCCACATGCACCACGGCCTGCACTCCTCATGGGGCTGTATCTCCATGCACATTCTACACCCACTCTCCCCACCCTGCAAAAAAGCATCGCCCAGGGCCAGGCAAGCCACTCGCCAGCTTTTACAGCCCCAGTCCTCCTATTGCACCCCACGCACTGGGGCCCTGCGCTCTTCTTGTGCCCTGCAAGGCTGCCGTGCCCTCTGCATTGACGTAATGGCTTGGGAAAAAAAAAATAAATTGTGTGAGTGGGCTGGAAGGAAGCTAGAAGCAGCATTTTTGTGGTTGTGTGCCGAGCAGGTGCAGCTGACAATTAGCTATCTCTTCCCAGCCTCTTCATTTAGTTCCTCAAGGTTATTTTGAAAATTGAATATTCAATTAATGAAAGAGTGGCTTTGCAGGGCTCTCAGTGCTCCCTTCCCCAGGGTGGAGGCACCCTCAGGGACAGCTCGGGAGGGGAGCAAAGGAGAAGAAGCGCATCCCCCTCCTCCTCCTCCTCATGGCCTCCTCCCCTTAGCCCCCCTCCACTGCCACATTTCAAGCAGTCTGAGCCCCAGATTTGCACGGAGAAGAACAAGCAGCAGAAGTCGTTGTGGTGGAAAGTAGGTGACGTTGAGTCACGTTTGAGCCTGTCAAGGAAGACGTCGTGCTCCCTTCACCAGTGAGCCTCTCCTTCAAAACCCAGCCTGCAAAAAGCCCCGTGACCCAGCCCCCCATCAGCATCACCCCAGCCCACCCTGTCTCCCGAAGCCATGGGGCTGCATGGGAGAGAAGGGGGGCAGCTCCTCCCCTCCCTCCAGCACATCCTCTCTCCCACCCTCCCTTGTCTGTTTTATTTTCTTTTCTGCCACTTAAAATATCATGTGATGGTGAAGCCAGATTGCTTGGAAATGCTGGTGCTGCTCTGCTAGGTCTTGTTCCCTGGCTCCTTGGTGGTGCCCAGAGCAATGCTCTCCTCCACCAGCAAACACCCTACTGGCCAAAATGCTCATGTGAGGTCACTCAGCGGCACCCTCACAGCAGCACCCACTGATGGAGCAGAAGGTCCCTTTTCTGCAGCTCCCCTCCCTGGGACTGCTCCTCCTGCACCCCCTGCAGGATCAGGGCAGACTCTGCTCCTCCAAATAAAGCCTCAAATTAGACCCTGGGTACTCAAGCACCAGCCGACCCTGAGCCCTTGCTCCATGCCATGGCCTGTCACCACCAAGATGTGCTCACTGTGCTGGGACAAAGACCCTTGGCTTTCACTTCAAGTGTGGCCGGCCACCAGGCTGGGGACAAGCATTCTTGGCTGGGGTCAGCTCAGGGGTTGTCCTCCCACCATGGCATCTGGGAGTGCTGGCCTGATCCCACACCATTCCCACCTTCCTTTATTTTAAATGAAGAGCCCTGCACTGTTAGCAAGTCATCAGCATCATGCTTGGACAGGTGGTCCCCACTTTTGGACCTCTTCATTACTGGACTCAGAAAATCAGCCTCAAAGCCAAACTGGAGAGGAGAGAGGTGAGATCTCCCCCACCCTAGGGTAGGCCAGAGGGGAGACTGAGTCAAAGAGAGGAGCTGCAGCCCAGAGGCAGTGAACAGGTGGCATTTCCCCCAGTGAAGTGGCCACAGCAGATTGCCAAGGTGGCTAGAGAAGGTGGCAGCAGTGTGGGGACAGCTCTCTATGGTGATAGACGAGCACTGGCTCAGACCTCTGCTTCCTCAGCTCTTTGTGGAGAAGGGATGATGGGAGAGGTCTGAGAGATTTATAATGAGATATCGCTTGGTGTGTGCTGGTTGGGTCGCAGACCTGCTGTGTGGACCCTTTGCAAAGAGGAAAGGTGTTCCGCAAGGGCGGGAGCCCCAGTCCCCTCTTTGCTGACCTGCAGGTGCTCTCCTGCAAGGTGCCCTCCAGCAAAGTCCCAGTAGCTGTGTGACACCTGGCCCTGGGGACAGCGGATGGTGCCATGCCGAGAGCTGCATCCCTTCTGTGAGCCAAGCAGAGCTTGCTATGGCAGTATGGTGATGTGCACTCCCTCCAGGAAAGCTTTCTCTGAGCCTCTCTGCTCATCCGAGCAAGGAGTGCTCACTGGGAAAGGAAGATTTTGTTTGGAAGACACTGTTGCCAGTCCTGTCCTCTGCCAACCCCTTTTTCCACCCCAAACCATACAGGGCCTTAGATCACAGATAGGACATTTTAGATTACCAAGAGGTGTATTGCCTGGATTAGGGATGACATGCAACATGGGGATGCCCTGGGCTGTGCCAGGTCAGCCTCCCAGCACAGGGTTCATGCTGGAGCTCCTCTCCTCTCTCTCTTGTGTGTCACCCCCCCCCATTTCTCATTCCCAAAGCCTCACTTACATCTTCCTTATTATCCTCCTCCCTGTGCTATCTGGGTCACCCTCCCCTGCCATTACCCCAGATAATTGCTAGCTGGGTGGAGGCCACGGGCAGCAATCTGGTAGGCAGCACCTGCGCTGCTGCCCCAGCACTGGGGAAAGCGTTGCCTCTGCAGACATTTCCCTGCCTTTCTCACCCCCTCTTCCCAGGGTTCCTCAAGTCCACCCGGTTCCTCGGCTCCTGGGAAAGGCAGGCAAGCTGGCAGGGCTGCAGGCACAGGAAGCCTGAATTGCCAGGCAAAATCACCCCAAAGGGGGCTGGGGTCACCACGCTTGCACTGCCCCGTGCAGTAAGGGGTGTTTGCTAAGTGAGGAAAAGCCTTGGAAGATGCTTTGGGGAATGGTTTTCACTGCAAAACTCCTGTTTCTAGATGAGAAATAGCTGCCCCCAAAGGCAGGAGGGCTTTCACTCCCCTCCCCTCTCCTGGGGTCCTGCTCACAGGCACAAACAGATTCAAGCCTCACCCAGAAAAAAAATTAAACAGCACCATCTGGCACTCAGCAAGCTCTTCCCCCTCCCGTGAGTGGGGAGAGGGTAATCCGGGACAGGAACCAGGCCATGCTGCAGGAGTGGGCCACCAGCCTTGTGTACAGCAGCGGCTGGGCATATTCCGGTCCCGTAGGCTGGCTGGGTGGAGGGGAAAGACCCCCACCACAGCCAAGCCAGGGTCTGGGGTCCCCAAAGGCTGGCATGGTCCTGTTGAGTCCTGGCACATCCCAAGTGGCAGAGCTGGACACTGCTCCTCCCACAGTGGCAAAGCCAAGCTTTTTTTATACATAATTATATCTCCAAAACTGGCCCAGCCTCCTCCCAGAGCTGGTTTTAGCTCAGCTAAACTGATGTGGAAATTCAAGCTGTCTGGGCTGCCCAGGAACCCCACCCCATTCCCCTTTCCTGCCCACCTGGGATGCTCCAAATCCTGGGCAAAGCAGGAGATGGAACAACCTGCATCCCAGCCTTTCTGAGCATGGGATGGAGCAGCATCCTGGTATTTTGGCCCCTCCTCTAAAGGTTTAGTAGAAATGAAGTTAGATAGAGGATGAGAGGAGAAGCATCGAACCCCAGCTGGACCCCAAGGCTTTCCCCCATCGGGATGGTGGGTCCTGTGGGATGGGGCTGCTGCTGCCCCTCTTCCTGGCTGTACTGTGCTCCAGCTGCCACTCTGCCCCAGAGCTGCCTGTGTGTCCCCTGCCTGCTTTTCCCCAGCAAAGCCATGGGGACGAGGCACCTGCTCCCCACGATGGCATCAGGGTGGCTGCAGTTCCAGGAATGCAAAGCCATCAATTAGGAAATAACTGCCTCGCCTGTCCTTGTTAATCCCCTCCTCTCTGGGCTCTTATTTATTATTTATGGTGAAGGCGCCCCAGGATGCACTGTCGGAGGGATGCCTGGCAGGCTCAATCTGTACCGTACAATTACATCCTCCTCGCCAGCTAGGGAAGCCCTTTCTCCACTCCTACCACCCCTGCAGGACCAGAGCTGGGGGTGCCAGATCCCCCCTGCCCCACCACTGACAACCAACCCCGCCATCCCCATGGGTACAGGGAAGCCCCAGGGACACCCCCTTGGCCCCATGCTGAGGGTGTCCCCCCATGTACGGCAGACCTGGGGGCACACCAGCCCCTTATGTGCCGGGCATGGGCAGCTCGCCCACCTTCCTCCCTTTGCCCCCCATCCCTGGTGTGGCACTGCCATGGGCACAGCAGCATCTCAGAGTAAGCCATGAGATGAGGCTGCCCCGCTCATCCCCCCTTGCCTGCCTGCCGGCAAGCTCAGGCAGCAGTGAGCCTGGAGGGGGGCCCAGACGAGCCACTGCAGAGGCATTAGCTGAGCCGGGATTAACATTCACCAGCAAAAAAATAACTCCATCCAAGCTGCGTCTGTTCTGGGGGCCTTGTGTGCAGCATGAATCGAAGCTCAGGCTCCCCTGGGAGCCCCGGGGATGTGTGTGCTGCAGCCGCGTCAGCTCTTTGCAAGGGCTGCTAATGTCTTGGCTAACAAGCTCCCAGCTGAATGTGTCCTATGCACACCTGAGGATGGAGCCAGCAGCCTTCATCTCCCTGCCCTTCTCCCAGCTGCTGTCCTCTGCCCATCTCCTGGCGGTGCCATCACCTCCTCCAGCCATGTAGGGACCAGTGCTGGGGAGCGGGCTCTGTGCGGGCATCACCAGGGGACATGCAGGCATGCCAAGGATGTATCCTGTGTCTCAGGGCCTGGGCAGGAATTCCAGGGCATTGCACTGGCACTCAGGGGTGTGTGGTGACGTGCTTTGTGATTAGGAGATTTGCAGGTTGGAATCTTATAGGGCCATGTGGGTTTTGGGGACAGCAGGGTCCATATAGGTGCTTGGAGTATCCGGGGGAGCTGTGATGGGGCTTAGGGCCTCATTGCTGAGCTGCATAATGAACCCCCCTGCAATCTCCCATGGATACAGGAAATGTGTGCCATCCTCACCGGGATGCCAGGACAGTTCTGGTACAGGTGGCACGCACAGCGGACACTTAGGGGTACCGGCCCATACCTGCAAGCCCTCTCCTCCTCTGCAATGGGTAGATGTCTGTGGTGCATGCAGGGTTCAGCCCATCCCCGTGCCATGCACTGGTGCTGTGTCTCAAGGCAGTGTGTAGGATCAGCTGAATGCTCTGCGCATACATGTGCGCAGCTTTGTCTTTCCAATCCATGTACACAGTTGCTGTCTCTCTCAGGAGACACCCTGGGGAGCTGCTGGCATCCCACAGCAGGGCAAATCCTCGGGGTACCAGATGTCTGCAGTAGCCCTGGTCCCCAGAGGGGTTGTGGGGTGTCTGCTGGGGATGTGTAGGGGTGTCTGGCACATTATTTGCCTCCTGGAGCTGCTAAGCTCCTGCTTACCAGCCTTTTTGCACTCCCTGCATTGGCCATTGGAGCATTGCACTTCCAAGAAAATGCAGTGCCCTGGAGCACAGGCCAACTGTGTGGGCAAAGGCTGCAGCTCCAGCTGCAGTGGGCACTGCAGTCCAGCACTTTAATAACATGCTGAGGACAAGAGGGATAAAAATAGCCCCTGGCACTGCCTCCCACTCTCCCGTCTGTGGGGAAGTGGTGCCTTGCCACCCCAGCCCAGGTGGTTATTTTTAGGCTGTCACCTCCTTCCTTCTCTCGTGGGTGGCTTTTATAAATAGCCAGTACCTCTGAGTGGCTCCAATGCCAGGCAGAAGCTCAATGTGCCTGTGCCTGGCAGAGCTGGGAAAGACCCTAACTCACCTACCCAGTGGCTGCCCAGCTCAGCTCACCGCCGTCAGCCTGCCTCCTCTTCCTCAGGGAAGACAGCAGGGACAGAGCCCAGTCCCACCACGCACCCCTCCCTGCCAGCCCCCAGGGCTCAGGCACAGCTTTGCCCACTGCCTGTGCTCACCTGGCTGCTCCAGACGCCATCCCCCAACCGGGGTACTCCATCCTCTGGCTGCTGCCCCTACATCCTTCTGGCTCCTGACCCAACAGCATTTCCCACCCCTGATCCCCATCCTCTGCTCCTGGGCTCCCTGAACCCTATCCCTGTGCTCCAGCTCCTTGCAGGGTCCAGCCCTTGCTGTCCTGCAGCTCTGCCCCTTCCTCAGGGCCTGAAGCATCCTCAGGAAGGGCCTGATCTTCCTCTTGTTCTGCAATTTATTTCAGTATCCATACCTCCCCAAGCTCTCTTTGCCTGGCAGCATCTCCCCAGCATGGTTTTGCCTGGTGCCGGCTCTCTGTGGCCATAAGCGGTGCAGAGTGGCGGCCGCGGTGCCGTAATTAGCCAGGTACAGCAGGAATGCACTTGCAGCCTGACAGCTCTTCTGGAGTCGAATGGGAGCCAATTAATCTAATTAAAGCAGCCGCTGGCTCATTATCCCTGCACAGTTCACAAGGCTATGAAGGCACCCAATCCTTTCTGTGCCCCTGTCCATGAGCTTCTCAGGTGGGTGCATATGGGTGGGTGCAGAGAGCCACAGCTCACTCTCTCCATGGATCTGAGGTGCCTGAGGCACTGCCCTCAGGTAAAGAAGGGGGCACAAAAGCTGGGTGCCCATGGTAGGGTGACTGCCCTAAGCATTGGGCACCCATAGGTGCCGGCATGTGGCTGTGATGCCAGTGGTACCTGTGGGAGCAAGATGCAGTGGGATGCCCCCTGAGGATGCCATGGCCACAGGGTTTGCATGCCATGGGGCTGCAGTTCCAGCCATGCCATCAGCCCCAACAGTGGCTGGTGGGTCCTGGCACCGCGCCACATCCCGGCGAGGAAGAGCTTTGTTTCCTGGTGCCAGAGCAGGTCCTGCCAGGAGGCACGGCAGCATCCTGCAAGCTAATTATGAGGCAGGCCGAGGAGGAGGTCTGTCTGCACAGGTGTCTGTCAGCAGGGCGCTGGCACTCACGCCATCTAATTAGACACCCTGCCAGCCTTTAATGAGAACAAATGAGAGGCCAGCCAGTACGGGGCTGGGCCATGGCATCCGGACCCTGTCCTGCATGCTGGGTCTGGCCCGGTGGCCTCAGAGATCCGGTGGCCACATCTTATAAGGGTACTCAGCAGTGGCTCATCCCCCTGTGTCAGGGAGCCCTGGCATCAGGGCAGAGTTTGCCTGGCCCCACCATACCCCCCCTGTACAGCCTGCATCCAGCAGGGCATCGGCTACCACCCTGCATGCACCCTCCTGGCAGCCCCTAACCCATCCCCATCCCCTTGCCCCTTCACCAAGTCCTTTTGGGAGCTGGGTCTTGGTGCTCCATCACTGCAGGGTGCCTCTAAAGCAAGGTCCTGCCCCACCCTGCCATCTCCCCCATAGCTCATCTCATTGCAAAGAGGGGAGCTTGACACCAGATGGACTTGCCTGCATAGGCTGAGCCTCCAGTTATCCTCTCATCAGCTCAATAGCTGCCAGTCCCCCATGGGGGATCCCATGGCATGTGGATTGCCACCTCCATGCCCTCACTCTGGCAGCACTGATCCAGCTGCACCACAGGACTCAAAAGCACCCAGTTGGGTGCTTTAACATCTATGTGTGGGCAGGGAATGTGTCTGCAACACATTCTCCTTGGGATCCCCATGTGAGTCTTCCATGTCTCCCTGTAATCTAAAGGCAAACAGACCAGTGCCCTGGGTCAAGCATGCAGCGGTCTGCAGCAGCACGTCCCTGCACCCTGAGACCCTGGGCATAGGTAGGCTCCCGTGTTGGAGCAGGGAGCCAGATGGGCAGTGTGGCCAGGACAAGTTGGGAGCACCAGGTGTGCTCTGAAAACCTCAGCAAGCCTTGAGGAGGGGCTGCAGAAGACCTCAGGACACATGTGCCTCTGGAGACGGAAGTTTAACCCAACAGCAGGACCTCAGGCAAGCCTGGAAGCTGCAAAGGAGCACAGCAAGCTGGAAACAGGGTGCAGAAGAGCAGGATGACAGATGAGGATGGTGCTGCTGGGAGTGAGTGCCGGAGCCAGACTGGCCCCGGTTATAAACTGCCTCTGCAAGTAGATTTGTACACCAGCAGGCACTCGGGTATCAAGGCAGGCGTGTGCCCAGCCTGGCAAGAGGGGAAGGGAGCCCAGACAGGCTGGGGGGGCGGCAGGCCCCCACACGGCACGCCGGCTCTGCAGCAGCCCTATAAATAAACACACCCACACACCGCAGCGCACACGCCGGGATGCTGGGGGGAGGCAATCGTGCGTGGCTGCCGGCGGGCAGCAGGGTGCACTGGGATGAGACCAAGCACGGGGAAATGCCATGCGGGTATTAGAAAATGTTGCCTGCCAAAGGAGCAATCGGACACAAGGCAGCACCCCAGGGACCTGGGCATGCTGCCTGCTCTGCAGGGCACAGGCAGGGCTGGGGCAGCCCTGGAGCCCCCAGGCAGGAGGGTATCTGAAGTAACACAATGCCCACACAGTCTGGAGGGGAGACATGCCTTTAGGGGACACACACACCTCCGCATCCCCACTGTACACACACATGCACGTGCAGACATACAACCCCACCCTGTGTGAGCACACACACACACATCTCCATCCCTGCATGCAAACTGTCCTTTACCACCTGTGTTCATCATGGCGTGCACACCCCCCTTCATCCTGGCATGTCCCCCCACATGCACACACACCTTCACTTGTGTGTCACACCACACACACCTCCATCCTTCCTTGTGTGCAAGTCTTAGCCCTTGTGCACCTCTGCATGCACGCGTCTCCCTTCTCCCTGTGTGCATCCCCATCAAAAATCACCCTCACAGAGCCTGGGGCTGGCAGCCTGGATCCCTGGGGCCCTGCCTCCCCACAGCTGGAGTAGGACAGCCACCACCACAGCTCTGCCAGCCCGGCTTCTCCCAGCAGGCTGCCATCATGCTGCAGCTTAGAGAGGTTTAAGGGAAAGGCGGGGACATGCTGGGTCAGACGCCGAGGCCAGCCCTACTGCACCAGGCAGGGGATGGTGGGATTTGCTGGAGTGCTGGGCAATTTCCCCAGTGCTCCACTCTGTCCTCTTATTTTCACGGCGGGATCTGAGTGGTTGATGGGCAGGTTGGTATTGCCGGTGCAGCCCCCTCTCTGCTCCACTGGCGATGCTCGTCTGCCTCCCAGCCCGCCTGGCGTGTGCCTGCTTGTTCACAGGAGGAGGTGGACATAGAGCAAGGGGCTTTGCTGTGAATTTGCAAGTTTTCAGGGCAGGCAGGAGCCACACAGCATCACCAGCAGTCCCAGCTCCATCCAGACACAGTCCCGCAGCCCTGGCAGGCTGTGCTGTGGCCATGCTGGGCATCCGGTAGCACTGGCCACAGTGGGAAGGAGTGGAGGCACTTGCTAGAGGAGAATGGAGGCAACTGGGGACTGGGATGCTGCAACCAGGTGGGTCTCCTCCAGCCAGCCAGGGACCAGATGCTGGGCAGCCACATGAGCTGGCACTGCCAGCAAGGCAGAGGTCTGGGGCAGGTCGGGGTCTCGCAGCCTCAGCACCCCTTCAGCCCCTTCCAGGAGAGGCTGGGCCCTGGCCTGCAGGGATGATGGAGCAGATGATGCTCTTGGTCTGAGGCGAAAGGCAGAGAAGAGTTGCCATGGAGACCAGCTATGTCATTTTAAGGAGGCACAGAGGCATTCACACCCATCCCTCTCGAATGAACCCCGGCAGCGAGAGGTGAGGGGAGCGAGGTGGGTGTGACTGGCATCCCCCTAAATCCCAGGTGGGTCGGCTGGTCCCCAGCAGTGCCAGCCTATGTGGGAGCCAGCAGCAAGGCTGCAGGCAGGGCTGCCTGCCCAGGGCATGCCCCAGGGGCCAGCCTCCCTCAGGGCCAGCTGGGAGCAACTGATGACACTGGGGCAGAGTTACTTGCTGCCAGCCCGGCCTGAGCAGGCAAGAGGTCAATACATGCTCCCCCCAAATTTTCCTGAGATGGCCCCATGCGCCGGGGAGGGGCTGTGAGTGCTGACCAAGGGACTGTGGTGAGGTTCAGGGTGAAGACAGTAATATCCTGGCTTTTTGGATAATTTAATCTTTAATTAAAATGAGGCTTTACGTATTAGCAGCCCCCCCTTCCTCACAACCGGTGGGAGCAGGAGCACTGCTGCTTGGCCTCCCGGCACTTGCGGGCAGCTCTGGTGCCTCTGCTGGAGTCCCCTCTACATTGCCACAGCCCCACCAGCTGCTCACCAGGGCAAGAAATTATTGGGGGAGGGGGTTAGATCTAGCAGCACCTCCAATGGGAAAAACCAGCCCCAAATATGGAGGGAAATAAAGGGATGCAACGAT
>JANZLQ010000044.1:1404376-1424141 GCA_026212715.1 Elanus axillaris | reverse complement strand
CTTCCCTTCCCTTCCCAACTCTGTGTTGCAAATGTGTTTTCTTTCTCTGCTGCAGTTAGAGGACTGCTGTCAGTATCTGACACCTTTATCCCCAGTTCTCAAATACTGACTAAAGGTCATTCTGAGTCAGTGTGTCAAGAATACTCTGAGAAAGGTTCAAATAAGTCCAAGCTACAGATTGGTTACAAGTTACAGGGAGACAGATTTACAATTGCAGCAAATAGACCTTGTGGATATTTGCTACAAGTAAATTCCAAGTGAACTGGTAAATTGGTGCTGGAAGCAATGGGGAGTACAGTGAGTGGATAGGTGCAGCTCTTGGGCAGAAACAATTCAGTTCAAAAGAGAAGATATTCATTTTCACAGGGAGGAAAGAGATTTTATTAGCTAAACACAACAGTGCAGGCATGCTGCTTCCAGACTGAAGCAGTGTGATGGCATGCTACACTAACTAGGCCAGTGAGAACTGAAGGATCTGTGCCACACTCCAGTGGTATATTCACTTTTTGTAAAAGTACAAAAAAGAAATACTACATTATGATGCCAGCTTCTATCACCTTGTTACATTTTCGAACCAGCACCTCCATGCTTTCTTGCATGGGAGAAGTTTCCTATAAATATCCACACTACTGTTTACTTGACAATAATTAGGCTGCTGAAGCCTTGAAAGCACAGACTAATATCATGTATGTTAATAGTGTATTATTGTTTCCTCACACTTCACTGTCTCCTTTTACACTTTTCATTGACTCATCATATAAAAAAAAAAGTAATACAAACAATTCAAGCCAGGTATTTTTGCGCTGTATTGGTTTAGTGCTTGCCAAAAGAGGGTTTAGTTCCTTGACTTTACAATTAAAGAGCATCCTAGTGGGTAAAAAGCATTCATAAAATGCAGGTTATACAATGTCTTTGGAGGTTCTTCTGGATTTACTCTTCAGTTTAATACTTGTGTTATATTTACTACAGAGTATTGCAAACTGCAGAATGTAAATTGAGCATTCTTTTATAAATTCCTTTGCAGCTGACTAGAAAATGACTGGTCATTATAGGAATTATGTTAGAGGGAAAAAAAAAAGGTTCACTCTCTTATATTTTTTGCAACATCTCCCTTTTTTTCAGTTGGAATAGAAATAAGTTTCTCTTAGTTTACCTAAGAGTATATTCTGTACCTATTTTTCAGTTTCAACACTTTCAGTATTTTTTCTGACTTCTTCATTTGCTGAAATCTAATGTTATTTTACTAATTTAAATCACATGTAGTAGAAGAAAAACTCATCTTTGAAAACTCATAGTATACATTTGATGCTGTAAATCTTGGAATCTCGGTAGCTTCCAATGTTCTTGGAGTGTCCTATATGTATGGTCTCTGTCAAATACTTTATACTGTATTTAGTTTCTTTATTTCAAAACATCATTATATTAAACCTGTTCTTTCCTTCCCCCTACAAATGTGCAGCAGAATATATTTTATTTACTTTTTTACAGAATGAGCAAAAGCTTATTTTTTGCTCAGTCTTTTGGAAGCAAACCCTTAGAATAAAATCAGATTCTTTGCAAAGGACTGCACTTGGGGAATGCAAAGGAACATGCATCTCTTAAGCCTCATCTAAGATTTAAAACAAATGATTTAAATAGGTTTTTAGATGAGCCATAATTACTATACAAGCTTTCTGCACATAAGCGAGCGTGATTTACCTGCATATTTTTACTCAGAATGTAATTACTTGCCAATCTATTACCACTCAGTTTGCTGAGTCTATTTTTAGTATTAAATCATTGTTTGTGTGCTTCTCCTCTCACTATATGGAGGACAAAGTTAAGGCTGTTGGACAAGGCCTCTGAAGTAAGATAAATTGCCTGTAAGACAGGATTTAGAATAACTGAAGTGATTTTATACATAAACTGGTTTTTGAGAAATCCTGAGAAAGGTTGTTTTGATTACTGAAAGTCATGGCACTGGATTAAATATTAATTGTCTCTAACAGAAGCTTCCTTAGGAATGAACACGCTGGAATGATGCAGCAGGCAGAACCTTGTATTGGCTTTAAGTAGATGAGGTCCTTGGCTATGAGATGAGGCAACCCTGCCCTTACCTCAGGCTTTTTTTGTACTTGAGGAATAAGCTATTCCCATTCAGAATTTCTAAAACTAGCATAGCTTCCTAATTCTTTTGTCTTTTATTTGAGCTAATGAAATTTTCAGAAGATTTCACCTTTTCATCTTAACTGCTCGTTTTCTCAAGCTATGCTATTTTATGTGTTCTGTTTTGGACCTCCTGAGCCTGACCTTCCTTCCTGTTTCTAGTACAACATTCTGATTGCAGAAACAGAAGCCATCACTGAATTTCTGGACTTCAGCTGTGGGTCACTCACTATACAGTGGTATAATTAGTCTGTTACCTATTCTTATGTGGTTTTAATAATCTAACTTCCTTTAAGAGCTAGCTAGGAAAAAATTCTCCAGTTCCTGAGGTGGTCCTGAGCATTTGATGTCATATCCATGACCTGGATTTCCCAAACCGCCTTCTGTAAAACTCTCTTCTTGTTCTCCTGTGATGGGTTGACCATGGCTGGACGCCAGGTGCCCACCAAGTCGTTCTATCACTCCCCCCCCCGAGTCTCCCTGCCCAGGAGGGAGTTTAAGTGTGCTCTGCTCCCATCGAGCAGCCCTAGGGCCGGGGCTTGCTGTTTGCTGGATGTTTGTCATAGCTCCCCTTGGTCAGCCACTCCTGGCCCTTTGCGGGGTCCCATGCAGTGCCAGCACCCTGAGGTTGAGCAGCTCTGTGATGCTGCCAGCTCTCTCTGGGGCTGTCACGCTGCTCAGCACTGTTGCCATTCGGATGGGACTAGAAGAAAACCAGCGTAGCTGCACTGGTAAGTCAATTCCCGGGAGGATGCCAGGTGCTGAGGTGGCTGCAACTGCTGCGGGCCAGGGTGCCCAGGGCAGGGGTCTGCAGCAATGGGGGGGATATGGCAGTGCGTGGGAGGTAGCCGAGCCTGCAAGCTGCAAACAGAAATGATGCCTTGATGGGGTGTGGGGAGGGAGGAAGGAGGGCAGCTGGCTTCAGCACGGCTCAGAAGGAGGTGCTGGCACTGTTCTGGGTGTCAGGGTCATGCAGGCAGGGCTAAGGGACATGGTCCCCTGGCAGGTGCTTGCCCAGAGCAAGGGGATATGAAGCTGGGGCAAGGGGCTGTGCATTGTATGTGGCATGAGGTGTGTACATACGGTGTGTGCAGTGTGCGCTGTCTGTTCATGCAGTGCAGGTGTACAGTGAAGCTGTGTAGAGTAGACATGCAGAGTGCGTGGGAGATGTAGGTACACCAAGCATGAGATGTTTGTGCGTTCAGGTACAGAGTGAGTGGCATATGGCCATGCTGCATGTGCAGTGTGAGATGTGGGTGCAATTTGTGTGTGCGATGTGATGCGTGTGCACACCTGCAGTGTGGTATGCATGCAGTGAGCTGCGAGTCTGTGCACTGCAGCATGCAATGCGAGGCATGTGTGCGTAGTGAACACTCACTGGGGGACGTGTGACCTGTGCAATGCAGTGAGGTGTGTGCATGCAGTGCACGCTTGCTGTGGAAGGTGTGAGCTGTGCTGTATGATATGCCATGCAAGGTGCATGGATGCATGAACTTGATGAGAGGAGCGCAGCGTGCAGCTGCATGCCCAAGGCAGAGGGGCACACTGCAGTGGCCAGGGATGGCATGGAACAGGATTCAAGTGGTGGCACCCCAGGGACCCCTGGCTGGATCCAAATGGGCTCCAGCTGCTACATGCATTTCCCAAAACCTTAGGGAGCTCTTGCCCCCAGTGCCACTCGGCAGTGGCAGCACCCGGCTGCCAGAGCCTAGCACACGCCTGCAGCTGCCTGGCCAGGCGGGAGCATCTTCTTCTGCCATGCCTGCCAAGACTCCCACTCCCGAGACTGCACGACAGGAGAAGAAGGAACAAAAATTCACGTTTTCACATTTAGCTTCCTTTGTACTCAGCTAATTAGCGCCTGAGTCTGGTGATGTCATTAAAGCAGCACTAAGTCTTTATTGGGGTAATTTAATTTTCCCTTTCATATCAGGATGATTTCCTTTGTTGGGGTAGGTGCTGGGGAGGGGGAAGGGCCCATGCAGACAATTGCTATTGTCAGGATAAATAATTCTCCAGTGGATTGACAAGGGGGGAGGTGGGCTGGGGGGCTGGGAGCTGTCACTCACCCAGGTGGCAGCAGGAGACGGCCAGCCCCCAGGGAGCTGGGTGCTTTGGTGTGCCTCTCCCTGTGCTGGGTGGGCTCCCCAGCCAGTGAGGCACCTGCCTTGGCCCCTTTCCAACTGCTGAAATCGCGGCAGCCTTGACATTCAGGAGGTGGGTGGGTAAAGTTGGGGGTCTCCTGTATAGCTCCTTGCTTCTCCCACCCCATCACTATCCCTGGTGCTGGCAAGAAGAGGGAAATAGATTGCACCAGGGTAAAAGGAGCCTTTCTGAGCCACCGGAAACTCTGTGTGTAGTAACCCACTGGAGAAACACAGGGCTCTGCATGCAGCTGGGACATGCAGGACACCAGGGAGCTGCCAGGACTGGCATAGACTAGGAGGAGCCCTTGCAGGGGTCTCCTACCTTGGGAGATCCCAAGTGACATCCCTGCACTAGGAATGGTTGGAAGTGGGCTCAGCAAACATCCCCCCACTCCAGCCCCTTTCTAGACTCTGCATGCAGTGGGGTGATACTTGAGCATTCATTACTGTGGCAAACTGAGCACAAGGAGGGGCCAGCTGGCATGGGGCAGTGTGCAAGACCCAGTGCTTGAGGTAACAGAGGGGCAGGATGCTGTTCATCATTGCACCTTTCTGGGATGCCCTCTGAAACAAATCTCTAGCCCCTTTCCCAACCCTGTCTTCCCCTGTCCAATGCCTCTCCTCAGCCCCTTGGCTCATGCTGCCCCAGGAAGGATGCCAAACACAGGGTGAGAGGTGAAGGAGATTTCCCATGGGGTCAGAGCCCCTGAGAACTGGCTCTCTTGGTCCCCACAGAACATCGCTGGCAGCAAGTCCCCGTCCCATCCCTGCCCCACTGTGCTCGCCATTCCCCAGCCCTCCCGAGCATGGGAAAAACAGATGGCATGTCCCCAGGAAGCAGCTGGGAGATGATAGCTGTTGACATGTGCCACCACTCAAGTCCCAGCATCCCTGGGAGCTTGGGCACAACCCATGGTAAGGCTCTGAAGGGGCAATGCATCGGGCAGGCTGACCCTGTCGCAGGGATGCATGTCTTGCCTGGGCAGAGCTGGTGGCAGTGGTGTCCTGGTCCAGCGGAGCATCAGTAGGGTGGGAGGGGGTGGCTGGTGTGATCCCAAAGCCCTAACACATCAGGTTTAATGCTCCAGACACTTCCAGAGGAACTGTCCTTCCCTGAAAATGGGAAGGGATGTGCCTGGGAGGAGAGAGCAACTGGAATGATCCATTTCCACCCACCCCTGGGTCCATCTCCAGAAGGAATTAGGTCCTTACAGATCTTCTGGACCACACCCTGCAAGTTCCACCTTCCCCAAAGCCCCCTGAGCACTGCTGCCAGCTTGGGTGCAGACAAGGAGGAGGGGGAGACAGGCTGCAGAGGGGAACATCACACCCAAAACACAAACACCATCTTGGTAATTAGCAAACGTTTCAAGAGGAATGATGAGAAGCCAGTGACAGGCGGGCGGGTTTCTATTAAAAGCTGCCACGTGTGATCCTTCTCCAAGCCTGCCGGCCCCTCCTTACCTGGCGCAGGGGAAATCAGATGCAAACCTGACATTAATGCAACATTCAGGGTGAGCTTTAATTGCAGGAGTGGCAGGAGTGGCGGGGCCAGGGGATGGCGGCGGGGCCAGGGCTGCAGGGTGACAGGCACCCTCGCCTCCTGCCGCCTCCACTGCCAGGACAGGAGCTGTCTGGTGCCTTTGGGTGCTCTCCTCACCACCATCCTCCTCTCCAACCTTCTTGCAGAGGGCGTGCGTCACGAGGTGCGCTGAAGTAAGCTCTCGGCACCCTGCATGTCTCCACAAGCAGAGGCACTTGCTTAAATGTTAAGGGCTTGTTTGCATCCAGTGGAAGGGAAGCAGGAGCTGAGCCCCAGCTTGCCAATTGCTCCTCTGTGCCTTCTGGAGCCAAGGAGCCAGGAAGATGCTCATCCATGCAGGGAAGCATCCTTGACTGATTCCTCCATGTGCTCAGCCCCAAAAATGCCTCTTTTCAGCCTCACGTAGCTTTTTTTTTCTGGCTTAAACACTTTCCCAAACATTATAGAAGGAGAATCCCAGGCATTAGAGAAGGTGCATGCATGACCAGGGCAGCATTTGCAAAGTGGCCCCAGGCCTGATGCATGATGGTGGGGTGGGTCCTTCTCTCAGACCTGCAAACCAAGCCCAGAAGGAGCCAGGGTGCACAGTGCTGGTGCAGGAGGAACTCAGGCCAGAAGCATCCAGACAGAGCTGCAGTGGCCTTGGGCCCGTAAGGTAGAGATTTCCCTGGAGCAGAGGCTGAGGGTGGATCTGCTTAGCAATACATCTTGCGAGTGACGGGAGCCTGGAGAGTAACCTAGTTCTGGCTTTATGAGATTGGCTTCCCTGATCCCCACTCCGTGAGATGAAAGTGAGTAATTACTGTCTGACTTGGCAGAATGGCAAAGGAGAAGATCAGCTGGAGGGACCAAGCCTGCCAGCGGTCAGAACCATTGCTTTGTGGGCTGGTGAGCATCTCTTGCCCCTGCTCAAGGTGTGAGCAGCAGTGCCCATATCCCTTGCCATCATCTCAAGTTGAGGAGGGGTCCCCTTGCTTCATGATTTCTGCTGGCCTCACCACCATCACACCTCACTCCCAACCGTTCTGCTGTCCAACAGGTCTACCCAAATAGTCAGCAGCCTGGAACTGGGTGTAATGCCAAGAGCAGGAGCAGGGATGAACAGTGTGCTCATCTGCCTCTCAGCAGGGTCCTCTTGCAAGTGATTTGCTGAGTGACAGCAAGGTTTTGCTTTTAATGAAGGCTGGTTATGCTGAGCAGGGTTTTGCTTTGTCTCCTGCTGCCCTGGGCTTGCTGAAGGAGCTGGGTGTCTCTCAGCTGAGCTCAAGACTTTCTGGGATTCACATGGGCTCTTCCTTAGAGCATCCTTGGGGAGCTTCTAGCTGTGGTTCTGCCTGGATCTAGGACTGGGGACAGAGCTGCTCTAAAAAAGAGGTTGGACGAGAGGTCCCTTGCACCCAGTCCCCTCTGTCCTGGCTGTGCAGCCATGGTCCTTGGTTCACTGAGACCTCCTCGATGCAGCCCAGGTGGAGGCAGTGGGGGGTGTGAAGGCTATTCCTGCTCCGGGTCGATTCGGAACAGCGGGATTCTTGCAGGGGAGATGTCACAGAAAGGCAAAGAGATGCCCGAGGACATCAGTGACACCTCTTCCCTGTCACTGCTGCAGAAGGGGAGGTGGATGTATCGTATGTAGATGTATCAATCCCTCCACCACCAAGAAAACCCCAGAGCAATGGTGCTTCAGGATGGCTGGGGATATCACAAAGGTTTATTACCCAAAACAGTTGGCTGGGGTCCCTGCAGGGAGAAGGTCTGTAGGGGAACACCCAGGTCCTAGCATGGAGCTGGAGGGCAGCAGGTCTGGGGCAAAGGACTGTCACAAGGCAATATCAGCTCTCCTTGCTGTCAGCCTCTGCTAGCTGGACCTGCCCTGGACCTTCTTCAGTTTCCCAGGGTTGACAGGGTGTCCCAGTGTCCCCCATGGGTGGTGACAACCTCGTTCTTTCCTTGTGTCCAACTCCTGGCTGCTGGGCAACTCTTTGGATGCCCTCACACTCTCCATCTGCTGCTGTTAATAAGCTGTCCACAATACCTTCACCACGGTCCTGAGCTTCAGGAGCTCATTTGTTTCATTAGGTGGTATATGGGGAGGGGGTCCACAGGTTTGGCCAGGCCATCTTTGTCCCCACTTTGGGGTGACCCTTGGGGCTGCATCCCTGCCTGTCCCTGCTGCTGCTGCTGCCTGCCTGGGCTGCTGCTCACTTTTGGCAGTGCCGCGTAGGTCTGTGCCCTCCACATCATGCCTAGTTAGGGTGATTTGTGTCTTACAAACACTCTAGTCATTGTTTAAGGGTTCTTCTTCGGACTACAAAAGTACAGACAGTTGCCACACTTCTCCACTCCTTAATATACTGTCTTGCCTGTCTTCCCTCAAGGCTGAAAAAAACCTCTGCCCAGGCAGCATTTCTGAGTTCTCCTCCTGCCCAGGGTCACTGCCTCTATCAAACAAGGTTGCGAGCTGCACTGGTGTTCTCCATTTTATTTCTGCAGGAAGAAAGTCTCAGCCTTGTTTTCCCATCTATACCCTCCATGCTCAGCCCTGTTTTGCCACCAGTTTTTAGTCCTGGGCATGTGCAGGGGTTCCCCTGCTCCTGGACAACAGCCACCCCACCACCCCAAGCACTATTGCTGGTGCAGGAGGGCCATCCTAGTTCTGCTAGGAGATGCTGGGGTGGGTGAAACCAGCTGCATGGAGATGACTGGGGAGAGGCTGAGCTGGTGGTGACATTGCTGGAAGAGACAGAGGGAACCAAGGGGGGATACAGAAGGGTCCTGCCATGGATAAAGGGATGAGGAAGATGGGGAGGGGTCCCCAGCCTGGCACTGTACAGGAGCGATGAAGCATGTGGTGACTCCTGCCCAGGCCGGTGGGGCTCCCCCGCGCCGTAACTCGCTGCAGAGGGGCCCTCGAGTGCATGCAAGCAAGGAAAGGCGGGGAAGGAGGGGAAGAGAGATCTTTTCATCTAAAAGGTTACATTTGTCCTACTTCCTCCCATCTCCAGCAATTAACTTGAAGGGAGACATCACTGCTAATTGAGCAGTGAAGATCAGGAGCAACAATTACGCCTTTTGACAAGAGACAGCACAAGAGGGACTGCTCCGAGGCTGAGAATGGTAGGGAACGGTTTCTATGGCAATATAACTTTCCTCTCTTCCTCTCCAGCCATAGAAATGATAAAAATGTAGATTTCTCCCTGATTAATGATTTAATGAAAATAAAGAAAAATCTTAAAAAAAAAGGAAAAGGAAAAAGAAGGGGGGGGGATCGATAGGACGCAATGTTTAGCATGAGTCTGCGGCTGCGGGGAGAATCGATGTCCTTCTCCAGGCTGGACGCGGTGAAATCTATTACAGCAACGTGCTGAGGACTCAAAGCGGCCCTGCCGTTTGGTAATTAGGCAGCGGGCTCACACGGGGGAAACGTGAGGGCTATATTCAGATCTTTGATCAAAGGAGCTGCCCATCAAAGAGCTCCTTGTACTGGCTTCTCCAGCAAACCTTCGTGCTTGCTCCACATCTCTCCTGCCTTCCTTTCTCCTGCCTGCCTTCCCCCAGCCTTCCACACCCCTCCCCGAAATCATTATTTTTAATTTTAATTATTCAGCCCATTCCCTTTGCAAGGCAGCCAGGAAGGGCTGCTGATGCCGCTGCCAGCCTGGCAAATGGTGATGCCATGTTAGCTGCCGGTGAGATGAAGGAACGATCTGCTGTGGAGGTGGCCCTGAATCAGTGGCTGGGGGTGCCACGGCCATTCTGCACCTGGGAGCAGGCAGCACAGAGTTGCCGGCAGCCACCTTGGGTGGTGCAACACGATAAACCTCCCGTCATGGCGCAGCTATGGGGAGACCAGCAACGAGGAGGATGAGGAGGGTCACAACTCATCCTGCCCCCATCCTGTGTGAGCTGCTTGCTCCTTCAGGGGAAAGGCCTGGCAAGGGACAGGCAGGGCGTGAGGCAGCTCAGGGGCGTGCATACACCATAGCTAAAGGCATTGCAAGGGCCACGTCCATCCGCGTCTGTCAGCAGCAGCTGCTGGCTGCTGTGCCATGCTGCCTGGGTGAGTGAGCCTGCAGCAGAACCCAGAGGGGTGAGCAAAGCCTTTCTGAAGTCTTCTCTTCCCCCCTGCCTCACCAAGTCGGCACGAGCATCCTCTGTTTTGCAACATGTTCTGCAGCCCATCTACTTCCCCATCGAACAAGCAAGTTTGGGGTTTTTTTCTCCTTTTAGGGGATGCTGCTTTAGGATGCGGGGAGGTGGCTGGAATGGGACTAGCCGCAGCTCCTCTGCCAACACAAGGGGAAACAATGCAGCAGGTTCTGGTCAGCTGTGTGCCCATTCATCAAAACAAAATGCAACCCACTTCAGCAAGCAGAACTGGCCTTTTTGAGAGACCCCAGGCAGCAGGGAGGAAGCGTGGGTTCTACAGCTCCTTGACTCCTGCAGCCGCTCCCCCGAGCCCAGCCCAGGGCACAGGGTACCTCCTCCTGCCATGGGGACCATCCCAGGTACCTCCAGACCCCTGGCTGCCCCCATGGGGATGCAACCTTCCTGCAGCAGATTGCTCCCCAGCAGCCCCCAAGGTGGCAGCCCTGCAGCTGCCCATCCTGCTTGTTCCTGCCCCATGGGAGGAGCCAGCAGGGCTGCAGGACATGCACCTCCAGCCCAGGCACTCTACAGGGGCAGAGCATGGGCACACGGAGGGACTTTCCCACCTCCTCAGTTCCTATTTTATTGCCAAACTGAAGCATAAAACACACATAAACAAATCTAACAGCGAGAAATGGGTTGCTATCAAATCAACAAATTAATCTAATTATAGGGCTGATTAAATCATATCAGATAAACCAGCAACTCCTTCCCAGTGCTCAGCAGCCACGCAAGGAGGCAGGCAGTCCTGCTCCACTCTGCTTTTGGGTCCAGCTGAGCCATGGCCTAGGCAGGGTCCAGCCACCCACGGCTGGCAGCATGCCGGCAGTCTCGGCATGGTGGGGAGCACTGAGACCCCTATCCCTGACAGTACACAGGATGGCACAGCCTGCTGCGGTGCAAATCTGAATGGCAAATGCGGATGCAAAGTACATGATTTCTCAGGATTAAAGATGCAGCTCTAGCCTGTGAAATGTATGCAGGAGCTGTCTTTGGAGCGAGATTGCTTAAACCTAAGCCTGCTTTAGGTATTTGAGGAACAATTTTATCGGTGCTGTTTGCAGAGCTTTGCCAAGCTTTTTCCACCTCTCTGTGCGCCTGCACATGCCAGCACCCATGTGCACACAGGAATGCACTTGTACGCTAGTGCCCATGTGTAATACCCTCCCTGCCAGCCAGCTGCTGGAGAGAAGATGCATCCTGTGTGAAAGGCAAAAGCTCTTTATCGACCGACAGTACTCACGGCAAGGCCTGTGGATGCAGGACCCCTGGCAGGCTTCACACAGGAAGGTGCAGGGTGGCTGCAGACCTTTGCTGAAGGGCCTGGTGGGTCTGAGACTTCACTTAATAGACTTACTTGTTCCCCAGTTCCTGCAGGTGCTGAACTTCAAGATCTTGCCTCTTGCAAGACTCCAGATGGGAAGATGGAGAAAGCACCAGTGTGCCTGACTGGCCAGGGTCATGCAGGCTCCCTGCAGGCTCACATGATGTTGCCACACCTTGATGCATCTCAGTGAAGAAGGAAAATCCTTTTCAAAGTGGGTGCTGGCTCTGGTTTCACCTGCCTCCAGAGGGTGGCAGAGGTTTCACTGCCACTGGCTAGCTGTTTTCCTTTTCAGGGCATCCTTTGCTGCCAGCCATGGGTTATATCAGCTCTTGATTCTTCTCCTCTTGCTCTTCTCTTAGCCAAGTTGCTCTGTTCCAGGAACAAAGGTGTCAAGCAATGTTCTTTTTTCTTCAAATGGAAGATTATACCAGAGTGCTGTCAAGCTCAGCAGAAGATGAGAGGAGCTTGAGAGCCCTGGTGCAGTGCAGAGCTCTTACTGCTCTTGAGCTTCCTGGTAGGTCCCACTTTGACCCCTGGCTTTGCAGGGGATGCTCCACTGATGCTCTTCTCCTTCACATCCCGGTTCAGGCGATCCTGGACAGCATTTGGGGGCCAAGAAAATACACAGCAGCAGGTAAAGCAGAGTATCACCTGCTTGTCAGAGCCCAGGGCATGGTGGTATGGCCAAGACTGGGCACATCTTGCCATCACCCTGGCAAGTGACACACAGTGCTGCATCTGCAGAGCTGGCAGAGAGCACCCCCACTAGGAGCCAGCCTGAGGATTAGGATTATGCAACAGGCATTTAGGAAGAATAAAGATGTGGCTATGACGGGCCCAGCTGGCTGGATGAGCCCAGCAGAGATGAAAGCAAACCCTCCTTTCATATTTAAAGGCACCTCTCCATTGCCTGTCCCCGGCATGCAATGGCTTGGCAGCACCTCAAGAGCTGGGGTACCAGTGGGGAGCAGCTGGCGTGGGCAAAAGATGTTCAAGGCAATGTCTTCTCAGGCAATAAGCTCAGCCTTGGAGTGTCTCACTACTATTTTTTTTATTAATCGATCCTTAAACTGTCCTTCCACCTTGTAAAAACATGTAGATAATGCAAGCACCGGCTCAAGGATGCTCAGCTGCAACACCAACACCCAGAGCCTTCACGGGGTGGAGGGGCACAGACTGTGCCAGGAGCCTGGGTGACACAGCTATGAGGGTGCAGGGGACAACCCCAGAGTGGTACTGAAGTGGGATTTAGGCTGCTGGTGCCAGGTGGGCAGTGATGGGGACACTGCAGGTGGTGCTAGGCTGGATGCCCCCTGTCCAGCCTTGCCAGGGGAGCACAGCTTAGGTGGAGGGGACAAAGCAGCCACGTAAACATGCTCCCGGTACCCTCCAGTGCTCCCAGTGCCAACACCCACCCACTCTGGGAGTGTGTTTGTGTGCATACTTCTTTGTTTATGCATGCATGTGCATGTCTATGCCGAGTGCATGTGTGTGTGCATGCCCATGTGAGGGCTAGGGTGTGCACGGCTGTGCACATGGGTGGGGGGGAGCTCTGTTGAGAGGAACCATTTTCCAGCCTGTGCTGATGCAGTTTAGCAATCAGAATAACTTTGCTGATTAATATTTAAGCTGAGTGCTGAATATTTAAAGCATTCAATTATTTTAATGGCTTCTAAGTGTGACAGCAGGAGGGGACAGGGGAATGGCTGCCCCCAGGTCCAGCACCAGGCCCACAGCAGGGCAGGCAGACAGGGGTGCCACAGGCAGCCCCCTGCTCAGGGTGGGGTGGGGGTAAACGTGTCATCCCCAGGAGGGTGGTGGGGGATGCCGGTGCTGGAGAGCTGCCAGTGCCAAGCACTGCTGGCTGCCGGTGCAAGCCCTGCCAGAGCTTGGCTGGGTGCACAGAGCCCCAGCGGGCAGGAGGAGAGCTGTGCCCTGCCATCCTGGCAGGCTGAGCTCTGTCCTAGTGCCCTAATTCTTGTATGAGCAACCTCGGCATGTGCCAGCACCACACAGTGCCAACCCCCTCCTCTCTGCCACCAGCAGTGCTCCTGAGCTGCGCCTGTCCTGTCCTCATGCCATTATGCCATCATGGCAGTGGAAGCACCTGTGTGCCCCTGCACCAGTGCCACCACCAACACCAGGACACAGCAGCCCGGCAGACACCCCCTGGGATGCGAGGGGCACATGGGCAGGCAAATGGGATGCCACAGCCTCCATCACACTCCATGTCCCCCCAAAAGCATGTCAGTGGTGACAGGAGCAGAGCGTGCCCACCATGGTTGGCCCAGCCCTGCAGCCTGGCCCTATAGCTGGGTCCTGCCTCTGGGACATGCCCCAGGCCCATGTCAGGGAGGGTGGCAGGGAGCACAGAGGAGCGCTTTCCCAATGCGTGCTCCTGCAGCCATAAATATTCATATTCTTATACTAATTTTCCATGTACTTTTCTGTCACATCCAATTTTATTTTAATTTCCCTTTATAAACCTTCACAGCTAATGCACTCTGTGCTCCCATGATTACCCCAATCAGTCGGCGCTTTAAACACAATCCCTGCAGGCAGCTCTTGTTGGAAGCTATAGGATCACTGAGCATTCACACGAGTTGTGCACACTTGGCAGACCCACTCACCAGGGCTACAGCAGAGCTCCTTTGCCACCCTGCGGTGGGCACAGCTCCTATCATGGTAGGCACAGTCTCTGGGCTGTGCTGGGCTTTCTGCAGTGGCCAGACCAGGGGACATCTCCAGACTCTTGTGCCTTTCCAGTAGCCTTGGTTGCATCCATGTGCTGCAGCATGCATGTTGCATATGATTGTGTCTTGCGTGGGAACACGGCTGTCCTTGTCACTGGTCTTTCCCTGGGCAGGTGGCTTGGCAAAGCCCACCTCTGGGCACCCTCCTGCACTGCAGCCAGCTGGCAGTGGCACCCTGCCTGGAGGCAAGCCCTGGCTCCTGGAGCTCCTCGAGAAGAGGAGCAGAGGGTATGCAGGATCACTGTGCTGGGGCTGCGCCATGCCAGCCAGCACACTAGGGCTGTGCTGTGGCTATGCCAGGGCTGTCCCATGCTGGCCGCCTGGTCTCAATAGTGCCAACCCTGCAGGGATGTGCTATGCCATGCCGAGCAGGCTGCCCAGGCTCAGTGATGTTATCCCTGCAGTGTCATGCCATGCCATGCAGTACAGCCTGCTCAGGCTCAGCAGTGCAATCCCTGCAGCACTGTGCCATGCCATGAGGTACTATGCTGTGCCAAGCAGGCTGGCCAGGCTTGGCAGTACCATACCTGCAGTGCTGTGCCATCCCATGCCATGCCATGCTGTACCATGCCATGCAGGCTGCTCATGTTCAACTGCGCACCTGCAAGGCTGTGCCATGCTGCCTGCCCAGTCTCAGAGGTACTGTGCTTGCCAGGGAGTTACCACATGTGTGCGTGTCAGTGCCAGGCCCCGTACTGGCAGGTGATGAAGCTGGTGTCTGTGCCATTGCCCAGCTGTTTGCCACACAACTTCGGCAGCTCCCACCAGGTCCTGTTCACTGCATCCCACATGTTTCCACCTGCCTGCCACTGGCATCCTGGCATGGCTCGGTGCCACCGCACCACTGCTCCCACAGCACTGTGGGGTTCCAGCAGCCGTGGAGGCACCAGCACTGGCTAGGCAGTGCCAGCAGTTGTGCCAAGGCTAAGCCAGCTGGCACTGCATGTGCACGTGTCCACACATGTACCCACATCTGTGTGTGTGCATAGGGGTGTTTTGTGTGCACGCACTGCTTGGTCTCTCGCTGGGGACCCCAAGCCAGCCTGTGACTTGGGCACACAGTGGGCATTGGGCTGGGGGACAGGACATATCCGCAGCAGTACAGGATTTGTCCCCAGCAGGGCATGACGTGTCCCCAGCAGGGAAGGACACTCCCCAGCAGGGTAGACCATCTGCCCTTGCCCAGGGGCAGCCCCAGAGTTGGGCTGCACAGCAGCAGACAGTAGGAAGGGCCGGGGCTGCCTGTACTCAGAGCACCACTGGCAGAAGGAGACAGCACACGGATGGTAATTTGTTCCTCACCATCCATGGGGACATGAATTAAAGCTGCTGTGGGATCCCTCGCTGATCTCCTGATGGCGGTCCCACGAAAATCCCCCTGAGGGCAGGGGCAGGGCGGCTGCCGTGCTCCTGCCAGCCGTGGGAAGTCACTCAGGCTCCGCTCGCTTACTTCTGAAGACCTCTTGATAAACATTTATAAACATTTGTAGTATTTTAAATTTCCCCTCAATAATTTATGAATAGTTATTTTATATACTTTAAAGAGGGTAATAATGTAAAATTTATAAGGCGGGAGCGCTCAGAGTGGCAGTGCAGCGTCGCGAGGCTGGGAGCGGGAGGCACAGCCTTCCCCGCCTCTCCCAGCCGAGTGCTGATTGAAACTTTAAAGGCTGCAGCAGCAGGGTAAAACGGGGCACAGCAGGGACGCCGAGGGGCCGAGGGGCACGTGAGCAAGGGGCACACGGGGGACATGCGTGGCCGGGCGGGGTGGCAGCTTCGAAGCTGGACCATGAGGAGCCTGGGCAAGGTGGTGGAAGGAGGGAGGGATGGAAAGGAAAGAAATCTGGGAATGGAGGGGATGAGCGATGGAGATGACAAGGAAGAAGGGGAGTGTGTGAGGGGTGAAAGGATAGGCAGAAGGGAGGGAGGAGGGATGTGTGCAAGGGAGCGATAACCGTGGTGGGAGGCTGTGGGAGCAAGGGATGGGGAGAAGAAGGGATGGAGGGAGCAGCGGGGAGGGGCGAGAAGCAGCTGGGAGCCAGAGATAAAGAGGGAGGAGAAGGGTGCCCAGCACTGAGCGTGGGAAGGTGTCAGGCAGATGGACAGATGGATGAATGAAGGGGTGAACGGATGGATGGATGGGGAATAACCAGAGCGGGAAGGAGGGAACAGGGATAGGTGTCTACAGGAGTGCTGGGGTGAGTGAGCCAGTGTGCCCAGGTCCTCAGCATGCCCCCACAGGTTGGGGGGCAAAAGCAAGGTTTGGGGTCCAGGGGTGCAGGAAGGCGTGAGAAGTGCCTTAAGCTGTGGGAATGGGAAGAGGCATGGTCGGGGGCTGTTGAAGTGTGGTCATGCCAGGGAGGCACCCCTGAGCATGCACCAGGATGCATGTGTGCAAGGCATGAGCAGGAGCACAAGGGACAGTATGTGGGCAAGGTGTGATTGGACATGCAGTAGCTGCACACACATGCAAGGTGTGAGAGTGCAAGGTGGGTGTGAGCAGACATGCAAGCCATGAGTGCACGTCTGAGAGGTGAGTGGGTGTGCAAAGCACGAATAAGTGTACTGAGCGTGCAGGGTCAGAGGGTGTGTACGCAGGGCAGGAATGCTTTTGCAGGGGTGAGTTCTCATGCTGGGGGTGAGCGTGAGCAGAGCAGGAGTGCTCATACAGGGGCTGAAGATGAGCAGATTGGGAGTGCTCGTGCAGGGATGAGTATGAGCAGGGTGGGAGCACTCATGCAGGGGATAAGTGGGCAGGGTGGGAGTTCTTGTGCAAGGGGTGAGTGTGCATGTGCTGCAAGTGTGCATGGGGCAGGAGCGCACGTGCAGAGCATTAGTGCACGTGCATCTGAGTGTGAGGAGGCAACTGTGTGTAACACAAAGGTGCCTCCCCCCTCAAGTTCCCAGGGGTCCTTGTGGCAGGACCCCCACACCAAGGCAACTCCAGTGCCAGCTGTGCCCCTGGGGACCCTTCTGTGGCTCCCTGAGGTAGTGCAGGGGCAACACCCTATGCTGGGCTCCCAGGGGCTGCCCTGAGCTCCATGAGGACATGTGGCTGGTGGCCTTTCCCAGACAGGGCACACTAGCATGGCCCAGCTTGAAGGAAGACCCCCCAAATCCTGCCTGAATTGCCAAGGCACCATAAATGCCCAAGCAAAATCTGGCAGGAGCTGGCAGCCACAGAGAGGGACCTGCCACAAAATGATAATGTCTTCCATGCTATATATAGCGCTGCCTTTATATACATATACAGATATATATTTATTTATGCCGCTACAAGGAGGATGTCAGGGAGAAGGGGAATACACAGGTAGGGCATGTGTGGGACTGCAGAGGTGAAGTGTGCAAGGTGTGCAAGGTGTGAGCACATGCACGGGGCAGGACCACATATGCAAGTGTGTGCAGGGTGTGAGTGTGCAAGGTGTGAGCACCTGTGCAAGATGTGCAAGCTGTCTGCATGCAGGGTGCAAGCGTGTACGTGCAAGACAAGACCGTGCATGCAAGGCACATCTTTGCAGGTGACAAGCACACGTGCAAAGCACAAGTGGGTGCAGAGGGGTTCAGGGGTGCTGTATCCCCAGCTGGGACAGCAATGCCACCTCAGGGGACCCATTGGGGCACATACTTGCAGCACCTGAAGCAATGCGGGGTGTGATGGAAAGAGGGGAAGGGCCACCCCAGTCTCCCTGCAGCTGGGAGCGGGGAAGGCGCTGGAGCACTATCAGAGGAGGGAGGATTTCTTTATTTTGATGATAATTTCTCAGTGTTTGAGGCTGTCAGGTTCCTGGTTAGCAGCTCCCCCTCCGTGGAGCTGCTCCATGTAGTTGACACTGCAATTGTTTTCTGAAGAGAACACGCGACTCTCTTCTTATGTATTCCCTTTCCCAGTGTTTGTATTTGCTTCAAAGTCTCCTCATCACCCTGTTAGGTGACAAAAACTCATGTCTGAAGATCAGGGTAATGTGTTGCTTTTCAAAGCCCGCAGAGGAGGGGGTTGGTAGACATGGGTTTGCTGCATTATTTAATTCCCCACAGCACCCTGCCTCCCTGGTGGCTCTGCCTGTATTCCCCCCCTCCCCCCGCCCCAGGTGCTGGGACACCAACTCTGCTGTCTGGGACTCCCTGGGCACTTAGCCTCCCACCCCATCCTGTGGGATAGTTGGGTGCACCCAGGCTCAGCAGGAGGAGTGGGAGGTTCGGGGGCACCCACACTGTGCTGAGCAGCTGGGCTGTCCTGTTTAGCCAGGCAGCAGCCCCCAGGTAGGGTTTGGAGCACTTATACCCTGCCATGGACCAGAGCAGGCACCCCCCAGCTTTGCAGTGTCACATGGCTCTGGGGCACAAGGCACAGTGACAAGGTCGCCTACCCCTTGCTCACGTCCAGGCTGGACCGGGCAGTTCAATGCGTCTGCACCCCAGGCTCCCTGCTGCATGGCAGCACTTGCTAACCAACTGTATGCCTGTGCCAGGGCAGGCAGGCTGGCCCCAGCCCCATGAGCAGCTGGTTCCCTGTGGTCACCCTGGCTGGAGGCCTCTGCACTCCAGTGGGACCCCTGCAGATGTGTCCTTGCATCTGGCAAGCAAATCAGGGCAGGAAGCAGGGTGCGGGAGATGGGATGGAATGCAGGAGCAGTGTGTGCCACCCTGAGCTCAGCACCAGCGCACAGCACCCTCCAAACAGCAGTGTGCAGACTTACAATATGTGTGGCTGGGTGTGCACACTGAATGCAGCTGTGTGTGCATGCTTGGGTGTACACACTGAATACAGTGCAGTCAGATGTGCACAGCTATGCACGTGCATGTTGAATGCGGCCGGATGTGCACGACTGTGTGCACATACTGAGCACGACTAGGTGTGATTTGCAGCACCCGCTCACACAGGCATGGGATGTGTGCTGAGGAACCACACCGGCAGGTGTGCTGGCACAGACTCCCCCTCCACGTGTGTGAGGTGCCACAAGCACAGGCAGTTCTCCATCTAATTGATCAATTAATTATCTCCGGCATTCAGCTGCATATTGGTTTTAGATGAAGGGATAGGCTAACAAGCGGATTAGGCGTGTGTCTTCAAGGGAATGATCGAGCGGAGGAGACGTGGGAGGAAGGAAGAGAGATAGTAGATAGGCAAATGCAGAATAAGGGCCCCTTGCTATAGCAAAGACTGGAGCCAGGAGTGGGAGCTTGCACCAGGGTCACAGCTGCAGCAAGGCAGAGGCACTGTGCAGAGCATGCTCCAGAAATGTTGATGCTGAGACAGGATGCTCCAGAAATGATGGGCCAAGGCAGGAGGATGCTCCAGAAACGGTGATACTGAGATAGAGGGTGCTCCAGAAATGATGCGGTGAGGCAGGAGGATGCTCCAGAATCAGTGCTGAGTGCCCAGTGTCCACCATGGTCTGCAGCCCTGGTCAGGCTCATCCTTTCTCCATCCCCTTCTGCCCTGCCCAGGATGGCTGGGGCCAGTCAGGGGAGAATCCTGGGTACCACTGGTCCTCGTGGGTCTGGGCAGGCAGCAGGTGGTGTGACCATGCATGCTGGGGAGCATGGTCAGCACAGCTGAGTCTCCTGGAGCTCTTGTGTTTTCTAGGACAATTGGCACCCCAAAATTTCTGGGGTCAGGCAAACACAGGCAACTTTCCACTGGTGTTCAGGAGAAAGGTTAGCCTCAGTGTCAGCCCCTGCTCAACCCTGGCTCAACCACCCC
>JANZLQ010000044.1:1392665-1404276 GCA_026212715.1 Elanus axillaris | reverse complement strand
CCCACCCCCCCCCGTGGTGCCTGATAGCAGCGAGCCCCTAGGGATGGCCCGAGGAGGTGGCTTCAGGTATCAGCCATCCCACCTGACATCAGGGCTCATTAAAGTGACAGGCTGTCACTCAGGCTGCAGCCAGCCCTGGGGGCACACCTGGGGCTGAAGAGACCCCCACCAGCATAGGGTGGGTGGCAGAGCCTTTGCATTCCTCCAGCATGCTTTGCAGCCTATGGGGACAGCGGGGAGGGCTGCTCACCATCACCAGGCCTCCCTGGGCACCCAGGTGCAATGTCACCCTGCAGGTTGTGGGGGTTCAGGGGAGGGCCGCAGCCAGGCACAGTGTGTGGGCAGGGGAAGGCAGCAGTGCCTGCCGCAGTCCCTGCCTGTTGCCCCAAGACCACAGACCCGGAGTGCCTCGTTTGCTGCCAATCTGTGTCAGGCACTGATCCCCACCTGTCAGTGCGGGATATGACAGTCCATTAATGACCGTCGTGGAGCAGGATAGCTCTGCACGCAGAAGAGGAATAATTGTTTGACTTTCTTTACTTCCCATCCTGCTGTCACTTGCTCTTCAGAGCCCTGTCAACCCTGCAGCATCCTCCAGCCCCCTCCCGCAGCACAAATAAGCACTGCATGGCTCAGAGCGCACACACGCACTGTATCCTGCAAGCATTGAGCAGTCACACATGAGAGCTCAAGTACATGTATGCACACGTGGTGTGCACACACATTCCTTAGCCTGTCTGCATGCAACAGTGAGGTATGTGCACGTACACGTGCAAACACAGCCTAAATCCTGCATGCATGTTACTGCACACACATACACAACATATACACACACATCCTTTACTCTGGGAGCATTCAGCACTAAGAAACACACTCACATGCTCAAACACACCACCCGTTCAGCTTGCACACGCGCGCACACACACACACATGCATAATCAGCCTTGGGAGATGTATGTATGTGCATACACAGCCCGTATACAGCACCAAGACACACAAACACACCCATACAGCATTCCCACACCTGTCACCTCCATCCTATGTGCATTTGCAGGCAGGGAGCACACGCATGTCCTTGCCTGGGCACACGAGATGCCAGCACATCCCAGTGTTTTGCCAGTTGGGGACTGGCTTGTCCTAGCTAAGCTCCAGCCACCCCACTCAGCCTGGCACAGGCACAGCTGTGGCCCCAAAACCTGCCCAGGGAGGGAGTGTATGCCCCCAAATGTACATACTGCATGCACTGAGCGTGCATTGGTGTGTGCCTAGCCACGTCCATGCACCTGGGGCCAGGCTCCCATCACATCCCACAGCACAGGAGGAACTGGAAAGAGACAAGCAGGGTTGGGCTGAGGTTGTGGGGCAGGCGATGCACTGCCAAGGAGGAGGAGGAGGAGGAGGAAGGGGGCAATGGCAGCCAAGGTTGCGGTCACTGCACAGCCAGGGGATGGGTTGGCTGGCCATGACAATGCCGCACAGGGAAGGCTCGTTGTATCTGTTGTGGCCCTCGAGGGCAGAAAGCATTTTCCTGTTAGCCCAGACATGCTTGCTGCTCTCGGGCTGCCTGCCTGACGCTTGCAGCCATTCCTCCTTCCTGCTGCTCCTGCCGCTTGCCTTGGCATAATTAAAGATCCAACGACCTTTGCCGGCTGCCTGAGACGCTGGAACAAATGAACGGTAAGCACCAGATTACAGCCTGGCTCGGCAGCTCTGCAAATCCCTTTAATGAGACGTTTAGGCAGGGCCAGCAGGGTGCCTGGCTGCCAGGGTGGGCTGGCATGGGAGGCGGTGGCACCTCGGCCAGCCTGGCCATTGCTTGGGGACAATGGCACCAATGGATCCCAGTCCTGACCCCATACCTGTCCTTCTGGGCAAGGGTATTCAGGGCACTGGCCCCACAGGCAGCCCGATAGCTAGTCCTTGTTGCAGGGGTCACCAGAGCTCCAGCTCCCCCCTGTCCTGCTTTGCACTCACGTATGTCCCGGGCGGGAACAACGCTGTGAACAGCACTGGGGAGAGGGCTAACAGCACTGGTACCAGCCTCCTGGGGGGACACGGGGTCCCCAGCCACAGGGCTCAGGAACAGGCACAGCAAGCCCAGCCTGGGGCTGCTGGGAGTTTTTTCCCTTCCAATTGTAATATCAAAAAAAGAAAAAGCCTGAATGACTGATGGGGCCGTAAGGATGCAAATCAATAGTTGACACCACGAACGATGTCTCCACTCATATTAGTGCCAAATTAAGCTGTTTACTCAAACTTTCCCTACACCAGGAGAAGCCGGGACCAGCGCGAGGAACCGAAGATGGATGGCATGCTCAGGGGCCTGGAGGTGTGTTTTTTCTTGCTGTGACAGACAGTTTGCAACAACGATGGCTTTCCCCTCCTCGCCTTCAACTTTGGAAGGTGGAGATGCGATGATTGGGCTTGGAAAGCACCCAGGCAGTGGGACTCTATCCAGGCATGCTGGCTGCCAGAGCTTGGGGCTCACCTGAGCATCCTCCTATCCAGAAATAGCCCAATGCCCCTGTCCCCTCCTGGGGACACCTGAGATGGTGGCAGAGACCAAGGTGGCCCCAGACTCTTCCATGACATGTTGCAGGCACCAGGTGAATCAGGAAACAAGGAGACATCCCAGCTGGACTCCCTCCCCAACCACACTGAGCTGACTGGTATCCCTAGCTCATCTGCACTGTCACAGCAAATCCCTGCCCCAGGGGTTATCTCCAGTGTCCCTGGGTACTTCTGAATGGGGGCATATATCCCTGGTGTCCCTTGCTGACCCTGTCCTGGGACATTTATCCCTGGGGTCCCTGCCCCAGGTGTTACTCTCCAGAATCCCTGTGCCGGGTGTTTATCTCCAGTGTCCATGGCATTAAGTCCCCATCTTTCTCTGCTTCCTGCTCACCATATCCAAGAGCCTGCTGGTGACCACGGCACTCTCCATCTCCTCTGGCCATTTGAGTCCCTCCCCACAGCCATGACATCTTCGCCATTCCCCACCAGCTGGTGAGTTGTTGGCCAAGTACACATTTCCCACAAAATCTGAGTGAAGACTGAGATGACCAGTGAACTCAGGTCAAACTCAGCCAGTACAGAAATGAAAGCAGGGATGCAATGCAGGACAGCAGCAATATTTTCCAACCTAGTGATTCCAACATGGGTTTTTCCAAATTGACAATCTCTGGCTAGCAGAGCAAAACCCACTGGCTAGGGCACACAGTGCCCTGCACCTTCTCGGTCCTCAGCATCACCCGAGCCCTGGGATGCTCACATTTGGGATGCAGTGTGACAGCTGGGCAACATGGAGACCCAAGGATGGAAGAGCCAGGGATGCTCTCTCTTGCCGGAGTGGCGCGGGCAGAGAGAGGGCAGCGGGCAGAGGCGGGGGCTGGCAACATCCACATCATGCCTTTTAATAAAACATGAATTAGGTGCCAACGCATATTAGATTCACTTCCCTGGTGACAGAAAATCAAAGGCTTCTCCCATCTTTTCTAGAGGCGCGCTCCTGATTGATCTGGAAGAAGCAGCTCAGTGTGAGGGAAGGAGTCTATACACACCGAAACAGCTCTTTAATTTCTTAATTTAATATCTGACACGTAAAGATTCTCATTAAGCCAGTCAATGAAGCCTGGAAATACAATTTTCGTGCAAACTGTCGCTATCATAACTTACATGAAACTTCAGATGGTGCCCTGTAAGTGGTGTGATTAAAACCATTCATCTTCCCTGTCAGTCGCCCGCTCCCGTACCCCCCGGCAGGACCCCCGCCCCATGTTGCCCGTGCCCGCCACGGCCGGCCAGGCTCAGCACCGCATGGAGCTGGTGGGTACCGCCACGGTGATGGGCATCCAGCTGATGCTCTACAGCTGCATCCCCCGGTCGGATCCTGCAGAGGCACAGGGGCAATGCTGTCTGGACCAGGCAGGCAGGCAGGGAGTTATGGACAGCATGCTGGGCAGCACCCCACCAGGCACAGCCTTAGCAGCAGGTCCCCAAGCCCTGAAATCCTCCTCCTGGGGCATGCGCAGGAGGGAGAGCTTCCCAAAGACACTAATTAGGCAAATTAATTCCTATTGAGTTGCAGCTCTTCTCTGCCTTAGAAGGAAAAAAAAAAAAAAAGCTACTTACTTCAGTGCTGATTAAATCCCAAATATCGAGACAAGGATTATACCTGAGACTATTCCTTGGGGGGTGCCCCCCACCAGGCAGAGCGGGGATGGGGCTGCTTACAGCCAGCGCCTGCCTAGCACCGTGCAGACATGCTGGGGAAGGGGCTGGCCAGGGACCAAGGTTTGCACAGGGACACGAGCCATTACCTTCCTTGATGGGCTGTCATTCCTCACATCCCCTGGCACTGCGAGTGCCAGGCAGAGCACACATCAGCTAGGCTCATTCTTCCTGCGTGGGCTGAGGAAGAGGATGGTAAAGCTGCATGGGCGCAGGGCACCACCCAAGTACAGGGCATTAGGATGCTCTGCCATGGCGAAGCCTTGCTGAGCCTCAGGGTGCCCTCTGAAACCACCTGTGAGAGGGAGCCGGGGAGATGTCCCATCCTTGCTGAAACCTAAGGATGGATTAAATATCTTCTCAGGCTTTTCTGCCTTACTTCACCTTTTGTCATCCTCTTCCCCATCCATCCCTGCTGAGCCTTTTAGCTCCAAGAAAAATACAGGAATTTCCCAGCAGCTGGAAACTCAGTGCTGGACACCATGCTGGGGGAGAAAAGCTACCACAGGGGACTCAGCAAATGCTGGCAGATCTGTCTCACCCTGGTGAGATGGAAGTTGCACCACACCAGGTGGGAGCAGGGAAATGTTTCCCTGACAGCATTCGCCACCTAAATTTCTGTCCCAGCAGCTGGTGTCCAACAGAGAAGAGCCGGTGACAGAGTACCAAAGGGACTTGTGAGCACTGCTGGCTACCCAGCCCTTGGCTTTCTGCAGCCCTATTGTGGGGGCATGGTGCCATGGCATTACACAGCCCCATCACTGGTGGTACCTGTGGCTAGCGGGTATCAGACACTGTCCCCCCGACACCTGAAGCATGAAGCTGCCCCCTGCCTGCCCTCCTGCTGGGGATGTGGCACATCCCTGCATTGGGGGTGGGTCACCCAGTTACCCCAGCCAAGGTCCAGCTGCCATGCCTGGTCACTGAAGGATGCTCCAGCGAGATGAAGGCGGGGAAGACCCTCCAGCATATTCTGGCATTGCAATTGCCCCAGAGGTGTGTGCAGCTCCGGAGGGGGAGGAGGGTGGCAGAGTGGGTCACCCAGCTCTGCCCCTGTCCTCTGGGCTGCCAGCTTGGATGACTTTAATTCCAACCTCTCACTAGAGACAAAGCCTGCCCTGAACAGCATGGGCACCCACTTCAGCCCAGCCATACCAGCTACAGAGGCACCCTATGGGTCCTGCACCCAGGGCACCCCAACAGAGACCCCACAGCCCCGAGGGGGCACCTTGTGGGTGGCCCCTGGGGAAGGGATCTGGAGGACATGGTGCCCGGTGCCTGCTCATCATGCTGGCAGAGCAGCTTTCCTTGTCTTTCTTCTGCATGTTATCTCGAGACGTCGGAGCTGCCAGCTCCTGCCAGCACTCGCGCAGCCTGACGTCGGTGCAGCTTGAAAGTGCGCGTGGCGTGTTTGATGTCAGGATTACCGGCTGGGTGTATTGTAAATGCTAAAATGAAATAAGAAGATTAGAGAAGAAAAGCACCGCTCCGCAGCGTGCGCCTGCCGATTGCCTCCCGCTGGATCTTCTGTGGATGACGGGGGGCGCGGGGACCCAGCCCAGTGGCAATCATGCGGCAGAGGCAACTGTGCCATGGAAAGGGTTAAAATGGGCCAAACATCTTCCACCATTGCTGGTGCTGCTTGCCATCCAAACATGAGCCCAGATAGGATGAGAGGCAGGACAGACCCCTTCCCATCTCTCTGGGGTGCCGGGCACTCCAATGTTATGGCTCATGTAAGTATTCACCGACTGCTCCTGACAGTTCCCAGCCTGCATTCTGGGGGTCAGCAAGTAGCCCTGCATCAGCCCTGTCTTACCCAACCCTGGAGCAGAGCATGGTGGAGTAGTGGGGTGACATAGGGCTGGATGGGTGCCTGCAGCCTCACAGGGAAGCTGAGCGAGCTCTGCATCCCTTCCCACTGTGCTGCATCTCTTCCCCAGGAATGGAGGCACAGCCACCTCCCAGTCTTGGGAGCTGGCTTTTAGGGCAGAAATGGCTTGTACCTCCTCAGAAGTGAGTGATGACCCTCTGCAGGTCTTGCCAGGGGAATGTGGGGGTCTCCAAAGGGCAAGTGGGTTCTCTCTTCTCCCCTACTTGCGTGGCAGGGTGTCCTTGCCCATCCAAGACAAGACCCAGCAGTGGGCACCTCCACACACCCCTCCTGCACCCTCCTGCTCTCCACACCAGCCTCTGCCAGGCAGGGAGGGACACCAGCAGGCCATGGCCCCACAGGCAAGCATGACAGCCGGAGGGTATGGAGGGAGAGCCAGGGCAGGGGTCAGGCCCCACTGAGCCACTCTCTATCTCCCGTGACAGCAGCACACTCTTGAGCATCTCTGCCAGCACCCAAGGACCTGGTCCCACACACATCAGCCTCTGTGCAGGCAGGAGGGCAGGAGGGCAGGAAGTACTGAATTTCAGTGGCAGCATGATTAGTCTTTATTTTCAGTTGTGCCCTTGGCCTCAGCCTGGCAGAGCTGTGGCTTGTCTTGCTGGGCCCCACTGCCAATGCTGGAGAAGGAGGAAGAGGAAGAGGAGGGGGAGGCCACGCCATGCTCCCCACAGCATTTCTTGTGCTGGTCCTGCAGGATACCAAGCCAGACATGGACAACAGTGAGTGGGGCACAGGGCTCAGCCTCACACATGCAGCCCCACATCATTGCTGGCAGGGTAAGTCCTGGACTTGCAGCTCTTCCCAGTATGGCAGAGCACCGTCCCCATGAATCCCTGCTGCCAGTGACCCCCACCCAGCCAGAGGAACAGCTCATCCCCACAGGAATGATGCTGGATCCCCTGCCCACAACCTGCTACGGCAGCATGCAGTCCCCCCAGGACTGCACAGAACACCCTGCATCCAGCAGCTGGGAGCATCCCATGTGATGGTGCACCATCCACCCAATCCCATGTCCAGCACTGGCACTGCTGCCTGCCCGGGCAGGCCCGCATGCATCCCAGCAGCTCTGGAGTAGGCAGGACAGCGGGAATCTGAGCACCAGCCACCTCCAGGGACTCTTCCCTGCAGCAAGGAACCATAAGCAGGCTGGCATCTGGCCCTGTGCCGTAACTGTGCAGGTATCTGCCTCCCTCTCTTATCTCTTGCATCTGTTCCTAATCAAAGCATCATTTCAATCCATTTAGGAGAAGGTTCTTCTCCCCCTGCTACCAAATGCTATTGTTTTTCTGAGGTGCGGCAAGTAGGGAACAGCGGCTCGTCACCTGCCTGTGCCAGCTCTGCTCAGACACGTGGGGGCAAGACCCTCAAGCAAGCCCTCGCTCAGCTCCTGCCTGCTGAGAGCAGAGCTGATTTCATCCCCATGGCAAAGCACTGGGTTGCTAGGGGGGCTGATGGGGCTGGTACCCCTTAAGGGAGGTGGCAGCTGGGGAGTCAACCCCCTTTCTGGTGCTTGGAAGTTGATTTCGGCAGTGCTTGATGCCCAGGTGGACATGCACGTGGGGCTGCCGAGTGGGTGCTGGAGACTCATTGCAGTGCTCATGCATATCCCCCATCATGCAGGCTTTGCTGCCAGCTCTGGGGTCCCTCTGGGGGAAGCTCAGCACTGCACGGCCTGGGGTGGGTGCAGACCCCCGCTTGTCCCCCATGCCACAGTGTATGTGCCAGGGATGGCCGGGTCTGTGTCTCTCCCCCTCGGGCTCACCTTCACACATTGCTGTGGGGCCTCTGTTGCTTCTGCACAATTAATGAGCTTTAATTGCCTGTAAACACATCCCCAGCAGTGCCAGAGCTGCCGTGGGAAGTCACTGGAGTTGGGAAAATGGAATGGGAAAAGGGAATAGTAGCAACTGTAGCTATGGCTGGACCGGCAGTCCAGAAACATGGCAATGGCCAAGTGGGGCTGGAAGTATTGCCCAGCACCGGCCTCAGCCCTGGGGGCATCAGTGCAGGGGGCACAAGGATCCCAGCATGGTCCATGTTGCCCTGCCTTTGGTGCCACCAACACCACTGTGCCAGGATCCTGAGTCACATGGGGCTCAGGCATCCCCAGAGAACCCCCACACTGGGACGTGGTTGCGTTTGGGGGTCCTGTGGAGGGTCTGGGCTGCCAGAGCTGGGGGGTGTGGGGAGATATCCCTGCCCTCCCCCTCCTCATGTCCCCTGGGCTGGACATATATGCTTCTACATGGCGCTAATGAAGTTTGCAAAGGTCAGAGCTCTGGGTGTCAAGAGGCGGTTTCTGTAAATGCTATTTTCTAGCTCAGTGCCCTGTAACTCTCCCTGATGGTTGTGCTTAAATAAAACAAACAGCGCATTTTAATCACTCCTGCATGCTGCTCCCAGGTGCTGCTCCCCGTGCCTGGCACGGGGAGCAGTCCCCCTGCTCACCACGGGCCACATCCTGCACCCTTCCCCATGGCACGGGACAGGATGATGGGGGGCACCACCCAAAGGTGTCAGGCAATGCTTCTGGGGGGTCTCCCCAGAATGGCACTGCAGCATGGGGACTAATGTCACACCCGTGCAGGAGTGGGATGCACCTCTGTCCTGAGTGGGCACAGCATCAGTAGTGTAATGTATGAGTACACATGCAATTGTGTAATCATGTGTCTGTGTATACAGGGATGTATGTGCACATATGCATATACATGTGTGCATATATATATGCACATGTTTGCATGCGTATGTGTTCACATGCATGCACAAGTGTAGGCATGCCTCTGTGTGTGTGCATGTGTATAACCACACACTCTTGTACAGAAATGTCTGTGCCAAGCATGCACAGATGGGCATACATGTGTATAAGACTGCAGAAGTTTGCTTGTGCATGCAGGTGTGCTTGCAAACACTGCATCTACATGCTCAAGTGCACACATGTGCATGTGTGTGTGCACACACCACCTCCTTGTACCATGCATTTGTAGCAGGTTTTGTTACTGCAATCACAGGGAAGTTTTGCTAAGCCCGGATGAGGGACGGGCCTGGGCACAGGAGCAGCGGCAGCAGCAGCCGAAGCAACACACACCCACACCAGAGATAAATTCCTGCCACAAAGTTTTCTTTCCCTGCTAATTTTCTGATTAGCCCCTGTCTGATGCGTCGGCAGCAACGCTCCACGGAGCTTATTCAAAGGCGGCGTAATCTTTCTAAGCAGCAAACAGGGGGCAGGGACGCCATTCAGCTCCCAGCAGACAGAGCCGTGCGTTGGGAGGTAATAACTCTTCAGGAACTCAGAGCCGAGCACTGACAAGCCGCCGGGAGGGCTGTGGAAATCCTTTCTGCGGATGAGCCAAGAGGATTCTCCTGCTATCCCCTAAAGCCTGCGTGTCACCTAGTCCAATAAAAGGCATTATCAGGAAGGTGGCATTTTCTTCTAGCATATCTCAGGCCTCCAGCCCAGCCCTGGCTCTGCTGGCTTTGCATGAGAACGGGAGGCTTAGGGCACAGCGGGTGCTTGGTGCTGCCTGCCAGGGATGCTACTGGGTCAGGGGGCTGCAACCCACTTCCTGTGCCCCCCAGCAGAGGAGGGGCTGGGGAGCATGGCTGTGCCTGCTCTCCATCCTGCACCTTTGCTGGCCTGCAGCCACCCACCCTGTAGCAACAAGCTCTGCGCCATCTGCCTTCGAGGAGGTGTGAGGTGGAGGGCTGGGGAGTTTGTGGGGCTCAGAGCAGCTGAATGGACCCAGTATGTGTGGTGTGCAGATGCCTCAGTCCCATCCTGGTCCATCCCTCAGCTGGGGGTGATACTGGGTCACCGTGAGGGCATCCTGCTAGCCATGGGAGTGCCAGGCACCTGGCAACCACAGTCCCAGCTCTGGGGAGAGCATCCAGAAGGAGGTGCAGCAAGGCTGTGCTGGGGGTACCATGCCACAGAGAGAAGGATGGACCTCATGGTGCAGGAGGTCACCCTGGGTTGGTGCTGGCTGTCCCGTGTCCCCTGGATCCTGCCTGGTCCTGGACCACAGAGGAGCTGCCAGCCTGTGACATTACCTGCTGCAGCCAGGCCCCCAGGATGGGGCATATACCAGGGCATGGCGACCAGGTGGTGCCCATGACTGGAGGGAAGACCAGCCCTAACCCTCAAGCTAGCAGGGCACTACCCTCCTGCCACCCACCCTGGCACAGCCCCAGGGTAGGGGGAGACCAGCCATGTGCAGCACATGCAGCACGGGGGGGCACCCATGCCTGCTCCAACCAGCTAATTTACTGTGCTGCTGTGCACCATGCTAGCCAATAACTTTGAAATGATGTGGAGATTTGCAGCCGAACACTCTCATAAAGAGATTTAGGAGGGTGACGAAGATAATTAAACATCCTTCCCCGAGTATTGACTTGCAGCTGAAAGGGGGAAAAATAACTACATTTTTCACAGTCCTTTTAAATCATCCTGATGCCCGGCTGGGGCACTGTGCAAACAAGTCCTGGTCTGGCAGCTGTGGGGCTGTGGGCACCGCAGTCCTGTCTGCCAGGCTGGTAAAAGCGTGGTGGAGCAGAGCTGGAGTTTGAGCAGGCAGGGGCTGGTGCAGGGCCCCGGGGCTGGCAGCAGGCAGTGCGAAGAGGATGGAAAGCTCCAGGGCAAACAAGGAAAGGGTGACATGATAATGGCTGCCACCTGAGCAGCCCTGAGCAGAAGAGTTAAGCTAAAACGAGCAGTGTGGGGTGGTGGGAGAACCAGCAAAGGTGGAACATGGGGCCACAGTACAGGGACAGCGGCAGGAGGCAAGGGGGAGCAGGATGCAAGAAGGAAGCTTAGGGAGATGGGAGTGGGGGGCTTAAGGAGACACCTTGGAGGAATATCAAGATACACACCAAAGCAGCTGCAGTGTGCGTGCACGTGTCTACACACATATAGAGTATGTTTGCACCACTCTGTGTGCATGCACATGTATGTGCATGGGTGTGTGGGTGCTCAGCACCTGTGGGCTGCCCTGGGCCCCTGGCTGGTGCATTGCCAAGCTGTGGGTTGTGTGTCTCACCAGCTGCATGTGCTGCCACGCATGTTCTGGCAAGCTGGGCACATGTGGGTGGCTGACACCCATGTCCAGACATGTCATTCTTGTGTGGTCTCTGTGTCATGATGGCTTTTGTGCCACCAGTTGTGTGGAGGAGTCAGAGGTGCCTGCTGGATGTCTGTCCATGTAGCAGGATGCCATGAGCATGTTGCTGCTCCACAATTGCCTCCACGCATGCACTTGCCCAATGTGACTCTGCATCATGCATGCAGCATGCTGCCATTTCTGTGCTGGTTCGATCCCAGGTTTCGTCACCAAAAAAAGACTGTTGTGGGTAGACCATGGCTGAACGCCAGGTGCCCACCAAAGCCGTTCTATCACTCCCCCTCTCTTTTGCTGGACAGGGGAGAGGAAAAAAAATATAACAAAGGGCTTGTGGGTCGAGATAAGGACAGGAGAGATCATTCACTAA
>JANZLQ010000044.1:1356631-1388687 GCA_026212715.1 Elanus axillaris | reverse complement strand
GGGGGAAGCTTCCAGCAGCTTCTCACAGAAGCCACCCCTGTAACCCCTCCTGCTACCAAAACCTTGCCACAGAAACCCAATACACAGAGCCTCAGTCCAGGTGTACCACAAGAAACTCAAAATTTGGGTCAACAGAAACCTTGTGGATATCAACAAGATGGGCCAGATAACCCCAGGTTTCAGCCAGGCTGGGGACCAAGGGGCTAAGCAGGGCCCCAGTAAAAAGAACCTGGGACAAGGTTCCAGACAAGGTCCTGGACAACAGGCTGAATAAATGGGGCAAGCTGCATCTTGGGCAACATGAGGAGGAGCGTGGCCAGCAGGCTGAGAGGAGTTGTCCCCCCTGCGCAGCACCACGGAACCCCCAGCTGGGTGCTGTGTCCAGACTTGCCCCCCAGTTGAGGGAGAGGTGGAGGAGCTGGAGAAGGACCAGCAGATGCTGCTGGCAGGGCTGGGGACTGGAGCTATTAGAGGGGAGAGTTGGGATCTACCAGCATCATGTACCTACCTGGATAGCAGATGCAAAGGCAACAGAGCCAGTCTCTCTCAGTAGGGCATGAGCTGTAAGAAAGGGCAACGGACATCAATTGCAGCTTCAGGTTGGACAGTAGGACTTTTTTTTTTTTTTTCCTGGGGGGGTGGTGCAGCTGTGGGACATGACACCAGGGAGGTGGGACAAGTCCATTCTTCAAGACATAGCTGGGTAAAGCCATGGGTGACCTTACCCTACGCTGGTGTTGTTTCTACTCCAAGCAGGAGGGGGGGTTAGAGACCCCCAGGGGTCCCTTCCTACCAGAGTCACCAGGATCCTGTGAGGCCAATGAGGGGCAACCTCCCCATGTGCAAATTCTTTCCCTTCCCCATGCCAGGAGCCCACCCCACAGACCCAGGGCATGTTGACAGCCAAGGTCGTGTGCACTGGACCACAGCCCCATCCCAGGCACACCAGGACCCATGCTGGGCCTGCATCCTGCTGATGCTGAAGCCCGTCATTTCTGCTGTGCTGCTGGGAGGCCTGGCTGCTTCTCCTGGCAGGTGATCAGCTGATCCTGCCAGCGAGCTGGTGCTGCAAAGTCAGGCACGGAGGCCTGGCTGCTTCTCCTGGCAGGTGATCAGCTGATCCTGCCAGCGAGCTGGTGCTGCAAAGTCAGGCACAGAGATTGCCAACGTGCTGGTGAGGGGAGAGCAGGGCCAGCAGAGACAGGGGGCTCGGGAAGGCGGGGGCAGCTCTGCCCAGAAAGCTGACCCACCTGCACGCTGCTACCTGCTGAATAATAGAGGAGCTGACAGCCAGCCGGAGAGAAATGTGATCCTGGTTAGCCAGCCGGAGAAAGACATCTGAGCTCTCAGCAGCTGCAATAGCAACTGCAGGGAAGGAACCTTCCTTCCCACTGCTCTGTGTGGCACAGCGTGGCTGGGTGGCTGGAGGTCTCTGCCCATCCCAGTGTGCCTGGGCAGCTGGTGCCCGCTCCGGGGGCACAGGCTCAGGGATCAGAGGATGATGTGAGCTACAGCAGGCACCCAGCAAGGCAGAGCTCAAGGGCAGAACTGGCTTTCCCAGGAGGTGAGGCAGAAGGAGCCTGCCTGCAGCCAGTGCCTGTGCCCTGGGTCCAGCAGCTCAGCCCCATGTCCAGAGGAGGGGACATGGTTTATATCCCGGATGACTCTGACTTCAGCTCCTTCAGGGATCAGTGTGAGAGCCTGGAGGGCTGGCACTGTCGATATAACAAGGCTGGCGTGACCGTGTGGAGTCAGGGCCAGGAGGAAAGCTGCACCGTGCAGAAAATCAAGGTAAGCAAATGCCTGCAGCTGTGGGACTGCCAGCCCTTCCCTGCCCCAGCTGTGTGCTCAGCTGCTCCCAAGGGTCCCTGGGAGCACCCTGGTCCAGCTTTCCTGGGGGTGTTTCTGCCCCAAATGCTGGGGCTGGTGGGGTTAGTCCCCCAGAGGTGCTTCCTCAGCTGGCAAGCTGCTCTGCACGCCCTCACTGCCTGCCCTGTGGCTTTTAGCTTCTCAACCTGCCAGGATGCCTGCTGCAGTGTCCTGCCATGCATGCACACATGTGGGCTCATGTTGCGGCTGCCCTTAATCCAGACACAGGTGGGAAGGCCCTGGGATCATTTACATTATGGAGATGGCCTTGCCAGGATCCCCCAGGCATGGGACAAGCTGGCAGGTTGCCTCCCTGGTGCCTCTCCCCAGGCCGCACCACCCTCAGGCACATCACCTTGCATCCTGCACTGGATGAACATCCCAGAGAGCTCTCGTGCTGTTTTGGGAGGTTTGTTGTTTGCCAGGGGCCAGATCTGAGGTGCTGCAGAGGGAGTAGTGACATTCAACTATCCCTCAGTTGTTACATCTTGTTGCTCATCTATATGGCACCAGTGACACTGCCAGGTCACCCTGAGTACATCAAGAGTGGTTACAGGCTGCTGGCAGCAAGTGGCATGGGAGCCCTATCACAGGGTAAGCCCTGCATGGGAGCATCCTATGGGTCAATGCTTGACTCCATGGCTGGTGTCATGGGCAGGGCTTTGGCTTTGCTGGGCACTGAGGATTAGGACTGCTGGGCAGGGATGGGATCCACCTAAGCAAGTAGGGCCAGAGCATCTTACCTACAGGACAGCCAACCCGATAAAGAGAGCTTTCAACTAGGAGTGTCAGGGAAGGGTTACTACGACCTAAAGAGCAGGGAAGGCATGGGGAATTGGTGAGGAGGTGCCTGGTGTACAGTATGTTGGAGGAGGCTCTTGCACCACTCTCCTGAACAGAGAGTAACTGGCAGCCTGTCTTGAGTGCCTGCACACCAGCACATGCAGCTGGGGAGACACGAGGAAGAGCTGGGCACACATTGATTGTAATGCTGCCATAGATGGAGGGTCAAGGTAAGGAGAAGGACTGGTGCTCTCTGCAATGAGAAGACTAGCTGTGTGGGTATGGGGAGAACAGTAGAAGCCCTGTAGCTTGACTTTAGTAAAGCCTTTGACAGGGTTTCCCATAGTCTCCTCATCACTACATTGGTGAGATCTGGACTGGAGAAGTGGATGATGAGGTGGATGGAAAACCAGCTCACCACCAGGCTCTCTAACCCACCCTGTTACTGGGTTGATGGGATCGAGCACCCTCTCAGTGAGTGTGCAGACAGCACTGAAGTGTGGAGAGCATTTGAAGTGCTGGAGACAAGGCTGCTGCTCAGTGTGACCTGGACAGGCTTGAGGGATGGGCTGGCAGGAACTTCGTGAAATGCAGCCGAGTTCAAACAAGCCCAGCCCAGCAGAGGGGATGCAATTATATCCCCCTTTGTCACCACTGAGCCCCATAGAGAGGGGATCCCAGGCAGGTTCAGGGGTGTCTGAGCACCATTGCCCAGCCTGCTTCATTGCAGGTAACACCTCCTTGATGTGGTTTTTCCCTGCTCTGGAGAGGGCCTGGACATGGTGCAGGGATTAGCACTGCCCAGGGACCTTTCCTGAGACATGGGATGGAGGATGCCATCCAGACTGTGAGGGAGAGCTGAGCTGCATAGGCTGGGGCTTGGGAGTCAGAAAAGTCCAAGTCTTTCCATTAATGCAGGTGTAAACTGGAGAGTCCCAGAGCAGCTGGAGCTTTGGATTTTTTTCCACCTGAATTCACTGCGGATGGTCTGGTTTTGGGCTCTGTGCTTTCCCCACCTCAGTTGACCTCCTGCTGCAACTGGCGCAGCTGTTGCACAGCTTCTGTTCATTTGTGGCTGGAGAGGGGTGGTGGACAGGCTTTAGTGGGGGATTTTGTGAGTACAAGGCTGTGATGGTCCCACTATGATAACTTGAGCTTCCAGGAGCCCAGGAGGACTCTGAGCTCCACCTCCAGCTGAAGGCATCCTTCACCCTGCAGCAGCAGCACCTCCAGACCCAGCTGGGAGGAGGTGGCTGGGGAGAGGGAGCAGGAGAAGGGGGCTGGGTGCTCCCACACTCTCCCCCACAGTGCCCCAGGGAGTGCAGCACATCTCCAAGCCTGTCCTGGGCATGAGTCCAGCACCCAGGCCACCAGGGAAAGCTTGCCTGAGATTGATGGGACCTGCCACGTTCAGAGGGCCATCTCCAATTACACAGCACCAAACACCTCATCAAAGATGCAAGGCCTTTAACAAGGAGCAGATGACATCTCTTTCCTCCTGGCATTGAGACGAGTGGGGTGGCCAGCTTCATCAATAATGCACTCGCTGGCGTAGTTGGGCAGCTCCACAGCTCTGGTTACAGCCAGGACCCCACCACCTTTCCTGACTGGACCCCATGCCTGAGAGCATCATGCCAGGGCAGGAGCATCCCTTCTCTTGGCCTGCAAGAACATGGGGGTGAAAGGACAGGGCTGGGCTCAGGGTACCGAGGCACCAGAGCCTGGACCACCAGGCAGCTCTGTTTGAGGGCAGAGGGTCCTTCTACCCCCATTGGCTTCCTGCCTTTGCACTGTGCTGCATGCCAGCAGCAGGGCTGGTGGCTCTGCCTGGGCTGTCCTGAAGCAGGAACATGCCCTGCACCACGTGTGCAGAGCATCCTCCATGGCACACACACATGTGGCTTTATAGCAGCATGGGGGCACACCACCACACGCAGGAACAGCCTAAAGTCCTCATCCCCAGATGGGCACAGCTCTGGGGTGCTGCCCCCCTGCCCAACTGCCCATCTCCCCACAGACTCGCATCTCCTGCAAGGACGTCCCTGCCGAGACGCTCTACGATGTGTTGCATGACACCCGCTACCGCAAGAAATGGGACTCGAACATGATCGAGACCTATGACATCGGGCGCCTGACCGTTAACGCTGATGTGGGATACTACTCCTGTGAGCAGCCCACAGCCCCTGGGGATCCCCGTCCCTGACTTCACAGCCCCATGTGTGGGTATGGACCCATGGGGGCAATGGTTTGGGGTGTAACAGTGTTTGTCTGCAGGGAAATGCCCGAGCCCCTTGAAGAATCGGGATTTTGTCACCCTGCGCTCCTGGCTGCCCTTGGGCAATGACTACATGATCATCAACTACAGTGTCAAGCATCCGGTGAGCCCCTGGCTGGCCCCAGCCCTGACAGGGGTGCTGGCCCCATGGACCAGCAGGCACAGGCAGGGCTGGGCAGTGGCTTGGGCATGCTCTGAGGTGCACGGCATCTCTCTGCAGAAATATCCACCCCGGAAGGATTTTGTGAGGGCCGTGTCCCTGCAGACAGGTTACCTGATCAAGGCGAATGGTGCCAGTGCCTGCATCCTCTATTATCTCACCCAGGTGGACCCTCGTGGTGAGTGCCAGCAGGAGGGGAGGGTGCAGTGTGCCTCCTCTGGGATGGGTCCCATTGTACCCCAGAACTCACCCATTGTGTCTTTCCATCACCCAGAGGTCCAAAGGGGACTGGGAAGTGGGCACAACCCATGGAAGAAAGGGGTCCCCTCCCAGAGCACAGCATGGTGCAAGTGCCATCAGCCTTGGAGGGGATCAGTCTGGCAGGGGCATTGCAGGCTCATGGTGCCTCCTCTGGGGCTGGCCCAGATTGGCTGAGTGATGGGGCTTTGGGCTCTTGCAGGGTCACTGCCAAAGTGGGTGGTGAATCGCGTCTCCCAGTTTGTGGCACCAAAGGTAAGCAGGGTGCATGTCCAGTGGTGGGATGCACAGGTATCAGGGATGAGCTGCCCCAAAGTAGCCCCCTATGTAGGGGCAGGATGGGTGCTGGGGTGACCCAGAGCTTGCAGGGCATGCACTGGGCATGCTGCTGGGGCTGTGTAGTCCAAGCCAGACACCGGTCCCCTCCCAGCACCCCCAAAAACCAAGCAATGGGGGAGCTGTGCCCAGAGACCAGGGTGGCTCCAACCCCACTGGGGACTTGGAGCACCGTGGCGGGCTGGACCCACTCTGCTCACAGGCAATGAAGAAGATCTACAAGGCTGGGCTGAAGTACCCAGAGTGGAAACGCAAGCACGACCCCGGATATAAGCCATGGGTGTACCCGGAGCAGAACACGCTGCCCAGTGTCAGCCTGACTGAGCTCTCAGTGCAGCACGCCGACTCACTGGAGAACATCGATGAGACGGGGCTGCCTGAGGACCACCTGAGCACCAGTGACCATGAGGCCTGAGTCTTCGCTGTAGCCCTCTCATGTGGGGAACCCCTCATGACTGGGACTTAGCAGCCAGGTGGCATGGGTGGGAATTTGGCCCCCTGCACCCCAATAGTCACATCTGCTCTCCAACTCCTTCATCATAGACCCCCCCACCCGGACAGCAGGGTACTGTCCCATGGGAACCTGTGGCATGGGTACTGGAAAGAGGGAAGATGGGCACCCTTGTCCACCCTGTGCCCATGGTGGCCCATGGAGATGACCCCATGCAGGAGGTAGAGCTGGCAGTGGAAGTGGGTGCCCCAAGGAGAGGCTGGGGAGGGCAAGAGAGGGGGAACCTTTCACAGGGTGGGTAGGAGCTTTTGTGGCACCAGGATATCCCTTTGCCACTGTAAGACCTTCTAGGGGTGCCCCTCAAAGGTCCAGAAGTGGGGGGGTCTTTGGGGGTCCTGCCTAGGCTTTGCAGCAGCACAAAGCTTGGAGTGACCCTCTCTGGCCCAAGGTCCGCCTCTGCCAGCCCTGCAGTCAGGCTGGACACACTCCAGCCCACCAAGCCCCCCCCCAGGCTTTGTGTAACCCTCCCCCATCTTAGGGAGCCCTCCCAGGTCCTCTCCTGGGCAACAGGCTCAACTCTGCAGGCTGGCTCTAGCCCAGCTGGCTCTGGGGACACCTCCCCCAGGTGGTGTTTGGGGGGGCTTGTCCTGGCCGCAGGGTCTTGGGCAGCCTCTGTCCCACTCTCTCAGTGTTTGCTGCTGCTGTGATTTCTGGCACAACAATAAAGGGGTTGGTGTGTGTGCAAGAGAGCTTCAGGCTGGCACGGGACAGCGAGGAAGCTGGCACCAAGCCCACCCTGAGGCTGTCCAGGTGCTAGGTCCTGGGATGGACAGGAGGGCCAGTCCAACTGTGCAGTCCCAGCACCCAGGGGTGACCCTCATCATGGAGAAAGGTAGCCGGCGTTGGGGCAGGAGAGGTGGATGCTGGGCTCTGCACACCCACACGTTTACAGGTGAGCATGCATGGGCATGGGGCAGCTTCCACGGGACAATGGGAAGTTAGTCTAGATGGACACCGCTCGGGGAATATGCTGACAAATGCTGGATTTTCCATCCACCCACTTGCTCCCATGCTCCAAGGCTGTCTGCAGCTGTGGGGCTCCTGCCCCAGATAAGTTTAAGCCTGATCTGTGTGAAGCCAATGCAAACAGGGCCATCACTGCTGATGGTGCTGGAGTGCTCAGCTCCAGACCTGTCCCACCAAGGTAAAGACTAGGGAACGTGGCCAGGACATGGCAGCCGCTCTCACAGCCAGAGCTCTGCCTAGGGAGTGGGGGAGGAGGTCAACAGCCTGGCAGTACCCAGGGCTTGCAGCCTACCCAGAGCCACCTGCCACTGTGGTTTTTGGGTCCCTCTGACCCATCCAGCCTCACACTCCCTGGTCACACCAACCCCCTGTGGTCCTGCCCCAAGCTGTGAGTTCTGCTGCCCTGTGCTTGCTTCCTCCACACCTTGCGCTTCACCTCCCCAGTTCATCCAGACGCCTACTCCAGCATCCTGGGAACAGATGCTCACTGTCGCCCTTTAGCTACCCTGTTAGGTCACGTATGTCCCCTGTGCTGCTCCAGGGTGATATCACACACATATGTCTCACTGCAGAGAGTGCTGGGGAGGAGAGAGGAGGTCCTGGCCATTGGGCCAGCTGGCTCCCACGCTTTGCAGCTGGCCTCGCCGCTCAAGCAGAGCAGGGGCAAAAAGCTGCCCCCTCAGGGAAAATGTGGAAAATCCAAGGTTAGTAGATGTGCAGGCTCCCCCCTCACAGTGCACAGGGCTCATGGAGATGGAGGCAGTACCTCCCTGCCCCGTGCTGCTCCCACCACGTTAACAGATGGAGGGCACCCATGGCAGGGAGAATTTTACCTGTGAACAGACACATCCCAGTCCCAAATTGCCCCAGTAACACTGGAATAATTGTGGGAGAGCTGGGCAGGGAACTGTGGCCAGAGCAACGGAAGAAACACCCTTGGGTGCTGCCCTGATGGGGCAGAGCCCACTGGCACCCCAAGCCCTCAGGGTGCTGAGGTGAAGACCACCCTGCATGGCCTCAGTGCTGCAGGAAGCAGCCTTGTCTCTTCTCATTCCCCGGATGTTTCTCTGCAGCAGTCAGGCTGCAGCTCTGCTGAGAGGTTATTTTTAGTCAGCCCTAAGTAGGTGTGAGGAGCTGTTGCCTGAGCACCAAGATACCAGCGGAGAGGCCCTGGTCCCCAGCCAGCCCCAGGGAATGCTGTGCTGGGGTGGATGACATCTTAGCCCAGGATACTCCCCAAAATGGCCAGGACAGTGTTGGCATTGAGTGCATGGGGAGGACAACAGCTGTTGGGGTGGCAGGGACAATGGTCCACATCCAGCACTAGGCTGTAGTGGAGCTCCTGACCCCTAGCATCACCCTGACCAGGGAGCAGGATGAAACCTGTGGGGCTGGGGAGGGGGGCTACCCCAGACCCTGTGGGATGCCAGGACCCCCATCGTGGTGATTTCTTACTGAATGATGTGCCACTGCTGGGTTTCCTGTGGCACAAAGAAGAAAGGGCCTGTGTGCCAGCATCCCCAAGCACCTGAGCAAGGCAGGGGCAGGCAGGGTGTATGGGGACCAGACCCCCCCGGGTGCCCTCACCAGGATGCTGGGGGACTGGGTGGCCCACAGCCCAGCAGAGCAAGAGCCAGACACGTGGGGGCCACAGTCCCACATGAGAGCCCAGCTAGACAGCTTTTCCTGCCTGCCCTGAGCAGAGACAAGTCACCCTGCAGTGCAGAGATTGGAAAGGAAACGGGAAGCTGCTGCTGGACAAGAGATTAGCCTGGAGGCTGTGATGTCAGCCGGTGCCCCAATGGATGGGGGGCAGGGGGACCGTGGCGTGAGCCCCCCGTGCTGCCCACACACAACTCAGCAGCCTGCTCCAGTGCCCCCAGTGTTAAATGTGCCGTGGCTGGGGGGGGGGGGTATGACTCCATCCCCTGGATCCCATGTTTGCATCTTCTGAGCTCGTGGTTAGGCTTGGACAGCTCTCACCCCCACCACACACTGTGGGACCCTGAGCCCAGCAGGGAGCCACCCAGTAGCCTGTCTTATTGTCATGGACTGGCCTTCAGCAGGGCTCTTGCCTGCAGAGGTCTAGCAGGTTTCCAAGCCCAACAGCCTTCAGCTTCCCCCTCCCCACTCCTCCACCAAGCCCTCCCAGGGGCTCAGCTTTCTGCCATGCCCCAGAAAACCCTCCAGGCTGAGTCACAACTGCATATTTCCAGCTGTCCAATGTGACATTTACCCTTTAGGTACCAGTCCTGAGTGTCCCTCACCCTGTCCTGCTTCCAGGAGATGCTCCCACTATCACCGCACACATTCCCCAACACAATCCAGTATGGGTAGGGCTGAAGGTAGAGCAAAGGGTGCCCCAGGGCGCAGAAAAGGCTGATGGCTAGGGATGGATGGATGGGTGTGTGGATGGATGGATGGATGGATGGATGGATGGATGGATGGATGGATGGATGGATGGATGGATGGATGGATGGATGGATGAAGAAGGGAGGGAGGAAGGGAGTGGGGGAGGGAAGAATGGGTGCATGAAGGAAGGGAAGGAAAAATTAATGGAGGGAAGAATGGATGGATGGATGGATGAATAGATGATGGATGGGCAGTGGGGCACATGGACCTTGAAAGACAGTGTCAGCATGGGTGCTGCCTGGAAAGGGGAAGGACTGCACAGGCCAATGTACTGGAACGATCCAACCTTCACTTTGTTCTTTACTTCCTCCAGCCATTGCCAGCATCTGCATGAAGCCCAATCCCCCAGCCTGAGGCATGTTTTCCAATCCTGCCTCCTCCAGGGACCATGCAAGACCTTCCTGCTGTGCAAACCCATAGATACAGCAGGGCTCTCTGCCTTGGCCCAGGGAGGCTAGCATCTAAATACAGATTGCATCAGCAGGTTGGCAGACACCAAAGAGATCAAGCAGAGGTTTTGAAACCTGTACTATAGAATGGAAGCCCTCAGGAAATAACCTGGCCACAGCACACACGTCATGGCTGCCAGTGCCCTGCTGGTGCCCCAGCACTTCACTGTGCCCTGCTCCCCTCCAACACAGCCCCATGCCAGCTGTTTGGCTCCAGGGTGGTCCCATGGCTGAGGGACGCCCTGGCTTGAGCTGTCCTCCTGGCTGGGCTCTTTGAAGGGGCACTCCCCATTGGGAAGTGGGTACTGGGGCTCAACAGAGGTGCTTGAGCAGGGGTTCCCCTCTGCCAGGGGAACCAAGCCCAGATCCTGGCACTTAGGTGACTGTGGAGGGAGAAAGGAGCAGGGCAGAAGGTTTTCCGCAACAAACTGGCCTGTCAGCAGCCACCTGTATGTGGGTTGTGGAGGCTGGGCCCTGCTCTTGGTCACACTGGGCCACCAGATGGGACTGCAACTTACAACTCTGGGGTTGTCCCAGGGTGTCCTGTCCACCCTCAGACAATGTTTCCCTCTCCAGCAGTGCTTCTCTGCCCTCCCAGCATGCAGAGAGGAGCATCACTCCCAGCAGCAGGTTATGAGGGGTCTATAGAGATGCTGCAGGGTGCCAAACAGCAGTGAGCCAGGATCTGGCCTCATGCAGGAGTGTGCTTCACTGGTGCTAAGGCCTCCAGCATGGCAGGATGGAAATGATGGCATGCTGGCTACCACTAGCACTAACAGCACCCTTTGCTCTGCCCCTCCAGCCTCTCACACCGCAGACCTCAGCAACCTTCCCATGAGCAGCAGTGCTTATATTTAGCCAAACATCTTCCTCCAAGAGGCAGAGATGGGAGCCCAGTGGGATGGCATGGTCTATGGTACAGGGCCAGAGGGTCCTGTAAGGGTACCCTGTCTCCACTTTCCATCTGCAGGGTGGTCTATGGGGCCACCTGTGCTGATCCCAGCCCCAAGGAGGCATCACACCCCATCAGAGCAGTTGGCAGGGAAGGGGGAGGAAGGCAAAAGCCATGCCAAGCTCATGCTGAGTTCTGCTTCTGCTTTGTAGGAGCAAGCCTGTGATAAGTAGAAACTGCCTTTCCACACCTAGCTGCAGGCACGCAGACTTGTATGAAGTGGCCCTCCCACACCAGTGGCTCCTGCTGCTTCCAGCCCCCTGCCATGGCTTTTGGGAGCATCATTGGGGCAGGGAAGGACCAGCCTCAGTAGGAGCAAGGGGGTCCCTAGGAAGCTGGACCCTCACAGGGCAGGGAGCTGTTATCAGCCTTGCCACCAGGAACAGAGAAGGGCTGAAGGGCGTTGTGAGATATCAGCCTCAGACATCCTCTGTATGCAAGGTTGGGTAACAGCGGAGCCAGACTAATTGCCAGCCCCACTGGGGCTCTTGCAAAACCTGTTGCATTAAAGGCAGCTGGGTTGCCCAGTGGTGAAAGCACAGGCTCCTTGCAGAAGAGAACCCCCCTGATGTCCCCCACCACCCCAGTTCCCACTGCCATCCTGCCCCTGGGCTCACTCCATATCCCCCTCCTCATGGGGCACCAGCAGTGGGATGGGGTGCTGCATCCCCAGCATCCTTGCAGCATGGGGAGTTGTGTGTGTGGGGGGGTGTTGCCAGCATTCCCCTCATCAGCATGATTTTTTTAACCTGTTTGCTCCAACTTGGCAGCACCTTCCCAGCACCTGCAACCTGCACAGTCCCAGGGCATGGTGGATATAGTGAATATCCCCTCTTGCCTGTGGCCAGAGGCAGAAACAGCAACTAAAGCCAAATGCATCCTAGAACTTCAATGATCTCCCTCAGCAGCGCAGCCTCAGGGTGTGGATCTCAGGGAAGCCTGGTGCCCCCATGGCAATGCATGTCCGAGGGCTCATGGTGGGGAGCAGGACCCTTGCTTGGAAGGCAAGAGAAGGAGCATAAGGGGGTGAGCAGGGAGGGTGGGAGGCAGCCCCTGAAGGAGGGCAGAGCCTGGCCAAGGGGCAGAACACAGGGCAGACAGGCCAGGGGCCAAGCGTGGGGCAGGGTCATGCCTGGGAAGGAGCAGGATGGGAGGGTGGAACAGGCATGGGGACCAGAGGGTTGGCTTGGAGGAGGGACCAACAGTGGGAGGCGTGGGCTGGGTGCTGCGAAGCCTGCCTGTGCCTGCGGCAGTTCCTGCAGGGCTGCCTGCCCGTGCCTGCAGGCTAAGTCCTGTGCCCGGCAGGGACACCTTGGCATCACCCTGGAGCCCAGAGCGGGGCGGCTGTGGAGCCCGCAGCATCACTGCCACCGTGCTGCTCTGCCAAGAGCCGGCCCTGGGGGACTGCGGACCGTGCTGCGGGGCAAGAGGTGAGGGAGAACCCCAAGGGTGGTAGGGGAGGGATGGGACAGACTTGGGGACATGGGGGAAAGGGCCAGGACACAGGCAGTCCATGCCCACTTCCAACCCACTGCACCAGCTAGTCCACATGGGTTTGCAGGGACAGGGATGGTGTCCACCTCCCTGTGAAGCACCACTGCCCATGGGCACACAGACTGCCTCATAGTGCCACACCACAGCCCAGTGCCTGGCACAGCCCTGCTGCCCACTGCCTGGGCACAGGGATGTCTCAGGAGCCAGCTCCCTGCAGTAGGCTACCTGCTGAAGCCCCAGGCAGGACAGGCAGCAGGAAAAGCTGGCCGCAGATCCCTCGGGCTGATACAGGCACAAGAAAGGGGGAAATTGCCCCATTTCAGCACCAGGCGGCTGGGCAGAAGTGGGTACAGCCCTTTAACCGTGTGGCAGAGGCACCCAGCCCACACTGGTATGGGACATCACCCTCTACACTCCCCTGCCCAGCCCCTTCTGTAGGTCTTACATCAACACACAGCCTTCCAGCTGCAATGTCCCCATGCCCTTCTCCCCACACCCTGCTCCCCCAGCTTCTCGGCCAGCTCCTGCCATGACTGTATCTCCTCAGTGCACACTGGTGTGCAGCCACTTGCCCCATGGGGAGCCCCCCATGCACACACATATGGGGTTGGGCTCACACACCACGCACACCCCACACCCATGCGTGTGAGCAGAGAGTCCTGCTGTTTGTGCATGCTTACTGACAGCATCCTTCCCACCACATGCTCCCAGGGACATCGCTGCCTCCACAGCACACCAGCTTGCCCGCACTTCCGCATGCCACTCATGCAACCCTTGCCTGTGCAGGCAGTGGTGGGGAGCAGGTAGATGCCTGTGCAGGGGCGTGAGGGGTTGTGCAGCAAGGACCCTGGCCCAGCTGTCCCTTGGCGGACCAGGATGCAGCTCCTGCAGGAGGGGGCAGGGGATGCGTGGGAGCACTCAGGCAGCAGGAAGGAAGCCTGCGCTGAACAATAGAGGGAAGTGGAGGAACTGGAAAAAGACCCAGTGGCAGCACAGTCAGCACAGATGGTTTAGTGCGGAGCAGCATGATTCATGGGAAAAAGGCCCTCAGCACTCTGCAGAGAGCCTGCAGCTCTGTCCTGAGGTCGTGCCAGCAAATAATTTGGCGTTCGGGGTCCCTGGCGGAGTGGGACCTGGTGGGGGGGGCAGAGAGCTGAGCATGACCCCTGGGCTGTGCCCCTCTGTCTCAGGCTGTGGGTGCTGGCAGTGGGGTGTGCAGGGTCCCGTCCTGGCTGGGGGTGGGTGGGAGGCTATCCCCTCTCTGCCTGCCCGTGAGTCATGCTGACCTCTCCCATGCCCTCACCAGCAGTGGGAGAGAGAGATTATGGTCTGGCCCTTCCGGCCGCAGAGCCCTCCCCGAGCTGGCCGGCACAGGAGCTCATCCCCTGGGAGGGCCCCAGCTGCTCCCCCCCTTATCTGCCTCGGGAAGCCCCTTGCGCCAGGACACCCCGGCCGCCGGCTGCACCAGCTCTTGTCCTCCTCCCTCCCAGCCCCACATGCAGCAGAGACCAGGATGCCCCAGTGGCCAGCATCTGCTTGACTACCCACTCCCCTGTGAGCCCCCGGCCATTCGGTTCCTGTCTGGGCTCAGGTCACAGCCTTGCCGACAAAGCAGGGCCAGGATCCAGCAGCTCCGGGGAGGGGCGGAGAGGCTTGGAGCTGAGGAACAACAGGATGCTGGCTTCTTGAGCTGGGAAGTGAGCAACTCCAGGGAGAGCGGCGAGGTGGGGGAACCTTCAAGAGCATCCTGCACTCCCACCCATGGTGTCTGTGCCCTTCACAGCAGCTGAACTCCCTCCTTCATGCTGCCTCCTTACCCCCTTTCTCTCCTTCCACAGATGATGGGCTGAGCATCCCATCACAGAGGCACCCCAGGGCCATGAGCTCCTTGTGTGGTCCTGACTCTGATATTGCAGACTGGCTGGCCACCATCCACTTGGAGAGGTACCGGGATGTCTTCAAGCAGCATGGGTACCATGTGGCCAGAGATGCCACCTTGCTGGACGACAACCACCTGCAGCAGATCGGCATCACTGCCACCGGGCATCGCAAAAGGATCCTGAACCTGGCGCAGCAGACACGGATGCTCAGTCAATTCCAGGGGGGACCCATAGCAGGAGATGCCCATTTCCAAGCCACCAAGGTCCTGGATGCCCCCCAGGCAGGCAAGGATGCCATGAAAGCAGAGCCGGGAGGGGCTACTAACACCTTTGGGACACAACAACACATCGCTGCGCCGGCCCAGGCATTGCCTCTAGAGAAGGACCCTGCTTCTCCCCTCCTGAAGCCAGTTCCCAAGCCGAGGACAGTTTTCCCTCGCTCAAAGCCAGAGCAGGGCTTACCGCCCGTGCCACCAGCACGTGCCACAGTACTGGCACACGGCCCAGGCAGCAACGGGGAGCCTGCTGCCTTTGTGGTACTGGAGGGGTTTGTGCCAGGGGAGAGCTCCACGGATTTGGAGAGCCCAGAGCCCAGACCAGCATTGCCGGCTGGCCCAGGGGCGGCCGTGGCCATGGGCATGGGAGCATCCCGGCTGCGAGCACAGGAGAGTGCTCAGGGGGAGACACAGCTCCCCCCAGCTCCGGATCATGGACAAACCCTGGAGGCATCGGAGAAATCCCCCTTGTCTGTCCCATCTGTCCCACCACGGCACAGCCACAGAGTTCCGGCAGCTGAGCCCAGCTCTGGCAGCGTGCCAGAGGGCCCCCCCATGTCCAGCCCTCCCCTGCCTGCTGCAGCTGCCCCAACCAGGAGAGATCCCTCACCGTGCCCCAGGGCAGCCTTGCAGCCAGGCTTAGGGCAGGGCAGGCTGGAGATGGTGTCCAACGTCATCTATGAAGGACTTGAGCCCCCGTCAGCACCTGCTGAGGACTCAGGAGGGGCGAATGGTCCCCAGGATCAGGGTCTCGCTCAGCCCCTGGTTCTGTCCCTGCAAGAGCTGACCCAGCCGGACGACAAACCTGAGTAAGCAGATGCTTTCCCTCACCCCAGGGAGCAGAACAGCCAGACCCGAGGATCCAGAGAGCCCCCCACCCCCAGGACCCCATCCCCAGCCTGGTCCTGCCTGTCTCTGGGTGCTGACAAAGCCCCTTTCACTACCCTCCCCATGCCTTCCCCAGGCTCTGCATGGAGCAGTCCTGCAGGGCAGCTGGGATCCCTCTTTGCTGACAGGGTGGCCCTGGGCCCCCGGGTGGCTCATTCTCATTGGGAGAGGAAGCTGCTGCCCCTCCTTTGCCCCCCTCAGGCAGCAGAGCTAGGGCTCCCCAGCATGGTGAGGGGGTGGCTGAGTGATGGCTCTGGGGCTGGCTCCTGCTGGGAGCAAGGTGGAAGATGTTAAGAGGGTGTTGAGCTGGGATGGGAAATACCCAGCAGCCCCAGGAGACACAGCCCAGCAGGTCCCAGGGTGGGGAAGAGAAGGGAGCAAGGAGGGCGCTGGTAGCAGGGAGGGGGTGCTGCACATCCCAAGGGACAAAGCCAGGCTTAGGTCTAGTCAGGCACAGCCTCCAGCCCATGTAAGCCAGACAGGAAAACAGGGTGGAAAAACCCCGCAGGCTCCCACCCTGTCCTGGCTGCAGCCACAGTAACCTCTCTCCTGTTTTCCAGCAGTCCGGGCTGGCCTGGTGGGGGCCTGCCCCCCATCCCACAGAGACCCACCAGCAAGGCAGGTGAGAGCCCCCAGGGCACCAGTGCACAGCGGGGACCTCCCAGTGTCCCCAAGGAAGGGGGGTGAGCAGGACACCCACGCACCCTGCCTTTCCCCCAGGTCCTGCCCCATGCAGGGACCAGGGTGTCTGTGGGTCAAGGCAGGGCCCAGCCCCACATGTATTCAGGCTGGCATCTCTGTTATGCCAGATGCCTGGATGTTGGGGTATGCTGTGGTGGGCTCAGGGGGCAGGGGGGGGCCCTCCAGGATTGGCAGTCCTGGCTGGTTGCTGCTCCACAGCAGGTACTGCTGACTGCCTCTCCCTCCCATGTCTCTGCCCACAGAGGTCGGCGAGCAGCCCATCAGCCCCTACAGCGAGACCATCTTTGGGCATGTAGCCCCATCTTGGGAGCAGAAGGTGAGAGGAAACTGTGGAGATGGTGGCTGTCCCCTGCCATCACTCTGCATCCCACCAGCTGCTGCAAAGTAGGGAGCTGCAGCTGGTGAGACTGTGGTGCCTGGCAGTGCCTGGCTGAGCATCACTGCTGGGGTGGGAGTCACAGGCTGAGACCTCATGCAGTGGGCCAGGCATGTTGAGGAGGTCTGGGATGGGAGAGGGCAGAGAGAAGAGGAGATATAACCAATCTCTCCTCCCAGGGTGTTGGCATCTCCTCCGACCAGAGCTACAAGGCAGTGTCTGAGCTGGACCTGGAGCGAGAAGCATGCAGGTAGGCATCACCTCCTCCAGGTTGCAGGGGCTTGTCTGGGCTTGGGGTCTGGGCTTTGCATGCCAGGAGGACAGGGGACACCCCTGGGGACAGACTGAGAGGTGGGGGAGGCTTTTCGCCCACTGTAGAGCCTATCAGGAGCATCTGGGATCAGGTCAGCAGTCTCAAGAAGAGCCAATAGGCTCAGAGATGAGAAGGAGCTGGAGGATGGACAGCGTGGGGGTGGGCAATGCTTGCCAACAGATGCTCTCGGTGCACAGCTGGGTCAGTGCCAGTGGCACTGGGCTCGCAGACTCCAGGCAGAGCCTGTATTTGGCCACGGGGATCAGGGAAACACCACGGTGGACAGGGATTGCTCAGAAATGGGATGGCTCTGAGCTCCAGATAAAGGGGTGTGCAACCTCCAAAGGCTCCAGCATCATCCGATTAACATTTGCTGATCTGTCACACCATGGTTGACAGTGAGATTGTGAGGGGCACCTTTAAAACACTTTTGAAATGTACTTTCCATAATTCCTGATAGCATCTCAGAAAGAGGAAGGAAAGCTGCTCTTCCCATTTCAGATGGGGAGGGTTCCTTTTCCTGTGTTGCTTAGAGAGGAGGAGGCAAGCTGCAGCTCTGTGTCCTTCAGCTCTGCCCATGGCCTTGCCAGCCAGTGCATCCCCATGTCCCTGCCTTTCTGGCCCCAGTGTTGGTTGGTCCAGCCCATCTCCTGCTGTGGATGTGAGTTACTGCAGTGTGGCCTGATCCAGTGTCACAGTCAGCCAGACACTGCAGCCAGATGAGAGCCAACACGGGCCATGGGTAGGGAACTGCAAATACCTGGGAACAGGAGTTTTGTAAACAGAAATACTGAAACCTGCTGTGGAGCCTCTGAATGAGCAGTTCAGAGCGGGGCTTGATGCTGGCCTGTGGGTCACAGTCTCCATCCAGTGGCTTCCAGGGAGCTGGAATTCAGAGCATCCCAAGGGCATCAGCCAGGCACTTGCTGCCCTGGACCCACCAGGGACTTTGCAGCCTGGTCTTGCTGTGAAGAGACAGGATGCGACCGCCAGCAGAGTGTCAGAGGCAGCAGTTCATAGTTTTTTTCTCCCAGCCTGAGCACTGAGGTGGTTGGGATGTGGGGAGTTGAACAAGAGACAGAAAAGCCTCTGAAGACTTTTTGCTTTGTGCTCACGGATGCTGTTGGCCAGCTGCTCCAAAGCTTTCCTGCTCCAAAGCTTTCCTCCCCAGACCAGCACCATCAGCCCAACCGTGATCCCCCTGGAGCAGAGCTGTGGGCTTCTGCTCAGCTGCGGAGCCACTGCTAGCCAGACCTGGCCCATCCTTCTGCTTCTATGGGACCTCCCAATCCTCTTCTTCAACACTGTTGTTTCTCCAGTTCAGCCAGTTACTCATCCTGCTGACTGGCACCTGGTCATTGGGGACAATGTGAGCGTCTCCTGCAGCCCACCAACCCACTTTCCATTATGGGAAATATTTCCCACTCCCAAACTTCAGAGAGGCCCTCCCGCCTCTTTGGCACAATATCTTCCTCCCACCTGAGATACCTCCTCTTGCTCTGCTCTGGGGGAGTTTCACCTGGACCATGCTGCTCTCTGGCTCTGAGGGTCCAGTAGAGCCTGGAGCGTAGGGTAGGATTTGCCCACTCTGGTGCTGAGCACTGTCATCCAACTTGGTGATGCTCAGCTGCCTGAAATGCTGGTGCAGAGGACAGCATCTGCCCTACTTCAGGCATTAGTCTTAGCAGGAAAGAAATGGTGGAACAGCAGTGCCCATGTCACCCCATGGAGCTCAGGGGACTGGGTCAGACAGAGACTTGTCAGGCATCATGGTGAAGATGGTGGACCCTGTCCTGGTTTGCACTGAGACCCACAATGTGATGATCCTCAGGCAGATACCTACCCAGACTGCTTCTCCCCACATCTCAAGGCATCATCCCTGCAGGGAAAGAAACACTGGGAATAATGTGTCCTTAACAGCTTATTCCTTATCTCCTTACCTACCTTCAGGTGCCCACTCACAGGTTGATCGTCTGGCCCATGACCCTCAGCTGAAGTAACCAGATCCATCAGCAGCTCCTTGGTCCCCTTACCACCAGCAGATCCCTTTCTTCCATCACCCATCCTCCATCTTCCACCAGCTCTCCCACAAAAGCACTGACAGGCTGAGACTGCCCCAACTCAGTGCACCTCAGACATTACTCTCCAGGCTCAGCTGACCTGGAAATACCCTCTCCTTGTTCTGGGGATTCATTTGGCCCTAAGATTAGTTGTCTTCACTGCCTGACACCAGCTGAAAAGGGAGATGATTTGGCCTTTGCAGATTTGTTTCTTGGAGGCTTCCTCCACCAACCCTGTCCTCAAGGGCAAAGCTGGGACTTGGCCTGCATCTTGGTGTGCTCCTGCGCTGCTGAGACACCCCACTCCATCTGGGCCATGGGCTTTGCTTTGTTCCTGCTAGATGCTGTTTGTCCTCCAGCTCTTCATGATTTCAGTGGCTGTAAATCATGGCTCAGGAAGGAGTTATCATGGAACTTTCCCACTTTTTCTCTTGCCCATTCAGCAGGTCTGTCTTCCACTTTCTCCTACAACAAACATTCCATGGTGAGGAGTCCCACAGGTCAGACGCTCCTTTCCTATGTGGTTCTCCACCTTGCTTCTGCTGGCTTTATCTGATGTCACTCAGCTCCTGTGACTGAAGCAGTGGTGGAAGGAGATGCCTTTCTGCCCTCCTCATGCTGCTCATGACTTCAGAAACCTGCCCTCATCACTCACTCTTTCCCCACTGGAGATCCCCAGCTTGTTCAGGTGCTCCTCAGACAAGCTGTGACAGGGCTTGGACCATCTTTATTGCCTTTCTTGGAGACTTTTCTTCATCCTGGCACTGGATGCCACAAGTCACCCAGTGGCACAGGTGCTCTTGTGCTGGTGCTGAGGTGTCCTGGCTGCCATGACTCTCTTCCTGCTTGTCACTATTGCACCTGGGCAGCTCCCTTGTGAGCTCCTGGAACCGGCAGACATTTTCCAGCACATTTCCTTTTCAAGAAAAGCAAAGCATCTGGCTGAGAGGGCTGAGGGGAAGGGACAGGCTTAGCAGTTTATTTTTATAATTTCCTTTTATTGTTATGGTTGGAGAGTCTCACCAGGCCTGGCTGAGGATTTTAGCATGGCTACCCAAGAAAAGGAGATGGATGCAGGAGATCCACTGGCCCATCTGTCCATCCCAATCCCTTTGCAAAACATTTTGCAAGAGCAGGTGGGAGGGTTTTGTGGCAGAAGGAGCTTCCTGGTGCCATGAACACTGGAGGTGTACAGGGAGAGGGCAGGCTGAGACACCTAGTGAGGAGCTAGCTGGGGTGGGTGTAGGGCAGGGAGCAGTATGTAGGACTGAGGAGCTGCCTGGCTTCAGTCTCCTGCCTGTGGAGGAATGAAGAAGGGAAGGAGGTGATGCCAGGGGTTTGAAGATGTGTGGTAGCCTGTGTGGTATTACACAAGGTGGGAAAGCTGGAGCCTTGCCATCACGTAGGACTGCCTGAGCCTGGGGCTGTTGGTGGCCATGGGGCTCATGAGCGCAGAGCCCTTGTCCCACCCTGCTCATGGAGATGCAAACACCCACATCACTGGGTGACCTGAGGAGCTCAGGATGGGGCCAGGAGCAGTGCAAGACACCCCAGATGGGATGGCATTGACCAGGACCCTGCAGGGTGAGCAGCTGTGCTCCCTCACAGACCTATTTCTCACAGGACAAGCAGCGAGTGCAGCAGTGAGGGAAGGAGTGAGGACGAGGAGACCCGGTCCCGGCTCATCAACCGCATTGCCCAGAACGACACAGAGGGGTACTCTACTGTGGAGGCACCACAGGCTGAGGGTGCATCGTTCAGCCTGCCAGCCCATCTCTACCCAGATGAGGTCCTGGATGACCTCACCATCTCCCCTTATGCCAGCTTCACGTCGCTCTCTGAGCCCCGACCCACCATGCTCAGTGGCTGGCTGGACAAGCTCTCCCCACAAGGGTACGTGCCCACCCATGGGACAGTCCCCGTAAGTAAAGCCCCCTTGGGCAAGACTAGTGAGGTGGGCACGCTGGTCACCATGCTACTTGGAGCAGCCAGACCTCCCCACAGAAGGAGGACTCTCTTGGGTGTCCCAGCTGTGCTGCAAGGGTGTCTGTGCAGCCACTCTTGGGGGAACGGGGGGTCTGTGAGCAGATGTGGGGTCCTCAGGGGGATCGTCCCCTTCACAACAGCTCCTTTTTCTGTCATCCCAATAGGAACTATGTCTTCCAGAGGCGCTACGTCCGTTTCGATGGGAAGAACCTGATGTACTTTAGCAGTGAGAAAGTATGAAGGGGCAGGATGTGGGCAGGGTGGGGAGGCTGCATTGTGCCACTTAGGCACACTTAGGAGCCAGCACTGCTTTACCATTGCCAGGGTGGAGAAGCCGTGGCCCCTGTGCCTAGGAGGCTCTGAACACAGCCTTATGCCATAGGAAGCCCAGGGTACAAGGGTCCCTCTGTCAACAGGGAGCAGGCGAGGGTGGTCCTGCTGGCTCACAAGCCCTGGGGCAGACTGCAAAGGGGAGATTCCCTACCTGAATCCTCAGCTCCTGGTGTCCCTCAGGCTTTGCTACAAGGGAGCACCCAGCTGAGCATCTGGGGGGTGTGGAAGATGTGCTGCATGGAGGAACTTTTCTCATTGTGCGCATTGACACTTAATCCTCTTAACCTTTGGGGGGGGGGGGCTCTGCATGGCCCCATTAGGCCTGCTGCAGGGTGCTGGTGGCTGCCATGCCACCTGGGGTGACAGACACTGCTGCCCCAGTCCCACAGCACAGCCAGCTGGGCTAGCCCCACATCAGTGACACCTGTGCAGAAACAGGTACCGTGCATGGCCCTGGAGCAGCCACTATTGCAGGAGCTTGTAGGCATCCCTGCCACCCCTATGGTTATGTCACTAGCATGCCTGGCAAGGCAGGTGCTGGGGTAGCTGGGTTATGGAGGTGCCCTGCAGGAAGGGCAAAGGAGGGTGACCTTGCCTGGGGGTTGTTCCAGGAGCCCTATCCCAAGGGGGTGATCCCGTTGTCCGTGATTGAGATGGCTCGCTCCACCAAGGACAACAAGTTCCAGGTCTTCACCAGCCACCGGATCTTTGTCTTCCGTGCTGAGAATGAAGGTAAGTGAAGATCCGGCCCAGGGCCCACCAGTCTCCAAGGAACATTCCCTGCCTCCCTCCTCCAGTCAGAGCATCCTGGAGGCAGCTCTCACCCTATCCCCAAAATATCCAGCCATGATGAGCGAGGGAACCTCTCCCCTGCCATGCCTGCTGGGTGCTCTGCTCCATGCCAGGCCTGTTGGGCAGGGCTCAGACCTGGTCCCTTATGCCTGGTTCCCAGCCCAGAGGAATGAGTGGTGCTCCACGCTGCAGAAGAAGGTGATGGACCAACGCTTGGTAGGGTCCCGGCCCCGGCCCACCAACACTGCTCACTACCAGAAGTCAGGCATCCTGGAGCTGAAGGGCCAGAAGTCCAAGGTGTTTGCAGCCCTGAGCCTGCCCGAGATGTGGCTGTACAAGAGCGAGCAGGTTTGTGGCTGGACCAAACACCCCGCTGGCACAGAGGGCTGTGCCAATGGTGGACAGGATGAGAATGATGGAGGGATGGAGGGAGTTTAGCCAGGGCCTGTGCCAAAGGGACAGCAGAGAGGAGAAGGACAGGCAGGAGAAAGTGAATGGCAGAGCAGGAAGCTGGAGATCCTGCACAGGGCAGCAGTAGTGGGAGCCTGGGCTTGGAGACGCAGCAGGTACCAGAAGTGGACCCCCCTCCCAATCTCCTTGCTATTACCAAATTATCTTCATCTCTGCCAGGCACTTAGGTCTTAGTCACACCAAAGCATCCCAATCCATCACAGAATAGGTGGATCAATGACCATGAAATCACTAGCAAACATACCTGCTGCAACATGGGCTTGCCCCACAGGAGGCAGGAGGTCTCTGCTGGCCCGTTGCACCCTGCCTGCTGCCCACAGAACTCCCTACCTCCTACATGCTGAATTTTCTCAGCACATCTGTTTTTTTTCAAGTCACCTTGTTTCCAGTTTGCCTGGTGTGCACTAAGCAGCATCAAGCCTTTGTGGGTTTTGCTGAAGTTGACACTTGCTTTATAAGTATGCCTGACTCGGTGTGGACTCAAATTCCCAAAATACAGGGACTTGAATGGTCAAGTTTCAGGGGCTGTGAGCAGAACTTGCCTTTCGTTTTAAGGAATAATGTATTTGCAGGATGCTTTATGTCAGCCCACAAGATGGCTAAGAGATGTGGCAGGGTACCAGGTCTGGCTTGTCCAGGCAGAGCAGGGATGGGATGCTGGGAGTGCTGGACACAGCTCCCTAGCTCCAGCCCTACCATCATGGGCATGTCTGGGGTGGTGTGTCCACCATGGCCACGGTGCTGCAGAGCCAACACCAGTGTCACTCTGAATTGCAGTTCTTTAAAATGGGCATTGGCATCTGCTTGATTGAGATGCGCGGCTCCACCATCCGTGAAGCCAAGAACCGCAGCTTTGAGCTCATCACCCCCTTCAAAATATTCAGGTATCCCAGGCATCCAGGTGGAATGAGGTGGGGGGAGCAGCTGGGTGCTGGACCCGGGTGCTGGTTGCTCCAGGGCCCTGAGTTTCGGTTGTGCTGGTGCTCATAGCTTTGTGGCGGAGTCAGAGCGGGAGAAGCGGGAGTGGATGGAGGCCCTGCAGGAGGCCATAGCTGAGATGCTCTATGATTATGAGGTGGCAGAGAAGATCTGGTCCAATAAAGCCAACAAATACTGTGCGGACTGCTGGGCTCAAAGTCCTGACTGGGCATCCATCAATCTGTGTGTGGTCATCTGCAAGCAGTGTGCAGGCCAGTATATCTCCCTGGGGGCATGTGGGAGTCCCAGCAGGCGTGGGGTGGGCCTGGTGGGCAGACAAGGTGCTGGCTGGGGTGTAAGTGCAACTTGGGTACCAGTTGCCCTGGCAGAATCAAGGGGTGCTCACTCTCTTGCTCCCTGCAGGGCAGCATCGCAGCCTTGGCTCCAACATTTCCAAGGTGCAAAGTCTGAAGCTTGACACCAGCGTCTGGTCCAATGAAATCGTACAGGTAGAGGCACTCAGGATGGGGCACTGGGACTGACATGGCATGCTCAGGGGCCAGGCTGCTTCTCTGGAAAGGGCAGCAGTCCCATGGTATCCCCCAGCATGCAGGGACATGAGTCATCCTGCTCCTCCCACCTGGCCCTGGTGCTTGCCATGATCATGGAACTCTCCTGCAGCTCTTCATTGTGCTGGGAAATGATCGAGCCAACCGGTTTTGGGCAGCTCGTGTCCCTGCTGCTGAAGCCCTCTACCCAGATGCCAGCGCCGAGCAGAGACGGGACTTCATCTCCCGCAAGTACCGAGAGGGACGGTACCGCCAGCCCCATCCCCATTACACTACTCAGGAGGATGTGCTCCAGGTAGGGGCCACCTCAGGGTGCAGGCACGATGCTGGGGTGCTGGAAAACATCCCAGAGCTCTGTGTCTGAGATGCCAACACCTTCTGTGTGGTTGCGTGTGCCTGCACCCTTGCACCAGGCACTTCTGGGGGCTCAGGTAGGAGGTTGTGCTCTGCTTTGGCTGCCTTCAAGCACCCCTGGCAGCAGGCTGGGGATTTCCATGAGCCAGGATGTGATTCCTACAGGCACCTGTCTCTTCCCAGGCACTGTGCACTGCGGTGGCAGGACCAGCCCTGCTCAAGACCGTCCTGCAGTTCTTCTCGTCCTCGGAGACTGGGCTGACAGCTGACCCTGCCACCTGCGAGGTGACCCCAGGGGCCGACCCTAGGTGGGGACCAGAGAGCAAAAGGCCCAGGAACCATTCAGGTAACAAGGACCCTTGAGCCCCAACTGGCTGTGATGGGGAGGCTTCCTCCTTGCCACTGCCCCTGCGCCCCACAGCACACCCCAAGGATGGGGACAGCCAAGACATCAGGTTCTGTGGCTCCCTGGGGGATCTGCCTGCCCCACTACACCCCTCTTTTGGGTTGGGGAAAGGCAGCGGGTTCCCTGGAACCCCTTTTCAGGGAACCCCATGCCTGGCACACCTCCTTGCCTACACCTGCATGAGTGGGGTCTCCCTGCCCCTCCAGCCCCACGCTTTGGTTGGTACCTGCTTCCATCCCGCTCTCAGTGCTGCTCCCCACAGGGAGCACCCGCACAGAGGAACTGGGTCCGGAGGGCATCTACAATGAGATCACGCAGCCAGTGACACACAGCGGGTATCTGTACCGGGCCACAGCCCCCCACAAGCTCCCAGGTGCCAAGAAGAGCAAAGAGGGTAAGCGTGGGGAGTGTGAGAGGGCAGCCAGTGGGGTGCCCACCCCAGTGCCACTGATCTCCCTATCCTGCAGACTTCCAGCGCACATGGTGCTCCCTGGAGAGATCCCTGTTCTTCTTCGAGACAGAGAAATGCACTGAGCCCCTGGGCCACATTGAGAGTACAGACCTCATTTCCCTGGGTGTGAGCAGAGCCCAGGCACTCACCAGCCCTGGCCCCACCGAAAGGTACTCCCAGCTGTGCCCCCACTGCATGCCCAGAGAGCCTGTGGGTATGCAGAGAGCAGGGATGGGCACTGCTCCCTGCTTGGTACAATGGTCTGGTCTAGCTCTGGGTGCAGGTTCAGGGTAGGGGGCTGCCCTGATGAGCTGGTTCATCTTCTGCAGGTTTCGCTTCACCCTTGAGCTCTTCCTCACTGGAGAAAAAGTGCACCAGCTGGGAACTGACGGGCCTGAGACACTGCAAGCCTGGGCCAGCGCTATTGGCAAGGTGAGCCAGTCCCAGTCCTGGCACCCCATGCCACTGGAGGGTCCCTGGGCTCTGTCCCCACTTCCCCATCATAATTCTTCCCAGCTCCCCTTGCTCTTCATCCTCTATGGCAAGCACCGTCCTTCCCTTTGCAGGGGGTCTCATCCTCCCCATTGACCTGCTGCCACCCTCATGGGGGTCTGCACTCAGGGGCTGAGCCCTGTCTTTATCTGGCTCGACTCTTGCTCTGTCCCACAGTGGTTCACACCTGTGAGCTGTCACTGCCTGCTGGGCTACGAGTTCCAGCGTGTGGGCCAGCTGCGCTACAAGTGCATGCTCAACCCTGAGCGGTGGCAGCAGGCCTTCTTCATCCTGCAGAAAGCTCACCTTTTCATCTGCCCCACTGAGGATGACGGGGCTGAGGACAGCATCAACCTCCGGCGGCTGCAGGAGCTCAGTGAGTGCCATGCTGCAGCCTGGGACAGGCACCTTGTGGTGGGTGGCCATGCCTGGCTCTGACCCCTCTACTTCTCACCTCAATGCAGGTGTGGTTGCCCCCGTGGAGACCCCAGAGAAGAAGGAACTACTGATCCTGGTGGAGATGGGGAGGTGAGTCCTGGTCACGGGAATGATGGGGAACAAACAAAGCAACCTCAACAGGCTGCCTGGTGCAAAGACACTCATGCATGGGTCGGTGATGATCCCAAACCCATGGTAGGGATGCTACTGGCACAGCAGGGCTGTGGCCAAGGAGCTTACAGACATCACCTCAGTCTGGGCTCTCTCACTGGGGTAGTGTGTCCCTCAGCTCAGCCTGGCTGTGCTTGTCCCAGAGCCTGGCTGTGCATGGGCAGAAAGGGATAACCTGCACCCACCAGCAACCTTCATTCCCTCTTTTCTGCCCTTGTTGTTCTCAGGACATTTTACCTCCAGGGCTTGTCACGGGCGGACTCGGTGGCATGGTACACGGACATCCAGGCCTCAGCAGGTGGCCGGGGTAACGCACTGAGGGACCAGCAGCTGAGTCGGGGGGACATCCCCATCATCGTGGACAGCTGCATCGCCTTCATCACACAGTACGGTGAGCCCAGTGCAGTGGCAGCACAGCCAGAATATCCTCCGACACACACAGGGTGGCCAACACATCCAGGCAGGAGGCACTGCTCTCAGGGCACCAGCCCCACTGAGAATTCTCTGGGCAGGATTGGGCCCCCATGACCCCATGTCCCTGCCCCAGGGTTGCGGCATGAGGGGATTTACCGCAAGAATGGAGCCAAGTCCCGGATCAAGGTACTGATGGAGGAGTTTCGGCGGGACGCCCGCAATGTCAAGCTGCGCATCAATGACAATTTCATTGAGGATGTCACCGACGTGCTGAAGAGGTTCTTCCGTGAGCTGGAAGACCCTGTCTTCACCCTGGAACTGCACCCACAGTGGAAGGAGGCTGCAGGTACCTCCTTCAGCTGACTTTTGCTCCCACACTGGGCTGCCTGCCAGGGACCCCTGGAGCCAGTGCCCCTTGGGGCAGGGTCATGGAGCCAGCCCTGGTGCCATGTCAGCTCTGTATCTGCTGGATTCAGCAATGGTCCATGACTTGTTTTCCTCCCTCCAGAAATCTCCTCAAAGGCCCAGCGGCTGGAGCGGTACAAGGACCTCATTCATCGCCTGCCTCGCCTCAACCACAAGACCCTGGCTGCGCTCATCGGGCACCTCTACCGGTCAGTCAGCCACCTCCCTGCAGGGTCCCTGGTCCAGCTGGGGTCCCCAAAGCCAGCCAGCAGCATGGGGTCACCCCGCTGCCCAGGGAATGCTGGGTCCCATCCCTGTGAGCCAGGAAGAGCCCAGTGCCTGTGCCCTGCCCCACCAGCCTCCCAGCTGGTGCTGGGGTGTGCAGGAGCATGCTACTCTGGGACACCTCAAATGTTCCCAAAGTCGTCCTGCAGCAAGGAGGAGTGACAGGAGGTTTGGGAGTAGGGGACAACCCCTGTAGGATGTAAATGTCACCCAGTGCCCAAAAAAGAGGGAAAAAACAAATTCCCATCCCCAAATTGGAGTATGAGGTGCGGCTGCTGTCTGGTCTGATGGCAGACCTCAAAACAGGAACTGCCCAGCTTGAAGTTCCCACTGCTGGGGAGCTGGGGAAAACTGGGCTATTTTTCAGGAGAGGTTGTATGAGGCAGAAGAGGGTGGCTGGGGCTGAAATGCCATCCAGAGTGGAACCAGCCCCTCAACTCTATCCTCCTTGTCCCAGGGTGCAGAAATGTGCAGACCTCAACCAGATGAGCACCAAGAACCTGTCACTGCTCTTTGCACCCAGCCTCTTCCAGACTGATGGCAAAGGGGAGCACGAGGTCAAGGTGATGGAAGACCTCATTGACAACTATGTCAGCATCTTCAATGTAAGCTCCCTGCAGGGGCCTTGCCAGCCCCCTCCATGCTGGCTCTGTCTGTCTCCCCTTGTATCCACCCATACTGCCCACCTCTGCCTCCTCCTGCATCCCTCCATCCTGGCCATGTGTCCTCAAGCCGTATCAAACTCCACATTGTCTCTCTTCTCACCCTGTGCACCTTTCCTCTGGCAGATTGATGAGGACCAGGTATCCCAGATGGATCTGGAGAACAGTCTGATCACTACCTGGAAGGATACCCAGGTACTAGGGATGTGTTTGCCAGCCCCCACCATGTCAGGGATGCTCAGGCTGGTGGCACTGCCTGGAGGATGGGGGCACTTCCAGCTGCCCACCCTAGGTCCCCACTGTCCCACACCAGATATTTGGGGAAGGACCTTCCCCCACTTGTCTCCTCTTCACCCATCACCTTGAGGCTCTTGCCCAGGGGACAAGCAGCCCCAGCTCCCTGGGACATCATTGCCAGCCCCTGGGGAGAGGGGATGCACACAGCACCCATGCCAGCATGGCACCAATGCCACCTGCTCTTCCCCCAGCTCTCACAGGCAGGGGACCTCATCATCGAGGTTTACCTGGAGCAGAAGCTGCCCGACTGCTGTGTCACCCTGAAGGTGAGTCCCAAAGGAGGGCCATGCCGGAGGAAGCAAGGAGGCATGCAGGCTCCTGGTGCAGCCTGTCCCTGGGACCCATCCTGCCACCACCCACTGCAGTTCCCCATGTGTCTGGCCTCAGGTGTCCCCCACAATGACAGCAGAGGAGCTCACCAACCAGGTGCTGGAGATGCGCAATGTGGCGGCCAGCCTGGACATCTGGCTGACCTTTGAGGCCCTGGAGAATGGGGAGCTGGGTGAGTATGGTGGGGATGGCATGGGGATGCTTTTAGCATGGCTGGGCTGGTGAGGAGGAGGTATGGAGTACTGGGGGGTGGCTTGCTACCAATGGCAGGAGGAATGGGGACTGGCACAGGGAAGGGGACACAGCGGTGAGAGTGTCCTTGCCCCCCCAGAGCGGCCCCTGCATCCCAAGGAGAAGGTGCTGGAGCAAGCTTTGCAGTGGTGCAAGCTCCCAGAGCCCAGCGCTGCATACCTGCTGGTGAGGAAGGTCCCCATTGGTGAGGGGAGTTGTCTTTTTACAGGTAAGGCAATCACAAAGTGCCCTAGCCCGTAGGGGTGTCCCCAGAGGGGGATAGCTCTGCCAGGTCTTCTCCTTGCCTGGGCTACAACCCTGCACCCATCAGGGGCACATCCCTGAGACCCACAGTGGTATTGCCCTGCAATACCCCAGCCACCCTCACATGTTCCCAGTCCCCCTTAACCCCCATCCCCCCCACTGGGCAGGCGCCAAGCGTGAGACCCCCAAGTGTGGGCTGCTGAAATGCCGTGAGGAGCCCCCCAAGCTGCTGGGGAACAAGTTTCAAGAGCGCTACTTTGTCATCCGGGACCGGAAGCTGCTGCTGCTCAAGGAGAAGAGGGTACAAAGGGGATGCTTCAGGGAGGGATCTGTGCCCCAAGGGCAGGAGGAGAGGCAGGGAGGGGGAACCTGAGGACAGTGGTGGCATGGTGGTGGTTGTCCTCCTGGCAGGGAGGCTGCACCAAGCTGGGCTGACCCAATGGATCTCCTTCCCCAGAGTGCCAAGCCAGAGCGTGAGTGGCCCCTGGATGCAGCCAAGGTTTACATGGGCATTAGGAAGAAGCTCAAGCCACCAGCCCCGTAAGTGGGACCTTCCCTGGCCATGGCCCTGGGGCATGCATCCCTTTGTGCCTGCACCCAGCACATGAACCCAGCCACTGGGAGCATGCCAAGCCCCACCAGGACCCAAAGCCATGGCAAGTCTGGGCCCATGGGGCAAGCTCAGCCCCCTGCCCTGTTGCCCACAGACCTTGGGCTGTGTCTGAGCTTGGTGATGTTGCCCCACAGCCTGTCTCTTCCTTTTGCCAGGTGGGGTTTCACATTGACCCTGGACAAGCAGCAGCTGTGAGTATCTGCCCCTGCCATCCTGGGGCTGAGGGGATGTTGAGATCTGTCCCCAGTTTTAGCGGAAGTGGGACAGCCAGGGGCAGTGCTACAGGTCAGTGCAGAGCTGGTGCCTGGTAAGGACACTTGAGGGACAAAGTGGTGGGGCCACATGCTCCCTGACACAAGGTAGGGGCCAGGGTCAATCCATCTCCATACCACTCGTCCTTCCTACCTCTCCATCCACATCAGCACCCCTGGGAGATACGTCTTCCAAGCACACAGCACCAGGCTCCAGAGGGACCTGCCCACCCTGCCCATGTGTCTGGGTTACCTGCATGGCTGTGCTGCTTGCCAGCCTTCACGAACACTGCTCTGTGTCCCCATACACCCAACACCAGGTGGTCCTGTACCCTGTACTGAGCTGGGCTCCCTACCCCAGCCTCCCTGGCACTGCTGGGTGGCCAGGCACACCCATGTATCCTGCTGATCCTGTTCCCATTTCTCTGATGCTGCCAACGCTGGGGCAGCAGCTGAGCACGTTGCCTGCCCCCAACATAGGGCTGAGATGTTCTTCTAAGGGCAGCAATGACAGCTGAGCCAAGGTGCCTCATGGGTACCCAACAAACTCTCACCTTGCCCTGAAGCAGTGATTCGGGCACAGAGAGTTTTAGTTACACCCACTGGGTGTAGTTGTTACTGACAGCCCTGGGCTCACAGGCAAGGTGACAAGAAGATATGGGCCCCATTGCTCCCTGGCAGCTTCTCAGCTGATTCCTCTGCAGGTACCTGGTGTGCTCAGGGCAGGCTGAGCTGTGGGACTGGACCACCAGCATCCTCAAGGCTCAGGTAGGTGCAGGCTGGCCATGCCACCCAGCTGGGCTGGGCTGGGACAAGAGGGGGCTGGCAGGGCAGCCCAGACTGACCCCCTCCCTGCCCTGTCCTTGTGCACAGCATGATGACCTGCACCCCGTGATCATGCGCCGGCGCTCCTCCTCAGACCTCGCAAAGCAGAAGTTCGGCACCATGCCACTGGTGCCCCTGCACGGGGACAGCACTGACAGCACCATGCTCTCCGCCAACCAGACCCTGGTAAAGCCCCCACAGCTACCCCTGCCCACAGGTGCTCCTGCACCCACCCAGGTCCATGCACCTGTCCCAAGACTATGCACCCACCCCTGGGCCCTGGAGGTGGGTGCATACTGCCTGGCACCAATGGATGCTTTGGGTCTGTGTCCCTGTGCTCAGCGGTGTGTGTGCATGCTGTATGCTGTACCCGTGTCCGTGGCAGCTCTCGGTGCATGCAGGACCCTGTGAGGGCACATGGGGTGCTGCACCCCATTACACGTCCTTTGCCTGCTGAGGCATCCATGACCCTGCTCCGCACTGTCATGTGCTTATCTCTGCCTGTCTCCTCTGTTTCTAGCGCCGCCTGCACACGCGAAGGACTTTGTCCATGTTCTTTGTAAGTATCCACATCATGGAGCGCATCTGTTGCTGGCTTTGCACCGTGCCTCCTGGCTATGGCAGCAAAGGTTCACCTGCAGCATCCTGCTTGCAGTAGGGGATATACCCAGTCTGTGTGGCAAAGGAGGGAGTGTCCATTGCTCTGGGTATCCCATACGCAGGGATGGGGGTCCTTGCATGGCCCTGGTGTGTGCAAGCAAGACCACAACAGCCCAGCCCAGCTTCCAGACCCTCTCCCACTGGGCGCACATTGTCCAGAGAGGATCAACATAAGAAATGCAAGGAAGTAGTTTTGGGTCCTCCTCACCATCAGGTTATTTCTGCAGGGGTCACCTGGCTGGACCTCACCTTGCTTGGCTTTGTACTCTGCATGGGCACCTATCTGCCCTCCCTGCCAAGGGATGCTGGGCTGGTGTCACAGCCCCGTGGCATGAACCATGCCTTGGCAGGGACCAAAATGCTCACCCTCCATCAGTGATGGGGGAAGAAAGGGCAACAGTGCCTGAGACAAAAGACCCAATGGAGGGTGAGTCCCCTGCAGGCATCAGCCCCACGGCGGGGGGGGGGGGGGGGGAAAA
>JANZLQ010000044.1:1327568-1356531 GCA_026212715.1 Elanus axillaris | reverse complement strand
GGGGGGGGGGGGGACAAGGCTCCCTGGGCCGCGACCAAGTGCAGGGAGGGCAAGGTGAGGGGGGATGGAGGGGTATAGCTGAATGCTGTGGACAGTGCCCCTCACCCTGACCACCCGCCCTCCCACAGCCCATGAAGATGCACCAGGACTTCCTGGAGGAGCAGCAGGAGAAGGAGGTGGACGCCGATCCTGTCTATGAGGAGGTGGGCAACTTCCCCGAACTGGCCACATTGGAGCTGGGGCAGGGGCTGCTGGCAGACCTGTCGACCGTGCCCCCTGTGGACAGGTCCAAGAAGCCAGTTCCATTCCCTGAGCAGCCCCCAGCCACAGTGCTGCGCTCCTCGTTGCCCACCAGCCCAGCCCAGAGGGTGGCAGGTCCCCCCGTCACCAAAGCCCTGTCCCTTGAAAGGGGACTGAACCTGGAGAATGACAAAGCTCCAGCCCAGGGGCTCAGACCCACCAAAACAGCCTCTCTGGAGAGGAACATGGAGCCTTCCCTGGCACTGGCTGGGGACTGGGAGCAGGCAACCACAACAGGGAGCAGTCCCAGCATGGAGACTTCCCTGGAGATCCCCAAGAAGAGGAACGTGCAGCCTGCCTCACCTATTAACAACAAACTCATCCAGGAGCTCAGCAGCGTCATCCTCAGGAAGAACGAGGGCCAGCCACCGGAGCCAGGCCAGCCTGTGACGTGATCTGCCATGCCAAAGGGGTGGCCACCAGGGGGGTCAGTTCATGCCTAGCAGCAGCGATGATGGATACCCCACGCTCCCACATCATGGAGTCCACACCTTCCTCCTCCTCCTGACCCTGGAGGTGGGCTGGAAGTGGGGACCAGTGGGGACCAGGGGACTAGTGGGGACCAGGATGCTGAGCTGCGGTACCACCTCTTGGGAGGGCTGGGGACGTTGCCACATGTGCCCTTGCTCATGGGTGGCACGTCTGTCATCAGGCCCAGTGCCGAGAGAAGCAAGTAACAGGGAAAATAAAAGCAGAAATATGGTGCCTGCACATTTCGGCAGCATGGCACAGTGTCAGGCAGGGGGGCATGCAGTGCCTGCCAGCATGGGGGAAACACAGCATGATGTCCCCTCTACAGCACTGGGTCCATGGGGCAGGGTCAGGACTCCCAAGCCATCCGCCACTTCCCTTCTTGTATCTACCATGGCATATTTTGGGTGGGGGTGAACAGAAGCAGGGCTGGCCGTGTGTGCCCAGCATGTAGTCCTGGCGAAGGAAGACAGCTCCTGCCCAGCTAGGGTATTTATACCTGTTCCTTCCACCAGTAGGGAGAAATAAAGGTTTATTTGTACTCTGGAGGGTTTGGTCACTGCAGGAGGAGTGGTGAGGGATGCCAGGGTATAGCATGTGGGGAGATGGGGGTGCCAGAGCCAGGCACCCAGCCAGTGGACCCATGGGATGGGGGCAGTACCAGCGGCATCAGAGGAACTGCAAAACTGGGGTAAAGTCCTGGTGAACCTCAGATCCAGGGTGGGATTTTCTGCCCAAGTCTGCTGCCAACCTGGGACAGCACGGCACTTTGTGTTGGGCACCAAGCTGCAGGATCCCCCCTCCCTGGGGCAGGGGAACACAGCCCAGTACACCCTAGCCCTACCTACAGATGGCTCTGCTTGCTGGACCTCAGGGGCAAGGCTGCCTTCTTCAAGGCCCTCCCTACCAAGGTCTTGAGCTCCCCCCCCAGGCAGCAGCTGCCTGCATCCCAGACTCAGCCCTGAAAATTCTGGGAGACATAAAAGTAAACAAAGGGACTGAAGCAGCTGTTGAAGGCACTGAGCACCAGGGCCAGGGCATACCAGATGTAGGTGATGTTGTGGCACCCTGTGGCCTCCAGCATGTAGTGGATGAAGAGCAGCACATTGCTGGAGGTGAAGCAGAGGATGAAGACCAGGAGGACCAGGGCCAGGACATGCACCACCTGCCCATAGCGTCTCGCCTTGGCCAACAGCCACAGCAGGATGCAGCTGTACGAGACGGTCATGAGCACAGAGGGCAAGCCAAAGCCCAGCCCCACTAGGGAGAGGAATTAGTAGATAAGGAACACATGCTTAACCTTTCCTAGGACACTGTGGCACATTGTGATATTCAGGCTCAAGATATGATTTCTCTGGGGGTGCAAAAGCAGAGGGCTCATGCCCAGCCCCACCACCAGTCAGATGCCCACACAGATGCCTGCCTTGCCCCACGTCCAACTGGAGCCCTTCCACAGGAACAAGTGGACCACAAAGATGTAGCGCTCCAGGCCAATGCAGGTGAGGAAGAAGATGGAGCTGTACATGTGCCCATAGAAGAAGGCCACCATGGTGTGGCACAGGTAGTCCCCAAAGAACCAGTGATTGCCCAAGAGGTGGTAGGAGATCTTGAAGGGAAGCAGGAGGACAAAGAGCAGGTTGGCACTGGCCAGGTTGAGCAGGAAGAGGGTGCTAGAACATCTGAAGTTGGTCACCAGGACCCAGCAGGCCACAGTGCTGGTCAGCAGTGCCACAAGCAGGTCCACAGAGTAGAGGGCAGGGAGGAGACAGGTGGTGAGGATGCTGTTGAGAAAAGCTTCCACAGAGGCACTAGGGCATGTCATTTCTTCTTGGGGAGTGAGGAGGATCAAGACTTGCCCTTTGTCAGGCACTGTGGAGGACACAAGGCATCAGGCTTGGCCAAGAGCCCCCTCCCACTGCCCCTTCCCACTCAGGACCACTCAGAAGATGTCACCCCTCCCTGCAGAGCCGCCAGCAAATGCAGGAGCAAGCATCTCCCTGCCAGGGGAACCAGGACATGTGCAGCTGACCCCCAAAATGTCTGGGAAAGAGCAAGAAGGGGACAGAAGGGACAGCAGGGAGATCCACAAGCTCTGCAGGAAGCACAGGCAGAGAAAAAGCAGGACAAAGAGAAGTGAGAGCTGAAGGGGATGGGAGAGGGACAGAGGGACCGGGAGACAGATGAGGAAAGGACTGGCTGGGGACCCCTTGTGATTCCAGATGCCTCCTACTGAATGCCACTGCTCAGCACCGTGCCCATGTCCCCATCACAGGGTCATGCCAAGCCAGGGGCCCTATGTCCTCCCATGTGACACGAGACCCCACATGTCCCTGTGCCTGGGGGCTGAGGCTCCACTGCCCCACATGCCCCCACATCCCAGGATTAGTGCCCTAGCACCCCACATCTCCCTGTGCCCCAGAACCAGTGCCCCTGCACCTCCCATGTCACCACATCTCAGGACCAGTGCCCTGCGTGTGCTCATGCACAAGGACTTGGTCCCCAGCATTCCCAGTGTCCCTGTGCCCCAGCACTTCCCACGCCCCCCTGCCCAAGGACGTGAGCCCCAGTGCTCCCCACCACCCCATTTCCCCATGTCCCAGTCTCCCTGTGTTCCCTTGACCCCATCTCCCGTTGTCCCTGTCCCCCTGCCTCCCCGTCTCTCCATCTCCCGGTTGCCCCATGTCCTTGTGTCCCCACATCCCCGCCTCCCCGTCTCCTCGTGTCCCCGCGCGCCTGCGTCCCAGCGCTCCGGCAGGACGTGCAGCACTGACCACTAGGCGGCGCGCGGGGCACGGCGGTGGGCGTGGCTTGCCTGGCGTGGTAGGCGGTGCTTGCCCCGCGCGAGGTGTAGCTCCACTGAGAAAAGAGTGAGTCGAGGGGGGTGGTGCTTGTCGGGGGAGCGGGAGGGGCGGAGCCGCGCGGAGGGTGGAGCGGGGCCGGTCCTGGCAGTTCCGGGATCCGCGCACGCGGGGCGGTGGCGGGGGAGGGACCGGGACCGGGACCGGGACCGGGACCGGGACCGGGACCGGAAGCGCAGTGATGCAGCCGCCGCCGCGCAAGGTGAGCGCGGGGCCTGGGCGGGGCACTGGGGCGGGTCCCGGGGACGGGCGATCGGGACTGGGTCCTGCAGCGGGGATCGGGAGTCGTCCGCGGCGGAAAGTCGTCCGAGGCCAGTCCTCACTGGGGCTGGGAAAGCGGGGCCGCGTCTGGGCGGTGGCTACCGGCACCTGCAGTGGCACCCGGGGATGGGGGCAGCGGGGACCGGGGCCGGGACCAGCGGGGGCAGGGCACGGCCCCCGCATCCCAGTCCGGCCGGGTGCGCACTAGTCCCCGGGCGCTGAGCGGTGCCGTCCCGCAGGTGAAGCTCACCCAGGAGCTGCGGGTCCACCTCCTCGAGCAGCTCTCGGGCCTGCAGGGCAAGCAGCAGCGGGACGCCGAGCTGCTGGAGGACATCAGGTAGGGTCCCCCACACATGTCGTTGTGTTCCTGCCCCCAGCTGAGACCGGCCAGCTGATCCCACGTGTGGGGCAGGGGCCAGCCTGCCAGGCACGGCTCACCTTGAGCCTGCCGCATCGAGGTCGTGGGCTCCATCACCTGCCGGGGCAGCCAGATGGGGACACCCTGGTACAGAGTGGTGGCAAGGAGGAGATGGCCAGGGTGGCCCATCACTGCCCCCATGCGTGGGCGCCTGCCTGCCATGCGTGCCCTCTCCCCACAGGTCCTACAGCAAGCAGAGGGCCACCATCGACAGGGAGTACGGGCAGGTAAGGACCAGTTTCAGGACCAAGGGCCCAAGGAGGTGCGAGCACCGAGTTCCCTCCTTCCCATCCTTCCCAAGCAGGGTATTCGGTTCCCGGGCAGGGCACGGCCCCACATAGGCACTGGGAAATTATCTGAGCAAAGCAGGGCTTGGCTGCTCCGTGCCGGCTGTGGAGGGCAGTGGCAGATGGGTTCAGCATGGCTGGGACACCAACCATGTTAGGGCACCCTCTAGGGTGCTTTGCTGAGCACAGGGTGGCCCCAGCATTGGGTGTTTTGGGGGCCTGGAGGGAAAACCTTGTGTCGGGGGAGAAAACTGCTCAGCTCCGCTGTCTGCTGGGTCATCCTGGGTCATCGCAGGGCTCTGCTCTTAAATGTCAGAGCCTGGGTTTGCTCCATGAGACATCCCTGCAGCATCCCCTGGGGGCACCCTGCAGCAGATACGACCTCCCCGTTCACCTGTTCCCTGCCCACGGCCAGGTGCCATGCTACCCCCTTTCCCCAGCCCTGGCTGGGGGGGACCATACCCCCAGGGTTGGGGTCTTGCTGTGCTTGGCTTTGCTGGGGGCTCCTCTGCCTCTGCAGCTGGTGTCCCCTTGCCAGTCCTCTGTCCCAAAAGTTGCAATGGGGGTTCCTCTCGTGGTGGTGGCTGCTCCCCAAAAACGGTTTTCTGTGGGCAGTGTGATGGGGTCTTTGCTGACACCAAGCCACTGTGGGGTGTATGTGTCCCTTGCTCTGGGGACACACATGGGGTGGACAGCCGGTGTGGGGGAGCCCAGTTTTGGCTCTGGAGTGGGATGGCAGGGTGCTCGGGTACCTGGCAAGGTTGGGGAGTGCTGGTGACAACAGGTCTGTCTACAGGCATTGCAGAGGCTGGCAAGCCAGTTTGTGAAAAGAGATTGGCAGCGGGGCCGCAGTGAAGCTGGCGACTCTAGGTGGGCTGGGGACAGGGATGGGGATGAGGGGCTGGGGGTGCCTGCGTCCATCTGTGGCCCTCCCAGCTGGGAGATGCCTAATGCCAATCAGGATTTGGGTGTCCTGGGGATGCAAACCTGGGTGGGATGTCCCCATATAGCATGTGCTACCTGACTTGGGAGGGGACCGCAGGGGTTGAGGGTGCTGGCTGTGCTGCTGGTCACCTGCAGAAGCTGGCAGGGAGGCAGGAGAGTACCCTTCCCTGTCTTAACTGCTGTGTCCACAGGAGTGTGGTTGCTGTCTGGAAAGGTGTCATCGAGGGGACTGCGCATGCAGGACAGGTCCGTGTCACTGCTTCAGAGAGCTACCGCGCCCTCGCCGCAGAAGCCACCCGGACTGCCCGCCTCTCCAAGGAGAGGATGCTCAAAAAGGTACTGGAGCGAGGACATGTCCCCTGTGCCTGGGCGGTGGGGACAGCTATCCCCCCCAGCTGACATTCCCCGCAGGGCATCGAGCGGCTGCAGAAGGCGCAGGCAGAGCTGCTGGAGACAGTGAAGGAGCTGGACAAGGCAAAGAAACAGTTCACCCACCTCCAGCGGAGCAGTGAGGTAGCCAAGGACAAGGCGGCCGACGTGGAGGCACGGTGAGCAGAGGGGACCATGGTGGGGTGCTGCCATGGCCACAGCATAGTCTTACATAATCCCCAACCTCCCTAGGCTCCGGAAGAGTGACCGGAGGATATTTCACACCAAGGCCAGCCTGCAAAAACTCAGTGCCAAGGTCAGCAGTGCAGGGGGGTGGTGGGGTACCCAAGCAGAGGAATGTGGGGGGACACTGGGTGGTGGCCCCCACCCCATCACCAAGCTGTGCTTTTCCCGTCCCTGCAGTTCTCAGCACGGCTGGCCGAGCACTCGAGGCAGCTCGTGGGGGTGCAGAATGAGTATGGCTTCGCCCTGGTGTCTGCCACTGCCCACCTGGATCATTACCAGCGGGTGGAGCTGCCTGCTGCCATGCAGGTAGGAGATGCCTGGACCTCTCCACCTCCTCTCCCTGGGGTCCCACAAGAAGCATCTCCCCAGTGCCACTGGGAGAGGGTGCAGCGGAGAGGGTGCAGCAGAGAGGGTCCCACTGGTGTGGGGACAGGGCTGACTGCCCTGGGGGGGTCAGCGATGCTCCCCAGGGGGATGCAGGCAGTGCTGAGGGAGTTTCCCACTCGTTTTCCCCCCAGGCGCTGGATGGTGACCTCTATGAGCGGCTGCGGGAGCACTTGTCGGCAGCCAGCCGGACGGAGGTGGAGACCTGCCGGGCTACACGGGACTGGTTCCAGGGCATTGCAGAAGCATCTGCACGGGTAATGGCACCCATCCGGGGAGCGGGGTGGGGCAGGAGAGGGCAGACGAGCCCCTCGGCCCCACGCTGCTCCCCTACCACAGGTGTGCCGGGAGCAGGACCTCCTCCTCTTCCTGCAGGACCACCCTGCCTTCACCCTGGCCCCAGAGCAGCGCTTCCAGCTCACCGGAGTGGAGGAGGTAGGAGGGGCTGGGGGGCATGACATTACACCAGGGGCAGTCTGCACATTCAGCCCCTTCTCAGCTACCATGTCCTCACTCAGGTATGCCTGCTGCCACCCGAGGATGACAGGGCCAGCCTGGAGAAGGAGGCAAGGCGCTGGGCCACGCGAGTGGCTCGGGACCACAAAAACAAGGCACACAGTGAGGAGGTGGGTGCTGTTCTTCCACACGGAGCATGGTGGGTGGCTCAAGGAGGGGCTTTCCCTGCCCCCTAACCAGCTCCCGCCACCCCACTGACCCACCCAGTGCCCACCCAGGTGCTGCAGCGGCTGGAGGCCAGGCGGCAGCAGGTCCCAGAGGTGGAGGCGACTGCAGTGGAGCGGCAGATGGAAGAAACAAGGGAAAACATACGGAAGGCAGAGGTGGGTCCCCTGGGCAGGAGGCTCTGGGTGGCTTTGAGGTCTGTCACCCCCAGGGTGGGGGACACAGGGATGGGGAGGTGTGGAGGCTGGGGATGCAGCGCTGGGGGTGCTTCACCATCGTGGCAACCACACTGGGGACCAGGGGCAATGGGGCTTGCTGAGCTGTCCCCCCACCCCACAGGTGTCCCCTTAGACATTGACAATGTGTGTGTGTCCCCAGGCCAGCCGAGTGAAGGCAGAGGCACGGCTGGCGCTGCTGCAGGCAGCGGGGCTGGATGTGGATGCTTGGCTGGCAGGGGCTATGGTGGGGACAGGTGAGGAACCACCCACAGGGCTGGATCTGGCTGAGTTCGATGACTACGAGGACAGTGACAAGCTGGAGGAGGAGGATGAGCCTGGCCCTGCTGCCCGCACCTACCCCTACACCTGCCGGGTGATCTTCGGGTACCAGGTACAGCCACGGCTGCTTGCTCTTTACCCTGCCTGCCCACCCAGGGCCAGCACTCCAGCCTCCCTGCCACTTTATCCCATCCCCTGCAGGGCTGTCAGGCAGACGAGCTGTCCATCACCCAGGGCGAGGAGCTGGAGGTCGTCGAGGATGGGGATGCAGAGGAGTGGGTGAAGGTGAGAGCAGGCTCAGCCCCACCCCCACGCTAGGGGGGACATGTTTTGGAGGTCCCCAGGGCTGTCCCAGCCCCAGGGGCTGAGATTTTCACAAGCTTTCTGCTCCTTCAGGCACAGAACAAGGCAGGCCAGGTCGGCTATGTCCCTGAAAAGTACCTACTGTCCCTCGGTGGTGAGCTGGGGGTGGGGGCTGGCCCCCCAGGACCCTCTGCCCTGCACCGCCAGCTCTCCAACATCATGGCTGCAGAGCTTGTACTAGAGCCTGGAGGTGGGTGCCAGGGTGTCACCTCCCCTGCAGAGGGGGACTGATGCGCAGGGCTGGTGCCTGGGGGATGCTGAGCCCCTGCAGCAGCAGCATTGGGGGGTGCTGAGCTCCCACCCCATCCTCCCCACAGCCTGGTTGGTGCGAGCCCTGTATGACTACGAGGGACAGAGCCCTGAGGAGCTGAGCTTCCCCGAGGGGGCCATCATCCGGGTGCTGCCACGTGCCCCCGGCGAGGTGGACGACGGCTTCTGGACAGGCGACTTCAATGGCCGCGTCGGTGTCTTCCCCTCCCTGGTAGTGGAGGAGCTCACTGGGGGCCAGGGAGCAGCTGGGCAGGTCGGTGGCAGGAAGGTCACTATGTCCCCTTGGTGTGGGGCAGCCCCCCATTTCTGCCACGGCTGCTGGTGGGTGGACGCCCTCCCTGCTGTTCCCATCCTTCTTGGCTCTGTCTTTGCAGGAGCTGCCATCGCCGTCCCCACCGCCCTTCTCTCCTCCCAGCCTTGTGCCTGGGACCAGCCTGGCCCCCAGCTCCTCTCCTGAAACACCGCTGGGAGGTGAGTGCCAGTGCAGGGCTGGGAAAGGGGATGGGGTGTTTGTGCAGAGAGCTGGGCTGAGCAGCTGGGCCCTTCCAGGTTGTAGGCAGGATGGCACAGGCAGCGGGCAGAGCTCTCCAGACCTAGCAGCCACCCGCCTCCGGCCGGTAAGCCCCATCACAGTGATACTGTGCCCCCCAAACCTGCCCTCAGTCCTCCCATAACAGGGAATAATGCCACCTGTGTACCTTGGAGAGGTCTGAAGGGGGGGCAAGTGGCCTCAGCATGGTGGCAACCACTTCTCCTTTCCTCTCTCCGCAGCTCCGTGCACCCCCACCACCACCCAGCAGAGCCCCCGAGCCTGACTCCGAGCTACACTTCAGCTGACCCTACATGTTCCCCTGTCCCTCCCAGCTGCTGTCCTGGCGGCAGGGACTGGCACTGCCCCATGCTCTGAGCTGGTCTCTTCGGGGGCCACATCCTACCCAGCGCTGCTTGCGGAGTGGTCCTGCATCCCTATACAGCATAGGGCATCCTGGCGGTCCCTTTATCGGGGTGCTCAATACCATGGCCAGGCCCCACCTCACCCAGCTCTTGCCTCTGCCCCTTCTGCCTGGCATCGCCTGTGCAACCCCAGTGTAGCCCTGGTTCCCCGGGGGCGGATCTCAGCCCCGGGGCCCTGCCTGCCCCCCAGGCACCTCCCTGCAGGCAGGAGTGGGCAGGTGCGGGCTGTGCCCCAATAAACCCAGTTGACTCTGCCAAGGGGTTCAGAAGCTTTAATGGTTTTAGCTTGTCTATGTACAGTGCAGTTACACACCAAAGCTCACCGCGGGCACCAGGGCTGCCTGCTAGCCTGGTCAGGGTGCGATCCTGCGCCCAGGGCCGGGCTGCGGCCCCTCCTGTGCCGGGACGTGGCTGGAAGCTCCTCTCTCCGCCAGCATCTCCCAGGGACCTGCAGGGTCCCTCGCTGGTGCAGGATTTGTGCCTGAGACCGCTCTGTGTGGCAGGGGTGCCCTGGAGGGCTGTACTCTGTGGTGAATGTGCCGGGTGGGTGGGGGAGTGCTGCCCCCTGCCCCAGGGGGGATTGAGCTGCTGCCTCCATCCCTGCCCCTCGCTGCAGCCCCCTCTGATGCATCTTTCCCCCAGCACTGGGGGGCTGCAGGGGCTGGGCGGGCAGCGGGGACTGGGTGCTGTCCTGCCCCTGCCAGGCCTGAGGGTCCCCCAGGGGGGTCTCCGGGGCAGGTGCAGTGGGTGGGAGTTGGGTACCTATTGCCAATGGGATGAGGTCTGGCGCTGACTGCAGTTGTCTGTAACGTCGGCGCGTCGCTCCGGCCATGCCAAGCGCGTAGCTGCCCACCCGGGGCCAGGGCCAGCTGCCCTGCGGTCTCCCCATGGCAAAACCCCCAGCCCAGCTTGGGGGCCGGGAGCCGCGTGCCTCCCATCCATGCTCCAGACAGGAGCGGAGAGGAGCTGTGGGGAGAGGGGCAGGATGGGGCTTGTCCCTGTGGCCATGGCATTCCCCTATGCCCAGAGCCAGCACAGCCGGCAGCCAGCGGCACTGCTGTGGCTGGGCACGCAGTCAAGAGGCCCTGCCCGTGCAGGACCCAGTGCATTGGGAACCAACCCTATTGGAGAAGGGTTCACCCTCTCTCCACCACCAGGCTGTGACCCACCGGGGCAGGGGCACTGCCAGTGCCTTCCCACCCCACCCTGGACATCACCCCAGGGGCTGGGGACAAGCACTCACGTCACACAGTTGCTCCTCGGTCCTGCACCATGGCGCTGGGCTCCTGCGGGAGGGAGGAGGAATGTGTATGTCAGCACTCTCGCAGGAGCAGGGTGCTGGGAGGGAGGTGGGACAGGATGGAGGCTCTGTTGTCCACAGCAGTCACACACAGGCAGGTGTGCACAATGCCACTGAGGCTCCAGGAGCTGACTACAGACCAAGCCCCATTGCCTGTTGGGCATGTTGAGCAGCAGCTAACAACCCTTGTGGTGGCCCTGGCTGGGACCTAAGGGACAAGGGATTGTCGAAGCAGCACCAGGGCGCGGTGGCAAACATCCCAGTGAGGTCTGGGTCCCACCGTTCTGGGACCTGTGTCCTTGAGCACACTGAAGCAACACCCCAAAGCCTAGGGTCTAAGGCAAGAGCCTAGCACCACAGATGGGACAGACGAAGAGGAGAAAATCACAGTGTCATTGGACTTGTCTTCCATGCACATCTTTCCCTAGAGATCAGAGGGGCCATGGCCATCTCCTGAGGCTTGGTGGGCCATGGGAGAAAGGAGGACCTGTCACCACTTCTCCAGACCTCTGGAGAAGAGCTGCAGCCCATCGGCTCTGTCTGGCGTGGCTGCCTTAGGCTACCGTTCTCCATAAAGTGGCTCAAAGCTCCAGCCTGGAGGAGCCCAGACCCTTCCAGCCCAGCCATCAGAAAGCAGAGGGACACAATAAACTCAGTGTGTTCCTGCTCTTTCCTTAGCCTACATTTAACTAGGCACCTTTCCCCATGCTCACCTTGGTAGGGTGACACCACACCACATAACTTCCTCCAGTCCCCTTCCTTGAAAATTGTCTTTCTCTAACTGCAGAACCACAGGCAAGCATGTGAGTGAATGTGTTGGGAGTCTGCTACCACCACTGACAGCATCATTTGCTCAGTAGTAACAGCCCAGAGGCAGTGGCAGGGAGGAAATTCCCCAAATTGGGCCATCAACAGCCAAGCAGAAAGGTGTCCTTGTAAGTGCTGCCCTGGAGCTCTCTAGCACATCCAGCAAGGTGGTTGTGTAGAAAGGTTGGGAGATACTGGGGTGCTGGGAGCCCTCCAGCTCTGGCCAGGGTGGGCTGTTCTCTCTGAGCACAGCCAGCACCAGCCCCTCCAGAGCAAGGAAGAACAACCAAGAAAGGACCAGTTGGCTTCAGCATTTCCTAGACTTCAAGGCAAGAAAGGCTCCTGGAGACATCTGTCCCTGCCTGTACATTGCTGGCCGTGTTGAGCCTCAGCACTGCAGTGAAGCAACAGTTCTGGAGAAACTAAGCTGTGTGCAGCAGCAGGGTTCCCCCAGGTCAAGAAAAAATTATCCCAGTGTATGTCCTTAAAGAGCCCAGCCACAAATGAAATGCACCCCTTGCTTGAGGGGCAGCTGGCAGCAAGTCAACCAATGACCTGCCTTTTCCCTGTAGTGCAGATACCAGCAGGGTGGGAACTGTCAGGATGACTCTGCATGCTCCATACAACAGAAAGCAGATGGGGAAAATGCAATCAAAAAAGGTAAGCAGAAACAGGGTGGGCAGGACAGGGCAGGTTCCATGCCACAGTGAGACCAGCACAAGCCTCAGCTTGCCCGTCCCCATTGCACAGCTCATGCCACCACACTTGTGCTGGTTGATCTTGTTGGCAGCAGGACTTGGGGTGCTGTGCCACAACCCTTCAAACCCTCCAGCCTAGTGAACCACACAGGGACAAGGAAGAGGAGGAACCTACCTGCTGCCCCATGTCCTCCACTGCGGGCTGTTTTCTGCTGCTGTTGTCTCTTTCCAACTCATCAGCCTGTTCGTGCAGGCTCAGGCTCCCATGAATATCCGACACTTCATCTGCCGACCCCAGTCCAGTCTCCTCCAGGCAGATGCTGGCTCCTTCCTGCACCAGCTCTCCTGGGATGCTGGGACTCGACCCTCCCAGCACCCGATGGCTCAGGAGCTTCCGCTGGCAGCTCGCACTCCCAGGAGCAGTGCCAGCATCCTGCAGTGAGCCTGCCACGCCAGACCCCTTGCCTGCCCATCTGCTGTCACGAATGCTGGAGCTGGCTGGTGTGTTCGGGGCTGGAGTGGTGGAGTGGCTCTGCTCCCGACCCTTGCTGCTCTGGGTACCCTTCTGGACGGCTCCATTCTGCAGGCCACCCATGGGGCCAGTCCCATTGCGAGCCCGCTCGCGCTGGAGCCGGTCGCTGCTGTGCTCCAGCTCCTCTGTGCTCGGCTGCCGGCTGCCATCTGGCAGGGGACCGTCCTGCTGCTCGTGGAAAGTGGGTTTCTTCCCGATGTGTGTGACACGAAACCTGGAATGGGGGCAGTATGGATCAAAATCCTTTCCCTCCTCTCCCCTAGCTGTATTTCCAGCTTGCCTGCACCTCCAGCCTTGGATGTCCTCTCTTTGTCATTGACTTGTGCTGATCTCCAACCTTTCAGAACCATTCAACACCACTGACCCCCACTTTAGCCATGCCCCCACTGACTAAGCCCCATTTTCCCCTTCATTTTTGGGAAAACAAATACAAAGAGAAGGATGAAAAGGTCAATCCAGATGTTCGCTGGTGCAGACCCTGCCAGCCTGTCCTCCCTGCAGCAAGATGGGTTGCAGCTCTTGGAAATGCTCCAAGATGAAACCTGGATGAACAGGAGCTTGTACAGAAACTCAGGTGTTGATTCAGAAGGTAAAATGCAAACCAGCTAAGCCTGGTGAGGAGGGGATGGTCACGCAGATCTGCAAGGACATTGCACCTAGTGACTGGCTGCCATCAGGGGAACAAGAGCCAGAGTTTTTGGCAGACAGTACTCCGAAAGTGAGAGCAGGGACAGGGCTTCGGCAGAGCGAGCTGTATTTGGGTATGGGGATCAAAGGCAGGAGGTGCTGTTTGGCAAAAATCTGCCAGAGCACATTTTACACCATCCCCTGGAGTGATGGATGGTACCTAGGTGGTTCACCAAGATTCCACCATGTACCAGGTAATAGCTCAGAGCTCCAGGACAGGCAGGAGAACAGCTGCAGAAGTTGATCTGACACCCTCAAAGGGTGCATTTATAATCAGAGGTGGTGTAATATTGCATGTGGGGAGAAGAGGGAAGTTAGGGATCTACCATAACTTTGGGATTTGTGGGGGGTAACATGTAGGCAAAGCCTAAAAGTCTGAATTGTATGCAAGCTGGTTGTGACTAATACTGTGACTCCTCTTTGTAAGCAATGCAAGCCACTGCTGGACCAGCAGATGGGAAATCTCTTCCATGGTGAGCTCATGTCCACCAGCCAAAGAGCACTGATCCCACCAGAGAGACCTCATGCAGCCTATGGAAACTCACCTAGCAACTGCTCTCTCTGCACTTGAGTCACAAGCAGAGAAGCTGCAGATGGCCCTGGCTCTGCTGAGGTTCAGCTGTGAGTCAGCATCAGGGCAAAATACAATTTCAGCAGCAAAGGTCAAGCACTGTTGGGGTTGAAAGAAGAACAAGACCCAAAGGTCAAGCATATGGCAGTAGAGCCATTCTGAAGGAAGAAGCTGAGAAGAAAGGTCTGAGAGATAAGAACAGACGCCAGATGAGATGCCAGAGATGAAAGAGACCACTGCCAGACTGAAGACCAGGTGGTAGTCTGCAGACAGTACAGAGCCCTCAGGACTGGAGTCAGAAATGCTGCTCATTATTAGAAAGGTCAAGAAGAGAAATGCTCCAGCTCTGGACAAGGTACCCACAGGACTGCTCGGGTCAGGCTGAGAAGCAGCAATGTGACCCTTCAGGTCTATCCAGATATTTGGAGACAAGGCACCAGCACTGCGATTTGGGAAGACCAAACAATGTCCCAGTCCCAAAGAGGGATGAGGAGGAGGCATGAGTGCCAGGATCATTTCTTGGCAATGCCATTGAGCAATGTCAGCCTGGAAGAGCCAGGAACAGATTCAAAGAGTAGGCAGGGTTCAGGCTGGAGGGGGCACAAGAAGTAACATAACCAACCTCAGGATGGTGAGGGGAAAGGCACTGGAGAGGAGAGTGCTGGCTGTCTACCTAGTCATCATCGCTAAGGCATTTGATTCAGTGGGACATGACATGTGGTGGCTGATCGGGCTAAGGATGGAGGGTAAGATGCAGGTGCTTTGGTGGACAAGCTCTGCCACTGACAAAAACTGGTTTAGGGAAAGCCCTAAGATAAATAGTAAATCATCCAATAATATAAGAGTACAGGTCATATAACCCTGATTACCTCAGAAGTATGGAATAATTTAGATGTGAAAGGTCCTCAGGAAGTCTCCAGTCCAACCCACTGCTTGAAACTGGGCCACCTCTCACCCTCAATCAGGTTGCCCAGGGCTCCATCCAGTCAGGTTTTGGAAATCACCAAGGATGGAGATCACTCCACTCCTCTGGGCCCTGTCCCAGGGCTGCACCATTCACAGGGTGAAATAGTTTTTCCTTACGTCTTTTCTGGATTTGCCTTGTTGCAGATTGTGGCCATTGCCTCTTGCCCTTCCCTGTGCATCTCTTGAGAATAGTCTAGTTCTATCTTCATTTAAACTCCCCTCATCCCTTTGAGCAGTTTTAGGGAGCAATTAGATATCGCCACCACCAGCACCTTATATGTCTCCAGGCTAAACAAACCCCATTCCCTCAGCAGCTCCTCACATCCCACATGCTCCAGCCCCTGATAATCTTGGTGGATCTTCAGTAATCTCACTGCTTTCCACTCTTTTAGTGATGAGCCTGTGCCTACCAGCCAGGGACCAGACTCAGTTTGTGAGCTTTAGCTAATTGGGAAAGGGGATGGACTCTCAACCACTGTGTCCAAGACAAAAGCAATAGCAAAAAAAAATAGAGAGAACAAGACCTGAGGATTGCTGCAGAAGAGGTGGGTTAAAGGAGCTTTTGTATGCAGGGTCAGTTATGAGTCAAAGTACTTCATGTAATCAAGATATTTGCAGTAAATATGACACAGCAAGGGCAGTCCCAGAAAAGTCATCCAGGATCTGAAAGAGCAAAGGGGCCAGCTTGAAAAGGAGAACCAGAATTTGGAGGTAGTTCTGTACCTCATGGGCACATAGACCCCTTAGCAGTTGGACCTCATACCAAGGAGATTCAGGAAGTGGAACTTTTAAAGTGCAACCTTGGAGAAATGTAATGACTGTCCTGTTAAGAAGGTTGATGTGATACAGGATATTAACAAAGGTAGAGAGAAAACCAAGATTTGAAGGAAGGTGCCTTTAGGAAAGGAGACTGTCTTCTATGGCACTCAGAGGTGAGTGAGAGGAGACTGAGAAGAGCATGGACAAAGGACACAGAGGAGTGGATGGAGCTGGGTACCAGGCAGGGAATGAGATTAGCCACGGATATGCAACTGTGCAGAGATCTGGCTTACCAAACACCACCACCAAGGGCAGCTGACAGCAACAGGCAAAGAGGAAGCCAGAAGCTGTCAGTCTTCAGAAGGTGTGATCTTAGCTGGAGTTCAACATGGGAGGTCTGGCATGTGTTTCCCCTTCCCCAGCTCCCCATCAAGCCCCCAATTCACCTCCCTACTGAGACTCCTAGCTGTGATGGTGGAAAACCCCACACCCTCTGATGCTCACTTGGGCTGAACATCACCATGAGAAGACTGTTTCTCTGAGCCACAACATGCAGCTTCATCAAGCCTTAGGCCTTGAATGAAGACCTGCTGCAGGATCTGAGCAGAGCTTTGTGTCTCACAAGGGTGGCCATCCAGGGACTGCAGTTGTTTGTCACCCAGTGCTGGTCACCACTGCAGTAGGGTGCTGAGCCCTGTATGACTTTGCTAAAGGTCTTGTGCATGCTAAACCTTTCTACTGGGGAATAGGGCAACCTGTGCAAGACTGCAGGTTGTACTAAAGGTTATTTACTACACAGACACCACAGGAAGCTGAGGAAGTCCGTTGAGGTGAGACCAGGTGGGGACTGGAAAAGTATTTGTGGGAAGTATGAGGTACACTCCCCTATTCTTGTATTCCTGCCATGTCATCTAATTACAGTCATCATTAGAGGCAATGATCTGAAGCACAGCCACTCTTTCATTGTGATGCTGGTGGCTGGCAACTTGCACCTGGGACCTGCTGTCACCTCCTCCCTCTCCTAATGAGATCCCTAAAACCTGGGGTCACTGCCCCTGTTGGGCAGCAAGACCCCTGCTTGCATGTAGCTGGGACAGCAGGCTTTGAAAGGACATGGATTTGGGGCTCTGCCCAGCACTGAGTCAGCAGGACAAGCCAGGCTTGAGTCACCTTCCTGGAGAAGGAGGGAAGCCAGCTGTGTGTCATGGCCTGCCACACACCACAGGCATTTCCAGGTGCAAGAGGTGCCTGGATCCTTGGAACTCCCAGCTGCAGAACTACTGCTGGGGCATCTAAACAGGGAAGAGCAAGAGGGTGTCTGGCATGGGGCAAGTGAGGAAGGGGAGAGGAACGGGGGAACTGAGAACACTCTCCATGATGCTTGCTCCATCAGAACAGAGGGACCTTGTCTGGCAAGGCTCGTTTAAGTACCTGCCCACTGAGAAGACGGTAGTCTCTCCAGGATGCATCCTGCCTTTGCCGTCCTTGGACCGTCCTTGTCGATGCAGTGGGTGCCTCTTCCTCTTGCTGCAGTGGATGCAGGGGGCCTGCGTAGAGCCCAGATGCACTGTGTGGTGATGTGGTGGGCCCCCATCCTGGCTGTTACGGTGGGGACAAAGGCTGCAATAGGAGAAGGACATGATAGGTCGTGTTATCTGGAAGAGAATTCCAACCCTGGTGCAGCCTCACTGCAACAAACCCTGAGAACTGCAGCTCTGGAGGGGACCTCCTCTGAGACAGAAATAAAGAAGAGCTATTCCCCTTAACACTGGGGTGAAGCGCTCATTGCAACCCTCAGGGGAGCAGGACTTCTTGTTGGGAAGATGCTTAATAACAAGCTGGAAGGGGGCTGGCTGCAAAGTCACCAGAGCAAGGTGATACCCAAAGGCTGCTTCTCCCTTATTCTGCAGGTACCACAAGCTGATATAGGCTTCCCTCACCTGGGCACTGGCAATGGGATGTCCCCTTCATTGTCCCCCAGCATCTCCTTGAGGGCCTCTGCATTTGCTGAAGAGAGAGGAAAAAAGGGATGTGTCAGCCAAAGTGGTCAGCATGTCTCCAGGCCAGCTCTAGGAAATGCTCACCTTCATTTTGTATGATGCATCTCACAATCTTCTCTACAGTGTCTTCGTTCAGCTCCTCCTCTTCATCTGAAAAGAGAAAACATGGCACTGAGGGCTGGGATTCAGAGACTCACCTCACCAGCCCCTCCCCAGGAGCAGCCACATCAACAGAGAGGTTGGAGAAGCCTTGCGTCCCCCATCATGCTGGGAAGCCCCTGGAGAACACCAGATCCCTCACCCTAGAAAAGAAATGGCTAAAATTGTAGCCATTGTACAGGGAGATGGGAGTTGTGTTGCTCCTTCAGAACTGGGGAGCATCATGAGAAATGAGTGGGAAGCAGGTGTGAAACAAGCCAAAAGAGGAGGCTCCTTGTGGGGACAGTCCAGCCCTGGAGCCCCTGGCTACAGGATGCTGTAGGGGCTAAAAGTCTCCAAGGGTAAACAGGACAAGTTCACAGAGAAGAAACCTACTGAGGCCTGTTAAATATGGAGAAACCATGTCTGATGGAGAAAGCCCCAGAGCTGCATAGCTCCTAGAAGCTTTAAAGAATATGCTGGGGAAACTTAGCTCGGTGTCTACTCTATTGTGGTATTCATCCCAGCATTCATTGCAACCTGCTTCTGGCCACTGTTGGAGGCAGGAGGCTTGGCTGGCTAGACCTTCAGCCCAGACTGCAATGTTATATGTTCCTATGAGCAGGTCAGAGCTGTGGTCTGGCAGGCAACTGCCTCAAAGAGCATGGTCAAGGGCTGCCACTATGATCCTGGAAGCCCATGGAGATGCTGTGGCATCTCCAATGGGCAAAGCCAATCCTAGGAAGTTCAAACACTGTCTCCATGTCATGTGCAGCCAAGTCATTAAAGCCAGAGGAGGATATCCAAGGACACCTGGAAGCTCCTGCTGTGTCTGTGGGTGAGCTGGAGGAGCCCTATTTACCTCCCATGCACAAGAAGTGGCAGGAGGAGGTGCTGATCCTCCCAAGCACTGCTGATACACAGAGAAGCTGGAGGAGTTATGTAGCACTACATATTTGGCCATGTTCAGTTAAGGAAGCAGCCAGAGGAATGTGTAATGTGTTTTCTCCATTTCAGCAGGAACTCATGAAACCACCAAACAACAGAACTTGTTTGGACCAGGCTCTAGTTTGCACCCATGCTTGATGCTGCAGTGACTTCCCAATGCAACTACCCAAGAGTGACTTACGGTGGCCTGAAGTGAGGAAGAAAAACCCTAAAGGTCCCCTTCTACATGGGGCACAGATCCCAAGGAAACACCGCTATTCCTCTGGCCTGCATGAACACAAAAGGGACTAGAAGAAGACATGACCAATAGCAAACACCATGCTGGCTCCATGCTGGACCTCCTAATGCTAAAAGAGCAAAGGGATAGCTTGTGCCCTGTCTGGGGGATTGCTTTCCTTGTAGGGGACATGGGTTATAATTCACATGCTGGGGATTCAGCAGGACCTGGCTGTTCATCAGAATTACCTTCTGGTGATAACGCTGCTTTGGGAAGAGCCAGACGCTGGTTCCCAACTCCCTGGCACCAGCAGCCTTTGCCAGCCTGTGGAGCTGGCAGATCAGAGGGTTCTCTGGGCTGCACACTCCAAACCCCCAGGGAACACCATACTGCTCTCGCCACCCCATCCCTGTTTTTCCAACCCAGCAGCATGTGACAGGTAACCCTCCCAGCCCCAGCCCACATCCTAGAAGCATGTCTAAGGACCATCAGTCTACATGAGGTGAAAGCATCACCTGAGCCCCCACTGAGTCCCCATTGCCCCAGCACTCACTGGCCTGGAGCTCTGCCAGCACGTCTTTGTTATCTGGGTCGAGCTCATCCCGGAAAGTCCGGCACCGGTAACCCTTCTTCTTCAGGACATGGCAGATCAGGAAACCCACCAGCCCCATGATGAAGAAGACGAGAACAAGGAGGAAGACCATAGACAGGCTGTGCTGGGGGTCTGACTCCCCATCATCAGTGCTGTTCTGGTCTGACATGCGGATCTAGGAGAAGGGGGAAGGCAGCTCAGAGACCACAGTGCTCACCCCCCCCGCCAGGTTCCTCATGCCCCTCTTCCTCTTCCTTCCCTTCCTCCTGTCCACCCTGGGCAACAGCCAGCTCCCAGCTTGGGGTAGGCTGCCAAGGGCTCACGTCTTGCCCTGCAAGGTCTGGCATGGTGGAGGACCCCACGGAGGAGAGGGCGGGCTGGAGGAGGCTCGATGCAGTCTCCGAAGGACACTGCTGCCCCACACGCACCCAGCAAGAGGCATCCCAAGGGCAGCGGTGGCGGCAGCACCAACCCCGCAGGCCTGCCTGGCTCCCCCGTCCCTGCAGGAGGCTTCCCAAGGGCACCGGTCCCCCGGCCTCCCACGGGGTCTGCGGCGGGCGGCATCACCCCGCTCGCCCTTGCGGGAGAATGAGCATCCTCACCGCGCCGACACGCTCCCCCCCGCATCCCTCGCTACTCACGGCCGAGGGCCTCCGCCAGCAAAGGCAAAGGCAGGGCAGGCAGGGAGCCGCGGCAGCCGAGCTGGCGGAGGGCTGAGCCGGCCGGCAGCTCCTGCATCGTCCGGCCGCAGAACCGAGCTCTCTCCCTCCGCCCCAGTTCCCCTGGGCTTTCCCGTCTCCCTCCCCGGGGAGCTCGGGGGTCAGCCGCCCGCTCGCCGGCTCTGCTTCCCGGCGCAGGCAGGGTCTCCTCTGGCCGTCCCCCATCCCCGCTGCTGCGGCGGTACCTGGGCCTGCGGTCCTCCGCAGCGCTCTCCTCTTCACCTTCACCTGCCTCCTAGCAACCCTGCATCCCTATGGCTGGGGACCGTGGCAAACATCCTCTGGCCTCCCGGCTCCCGGCTGCCTTCCTTCCTCGGGAAGGATCCAAGCTGCTTCTGGCTGCCGCGGCAGGCTCTATCGCTGTCTACCAGCGAGAACACCCGCCTGTCCCAACCCCGGAAAAATCCCTCCGAAGCGGTTTCAGAGGATGAAGGTGCAGCAAGAAGCTTAGGGAAATGCCGGCAGCTGCAGTGGGGAGCAAACAGGAGCACCGCTCAGGGAAGCCGGTACTGGAAAGCTGCTGCCCGCCCCGGGGCAAATAACCTCACCCACATGCAAGCCAGCCCCAATTTCCCTTGGCACCCTCCTTTCAGAGGCTCTCAGCAATTTTTAGAGCACTGAATTGTGGTGATGGGAGGGCAGAGGGGTGGAATTGGGTCTCAGCAAGACCAGGACCGATCCCATACTAGTATGTGCAGGAGGACAGGGGTGCAAACACCCTCAGCATGATCACAGCACCTAGGAGATGGTGGGAAAAGGAGCCCCAGGAGACCTCAGAGTCCAAGACCCTGACCCAGCCCAACTGTCTCTCTCTTCTTCTTAAAAAAGGGATGGCTAAGCCATTTGAAATCTTCAGACATTGTGGTCCCATGACCTCCTTCTCCATCTCCACCGCATTATCCTCACTCTGGGAGGCTTCACCCAAATCTCCTTTGCTACTATAAATTAGGCTTGCTCCTTTCTGTCTTTTGCCCACCTGCCAGTTCTCCACCCAGACCTTGATAAGCACAGGCAACCCTTGAAATCCCTCCCACCCCATCTCTACTGAACCAAGTGTCTGTCTATATAAATATTCATTTGTAGGAGTTATCCCACCACACTCTGTGTTGCCATGAGGCAACCTGCAACTCCCCCAGGCTTTCAACTATGCAATGATGAGGGCTCCTGTCCTTCTCCGCAAGTAACCAAGAGTCGATTCTCAGGAGCCCAGGAGCCTCCCCCATCACCGTGATTTCAGGAGTTCACCGCATCTAGATGTCACCCATCTGTCTGCTGTTCTGGAAGGGAGGCAGGCCCTAAAATAGACAAACTATGGCAAGAAAAGACTACAGGCAGCAAGGCTTTCTGCTCCTGCCATGCATTGCTAGGGCTGGAGGAGAGGAGAGGTCTCCTGATGCTGGACCAACAAGCTGCAACATCATGTGAGTCTCTGCTGATCAAGACCTTAAAGGCAGTTTACTCCTTGCCCTTGTTTCTTCAAAGCAGGGGACCTTGCAAGTCTGGGTTTCTGTGGACCCCCAAGGGGATGCAGTCATGGTGAACTTATTCCCATTTTCCTCATGCCCACGCATGCTGTCCTGCACAATAAATCGCTCTTTATCCTCCCAGGCATTCCCGCCCACCCAACACATTGCTGCACCCTACCCCCCTTCCAGCCTTCAGCCATGACAGCTGTCTCTGCTTCAAGGGAAGATTCCCTGTTTCCCACAGCCTCTGGTGTCAAAGCATTTCCACAGCCTGGGGGGCACAGGATGGCACAGCAGGCCATCTGGGGACAAATCCTAGCCTCCATGGGGTGAACCAGGACAAGGAGGGGGCTCTGCTACCGTTGAGCTACTCCCGCCCAGCTCTGCAGTGGTTATCAGTTACCCCAGCTGATAGTGTTTCTCTTCCTGATGCTCCCTGCCCAGCATCATGTGCCCCCAGTTTCCATCCTGATTCCACCACCCCAGCCTCAGTACCCCTCCAGGCTGCTCAGTCCTCGTCCCACTGTGGGACCCTGTTAGCACTTTAATGGCCAGACCACAAGCCTTGTCCCATGCAGTGCCTTGCCAGTGATCCAGAAAAGACACCACAGCTCCTCTCTTCCCCAATTCCAGCCAGCATGACAGTCATGAATCCACACAGCTGAGCCCTGCCTCCCAAACAGGCTGGCCATGTCAATCCCACCCAGTGGGGACAATCCCTGTATGGAGCTAAGCCCCACACCATGCCGAGGAGGTGCAAACACAGCTGTGGGCTGGATGCCTGTGGTATGTCTGGAGGCTGGGCTCTGCATCATCTGTCTCCTCCTGCCCCTGTCCCAGTTCCTGTCCCCATCCTGTGCAACCCCACCAGCCAACTTAGTGCAAGCTGAGAGACAACAGCAATCTGGCCAGAGGTCTAGGGCAGGCAGCTGCCTGCTTGCTGCCTGCCTGCTGCACTCAACACCACCATACCCCTGCCCTTCCTTCTCAGGTCACCCAGCCAGGGCTCCTTAGTGGGTGCAGGCATGAATCCTGGGGGTCCTTGGAGGCTTTTGTCCCTCTTGTGACATTGCCTGGAGAAGCCCTTAAATTTTAAGCCACTGGGTCAAGAGGTGGCTGGGGAGGTAGGGGACAGAGCAACCGAGGAGAGTGTGGAGAGACAGCAATGTCCCCCATCATGCTGTCCCACAGCCAGCTCCAGTCCCAGTGTATTGCCACGTTACCTCTCGTCCGCTCTCTTCCCGTGCCTCCTCCATAGTCATTACGACAGACGTCACCCCACGAACAATGCGAACACGCCCGCTCAGGGGATCGTCCGCCACAGCCCCACTGGTTGTTCATGTGACCGCTAAACAGGCCATATCACCCAGCTCCAGCAACCCCATGGGCAGGCTCCTCCTGGGGTCTTCACTACAATGCTCAGCCCAGAAATTGCCATCATCTTTGCAAAAATGCTACATCCCATCGTGTCAAACATATCTCTGAAACTTAAGCCCTTATTTAAGTCTTTCAAACATCCCCGGCAAGCTAATGGCCTTTAAACCACAGCGTGGTTTTGTTCTCTGAGCACAAAGAGCATCTAAAAATATCCCTCTCCAATGCCTTCTTTGCACCACTCCAAGACCCATGAAGATGCCTGGAGCAGCAACCAGCTTCCAGAGTGAGTTCAGCCAGAAAAGCAATCCTCACTGGAGGCAAGGACATGTCTCTCTCCTCTTTGCCCCTTTCCCCCAGCCAAGCAGCTTGGCTGTGCCACGCAGGCAGCTCGGTGGCCCCAGCCAGACGCTATCTGGTGGCAGCACCTTGCAGAGCAGCGACCCAGCTATCGTCATGCCGAGTGAGCAGCCCCCACTGAGCCGTCAGTGCACTCCACGCGTTTGCTGCTACACCCTTGTTGTTCAGCATGTTTAAAGCTTATTTATTTAAGATGGTGGATGCTGGGCTCAGTGGTCACTGTGCCAGGGATCGCAGCTCTGAGTGTCCCTGATCACAGCTGTGCCCTGTGGGGTCACAGCCAGAGGGTCCTGGCATCCCCCAGAGCATCCTTGCTCCATGCTCAGGAGTTGGCATCCTAAAGCGAAACACACAAGGAGTGGTGTGGCAGGAGCAGTGTCCCAGCAGTAAGTGGCAGAGCCAGCAAGAAGCATCATTTAATCCCACAATTTAATTGCACCTTGACACTAGGTTTTGCACCTGCTTGCAGCCAGCATAGCACCCAAAATCCCATGCCGTCCCACCATCGCCTTGCTGCCCTGCCAGCCCCATCCTGCACACCTTGGGCCGTGCACACATGAAGCTCCCCTTGCTGCACACCGAGGGGTTCCGTCCAGCACATTTATTACCCAGCATCAAAATCCAGTCACTGAGAAGCCAGGAAATATCCTAGTGGTGATCTGTCGTTGACTCCATCCTTAGCCAGATCTTGGTGTGCCCCTTGGGGGTCCTTGTCCTTTGCTTGCTCCTCTCTGAGACCCTGCTTTATTGCAGGTTGTTTAGGCAGCCTGCCTTGAGTGCAGCACCCTTTGCCCCCAACATCCAGCCTGCAGGAAACAATTCGGCAGGAGACTAGCAGGACCAAGTCCTTGCCAAGTGCCTATTTTGACTAATTTGTTTTCTGAGCCTTTGGGCAAGACTACCTGCTTCTTTCATCCTTTCTTCTTTCCAGCCCACAGGGAACAGATTTTTGCTTCCAGCATCACTCTCAGCACAGCCCCATCTCCATCCCTCACTGGCTCTGGGTGAGGTTCAGTGTTTTTCCCCCGTTCCACGTGGCTGCTTTCTCGTACACAGCAATTTTTCCACCTAGCTTTTGTCCTCTGCCGGCCTGGCAGTGCCTCCCTGTCCCCCGCTCCCTGCCAACACCAGCAGGTTATTTTTGAAGGCTGCCAGCGGTCAGGAGGACCTGTACGCTGGTGGAGTGGGACCTGGGAGGGCTGCTTGGCCAGGTGACAGCCAGCAATGGGGGTCCCTGTCCCTCACAGCTCAGCAGGGGATGCTCCCCAGAAGGGGATGAGTCCCACCAAGGTGTGGGTACCCCACGGGAACCCCACCACCCCATCCCCTGTGCCCTCAGCGGGTGGGCTGCGGAAGCTGGGATGTGACTGGTGGAGGCTAGGGGTAACTGGGGGGCAAGTGGGGGTAACTGGGGAGCAGCTGGGGAGTGAGTGGGGAACAACTGTAGAGTTAAGTTACAGGAGAGAATCCAATGGGCAACTGGAAGTAAGTGGTCGGCAACTGGGAGTAACTGGGGGCAGCTGCGGGTGACTGGGGAGTAGCTGTAGGGCGACAGATAGAATCCAGTAGGCAACTGGGATCAGCCGGGAGTAACTGGGAGCAGCTGGGAGGGCGGGTAGGCGCTGGGACCGCGGGGACGCCGCAGCGATGATCGCCCCGCCTTCGGCCCCTCCTCTCGCTCCCAGCTCCGCCCCCGGGCTCCGCCCCCGACACCGCCCGTCGCTTGCTCTCGGCCGCGCTCCGGAAGGTATGGACTTACGGCTTAGTCGCGGCGTGATGACGTAAGGGGAGCGCGCGGCGGCGTGTCCCGGCCTCTCCACCATGGCGAAGACCGTGGCCTATTTCTACGACCCGGACGTGGGCAACTTCCACTACGGTGCGGGCTGGGGCTGGGTGGGGGGCTGGAGGAGAACGGGAGAGGCGGCGGAGGGGCCGGCTTGGGGTCGGCCGCCGCTCGGGGCGGGGGTGCGGCCCAGCCCGGCCCTGGCTCACCGGGGCGGCCTGGGGACGGTCCCCTCACCCCGTCCCGGGGCCGAGCGGGTCCGGTGGGGGTTGGCTCGGCGGGTCCCGTCACAGCCCCGTGCTGGGCCCGGCCCCGGGGCTGGCGGGCCGCTGGTGTTCCCCACCTGGTGACTCCCTGTGTCTTTTTTTCCAGGAGCGGGGCACCCCATGAAGCCGCATCGCTTGGCGCTGACCCACAGCCTGGTCCTGCACTACGGGCTCTACAAGAAGATGATCGTAAGCGGTGCTTCTCCTGGGGCCCAACAGGAGCCCCCAACCCAGGCAGCGGGGGAAGAGGGGGCTGTGGTGGGTGGCTTCAGGCAGGCAGCTGCCAGAGTGGGCGTTCTGGGCTTCACCTGGTGTGAAAGGTGCCAGAGACCTGTGCACTGTCCTGCTGACTTCAGTCGTGGCCTCCATGTTAAGGCTTGGTCTGTGTTAGTAGGTTCTTGACACCTTTCTTGTGTTGCTGCCTCTCCTTCAGCTCCACTTTTGGCACAGCAGGTAACAGAGTTGTTGCAGTTTTAAGCAGTCTTGGGCATTCTCATCAGCCTGAGCCCTCACCGTACCACACAGAGCTGCTTTGAAGAGCACCACTGTTGGCTGTTAGTGTCTTGTTCAAACTTGTGCACACAGCCTGGAGCTGCAGCAGTGCCCCTGGGGACCATGCATGGAATTTTGGTGTCTGTAGCCCCTTCTAGAAAGGACCTAGGGACCACTGTGGACCATGTGACCGTAGAATAGTAAAGCTCAAAAAAACCCAAAACCCTCAAGAGGCTTGCTAATTTACCTTGACGCCTTAATGGGGTTCACTAATCCCATCTCATACCTGATCAGTGATTGTCCAACCTGTTCTTCAAAGCCTTTGTTGCCCAGCCATCTCAAACAACCTAGTCCAGAGCTCTCCAGTTCTTACTGTTAGAAAGATTTTCTCTTCCTGAAATCTAGCCTGTGTAAACCTGATAAAACATGACCACCATGTAGCAATAATCAACAAGAAAACTTAAATCTTATCTTTCAAGAAATGAGCTAGTTTGGGGATAATGGAATATCACTATGAATGTGCAGCACCCCTCTGCAAATTATTTTTTTTCACTTGGTGCAAGTGGGATTGAACCGTGCTCCTTTCCCTAGAATCCTTGTTCACTTTTTTGCCTGTTCTTGCAGCACAGAGCAAATGAAAAGATTTCAGGAGTTCAGGGCATGTAACTTAATGCCTCGTGATACAAGATTGAGGCAGGAATAGTAAAGTCTTCTACCATTCTGCCCCTTTTGAGATGGCTTTTGCCTATTTTGATGTGCAAAACATGTCACATGCAGCTGCTGATTGTTTTGGGGCATCTCATTTTGTTTCCTGTTGGCTTATTCTCACTTTTGGTGTGGTGGGATTGCTTCTCAGCTGTTTCAGACCGTTGAGCAATTTAATTCCCGTGCTGACTGGCATGGTTCCAGGTCGTGCTATCTGATCCAGAGGCTGGGTATAGCTGCTGCCTATTGTCTCCACAGCCTGTGACCTGTTTGATGTGCCCTGGGAAAGGGCTCATATCCGGAATGTTATTCTAAATGATGTAGGCTACAGCTTCTGGTACTTCTTGGATTATGTACATATATGGGCATACACACATGCATTTACAATGTCTTTTCATGGGAATTACCTTATTAAGAGGTGAAGAACAGTTCTGTCACAGTTGTCATGTGTAGCTAGCAAACAAGGAGGGGAATTGAAAGAAGGGCACAAAACTGTCATTGCTCTGATCTGCAAGGGATGTTAGGACTTTTCCCTGTCCTTCCTCTTTGTGCTTGTGCACCTCACCCTTCTGCAGTGGGGCTCTGCTCCTTGTGATGCTCTGCAAAGCAGGCACTTCCCGTGTTACTCATGAGCTTGAACTGGGTGACCCTGAAGGTTTCTCTGAGGTGTGTGCTCTCAAAATGGTTGTAGAACTCAATGCTTGCAGTTGTAGATGATTGCAAGGAACTGGTAATAGTTGGGCTTGTTTTGAGGCTGTGGAGAAGTAAGTGTGATCAACTTGTTTCAGTGATGTGTTTTCACATCTGCAGCATGCTTTAGGGATAAATCATGAGCTGCTGCACAAACATGGTGATTGTGCAGAGCTGTCAGACAGAAATGTGCAAATTCCAGTCCCTCTCCAGCTAGACCAAGCACTTTTCCAGACTATGATTAGCTTCCCACATTCCCTCATCCCCATCCCCACTGTTAGACATAAAGCAAAACTGTAACCAACATTCACTGTGCCCTCAAAGACCTGACTAAATATTTAGCTGTTGTGGTACCAAAAAAAGCCTGTCCTTAAAAGTCACTTCTCAATCACTTTAGAATCAGGTGATGTTAAAATTGAAGTTGTATCTCTGTGAGCACAAGAGAGCAGGGTTAGACCAGTGTTTTTTAATTCTGGCATGTTTACAGTGTATTTTGCACTATATGGGCAGGACAAGGTGCAAAATTCTTGCAAGTGTGATGGCAATACAGTTTTCCTGCTTTTTATTTTTTAGGGCAAAGTCTGAACAGCCAAACCACTACAAGCGGGGCAGAGGGAAAAGCTACATCTCGGCTGCTTTGTACCTGCCCGTCTGTGCTGTACAACTTTGTTGTTATCTCTAGCACTGTACAGGTGCCTGGTGTTTGGCATGAGCTCAAGTTCAAGCTCTTCCACTGCCAGCACATCTGCTTCTGTGGGGAGAGACTTGCAGATTGAACAAGAGCAAATAGAAAATAAGCTGTCCCAAAACTAAAGCACAATACCCATTTTTAAAGGAAGGTGCTAAAATGGATGAGTGGAACATTTCCTTGATGCAATATATAAAATTAATTTGGTGTGTTTAAACATAGAAAAGCTTTCCTGTGTAATTAATACAATTCCCTAGTAAAATCACATCCAGCCACGGTGACTTGCTCTTGTGCTTGCAGATGAATGCAGCTGGAGTACACTCAAGCCATGTGGAATCTACACAATTTATCCTTCAGATTTTTACTGTAGATACAGGAACTCCAATGAGTAACTTCCCTAGAGTTGGGATTTTTCTTGCAGAAAAAGCAGAAAGGATATTCTGACATAACGCTTCTAAATGTCAGATCCATGTCTGAATGAGGCAGTAGGCAGAGCTGTATGCTTCACCATGTTTTTAGTCTTGAAACCCTTTTCTGGGGGTTATATTTTCTACAAGATGCCATCATGAAAGCTGAAAACTGCAGAGGGAAACTTCATCCTGAACAGTGACTGGCAAAGTTACAAGCAAATAAAAGCAGGGATTATGGTCAGTTGTGACTATAAAAGGTCCTGTTAACTTTGTGTTGTGGTTACTTCATTATCTGCCCTCTCTGTCTCCTCCAAATAAAAGGCTGCTATCCTGTCAAGCTGGGTTCACCTCTCTGCACCTTTCCCAGCAGCTGTGGCGCACAAGAACATGATGAACCAAGGCTCAGCATTGCTGAAGGGGGGGGGGGGGGTTTTCCTCCTGAGCACCTTCCCTGCTTGTTTGCTGTGTCTTTCACCTGCCTTTCTTGTGCT
>JANZLQ010000044.1:1313692-1327468 GCA_026212715.1 Elanus axillaris | reverse complement strand
CCCCCCCCCGTCCTCCTGCTCACCTTCCCTGCTTCTTTGCTGTGTCTTTCCCCTGCCTTTCTTGTGCTGCATTTGGAAGCTATTGGATCCCTCTGTGAACTGATGCAATTCAATAACTCAGCAAAGCCAGGAGAGTTTTCTGTGGAGTTAGCAAAACGAGGCAGTGCATAGAGGGGGCTGAGTGCCAGAGCTTGCTTAGGAAGGTGGGTGGGATTACTGAGAGCCGGGTGAAGGGTGGAAGGAGGCAGGTTTCTTCTGCCAGCCCAAGTCTGTCTTGAAGCTTCTGGTCTTTTTTTCTTTTTTTTTCTTTTTCCCCACCTTTTCTGTTTTAAGTCACATGTCCCTACTTTTTATTGTCCAAGAGAGCCTCTGGATATCTGGTAAGAGTTATTTCTTCTCCATGATGACTCCTCAGCATTGGTCTTGTTTGATTTAATCAGCTGTCTGGATTCCTGGCAGGCACCTGTGCAGAGCCCTCATGGGGAATAGGTGTTGCCCTCGCCCTTAGCAGCTGCACTAATGGCTTGTGCTTGTGAGTCGCCTCATCCTTCTTGTTTGTCAGAGGGGAAACACTGAACCCCATGCATCCATGTGGAAAACACCATACCATATGCAGATCAATTCAGGAAAGATGATAGGTTTGTTAGGGTATATTATGTCTCTGAAAATTAACATGTTTCCTGCTTAGCCCAGGAAACAGGCACATTAGTGCAGTTGCCCTGATAAATCTTCCCTTCGGAGACAAGCTGGTGCATCTTACTATTTTTCTCATGTTCCAGTTTTCCTATGAAGTGCATACTTTAATTAAGAGAAATTGGGAAACATGAAAAAGATCTCTTACTGATTTCAGTTCAACTTTAACTTCCTCTCACCAGGTGTGTGGTGTTAATTTTTAACTTCCTGTACATTGAGGGATGTGTGTTAATGCCAAAATGGCAAGCCTGTGTTGTCACAAGATCTTTAATTTTAATCCATCCAGTTCCCTGATGTTTTTTTGCCAGCTTTCCAGAGGAAACAAAGCTTATGCAAGTCTTCTGTCTGTGAGCTTTCTCCAAATAACTTTTGAACCTATCAGCCCATTACAGGCAAATCTGACAGAGGGACCAAAACCATCCCTATATCAAGGTCTTAAAATTGTGTGAAAGCTGGTGACTGATTAGGGAATAGTGCCCCACAGCGAAGAAAAAGCTGTATTTTGAACTCAGCTGTTTTATTCTGCTGGCTTGCCCAAGGAAGGATGTGTGTGCAGTGAGGGAAGGAAGGCATCAGAGAGTATGTGGCAAGAGCTGCAGTTACTATGAGAGGCAGAAGATGGGTTTATGGCTGAAAGAGAAAAATCAGTAGGAAAGCAGGCTTCACTGAGCAACTTGTTGAATTTGAATGAACATGAATGTCAGGAAGCCAATGTATTGGAACGTTTTTTGATATAGCTTGTGCAGGTCATTTGTCCATTAGCTTGAGATTTCTTACAGCTAAAGCAAATACAAGTTTGGATGGGAAATATGTCTTGCCTTTCTCTCTTGAAGGTTTTCAAACCATACCAGGCATCCCAGCATGACATGTGCCGATTCCACTCTGAGGACTACATAGACTTCCTGCAGAGAGTGAGTCCCAATAACATGCAGGGATTCACCAAGAGCCTCAATGCCTTCAACGTGGGTGATGACTGGTGAGTGCTCTGTACTTCATGCAAACCCACAATCGGAAAGCATGCTCCTGCATTTCTCATGTTCAGAGAGCCCTTTTAGAATGTCCCATTTCTTATCTGCTTTTAACTAGAATGAGGTGTATGTCCCTCCTGTGTATATCAGATTACTGGAACGTCCTTGATTCCTTTCCCTTCTCTTTAGATCTTGCAGTCCACTTTTTTAGATCTATAGTTAAACTGTAAGCTTGTGGGGTTAGAGACTGTATCTCTACTTGTTTTTGCGGAGCCTCCAGTTCTTCTTGAACGTGCTATTTTTTTAAATAATTGCCTGTCATTTTAGCTGCCTTAATATGTGCATGTTAAATTCAAGGCAGCTTTGAAAGCCTGATTTTTCAGGTAGAACTAAGGAGATACTCGTGGTTCTGTAAAAAACTACATGAGATCTTGTTGAGAATATTCAATTCCAGTCTTTAATGCTCATGAGAGATGAAACTTGAAAGAAAATTGTGGAGAGGCTCTGTGGGTGACTGAGGAAATAGCAATATGCTGTGTCTGGTTGAGGATTATAAGGGCTGTCAGAGAGTTAGATTGTTCTTATGTACTCTGGAGGTGAAAGCTGTAAGTACTAGCATGGGAGGAGTTATGCTAGCTAGAGAACAGTGTTATCCCAAGAAGATACTAGTATAGCCTGGTTTTTAATATTCAGGCTAAGAATCAGAAGACTGTTCTGTAACCTTGCTGCTCCCAATTATCAGAAACCATCTTATTGGAAATAAAACCCCATAGTCTTTAAGCCATTGCTTGTCCATGAATGAAATATCTGACACGATGGCAGCAAGCTGGTGACACAGGGGCTCCAGGTCCTGTGTTTCTGTATTCTCCCAGTGCCTGGGCTGGCTGTGCATGGTGAGATGGATCAGAACTCAGTGCTGTCTTAAAAGCAGTGTTCATCTCTGGTTGCAGTATACTGCATGCTGGGCTGTGGGCTTGGAAGCTGAGGGCTGGTAGCAGGATCTTTCAGATACAGCAAGGAGGGGAGGGTGCAGGAGCAGACCGGTCCTCCCCTCTCCTAATGCAGTGTCTCGCATCATGTCCTAGCTCTGGGCATATGTCAGCAGGGCTGCAGGACAGATGCTGGCATGCATTGTGAGCAGGGAAGACTTTTCAGGACTAGCTTGGAAGCTTTGGTAATCATTATCAAATTTGCTGAGTTTCCCATTGTGTTTGCAGCCAGATTGCTTGCCTGCTGGTACTCATTGTGTTATAAGCAGGGTCAGAGTGATCCCAAGTGAACTCCTTCATAGGGAATGAGTTTTGGTCTTGCTCAGGTCATGTCCCCAGACAGTTTTATTCCTAGCTTTGGTCTGGAGAAATGGGGAGGAATGAGAAGATGTTCTGTGTTTGAATCATGGTTTCTTTTTCAGCCCAGTGTTTCCAGGCCTCTTTGAATTTTGCTCTCGTTATACTGGGGCCTCCCTGCAGGGAGCAACACAGCTGAACAACAAGGTAACTGTGTTGATGTGCTTATCTTTTGAAACACAAGTGTAAGCCAAGTAGTTTTCAATTTAAGGAGAACCTCATGGGTTTGTTTTGTAAAACAACATAGCAAGCACTGCTGTGTTGCAGTGTAAATACCTAGTGCTGTAGGACTTAAGCTTGAGCCCATTTTTCTACAGTTAGAGGCAACCATTTAGTAGATGTTTAATCCAGAGAGAGTCGGAGAGTACTAATACTGCAAGTACTAAAGTCACAAAGTACCCTCAGCGCTGTAGAACAAACCTGGGTTCTTCAGTGAAACTGGCTGTTGGGTGACCTCGAGAGTGCTGCTAGGTCTCTCCTATGGAAAGGCACTAAATGAGGCCATGCAGAAGGTCTGAAGAAGAGGGTTCCTCGGGTGCGTATAAAAAAAATTCTACAGAGGTTTGAGTCTTTTAGAGACCTGAGAAAGCTCTAATGAGTGTAAAGAACAAGTGCAGGAACAAACTGTATCTGCCAGGTGCTCTGCCTGCTGTTGGCTGGAGGGGGAGCAGTGGTGGGGGGAGATAATCTTTTCTGGTCTAATGGGGAATGTAGAGCACAGGACTAACACAGTATGGACATGATGTAACCAAAACTTGGCTGGGCTAATGATGATGATGGAGCTTTGAAAAGGCCTCTGTAGGAAAAGGAAAGACCAGATGGGTGTTTGAGCCAGCAGGCTGGGCAGGTTGAAGCGGATGTACTGGGGAAGTGGGTGCAAGGTTGTTGTTACCGTGTTGTCACCTTTAACTAAGTTATCTTTCCTTTCTTAGATCTGTGATATTGCAATAAACTGGGCAGGGGGCCTGCATCATGCCAAAAAGTTTGAGGTAATGAGGCAAATCTACATATTGCTCTGTCTTTCTGAGGCCCAGGCTCTGTGTTGATCCTGTTCTAAAGCTGTTCTGTTTTCTCTCTCTTGCAGGCTTCTGGGTTTTGTTATGTTAATGACATAGTTATTGGCATCCTGGAGCTGCTCAAGTAAGGACATGGGGCACATGCAGTACTGTCCTGGCTGGCATTTGGTTTCCCTCTGCTACTTCACTGTTCTCTCTCTCTCTGTTTTGCCTCCTCGTTTGCCTTTCTAGAGTGGAGGAAGGCAAACAACTTGATTTTTTTTCTGGCCTCCTCTTTAGGGAGAAGTAGGGGGGCTTGAGAATTGGAATATCTGACTCCAGTTTTGTTGCATGCAGCTTAAGGGATACAGAAGAGTTCTTCAATTCCATTTCTTATCCATCTGTGAAATACTTATTTTGGGGTCTTCTGTATCTCTGCGTTTTTGCCATAGTGAGCCTTTTGTAGGTAAATGCTAATTATGGCTCACTGAAGACAGTTAAATGACTTGAATCTTTCTTGACTTGCTTGAGTGGCTTAAGAACAGGACTTGAGCAACACATGGATGATCAAAGGACACTTGCTTTGAGTAGAAAAGAGTCAGATTTGGTTTCTTTTTAGAAAATGAAAAATAAATTCAGAATGGGAGGAAGAGTTACAGAAATACCTTCTGTTTCTTGGATTAATCTGTGATTTTTTTATTTTATTTGTTTTGTTTTGTACTCTCAAATGTCCTCCTTGTCACTGAATCTGAGTCAAGATATTATGGAATTAAAAAAGATTTGAGGTTGACCAAACAATAGTTATGTGACTGATGGCAAGCTTATTCACTGTCAAAGTCAGATTTATGGGATGCACTGGGGTTTCTTGTACCTCCTTCTTCTCTGCCAGTCTTCCCTGCTCTGTATTTGGAACTTCAGGTCTTCACTGTGTATCTCTGCACACATGTTTTCTAGTCTCATGAGTCCCATATGCCAGAGGCTTCAAATACAGGCCAGTTACCCCTCGTGGGAGCTCATAATATGTCCCTCTTCTCTTATCCTCTGTTTTCAGGAACCATTTCTGTAGCAGGTAGCTGCATACTTGAGTTTGCTTCTCACCACAGGAGTACTGTGGTGCCTCTGGTCTTAGAAGGTCCCTTTCTCCCTTTACCAGTGTGCAAGAGCTGTGTGTACACATCCCCTTTTTCTCCTTGCTGTCATTTGTCTACAGGACGAATAATCTGGGCTGCCTTAAATAATTTATGTCTCTCTTGGGAGACTGAGGCAAGGTACTGGTCTGCTGATCAGCACCATCAACCAGTTTGATCAGATCACTGCAGTCATGCTTAAAGCCATGGTTCCAAGGCAGATGGCACAAACCACGTGCTCCTCCTCTCTGTTTCGATGTTGTCTTGTTTTTTCAGGCATCTCCCTAGTCCTCTAGGGTTTTGGTGTGGATGCCAGATCCCCTGTTCTTTGGGGATGGACCAGATGCAGTATTTCCTTGTGAAAAGATGGAGAAGTCCTTTCCAGCCAAGCAGGCAGCTCTAGGGGTGGTTTGGGGCTATGTCTCCAGCGCCCAACAGCACATCAGCTTTGACCATTACCCCAATGCATTTACTTGTGATGATTTCCCCTTCTTTGCCCTCTGTCTGTGACCCAGCAGGCATCTTCTCCAGTAAATGCAGTTCAGCCTGGTGTTCTTGGTGCTAGCCAGCTGGGACATAGTGCTGCCAGTACTCTGGTATGTGGAGGAAGTGAAGTGTTCCTACCTCCTCCTTGGTTAGCTTACCTTCCATTTCCTCATATGATTAAAAATTGTTGAAGCTCTTAAAGATTAACTAACAAACAGCATGTTGTTTGTAGAGGAATCAAAACCCATCAACTTTCTAACACCTACATGGTTAAAATAGATTTTCTTCATGTGGTTTCCAAGGCATTTCTGGCCCCATCTGAAAACCTTTTATTCTAATATCTATTTCCAAGCACATCAGAAGAAATTTTTTTGTGGTAGAGTATGTTTGACTGTATACAAGTGTCTCATATCTAAACCATTTGATATGTCTCAGGTGGGACAGGTGAGTTCTTTTGGCAAGTGAGCTTGTGGGTAGATGGTGGTGGTTTTCAGAGTGCCTGGCGATACTAAGGCATATGGGGCATAGTGAGGCTGGGTGCAGTGCAAGACAGTAATGCTAGTTTTCCTCATGTATTCAATAGATATCATCCACGTGTTCTGTATATTGATATTGATATCCATCATGGAGACGGTGTGCAGGAGGCTTTCTACTTGACGGACCGTGTCATGACAGTGTCATTTCATAAATATGGGAACTATTTCTTTCCTGGTACAGGTATGTATTTTCCCTTCCAGTGTGAACCTGCCCTTGCTTCAGAATCCTTTGAAACCTCTGCTGGAGTATAAAAGTGTAAAATCATGAAATTAGAGCTGCAGGGAGAAATGATGGAAGAAACGTCATGGAAAAGCAATTGGAGAGGAACAGAAGTATAGTTATTTGTAAAAAAGAGGGATCCTAGCTAGGTTAAGAGATCTCAACCCAGACCAGATCTGGCCTTTCCACACCTCTGAAGTCTCAGAGCTGTAATGACTCTTCTGTCTTTCCCTGGCCAGGTGACATGTATGAAGTTGGTGCAGAGAGTGGTCGTTACTACTGTCTCAACGTGCCTCTACGAGATGGCATTGATGACCAAAGTAGGTGTTCCCTGCCATTTCCTGTTGCCCAGGCATTTGCTGGTCCTTCTGCTTCAGAGGCATGACAAATCTACCTTTCTCTCCAAAGGTTATAAACACCTCTTCCAGCCAGTCATTAACCAGGTGGTAGATTACTATCAGCCCACCTGCATAGTACTGCAGGTAAGAAAGCAAGCCTCTGTGCACATGTCCATGCCTTTCAGAGGCTGTAGGTTGGAGGGGGCCACTATTGACGCATTATGTTCTGTTCCCTGGGAATCAGGGTTGGTGTGTCCTAGCTGAGCTGCTGTCTATACCCTCTGGTGAATGAAGGTGGCCAAGGGGTGGGGATGCTGATGTGTGTCTGGAAAACAATGTCTCCGTAACAAAAATTCAGTTGTTGTTCTTCTGTTCCCCAGTGTGGTGCTGATTCTCTGGGTTGTGACCGTTTGGGTTGTTTTAACCTCAGTATAAGAGGACATGGGTAAGTACAGTGGGGCTGGCGCAGAGCAGTTAGTTGAAAGACCATCCTTCAGTCTGAAGGGCCCTAATGAGTCCTCTGCTGTGAGGCTTGAGCTTTGACTTCGGCCATCCAGCAGCACTAGCGGTTTGGGGGTTTTTTAACTCTTGTGTGACAGGAGAGCATCTCAGAATGAGGCTTTGTACAAGGTGCTGCAGAGCAGTGGTTCACAGAGTAGCACATGGTTCAGGCTCTCTGCATGGAAGCCCTGACCTTCAGGTGTATCATACCAGCTGTGGTGGTGGTGAAGTGCACGGTGGCATTTCTGACACGTGAATGTGTGCTGCAGGTAAGAGCTCTGGCACTTTTTTGTTTGGGATTTGTAGGGAGTGCGTGGAGTATGTAAAGAGCTTCAACATCCCCTTGCTGGTGCTGGGAGGAGGTGGTTACACAGTTCGCAATGTGGCACGATGCTGGTGAGTCTCTTATCTGCTTGTGGAAGGTCAGTGGTTAAGCCGTTGCCGTGGGCTTTGTCCCTGCATGCACCCCATAGCTTTCTCTGGACTGAGATCATTTTATTGCATGTTTTCAGGACTTATGAAACGTCATTGCTTGTAGATGAAGCAATTAGCGAAGAACTCCCATACAGTGGTAAGTCGGAGTTCCATTTTTCCCTCATTAGCTGAGCTAAAGTATTTGTTATATCAGCTGTAGAACTACACTTCTATTCTGCATTGACCAAAGATAAGACCAGGGCCAAAGTGGCTGCACTTTCTGATCTTAGAGATGGCCTTAGTTGTCTCCTACTACCCTGTTGTGGTTTAATCCCAGCCAGCAACTAAGCACCACGCAGCTGCTCACTCACTTCCCCCTCATCCAGTGGGACGGGAGAGAATTGGGAGAAAAAAGTAAAACTTGTGGGTTGAGATAAGAACAGTGTAATAGGACAGAAAGGAAGAAAACAATAATGATAATAATAACAATAATAAAATTACAATAATAATAATAAAAGAATTGGAATATACAAAACAAGTGATGCATAATGCAATTGCTCACCACGTGCCTACTGATGCACAGTTAGTTCCCAAGCAGCGATCCCCCCCCCAGGCCAACTCCCCCCAGTTTATATACTGGGCCTGACATCACATGGTATGGAATACCCCTTTGGCCAATTTGGGTCAGCTGTCCTGGCTGTGTGTCTTCTCCCAACTTCTTGTACCCTGCCAGCCTTCTTGCTGGTCAGGCATGAGAAGCTGAAAAATCCTTGACTTAGTATAAACACTGCTTAACACACTGATGTTTTCAGTTGTTGCTGTCAACATTCTCTTACTAAATCTAAAACATAATGCTATATCAGCTACTAGAAAAAAATTAACTGTATCCCAGCTGAAACCAGAACACAGCTACTTGTAGACTTTGCTGGGCAGACACCCTTACTGTGTCATGTATCCTTTAATTTGGATCATTTCCTATTCAGTGACCTGAGTGTTACTTTTGCTCACTCTTTTTTTTCATATAATTCCTTGCGGTTGCAGAGCTGTACATCACTGTGCTTTTTAGGATCTGGTCACTCCTAGCATGATGGGAGTGAACTCTGCTTTCTGCAAAGCAGTGTAGGCTGTCTCCATTGCCTCTGTGCTGTAACTCTCTTGCTCATTACATCACAGAGTACTTTGAATACTTTGCTCCAGACTTCACCCTTCATCCTGATGTCAGTACAAGGATTGAAAATCAGAACTCCAGGCAGGTGAGTGCTTGTAGCCTTATTGCAATATCAGCTATGTACTTGCAAAATGCTATGGTTGATGCTCTGTCCTGTGAAACCAGATAGAGCCCAGGCAAGAAATTCTTGCAGGGTAGAAAACTGATGAAAAGCAAGCAGAACCTTTCCTCTGGGATGTCAGAAGTTCTCATAGCATTTGAGAACCTTGCTGGGTTGTCTTACTGGTTTTATGTGTGCTTGATTATCAATGATTAAATTAACTCTCCCACCTCCTCTGCTCTGATAAATAGCTTTTTACACAAATTTGTTTCTCACGGCTACTATATAAACAATGCAGGCAGGTAGCAGTGCTAACAATTGTGGCTCTGTGCAAACTGCCAGATCTCACTGTGGTGATCCCTCTCTGTTTTTCCTATGTAGTACTTGGATCAGATCAGGCAGACGATATTTGAGAATCTGAAAATGCTAAACCATGCTCCCAGTGTGCAGATCCATGATGTCCCTTCTGACTTGCTCAGCTATGATCGCACAGATGAGCCTGATCCAGAGGAAAGAGGTTCTGAGGAAAATTACAGCAGGTACCAGATCTTGTTCTGGAGAAATGGGCCTCCCTTTCTGTCCCTGCTAGGATGGGCAGATGATACACTGGAGACAGTCTTTTTCCTAGAACAGATACCAAGTTACTTCTGAGTCCCTGGTTTTATCCAGGGAACCGCTCCCTAGAAATATGTCATCTCCTCACATAATATTTCATGGGGTGTTTGGGTGCAGGGCATTTTCTGACCTTTGGCAGTGTGACCTAGGCATTCTTCTCTGGCCCCAAGGGTGCCAAGGCTCACCTTGCTGATAGTGATTGTCTTTCCCCCAGGCCTGAAGCTGCCAACGAGTTTTATGATGGTGACCATGATAACGACAAAGAGAGTGACGTTGAGATTTGAGGGCTCTGATGTGGGGCTCTGGACTGTGGGGGGTCCCACATTGAACTTGCGTGCTTGGAGCAGATAACCAGGCCGTGTAGGAGCCAGTTAGCCCTCCCTTCGTATTTGATTGCATGTGGTGGCAGCAGAAACAACACTCCTGCAAGCTTCCGCTACCTGGAGAGGCAGAGAGCAGTGAAATGTGTTCCTTACTTTCCACCATGTGTCATGGTTCCAGTTGTCAGCGCTCTGGAAAATGGAAATTCAAGTAGGCTCCAGTCTGTGCTGTGTACTGGATTGCAACTGCCTTCAGAGCCTGACCCATGCTGGTTCAATCACCTCCCATAACTCCCATGCAGGCTTCTGCCAGCAAGGTGGGAGCTGGAGCGGTTGTGCCTATGATCTCTGCCTCTCTTCAGCAGCAACACCTGATACATCGTACTCTCCCTGGCCCTCCGCTCAGGTACCCAGTTGACTGTTCTCTGAAGCCTACACTGAGAGTTGCTTCCTGATGTCCCTTCTAACCATCTGATGCTCCACAGCTCAAGGAAAGCTATTAAAGAAGACAAGGCCAGTTGTGGGATAGGGGTCAGGAGTGTCCCTGGAGCAGGGAGCAGCTTGATGGAGCAGGATGGAAGAATATATGCAGAGCATAGTCTTGTTTATTCCCCCCCATACTCAGTTTTGTGTTCACAAATGAGTACTGCAACACTTTGCCAAGTTGGACCCAAATTCCCTGTTTTCTTTATTCTTCAGGAGACTAAAATCACTGTGGAACAGAGGTTTGGCTACCAAGGTCAGTACATAGTGTGTCTTGCACCTTTAATGTAGCTTCCAGCTGTGTTTTCAAAGTTCATACATGGCCCTTCTGTGTGTTAGCAAGAGATTTGGGCTGCTTGCTTGGAGCGGAAACCATTCCCTCTTGACTGTACCCAGGAGATGTCACTCTGCTTGTGGGTGGGGGGAAGCTGCTTCCTCCAAGTCCTGTCTTCTTGCCGTCACACAGCAGAGATTTCTCTTGGCCATCCTTCAAATCCTAGACTTTGCTGCTCCTTCGCCGAAGTCGTCACCTGGTACCTGTTGTGGTTTGGAGTGTGCTGTTTGGGGAGGCGGGAGGGGTTTAGCCTCTGATTGTCTGTACTGTTCTGTTTGTTTACCAATGTTTTTAAACATTAAATGAAGAGGCAGTATTTTTCTTACCTGACCTGTTGTTCATCTGTTTAATGCTCACACCTTTTTGGCTCCTGTCCTCCCAAGGATTGAGAATGTGCGTATCATCCCTGGCAGAGCAGTGTCCTCTGCCGTCTGAATGGAGGGCATTCAGCTCCTCAAAGTATACGCTGGTGAGTTTTCAGCATCAGTGCACAATGAGGAGAGTGCCCTGAATTCTCTTACAAGAAGTCAGGTGTGCTGGTGGACACTGCTGCTTATGCCTTCAATTCCAGTAAAAGTTTTGCAGGAAGCTGCAGAGCTGATTCAAGAAACCTTTCCTGCAGTGGTTTTAAATATCATGGTTTCTTTGAGTTGCAGTTTCCATAGGAGTCTGTTCTTTGCAGTCTCACTTTCCTAAAGCCCTTGTTGGTGATTATTTTTCTTTGTTTCTAGACCTGTCGCTATCTCCCTCTTCGCTCCCCCTCCCGAAATCCATGACACTTGTCCTTGATCAAATAAGTTCATGCTGGCCTGTATGGATTGACATTCCTTTTATGTCTAGTCTTTGCCGGGAGACTTTGGGAGAGGTAGAAAAGAAAAACCTGTCTAAGAGGCACCAACTTGGCCAGATCTGTTGATGTGTTAACAGGCAATGCTTATTCCTGTGAGGATGTCTGCAGAACTGCTAGCCCAAGACTTCAGCTTTGTGGGGAGGAGGTAAAGCTTGGCCAGAAGTGAGCTACAGTCATGTAACTGCAGTGTGAAGCAGGCAGTAAGTCAGTGTTATTCCCACTAGGTGTCCAGAGAAATAAGTTACGGTAGAATTAGACTAGGTGCAGAGAGGGTTCATAGCACAGCTTCTGTATGAGGAATGACTTGATGGATGAGGATTCTTAGCTGGGAAGAGAGAACTAATCTAAGAAAGGATTTGTAAGGTCTGTAAACCAACAAATGTTGGAGAGGGTTTCTCCAAATGTTTAGGAGGAGCATCAAATGAAACTAGCAACGGGCCAGCTCAAAATAAAGGTTGCTTTGCACACACCTAGTTGAGCTGTGTAAGCTTTTGCCACCAGGTAGTGTGAATATGGGTTCAAAAAGGGACTGGGGGGGGTGGAATCAAAGGTCTTAATAACAAAGACACTTCTGGGTACAAATTGTTGGTGACTGGGCGATTACTCTGGAGAAGCATTGCTGTGTGCTTACTCTGTGCTTGTACCATTCCAGCATTTGTTATTTGGCCACTGCAGAGTGGGCACTGGGCTAGATGGACCTTACACTGATCTGTTTGGTTGGCTGTATTTGTTTCTAGTATTCTGTAGCCAAGAAAAATCTTCTTTGCAAATCAGAAGACACAAAATGCTGCAGCAGTGACTAGCCAGACTTGTGAAAAAGAAATGCTTGTGTCCGAATAGAAAATAAACTTGGTTTATTCCAGCTTGCCATCTCTCCTGCTGCCGGACAGCTGGCTTGTTCCTTCTGCTGCTGTCATTACCCCCTGTTGCAAAACTGATTTACAGGGGGAATCCAGGCTCCCACTTCAGGTAACAGGAAGTGTTTACTTTTGGAAAAAAAGGGAATTCCCCCTTGTAATTCTCTCTTACCTGTGAAGATGGGAATGACCTTACCTTGCAAACCCCACAGCCAACTCCCCCGCCAACCCCCCCCAGCACTGTCCAGTCTTTCTCTTTCCAGAGTGCTGCTCTGTCCTGTGTTTTGAAACAGGGCTGGAAATTTGGAGTATCGCCTTACCTAGGTTTCTAAAAGTGGTTTTGGTTTTGTTATTTTGGGAAATGGCTAGGAAACAAGTTCAGTCTGTAGAGATTTTTTTTTTCTTATAGTTGTATTTTCCCACTGCAACAGAGCTCTCAAAAATAAGAAACTGTGTACGTGTACTACAGTTGCTATCTGATATGGCAGGGCTACTGGAGCCACGTTAGACCAGTGTTTCTTCCTGGCATCATCTTCCCAGTTATGGACACCAAAGTGCTGGGATAAGAGCAGGGTGAGCCTGACACCCCCATCACCCTCCTAGATATCCCAGATAAGATGCCAAACCTGCACCTCCTGAACTGTAGCTGGCGCCAATTGACTGGTAGGTTGCTCCCTAAAACACAGGATGGGCTGGCGACAGCTGAAACTGAGGCCTGGTTTTAATTGTCTGTAGGAAACACTTGAGAACATGCACTTGCACACCTCTGTGCAGCAACAGTAGTTTCCAAGGCGCAGGACTGCGCCGAGCTGCAGTGACGGATGGGCAGCAGGGGTCGGGGTCGGGTGAAAACGATGTCGGGTCATCTAGAGCGTGTTTTTTCCTCTCTTGCTGTTTTTCCTTGGATTTTTTTTCCTCCTCGTCTAGCCCAGCCCAGGCCCTCCTTACCCCCTCCTGCCTGAGGCTGGGAAGATCCCGGGGATGCGCCCCCTACCCTGAGGACAGGGGGTAAGCTCGCGGCGGGGTGGGCGGGGCCGGAAGGCGGTGCCTCATGAATATCCACGTACGGCGCGACGCTGCCGGGGCGGCTCGTGGCGGCGGGGCCGGTGTCGCGGGTCCTGGGCAGCGGGCACGGGGGCCGGCTTCTCCCGCCTTGCTTCTTTTCCCGCCCCTCCGGCTTTTAGAGGAGCGAACAAAAGCTCGGGTTTTATTTGTGTTTTTTGCTCCTAAATTACCGCTGATCGATATAAAACCACTTATTGTACTATTTTGGGGGGTTAGTTTAGGTTTAGGTGCTGCTTGGGTGCTTGATGTGGGCCCCGGAGCTTGGCAAGCTGCGGCGCTGCTTTGCTTTCCATTCGGGGGGGGGGGGGGGAAACTATATATACATAATATGTTTTCATGTTTACTATTTAAATTTTAATT
>JANZLQ010000044.1:1299138-1313592 GCA_026212715.1 Elanus axillaris | reverse complement strand
GGGGGGAAAGTATATTTCCATTCTATGTTTTCATGTTTACTCTTTAATTTTGTATTTTCAGGAGGTTCCAGAAATACGGAGTTTAGTCCTCGGTGTTGCTCGTTGTGGGTTAACGTCTCAGCCCGGGGTCCCGAGGCTCTTTGCACGTGAAAAGCCGGAGCAGGAGGTGTTTGTGCTCCTGTTTCAGCGCCCGGCTGATGGCTGCGGTGAAAATCTCGCCCTGTGAGTTCATAAAAACCCAAAGTGACGCTGGGAGAGTGTGTAGTACATGAAGTTGTGCTTGTGCGTTTTGATAATAGAGTAATGCCGTTTATTTTCATGTTTTGGTGAATGGACGCCAGAGTGTGGGATCCAAAGCTTTTCAGGAGCTCCTCTGTCATGGAAAGTGGAGAGGCAAAACCTGACTCAGTGGCGACTAAGTAGGGTCCTGATTACAGGTCTGTGGTTTCTTTGTCTTTCTCCTGGTCTCTGAGGTGCTGGGCTTTTGGAGTTAATGAGCCTGTTTTGAAACTGCTGATTTTCTAGGCTGTTAAACCTTTGTCCCTTCTAAGAAAGGGAAGAAATGTTACCTCCTTCTCTAGTCTCCTGTTCAGCCTGTTAATTAGTGAGAAAATCTCTGTCTTTTGCAGAAGTTTTCTCTTTGCTGCTGATATTATTATTATTGTTATTATCATCCCCCAAGGGTCCCAGCTCCTGAACTCAGATGGTGTTTGCACAATTTTGGGAGTGCAGTGGCCTTTATTGATTCCAGAGTGTGTGACAGATAGTAAAGCCTCTCTCCCAGTCCCTGATACTGTTGGATTGGACAAAGGCTAACAATTGCAGAGTAAATTTTCTTCACAGCACACAGAGGTGAATGATGCTGCCTTGTTTTTCCTCTCACTTGGAAGCCTTTAATGTGAGCCACAACTCCTGCCTTGGGGAGGATTTTTCTTTTTCTCCTCTCTACAGCCTAACATGGACTGGAAGGCAGGTTTCCTTCTTTCCTAATTTCATTTTCCAGGATGTGGAAAACAAGCTCTTCCAGCCAATGCACAGCCCTGTTAGGTGACATCAGTAGTTGGGGAAGGCATGTTTTAAGTGTGTTTAGCCAACAGTTGTCAAAAATGCACCTTTTCCTATTGCAGACCCTTTGAGTAATGTCTGTGCTGGGCTATGGTCTTCCCTTCCAGCTGCAAAAGCAGAGGTGAGAGAGGCTGGGGTGCTCCGGGGAGCTGTGCAAGCCTCAAGGGGTACAGTGATGCCAGGAGAGCTTTGGTCCCCTGGCATCATTCAGCCCCAGCAGCCCTTCCTGGCCCTTGTGTCCATCCTCTGTCGTTCTTCTTGTTGTCCTTGTCCCTTTTATTGAGCTTGGATTGAAGGGAGAACTTTCCTTCCTCTTTAGTGCCTCAGGGGTTCGCCTGGGGTATCTTGTGTTTGTTTAATTGCTTTTCATTTGCAGTGCTCTGTTTAAAAACCTTGTTATAGGTCTTTGGATTTCTGTCAACAAGTTAAGTAGCATTTTATGGACTAAAATAAAGGAAATCTCTAGGATTTCTACTCAGGAGTTAGATGTCCAGCACACTGTCCTTGTAAACCATTGTCAGCCTTCAGCCTAGTGAAGTGTTTAGTGATATGTTTAATGGTAATGTAACTCAAATGCCACTTAAATATACAAGCTCTGCCCTTGTTTCTGTGCTGCCTGGGGAGTAACTCCCAGCACGTCATAAACAGTATGCTTTGCTGTGGTTTACCCATTTAAAAGAATAAATAGCCAGAACTGCCTGCCTTAGTGCCTACACAAGGCAAGAACCTGCAGCAGCAAGGGCATGGAAGCTTTTGGGCAGCTCCAGAGCCATGGGTAATTGTATTCAGGTCACCAAACCAATCCCCTGGTTAGTCCACAAGACTCCACACTTGCTCAGCATGACAAAACTTTTTCTGGATGGAGGTGGATGAAGTCAGTGTCCTGTATAAGCAGGTGTTATAACTACTGACGCAGCATATCTACAGAAATCAAATTGCCTTCAACTGGAGCTGTACAACTTTGAACGCAGAGGCGTGTTGCTTTTTACTTTCTTGATATCATGGGCTGTTGAGAGGTGTGTGGGGCAGGCAAACTCATTTACCAGCCATCATCAGCCTCAGGGTTTGTGGTGCTTGGTAGAGGCTGAACTACTGAGGACAATTTGGCTGGTATGGCATTTCTAATTCTGGTCCTAGGTTTTCCTGTTAATGTGTGTTATTTTGTTTATTTGCCTTTGTTGTGTTTTGTAAATATTTTCTGTTTGTAGCTCTGAGTACCTTTGTGTTTGGGGTTTTTTTTTAATGGCATGTGAACTGTACAATCCTTTCTTTGAAACCTCTTAAACAGCTTTGGAGGAGCAATTTGCTTAGGACAGGGTTTAGGGAAAAGAATAAAATGAATTTGCCTCGATGGGCTGAAAACAGGTTTTGGATAGAGCCACATCTCTGGTTTCTCTCAGAGTGGATTTTAGCTTTCTAATGAGACTAAAATCCAATGGGTATTTGATAAGCTTAATAGTAGTTGTATTCGCACCACATTTGTGTCATAGCTTGTGCTGGAAATGGTACTCTGCTTGCTGAACTTGTTCACCCCATGAGTGTAGGTGTATAAAAAAACAATGTGCTTTTCTTCAACAGCTGGAGGTGAACCTGAGCAAGGAGGAGCTGCAGCCTCTGAGGGAGAAGAATGGGATGATCTGGGGGAGGTGGTGTCCTGTAGCCTGCATCCAGTGCTGTGAGTGTTCCTGACCCTCACTGCTGCCTCTGCTGGGGTCACCAGGAGCAGACACTCCAGGCTCTGCAGCAGCTGAAACACAAAAACTGCAACCTGGCTTTTATATACAAATTTCAGAAGCTTTTTAAGTTAAAACAGGACCTAAAACAATAGTCCCATGAATAAGTCAAAAGAAATGTACATACCTAGACAGCAAGTATTAAACCTTAGTGGCAGTAGTATATCATGCCACATTTCTTTATTTGGTTGCTTACTGAGGCCTTGCAGGAAGCTTTCAGGGAAGTGGTTGGTCAGGCACTAATTAAGCCAATCTTAAATTGTAATAAACATTCAGCTGTCCATTGTTTCACCATTTAGCTAACTTCCATAGCTTGGTTTTGCAGGAACAGGGGGATCTATCGGGCTCTGCAGCCAGCAATGGCATCTTTTCTTTTAATACAACTTTGTGAAAGTTCCCTGAAATTCTCTTTACTATTCAGGCTAGAGTTTTTGCTATAAAGAAAACTAAGATGCATTCTGAATGCTTTGAGTATCTCTTGGTATGTTTAAAAATGTCTTTTTGCAAGAGAAGAAATTAGTGAAACTCTAATTTCAGAAATACGTAGCTTTTACATATTAAAAAAAGTAGTGCAATGACAGGCCCACTTGCACATGTTTAATTTCAGGTGAAGCCCTCTGCTCTCTGCATGCAAATATCTTCTGCCCTAAATCTGAATAAGCCTTGATTGCTTTGAGATCCTTTCAAAACCTTGACTAGATATTTCCCTCTAATTTCTGAGGCTGGGGACTAAGCTATGTGGCCATATTCTCTCTGAAGTTCACTTGATGCTTTTTTTTGACAGTCTTTCTGGGCAGACTGCAATGAGACATAGCATTTGAGAGCTGAGTGTTTCTACACCTACTTTCCTCATTCTTTCCACTTGACTGTTTTCAACTCCTGCCCCCTCATTACCCCATCTCTCGTCAGTAAACACTGTCTGAACAGGTTGCAGCTCAGCCCTTTCTTCCTACCCTCGTGCCTGGCAGACAGTGCCTGCCCTTGGTTTCCTCTTGCTGCTCCTGCCACCCCAGCACTTGGGGTCTTTGTTTTTTTGGGGCAGCTGATAGCATTCACACATATCTCCTGCAGTTCTTGGGGTTGACTTGCTGTCTTGGGATCCCATCATTTTTTCTCAAGATTTCTGGAAAGTGTCAGGATTCATGATGCCAACGTGGTGTTCTGTTCATGGAAAAAAAAATATGTACCCTTTATATTTTTCTTTTCCCACCATGTCTTTTTGTGGCATCTCAACTACTTAAATCCATGCTGAGATCTGTGTTTGGGATGGAGCTGAGGAATTCATGTGTGTAGGGGCAGGCAGTTCATAGCAATATGAATATTGGCTATATCAGAGCTCAGTCCGGTGGTTTCCTACATAAGCAACCTTTTCTCCTGTCTTTTCTCTGTAAGATGCAATTAAGGTGGGATCTTGGTGTGAGTGCTAACAGCCTTGTTAGAGTCTTACCAAGGAGCTTTAGAGGGGAGGGGGCATATATCTTGTTCTGTAAGTTTGGCAGCTGGCTGATTGCCTTCCTCACGGCTCCTATGGGATATGGAGTAGATGTGAGGTCATCTGATGCCTGAAGGCTTTTGTGAATAACCAGTCAAAAGCCTTGTCCAGTGCCTGGAGATGATCAGCTCCAGCTTGTGCTGTGTGGTGCCTGCCCAGGCACCTCAGGGCAGTTGTTGGTATGAGCAGGAAAGATGGTGAAAGTTTCTTCCTCTTTAGTAAATCCTTATTGTACCCACACTACTTTGTTTTGCTTTTTCCCTGCTGTACATTTTCTGATACCATCACCTCATCATCTACTTATCATGGGACTTACAAAATGCTTTCCATCTCTTTGTCCAGCCCTGTGGGACTGCAGCTGATCCTCTTTCACAGCAGGGATGAGCAGGCTCTGGAGGCGTTGACTGAAGGAGCAGGAATAGATAAGGTGGAGCAATTCCAGCCTGTGTTGGATGACCTGAAGAGTGGTGACTTTGGGGCACTGAAGGTACTTAATTCCTCAGGTTTTTATGGACAAGGCACTTGGAGCGTAATGCAGGAGCTGAAGATCTTGTAGCAGGAAGGATCTGGTGTGGATGAAATGCCTTTGGCTTTGCCACTTTTCCTGCTGCAGCTTTGTGTGTGCAGCTTTTCTGGCCTCCTTGTAACTCCTGAGCCACTGACTTCCAACTCATGGAATAAGGTGTCTCTTGATTTTTTCATTTCATTGTTTTTTAGGTGGCCTGTGTGCAGCTGATCAGTGCCACAATCTACCCTTCTTATGAGCTGGACTTGAGAGTTGACATTGATAGGTAGCTGATAACATCCTGGATTTCAACACTTCCTTACAGTGAGGAGGAGCACCTCACTTCTCAGCTCAATCTGGAAAGTGGAGGAGGCAGCCAGTGGTTCAAGCCTGGCTTTAGAATGGGTTGGGCAAGAGTGAGTCAAGACCCTGCCATTGCCTGACTAACTCCAGAGCCCTTCTCCTGGGTGTGTCTGAAACTACACCTTTCCATCCCTACCTCCAGAAATGGTCCCTGCACTCTTTCCACTCGAAGATTAGCTCTGGTATTATTCCTTGGGAAACTAAAGCACCTCATCAAAAAGCAGAATGGGAATTTTAAGGTTGTTTTTTGACAGGAAAGTGAGAGGCTTTAAGGAAGATGTGGCAGGAAGAAAGTCTGCTTGCATGCAAGTCTATGCCATTGTCTGGGACCTGCAGCCCAAGAACTGAGGGTGGCCTCCTAAGGGCTCTGATGATGGCATGTATGTCTAGTGCTGCTTGGCTGTGGTCTGCAGCCAATTTGCTGCTGTTCTTACTCCAAACTATTCTTAAAAATGTAAAAAATTGCCATGATCCTTCTTGTGCCTTTGCCTGCGAAGAGCAGAAAAGAGAAAATTCATAAATTCTGGTTTTCACAGCTGTTCTGTTTTCCTTCTGTTAAAGGGGCTTTGTTCTTTTCAGTTGTGAAGAAGACTTGTAAGACTAATATTTTTAGGGGGAAGAGAGAAAAAAAGGAGTATTATGCAGAGGATCCCCAAGGAAATCCTCATGCAAAAGGTGGTGCTCACCTAAGGGATTATTGAAAGCTTAAAGTTACTTGAAATTAGTTTTAAAAAAAAAAGTTAAATAGTCTTCAATCCTTTGCTTTCGATATCTCTGCACATAACCTCTCCATAGGTCTGCCACTGTGCTTAAATATGTCAAGAATATAATCTGGCAAGTTTGTGTCTAGAGCAAGCTCCTTTTAAATTGTTATTTGTGTGCTGCCTTGCAAATGGTTGCAGAGTTCGCAACTTTCTATAGTCAGATGACTGTTGTGGATTTTTTTACATTTGTAGTTTATGCTCTCCATTTTGAAAGAAGTTGACTTTCAGAAGGGGAAAGATACTGTGCCAAACCAAAACAGGACAAACCGTTAGTTGGAAGAGAATAAAATAAAGCAACTAAAAGTCCCACATAATGCAAAGATGAAGGAAGGAATTTGTTGGAAGATCTAAGAACAGCTGAGGTAATTGCCACCTTCTAGTGATTGCTGAGCTCTCTGAAAGTTGTTTTCTGAGGAATTGTTCCTGGGTGAAGGGCAGTAAAGATTGCTGCCGGCAGGAGGGGTGAGCTTGCTGCTGCCTGTGTGAGCAGAGAGGGAACCTCTACTGCAGGACCTGAAGATAAAGGTTAGTTTAGGGGAGAAATAGCTGATAGCCAGCAATAGGGGAGGTGCTAGTCAAAAAGCTGAGAGTTGCCTAGTATGGAGTCTACTTGCCATTGATCTCTTGATGCTTTATTGCTTCTAGCAGACATTCAGAGAGATGAGAGACCCCATGTTATCAAAAAGCAAGCTTGTTACTTAAAGGAAAATAAAGTAGAGCTTCAGACTAAATGGTTGATTACTTGGTCTGCCTGAATGTCCAGACCTATATCCTGCCTGTGGCAAGTGACTGAAAGCTGGTGCCTGGGGAAGTATGTGAGAAAGGGGAAGCATCTTCTGGCCTCCAAGCTCAAGTTGCTCCAAGACTGCATCATGTGGAGTTTCAATATACCTGGTAGCCCTGAGTGGATTTGTTTTCCATAAACCTGCCTAGTCCCTCCTTGAAGGTGTATAATCTCTGAGCATCTGTAAGATCCGGAGCAGGAGAGCCTCAGCTCCACTGCCCTTCACGTGAAGAGCTCTGTTTTACCATAGAGTCATAGAATGTCTCAAGTTGGAAGGAACCCGTAAGGGTCATCAAGTCCAACTCCCATTCAAAACTCTTGTTTATTTTGAACATGATTTGTGATCTTGTGGGATGGCTCCAGTCTTGTTTCAATAGAGGTGAACAGCAGAATCCTCCCCATCCTTTCCATACCCCTACAATTCATCATTTTAAACCTCTGTTGTTCCTTTCCTTCACTGTCCCTCTACCTGGAGAAGTCCTAGTTTGCTTGTTTGTCCTGCATAGAGAAGCTGTTCCACATTTTCCTCAATTCATGTTCTCTGGAATCTTGAAAAGTTACAATTGTGTGTGTTTATGAAAACTCAGTGACAAATACTTCATTGTGAGACCTTTCCTTATTTGAACCCAGGGGCTTGCATGAATATTAATGCTTTGTTGCTTTATCAACTTCTGCTGCAGACCTCACTGTTGTAAGCTGATGGATGAATGTGTCTTCCCCAGTCGTACAAAAATGGAGCTGATCCAGACTTCAAGTGCAGGCACCTTGACATGAACCCTGAGTGGTTGATAAGTACTTTCACTGATTATAGCTCAGCTGAAACCAGCCCCATCAGATCATGGTCCTAGAGCAAACCCTTTTACTTCATCCCTGTACTCACTGGAGCTGTTGGCTGTCAGAGTTTCTTGCTTCTTTCTCTCCATATTTTTCCTTGACCTGAGCTGTCTTGTGGTGTTTGTTTTCAGCACACCTGCTCCTATCCCCATGCTGTGTGTGGGATGAGGATTGAAGCTGATCTTCATTACTTCATTTAGAGCACATCTCCCACTGCTTGAGCACAGTGATCCTACCTGTATGAAATCCAGAATGGGTGGGGAGTGCTACCAGGATCCAGTGGTCTATATTGACAGCAGCTTCCAGAAGAAACCATTATCCTGTGGTGTCCCCCCTAAGAGAGGGGCATGTCAGTCTTCAGGCAGAGGTTCTGCAGTAGCAGATGGGGTTTCTCCAGCAAGGGCAGAGCACAGCCCTGCAGTGGGTGGTGTGGGGCATTGTGCAGTTTGTGGGTGTATTGGAGAAGGAAAAGGGGAGAGTGTTTACTTCAGCGCTTTTCTTAATTGTATTTCCCTTCCTTTTTTTTTTAGGTAACCCAATTGATAAAACTGAGGTGAAGAAAATTGAAGCAGAGTAGTGGAACCAGAGACAAAGGTTTTCTGCTGATCTGGTTAGGTAACAAGTTAGCAGGGATCAGACTAAAGCCTGTTTTACCTGTTGCTGGACTACAAGTGCTGCCACTCACTTCTGGCTAATTGATTACCACTGTACATGTTACGCTTAATCTTTCTGACAGGGCATATGCTTACATCTTAATAAAAAAACAAAGCACAAAAAAAACAGGTTGCACAATGAGGGAAAACAACATTTGAGCTGTGGGTGTGAGTCTCCCCTACCTCTTGAACTCACAGGCAGTCAGATAGTCCCTTGTAGTTTCTGTCTGGTGTGAAATAATGGAAGCTGTAATGAGTGGGATTGAAAAATGCTATTCCCGTTACTGTGGTGCAAGAAGCTGCCTCCAGACTGTACCATATCTGTAGTGTGAATCCTTCCCAGTAAGAAAGGTGTTACTGCCTGTGTTTCAGTGTGACTGTGTGCCTTGGGAAACTTGGGGCCAACACTGCTAGGCTGCAGATGGGACTGTTAGGATTTTTTTGCCTCTTGGGTTAGGCAGAGGAATGAATCTTCATCTCTAATTGTGACTGGAGTACTGCATGGGAGCTGCATGGTTGAGGTTTTGAGAGCTTTTTAGGAAAAGCAAGGAATCCCTCCCATCCATATATATACACATACTCTTTATGTGTCCTTACTCAGCCCATATGTTTGTTGCCTCTGCAGCTGGACTCGGAACTAACTGCATGGAAGAGCTGCAGATTGAAATGAAGAAGGTGAAAAGGGGCTTTGAGGAGAAATGACTTTATGCACGTGGTGGGAAGGAGATGCTGGACCTGGAGAAGCAGCAGACAACTGCAGAGAAGCAGGAGCTGGCAAGCAAAGTCTCCCATCTGAGTGAGGAGGTCCATCTCAGGCTGATGGGTTGGGGATGGGGTACAGCAGGCCAGAGACTGTGTTCTCGTCAAAGAGCTCTGTCCCTTTCTGGGGAGAGGTGACACTGGAAGGAGGAGAAACAATGAGAGGCTCCCCTGGTCAGAGATTTGGGGAGTGCCCTCAGGAGGCTTTGAGTCACTTTTGCTTAAACAGGTAGAGACAGGAGAAAGACAAAGAGGCTGAATGACACTGGTGCTGCTTCTGGCTGCTCCCTGCTTGCTTTTTCTATTGGCAGTATCCATAGGCCTGAGGCCAGCAGGATCAGTCCACAGACAATTACTTTAATTTCTCCCTAGCCCAAAAGTAGTCTCTGGGTCAGCTTTCCTTGAGCTGATTCTTGCCCTGCTCTTCTGCTCTGCAGGCAGTTCTGGTGTTTTGTTGTGTTCTAAAGGGGTTTGAATCTTAGATTTAGTATGAATAGAGTTGTCTGCCTTGAATCTTTCCTCCTGTACTTTGTCCAGCATTCCTCTCATCCTTCTTTCAGCTCAGCATCACCCAGATCTGCCCTGGAGTGATCTGGCTTATGTGGAACTGACCCTGCAGTGTCAGTGGCTTTTCCCTGGACACGAAGACTCCCCCTAGAAGTTGCTAAGCAAATTCTTAGAGTTGCTTTTTTGTATTAACAGAAGTGCGGGACAGGAAAAAGCAGAAATACTGCAATCTGTTGTTCAGGATGCTCAGTGTTAGCTGGCATCCTCAGTTCAAGTAGTCTGCTATTGCTGCATTGAGTGGCATGCTCTGCCTAGAAGCCCAGGCAGTCTGTGCATACTTGGCTTTGCTTTCTGGAGGACAACACTGAACAGTTAAGGAAACTTTCAGATGTGGATGTGGATATTTCTGCTCTTAAGTCCCTTGTCTGATAGAATAGAAAATGCATGCTGGTTTGTTGGGAGTTTTTTAAATGAATTGAGAAATTTACCCCTGAGAAAAACAATAGAGAGCAAGATAAAGCTTCTTGTAATTGCTTACACAAAACAGTCTTGAAATTGAAATTCTATAGAAATCCCTTTCTTGGTGACAATGTACTTTTGTAAGCAGCTCCTCTGATGGAGGAGAGGAAGAAAAACATCTCTGTTATTGAGCCTTCTCCCTCTGACTGTTTACCTTTGACAAGATGAGAGAGCACAGATCGAAGGGATGGAAACATTCAACTAATTTTGCTGCAGTTCTTGGGCTGCTTGGGACTTTGGCAGTTGGTTGTGGTAGCTCCTGCTCTGCCTCTGCCCCATCACGAGGCAGGAGTGAGCTGACCACAGGACACTTCTCCTTTCTGAGATACTGGGTACTGTGGGCAAGAGGTTTCATCTCACCAGGCTTGTCCTGCCTGATGCCAGGGTCAGGTCAAAAGCTGAGAGGAGGGGAGGGCACATGGTGAAAAGGGGTCATGCAGCACAAGAGAAGGTCTGTCAGGGACGCTGAGGTGTCAGACAGTGAGGGCTATGGGCTGACTGTGATGTGGACACACTACCGTAAGAGCACAGGCTCTGACTGTCCTACAAATCCACAGGTTTTCTACCCTGTTTATCATCACTGACACTAGGATGGTGCAAACAGAAAATTGGGGTTTTCTTTCTATACTACACAGTCCATCTCTAGCACCCTGTTTGATCTTCATGGACATAGATTGCTGGGACACATACATGTATTTGCCAGCTTCCTAACAGTTGAGACAGACCAATTAACCACAACATGTGTCTGAGGCCTGTTTCAACCACTGACTTTTGGACTTGGGAGCAGACTCTGCTTCACTATTGTGCTTCTAGCTGTAGTTTGCTCACCAGACCTCTTCTGAGGTCACCCTGCTGCAGGATTGCATCTTTCCCTCTATGAGCTCATGGGAGGAGGATGTTAAGTCCCCAAGTAATGATACAGGTTACCTGTTACACTGCCTTTTGCTCATTTTTCATTGACAAGGGAAGTTGGCAGCATCTTGTGAGAAGGATGGGGATTTGAGATAAACCGGATCATTTGCGACATGCTTCAGGGCAGTACCCTGTTTGCTCTGGGCAGCTGAGTATGAGCTGACCACTGGCATGTTCTTGTTTCTGCTTCAGATGGAGAGGCTGAAAGAACACATTGAAGAGGCACCAAGAGAGAAGTGGCTTCAGGCTCTTCTTCCCTGCCTGCAGCTCTGATTCCAGGTACTGCAGGGAACATCCAGCCACCAGCACCCATCCGCTACCAGAGACTTTCTGGAGACATCTCACCAGCTCCTCTGCACCCAGAGTGTTCCTGGCATCCCTCCACCTCCATGAGGAATGGGCATTCCCCCTTCTGCCCTTGTCTTTAAATCTGGGGGAGCTTGTGCATGGGGATCAACTCCAAAGAAGATTCTTAGCCAGCTGAACAATGGTGAAGACCACATTGGACTAAGGTAGGACCTACATTTTAAAGGCCACCTTACCCCTTGTTCTTTTGCTCCAGCAAGCTTGTCCTTTCCCTTGTGTCTCATCTGATCTCATCAACCTGTCTGAGGGGTCTCATGGCCCTGCTTGCTGTACTCTATAGAGAAGTCAGTTTTCAGCAGAAGTTGATTTCATCTTTGCTTTTGTGTGCAGAGAGAGGGCAGGGTAGAGCACCTGAAGGGGCCTGAAGTGCTTGGTCCTCCAGAAACTGCGAGAGGCTTGGCTTGCAGCATGCTAGCATGTGCTTTCCTCTGCCACCTTTGAAGGCTCTGGTGGATTGGAAGGTCTTCATCGCTGACCTGAGGTGTTTCTCCTGTGTAAGCTGGCTTAATAAACTGGCAGTCCTTAGTAAGATCTTATGAAGACCTGGAGGCCCTTTGCGGATGATGATGTCCTCTTTATCTATGAGGGGAGGGAGGGATCTCCTGGCTAAGCCATGGCTGCATGATGCCTGCATCTTGGTGTGACTCACAAGCAGCCTGCAAGGCAGAGCCAGGTTGGCTGTAGGCAGGGTTTGTGGCGGTCGCAAGACATTGCATAGTGTGTTGTGCTGCTCACCACTGCCGTCTGTGCCTTGCATCATCTTGAGTATGGATACTGTGCTTTGTGCTTTTTTTTCTGCACTGTCTCTCTCACTTCTGCTTGATTGCCTGTCCCAACAGTTGTGTTAAAAGTAGGCTGCCTGGCAGAGATGTCTGCTTGGCACTGTGTACAGCCAGTTACTGCTTTTCTCACTGGTTTTCTTTGCTCTCTTTCCTTCTGCATTACCAGGTAGGTGTTGGGGCTCTCATCCCCTATCTCTGAGTGCTCTTTGTAACATCTCTGTGTCATACATTTATGGAGCTATTTTCCCACCTTTGCACTCGAAGCAGGAGAGTAGCAGGAATCAGGTGCTCTGTGTGCATCACTTGGGGAGAGGGAGCGCTCCTGGCCACACGATCTCTACCCTTCACTCTGTCTGCAGCTCCGGAGCATGCCCTTTGGTGGGGACTTCCCCTGTCCTAAGGACAGGTTTTGGGACTGTGTTATGACCCAGCCATTAGGGTAAGCCCTGCAGATGTGCAATAGAGGGGATGTATGAATAGGGGGGCTTGGAAAGCAATGACATGGTCAACCTTGTGTTCCTTAAAAAGGTGGAAGGGGAGAAAAGTCTCACGCCTTTGAGTTTTTCTTCTTGGTCAGGGGAAAAGAACTGCATGTTCATCAGAGAAATCTGTTCTTCCCCAGAGCATATGGCTCTTTTTCAGTGCTCAGCCCAGGGCCAGTCCTGACCCTTCTGACTGCTGAATAGCGCAGTCCAGGACCTGCCTTGGTGGTGGCACCAGCTGCAGGGACAGCAAAGTTTCACCTTAAGGCAATTTTCAGCTGCTTTTTTTTTTTTTGTCAGCAGCTCCTTGCTCTGCTGCTGGTACTGGAAGCATCTGCTTTGTGTTTCCTCTGCTACTTTTGATTGCTAAGTTGAAGGCTGTTTTTCTGAATGTACTGATTTATGGTTTTTTTTTATTTTTACCTAAGTTTCATAGTTTGAGGTGTCCCATAGGACTTGGGAGCCTGGCAAGCAGGTTCCTGCTGGGACAGAAGTGACCTGCATGAAGGAAAACATACAGGTGTTCTTGGAAGATCTGCGTTGCTGTACTGTAAGCTGCAGGTGTTTAGGACAGGCAGGGTGGCACTCGATGTTTCTGCAGCAGAGAAGGGGGGTGTTTGTCCCGGTGGTGATACTATTTACGTTTTAGAGAGATTAAAATCTTTGACTCTCGGCAGTTCGGCTCTCGGTGCAGAGCTGCTTTTGGACACCAGGTGGCACATGGAACTCTTGGTTTTGCATGGAGGCTTTGTGTCCCTGCTTCAGAGACTGTCAGAGTGAACTGAACTTCCAGTCCTGGGAGTGGATTTTTGGGGGAGCAGAGTCCTGGCTGTGCTGTTGGAGAGGTCAGGGGTTGCCAGTGCAATGCAGCAGCTGCAGAGCCCATCAGAGGCAGGTTTCTGGCACAACTGTCACCAGGCTGCAGAGGAGCAGAGTTTGCTCACTGCTGCACATGCGTGCCTTTCCTGCGTCAGCTTCTGCAGTGGCCCAGCAATTCCTCGGCCACCAAGAGTGTGGCCAGCTTGGCGACCAGAGCTGTGGCCAGGGTGGCCCTGCCCTTTCTCTGCACTAACTCCAGCATCAGAACAGCCCTGTCACCCTGAGATCCCCTTTATGGGAGGAGTTCATTTTTTCTCTTTACTTGCTTGTAAAGAATCACATAAAACAAATTTTTTTCTTGTTTTATGTGACTTTTTTTACATGCTCCCAGCCCTGCTGAGCTGAGGTGTGCCCTGGGGCAATGCTTTCCCTGGCTGTGTTGGTAACCCGGTGCAGCATGGGTGCTTGAGCCTCAGGTATGCTGCTCCAAATAACTCATTCTAAGAGCATGCACTTGTTTTCTGTATTGGGTTGTTTTCCATGTTAAACAGCCTGTGGATAAAGTTCCTTCTGTATTTATCTGGTTTATTTTTTGGTAGGCGTATTGTAGAGAGGCAGGAGGCAGTAATATTGAGAGACCATAATATGGTTTGGGTTGTAGGGATCTTCAAGGTCACCTACTCAAACCCCTCTGCCATGGGCAGGGACATCTTCCACTAGGTGAGGTTGCTCAAAACCCAGTCTAATCTGGCGTTCAAGACTTCCAGGGATGGGGCATCCACGACTCTCTGGGCAACCTTTTCCAGTGTCTTACCACCCTCATCCTAAAACATTTCTTCCTTGTGTTCAGTCTAGATCTAACCACTTCCAGTTCAAAACCCTTGTCCTTTGCCCTGTCATGACAGGCCCTGGTAAAAAGTCTCTCTCCATCTTTCTTATAAGCCCCTGTTACATACTGAAAGGCCGCAGTATGGTGTCCCCAGAGCCTTCTCTTTTCCAGGCTCCAGAACCCTAACTCTCTCAGCCTCTCCCCATAGCAGCTGTTCCAGCCCCTGTAACATTTCGGTGGCCTCCTCTGGACCTGCTCTCACAGGGCCATGTCTGTTTTGTGCTGG